>CM057077.1:11900000-12625783 GCA_029379335.1 Thymus mandschuricus | reverse complement strand
CTTTATATTGCTACTTTTAAGTAAAATATGAATTTTGTATATAAAATTTTACGGATGGAATAGTAAATAAATATAATATGAAAATCTAAACATGAATAGATATATTAATAATATGAATAGTATTAATAATAATGATAACTATAAAATAATTAATTAATCCTATTAATTATAAATAAAATAAAATTTTATTAGAATCAATTATAATTATTAGATTAGTACGTTCTTCTATAGTCCTATATATTTCATAGTTAGAAGAATAATATTTTATTAATATCTTCTTCTTATATATATAGAGAGAGGATGAATCATATAGAAATAAGTCCTGATGTGAGAAATAGAAATAGATCTGGACCATTGATCTTAGTTTAATCTGTGGCTGTAATTGATTTAAGCATGATTATAAGGTATCAAAAGCATAACTAGGTTTAAGCATGAATTTGTACATTAAAAAGCATAATGGTGTCGTAAGCATAAATATATATTGATTTAAGCATGATTTTGTATAGTTTTAAGCATCTTTCGCATTTTAGCACGCCAGGATTTATTTGCACACGAACCATTCCCTATATATATATATATATATATATATATATATATATATATATATATATATGAATTATATTTTATTATAAATAAATTGAATTTTTAGATAAATAGGAACGGAGAGTATAGGAAGTGCCGCGTAGGCATGTGAGTGAATGTGGTGCTCCGAATCCGCAATAGTAAATAAATATAATATGAAAATCTAAACATGGATAAAATTATATTAATAATATGAATAGTATTAATAATAATGATAACTATAAAATAATTAAATAATCCTTTTAATTATAAATAAAATAAAATTTTATTAGAATCAATTATAATTATTAGATTAGTACGTTCTTCTATAGTTCTATATATTTCATAGTTAGAAGAATAATATTTTATGAATATCTTCTTCTATATCTATAAATTATATATATATATATATATATATATATATATATATATATATATATATATATATATATATATATATATATATATATAAGAATTATATTTTATTATAAATAAATTGAATTTTTAGATAAATAGGAACGTAGAGTATAGGAAGTGCCACGTAAGCATGTGAGTGAATGTGGTGCTCCGAATCCGCATTGCTATTATATATAAAAGGATATAAAATAATATAAATATATCGAATTATCGAATTGGATAAGATTGAGAATATGCATTGTTTAACATTTTAATGCAGAGTTCACTTTTACTTCTTTTTTAAAATTAGAACATCTTATAAATATGTATATAAACACATATTAATACCAGTAGTAGTAGTAGTCAGGGCCGTTCCTGTTCTTTAAAGGTCCTTAGGTGAAAATGCATAATCTTTTCCCAACTATTTCTAGTATGAGTATTATGTTATTCATAATTATAAAAAGATTACACATTCACTTCATTCTCTTGCCCATATTATGGGACGAATGTGGTATAAAAATATTATCAAAAGAAACGGTTCGCTATATTTGGAACAAATGAAGTATAATACAATAAAAATAAGTTAAAACAGAGTAAAAGCTTCTTACGTATATCTAAATACATGTGGCTTAATTTAGAAGCACAAGTATTTATCAAATATGTGAAATATAATTTTGATCAATCATTGCAATAATATAGTTGATCTATTCATCCTATCTAGCAACATAATTGATCATAATTAATAAATATTGTATTAGGTCTTAATTAATTTCAACTACGAGAAAAATACTTCCGTCGAATAATCGGTATGAAAAATACGTTAGGTGAATAATCAGTATAATGTAAAATAAATATTTTAGGAAATCTAAACATTGTAGCAAAATGAATAAGCAGAAAAACAAATATAATGAACATTTAAATAACATGAAAGTTTGATAACCCGATTCCCTGATAAATACTTCCTCTTACGTAGTTCATAAATAGGTAATTGCCATGACACATGTCTTATTATATACAGTAGCGTACGTACGTGATGAATCCTCGATTTGTCACTCGATTTTGTGGATAATTTATATGTAAGATTTGTGTAGAAGGAAGTAGACAATACGAGAATTACGTGGTTCGATCGGTGAGATCTACGTCCACGGGGAGGAAAAGAGAGTATTTTGTATTCAAAGTAGCATGAGTGTGTACAATACAAACAATTCTCCTATTTATAGATTGTTGATTTGATGTGTATCGAAGATGTAGAAATGAGTAGAACCGAGGCTAGAGTTAGACTCTATCTCCGTAAGACAATATTGCTCCGATATAGTGCAATCGGACTATAGCAATTGTCTCCAAGATACAACGGTTCACGAACTCGAATCGATGCACTTCGAATCGACGTTCCGGCGAACTACTAAATAGTTCAAGACTATGTAATAAGAAAGGTGTATATGATTGTCAGTGTCTTCTCAAATGAATTGTAGGAGGTCTATTTATAATAATGAAGAGTTGTGATGTCTATTCATGAAAATGTGGCACCCTTTCCTCCGGATGAATCTAGATGGTTGGATCGTGTCTTTTCACAAAGACGCGATCCTATGGTTATTGATTGCACCCTTTGGATATGAAGCACCACTTCATAATTAAAAGCACCTTTTCATAATTTACATTAACTTAATGCATTAATTTCTCATTCATCCAAAATTGGAACTTAGAGAATTAATACACTAAATTAATCTACTCGAAAACGTAGTTTTCGGATATGTAATTTAGCTTAATATCTGCTAAACGGAGCTTCTTCAAATCTTCAACTGAAGAGAGCTACACAAAACACCTTTTGAGAAGTTGCACCTCTACAAGATCAACTTTCAAAAGTTATACCTCTTCATCATAACTCCAATTTTTCCAACATAGATGAAATAGATGCCGGTTGTGGGGGTGAGAACGTGGAGGTGTGGGTAGTTTTCCTGCTCCGGCTTCTTCTCCATCAACCCACGTACTTGGGACTTAGGGCTCAACTCCCTGGGCATGTATTTTGCGTGGGCTGGGCCGAGCTGGTGTTGGGCTTGTCTTGACTGGTCCTACGCCGAGCTGGGCCTGTGCCGAAGTGGGTTAGTTGGGCTTCTGAGGTAGTTGGGCTTTGGGCCTAGGGAGATGGGCCATTTCCTATCACATCCCCCCTTACAAGTCGTGGGGTGATGGAGTTGACACGGGCATTTTGTTGTTCGGCTGTTATGCATTTGTCCACATCGGTTGTTGGTTACTTGCCATTGCTGTGTTTTGCTTGGCGTACCCCCTTCAAAACTCGGAGTTCGGTAGGATCCGATCTCTTACTTGGCGTATCCCCTTTGAAACTTGGAGTTCGGCCGGACCCGAACTTCTTACTTGGCGTACCCCCTTCAAAACTTGGAGTTCGGCCGGATTCGAACTTCTTACTTGGCGTACCCCCTTCAAAATTCGGAGTTCGGGAGAATTCGATCTCTTACTTGGCGTAACCCCTTCGAAACTTGGAGTTCGGCCGGACCCGAACTTCTTACTTGGCGTACCCCCTTCAAAACATGAAGTTCGGCCGGATCCGAACTTCTTACTTGGCGTACCCCCTTCAAAACTTGGAGTTCGGCAGGATCCGATGTGTGCGTTAGTTTCCCGCCGAAGGCTCATAAAGCTGTCAGGTGCATTAAATGCGGACGCTTGGGGTACCGATAAAGCAGGGATTGGACGGGTTCGTTCATGAAACGGCGTCGCATTAACTAACGTATTCATTACGCATTAACTCTTTTCCTCCTTAATGTTCCATGATTGGAAGAGAGTAATAATTTACTCTTTTTAGTTTGGGCGAAAAAGAACCCTAATTTTCAAATTCTCCTCACTGTTCATCGTCGCCACCCTCAACTTCTCTGCAAATCTCCAAGAATCTGAACAGAAGTAAGTTATGTCTTCCTCTATTTCAATGTCTACTTCCCATTCTTTATCTGTTCGGTCCGTGCATTCCCCTCTAATTTCTTCATCTTCTACGGCCGCGGTGGAAGACATCGCCGCCGCTTCTTCATCTTCTTCCCTGCCGATCGTTTTTCCCGACCACACGCGTCCGTGTGTGCGGTCGGATTGTGAGACTCCGTACCCTCAGGACGTAGAGTTCCCCCCCCCCCCCTGTCCCGGTGTTTTTGGGAAGGTGGGGACCTACGATTCTATCGTTTCTTCTTCTTCCCTTTACAAAATCGTCGTGGAATATAACTTCCCTTCTTCCGCTCTTCTTCTTCAACCCCGGGCCGGCGACAGGGCTTGCCGGCCCCCACGGGGTTATGTCACTGTATATGTCGACCATTTTAAGGCCGGCTTGCGTGTTCCTTTTCCGGCCATTTATGCCGAAATCCATGGTTTTTTTTTTTTTTATCTATCTCCCGCTCAGATTACCCCCAATAGCATCCACCAAATCACTGGGTTGGGGGTTGTCTGCGCTCGGCTGGGTATCTCCTATTAGGCCGAGACGGTGGGGGCTTTGTTTTCTTTCAAGGATAGGAAACATGGGTGGTATTACATCGCATCCCGGTCCAAGTTTTGAATGACCGTTCCTTCATAAGTGCCGAACTGGCAGAAGAAACTCTTCTGCCGGTTTGAGGGAGCCGCCGAGGTCGCATGGCATACTAGTGCTGTGAGGCTCTTGCCGAGGCGAAAGAAATTCGCCGAGCTGGCGGGTCGATTTAATAGCCTCGGCAAGATGCCGATTTCGCTGGCCAGGCTCGAGTCCGCCGAACCGAGCCCCAATGATCCTTCCACCTCGGTGGATCTAGGGAGGGGTGAGGTCCCTTGCCTTATATATATATATATATATTTTTTTTTTTTTTTGGTGCTAATAACATTCTCTCTCTGTTGCAGTGAATATGGTGAAGAAGAAGGGGCCCGCCCAGAAGAAGAGGAAGGGCGAGGCTTCTAGTACTCCTGCCGATTCAAAAAGGCAGGCAACTGGGTCGTCGGAAAGGACCCGGTCTGAAATTCCGACCTCCCGGACCCACAGCACTCCCCCCTTCGCTGCAGAGGACGTTGATGTGGCCGGGGCTCAGAAGCTGGCCGTTTTTTCGGCCTCCACGAAACCGGATTTTGCTATTACCGGTGTCCGAGCTGCAACTCCAGTGTTTCCAGCTGTAAGTATTTGATTCACACACCCCTCTTTTTTTCTTTCTTTTTTTTTTTTTTTTTACTGATGGGATTCTGTGTGTAGGGAGTTGATACCGCGCTGGAGGACTATAATCTCGCGTCTAGCGTGATTACAAGTCTACTCAAGGGCTCGGTGGCTAAGTAGGTATGAACGATCCACCGAGAAGGTGAAGAACCTGGCCGCCGACAAGGCCAAGATCACAAAGGAGTTCGCCGCCGCTGTTGCCCGCGAAGGGGGTTGAAGGAACAACTCGCTACTACTGCTGCCGAGCTCGCCGCCGCCAAGGAGAAAGCGGCGAAGAGCAAGGAGGAGCTGGCGGCGGCCCGCTCCCAAGAACGGGAGATCGCCGCGACGCAGAGCGGTGTTCTCCGAGCTCTTGCTGAGAGGATGTTCCTCAGCAAGAGATTTAGTGCCCTTGTCAGGGACGTGACCGAACCATCGAGCACCCGGGCCATTGCCGAGGTGCTCGACCGTGTGGCCGTTGATTTCCCCGATCTGGACAAGGGGAAATACGGCTACAAAATCATTGATGACGATGAAATGCTCCGCATCTACTTCCGGCTGTTGGTGAAGAACACCTCTGCCTTCCCGGTCATTGAGCACCTTGCCGGGAAGAGCACGCTGCTGACTGTGGAAGAGGTGCTGGAGTGTCCCGTTGATCGGGACATGAAGTTCGAAGATCTCGTCGGACCGTTCAGGGAGGAGCTGAAGACATGCCCGGTCTCCCCGTACGTGTCCGACGAGGAGATGGTTGAGGAGGAGGAGGAGGAGGCCGGGGAGAAGGATGCCGAGGCGGAAGTTTCCAAGACTGCCGAGGTGCGGCAGCCGAACACCGAGGCTGAACCTTCTGGCGGGGTCAGTTGATCCCCTCCCCTTTGTAATTTTTGTTTGCTTCTCTCTTTGCCGAACTGTAATTGTACTGATCTTCAATTAATGAAATGACTTTTGTCCGGCTCTTGCTTATCTCTGTTATTTTTACTTTCTGTAGAGTAAATCCAAATTGGACGTATCTGCGTATTTGAATGAAATCAAACAACTTAAGATTCTTCTCGATGCTAAGGATGTCGAGATCGCACGGCTTGACAAACGTGCCGAACACATTCGAAACGAGTTCGATTCGAAGTATAATGCATTGCAGATCAAGGCGGATGCCAATGAAGCCCGATACCTCCAATTGAAGGAGGATTACGCGGATGCCGAGAAAATCGAAGCCGAACACACTGAGTACGAAAGGGTTGTTCACGAACTCGGTGGTAAAACTATTTCCGAAGCAGAGGCTGAGGCTCTTGAGGCTGTCCGAGGTGTGATACGCGAATGCAAGAACCGAGGTCCGGACTCGTGGGAAGTTGCTGATCATATATCCGAGCTGCGATACCTGACGAACTTGTTTCCGTTAATCCTGTCTCGCAACTCGATTATGAAGAAATGGCTAGACCAGTACCCACAGGTACAGCCTGCCAAGCAAAATGTCTGTCGATTTCGAGCCTTGAGCCCGACCGTGCCATCCCGTTTAATCAAAGATCGGTTGGACATGCTTTTGCCTGTTCAAAACCGCAGACCTCCTATCCCGAACCGTGGGGATGGAAATTATGTTGCTCCTCGGGTGATCCCACGAGGCCAAACTTCTAGTAACCGGGGTGGCGGAAATTCCCATAATATTAACCGAGGTGGTGGACGTGGCCGTGATGGCGGCCGAGTTACAAAGAAGAAGGATGGAGGTGTAAATATAGATGACCTTCTGAATCCTCCAATTCAAGAGAATCCTCCGATTCGAGGGTTGGCTAGTTATTTTTACTGTAGTAAGAGGCCTGATGGTAGTGGTCCTTCCGGCTGACATGTAGAATGTAAACCTGCACAAAATTATAAATACTTTGCTTTGGACATGGTGTATGCCCGTTGTTTGTATCTCTCTCTCTCTCTCTCTCTCTCTCTTTTTTTTTTTTACTTGGCTAATAGCCTGCGTCCGAATTGGCGATACTGCCCATTCGGCTTCCGAAGTGACACTTGGGTCGTTGTTCGGGTCTCCCGAAGTGGCCCGGGGGCCTGACTCCAGCTTCCAACGTGACACTTGGGTCTTCCCTCGGTCCTGGGATGGCATATTGCCTATTACCCGCGGCCGAGGTGACACTTGGGTCTCAATCGGGTTCCTGTTTTGCCGACCCCCCTGTTCGTACGATTTTATTTTTGTATTTTAACACTTGTCCTCGTCAGGATAGTGCATGAAATTTGAGTTAATGCGCATATAGGTGGAGTAATGCAAGACAATGCGAACACTCAAAAGATAGAAACTGCGAACTTTTCATTAAAATTTGAAATTTTTGAAAGACGGACTCGAATTTAACAAATACCGAACTGAAAGACAGACCACATACTTTAACGACAAACGACTAAAAAGCAAGACTCTATCCTATGCGATACTCCACTCCTATGCGTAATACCTCTTCAAATGGATAACATTCCACGGCCGCTGTATGGGCTCCCCTGACAAACTAGAAAGTCTATAGGCTCCTTTGCCGAGGTTCTCGTCAACTCGGTAGGGGCCTTCCCATGTGGCTTCCAGATTGCCGAGCTTGCAAGCCTTGCTGACCTCGTTGTTTCGTAGGACTAAGTCTCCTACGCGGAATTGCCGGTTTCTAACTCGCCGATTATAGTATCGGGCCATGAGTTGCTTGTACCGGGCTTCCTTGATGTAAGCAACATCCCGTTTCTCCTCTAATAGGTCAAGATCCACACATCGGTTCTCGTCATTCACTTCGGAGATAAAATGGGTCGTGCGCGGACTTGGCAGTCCGATTTCGACCGGGATAACAGCTTCTGTTCCGTAAGCCAAGCTATACGGTGTTTCGCCATTTGTGGACCGAGGTGTAGTCCGGTAGGACCATAGGACATTGGGGAGGTTCTCCGCCCACAATTCTTTGGCTTTCTCTAATCGGGTCTTAAGGACGATTGTCCGGTTTGTCACTTCGGCTTGGCCATTTGCCTGAGGGTGAGCCACCGAGGTGAAGTGCTGCTGAATTCGCAGTTCGTCACACCATTCTCTGAAGACCTTGTCTGTGAACTGGGTCCCGTTGTCGGATACCAAAACATGAGGTATTCCGAAACGGCACACTATGTTCTTCCAAACGAAGTTGCGAGCATTCTTACTTGTTATCGTAGCTAGAGGCTCTGCTTCCACCCACTTCGTAAAATAATCTACCGCGACTATGAGATGCCGCAATTGGCCTGGTGCTTTATCGAATGGGCCCACGATGTCAATTCCCCATTGTCCGAATGGCCAAGGGCTTTGCATCGTTGCCAACTCGCTCTGGGGCAGCCTTGTCACATTGGCATGCAATTGGCACTTCTCGCACTTTTGCACCAGTTCGGTGCAGTCTTTAAAAATTGTGGGCCAGAAATACCCCCACCTCATGATTTTCTTAGCTAGGGCCCGAGGTTCGATGTGACTTCCACAGGATCCCTCATGTACTTCGCGCATGACGTAGTCTGCCGAGTTTGGACCAACACACTTGAGCAAGGGCTGGAGGTACGATTTTTTGTAAAGGACATCGTCCAGAATGGTATAGCTCAACGATTTTGACAATATCCTTCTTGCCTCAGTTTTGTCTTCGGGCAACTCCCCCCTTATTAAGTAGGCGAGTAGAGGGATCATCTACGTCGGCTGTCGTTCTTCGTCTAAATCATTGACCTCGGCCTCTTCTATGCTCCTGTGCTGGACATCTTCAACCGGCGAAGAACCGGGCACTGCTGCTAGTTTGCTGAGAACGTTAGCTCGGGAGTTCTGAGTTCGGGGTAAGCGTCGAGCTGGAAGTATGTAAAAGCTTCCTGCATACCCCGTGCTTTAGCTAAGTACCTCTTCATCCTTTCTTCCTTCGCTTCGTACTTCCCCAACATGTGGTTCACAACTACTTGTGAATCACTATGTACCTTGATGGCTGTGATCTTCAAATTTGTGGTTATTCGGAGTCCGACCAGTAGTGCTTCATACTCCACCTCGTTGTTGGTGGTCGCAAACTGAAAACGAAGCGAATAGGTGAATTCCTTCTTTTCCGGGCTTATGAGTAGAACTCCGGCTCCGCTTTCCGTCTTTCCAGAGGCGTCATCAACATACATGTGCCAGCAATCTTGAGGCTCTGCTGGGGTTGTGCGAGCTGGGATTGTTGGCTCGGATGCTGAGGTCGGGATATCGGTTATGGAGGTCTCGACCAAGAAGTCTGCTAGGGCCTGCCCTTTAATCGCCTGACGGGGAGTATAGGTAATGTCGTGTTCCCTCAACTCTATGGCCCACTTCGCTATTCGGCCCGATGCTTCGGGTTTTGTCAAAACTTGCCGAAGTGGGGAATTTGTTCGGACCTGAATGGGGTGCGTATGAAAGTATGGGCGCAAACGCCGAGCATCATTGATTAATGTCAGGGCGAGCTTCTCTAGTGGTTGATACCGCACCTCAGGTCCCTTGAGTGATCTACTTATGAAATACACGGGCAACTGACGCCCTGCTTCTTCTCGTACGAGCACAACACTGATAGCTTCCTCCGAGGTGGCTAAGTATAAAAACAGCACCTCTCTCTCCTTTGGCACCGACAATGTTGGTAAGTTGTTGAGATAGTCCTTCAGCTGGTTAAGTGCAAGATGGTGTTCCGGACTCTAGTTGAACTCGGGCGCCTTCTTCAAGATTTTGAAAAAGGGCAACTGTTTCTCTGCAGCTTTGGAGAGAAACCTGCTCAGTGCGGCAAGACACCCATTGAGCTTGTGCACATCGTTGATTGACTTCGGATCCCTCATCTCCAACACAACTTTGACTTTTGACGGGTTCGCCTTTAACCCTTCTTGGGAGATCCAACAACCTAAAAACTTCCCCGAGGTCACAGCAATGGTGCATTTTTGGGGATTAAGTTTTAGGTTGACCCCACGGAGGAGGGAGAGCACAGTTCGGAGATCGGCGACACTGGTACTCTCTTCCTTACTCTTCACCACTATGTCATCGACATAGACTTCTACTTCTTTTCCGATGTGTTCCTTGAATATCTTGTCTACCATCCTCTGATAGGTAGCTCCTGCATTTTCAATCCAAACGGCATTTTGCGCATTTTGCGGTAAGCAAAAACGCCGAGTCCGTAATGAACATTGTCTTGTCTGCATCCTTGGCGTCTATCAGAACTTGGTGATATCCTTTGTATAAGTCAAGGAAGCTGAAAATCTTGTGGTCGACTAGAGAGTCCACCTTCTTATCGATGTCGAGTAGAGGGTAGCAATCCTTGGGGCAGTGCTTGTTGAGATCGGTGTAATCAATACACATGCGCCACCCTCCCCCACCTTTCTTGACCATCACCGGGTTCGCTATCCAAGTCGGATAGGTGACTTCGAATAGGATCCCGACGTCCAGCAATTGCGTCACCTCGGTCTTTATGACTTGATTTCGCTCAGCGGCGAAAGAGCGTTGTTTCTGTCTTATTGGTCTGACCTCGGGATCAATGTTAAGCCGATGTGTAATTAACTGGGGTGACACTCCTGTCATGTCCAATGGGGACCATGCGAAGACGTCCCTATACTCCTTCAAGAGCCGAATAACCTGTTCACGAAGATTTGGGAGCTCGGTGAAGCCTACTTTGACGACCTTGGTAAGGTCACCCTCGTATAGCACCACTTCCTTCACTGAGCTATCCTCGGCAGGCGACGTCTTCTTTGGCTCCTCGGAGTTCGGTAATTGCTATGCCTGGGGCAGCTGGGGTGGTGCCCCCTACCCTTTGAGTTCCACATGCAAGCACTCCCTTGCTACCTTTTGATCACCTCGGATCACTGCTATCCCCCCCTTAGTCGGAATTTTCAGAGCCAAGTGATAAGTTGAGCAGATCGCTCTTACTGCATTCATCCAAGTCCGACCTAGAATGATAGTGTAAGGGGACTTGGCTTCCAACACGACTAACTCGGTCACGTTGGTGAAGCTCCTCGGCCCCTTCCCTATAGTAACTGGGAGTTCGATCGTTCCCAGTGGATGGGTCTCTTCTTGGGCGAAGCTCCGCAGTGGTCGTGTGTTCGGCATGATCTTTGACTTGTCTAACTCCATATTATCGAAGCAGTGCTTAAACAAGATGTTCACCGATGCCCCAATGTCGATGTGTATCCTTCTGATGAGTTTATTGGCTACTACAGCCTCGATGACGATGGCGTCAGAGTGCGGGACCATAGGGGGCACTGGGTCTTCGGCAGAGAAAGTCACGGCTTCCTCTTTCTTGAATCTCTTACTAGCTGGCTCCCTGTTCAGGAGGTTCCGTGCCCCATTCTTGAGGGATGACTTTGTCTGTCCCTTGGCGAGTGCGGAGATTGTAGCAACAATCCTGTCATATTGGTAATCTCCGTCCTCGTCGGCATCATCATCATTGTACTTAACCTTCTTCTCGGTTTCTGTACTGCAACTTCCTCCTCGGTACTGCCTTTTCTTCTTTTGATTTCGGGGGGCATCTACTTGGTTGACCCCCGCACTTCGGTCTTGATACTTCTTGAGTGGGCCACTGCGGACTAGGCTTTCAATATCTTGAGCCAGATTCCTGCAGTTTTCTGTCTCATGTCCGTAGTCATAATGGAATTGGCAAAACTTGTTCTTTGACCTTGGCTTGCCATCCTCTCTCATCGACCTTGGTTTCTCGAACAAGTTGGCATATAACTCGAGGATCTCGGTCCTCGGCTTATTCAGCGGGGTGAATTGTGGAGGGGACCGTTGAGCGGACTGAGATGCGGGTACCCCTCGTGATTGTGCCGGATTTTGCCGAGGTCCGAGGCGGGATTCTAATGGACCACGTTGAATCCGCTCCATCACACCTTTCCGAGGTGCATCTTCTTTCTTCTTCGAGGTCTCACCTCGGTCTACCTCCCTTCGACGCCTGGTCGCCTCATCGATCTTAGTGAACTTATCCGCTATTGCCCACAGTTCGGTGGTAGTCTGTGGTTCTTTTGCCAGAATCTCCTTGTAGAGGAGGTCCGAACTGATGGCATTTTGAAATGCCGAGATGATGAGGAGATCATTAGTGCAGCGAGTTTGCAGACACTCCCTGTCAAACCGGGTCATGAAATCCTGGAGGGATTCATTCCGGTTCTGCTTTACAGTTAGCAAGTGGGCCGGGGTGTGCCTCAGTTCAGCACGCTGGGAAAAGCTCCTAGCGAACACATTCATCAGATCGGCATACGACCTGATGGACCCGACCGGCAAGCTATCAAACCATTCCCGTGCGTTGTCGATCAGCAGCTCGGGGAACAGCTTGCACATGTGGACACTCCCTAGATTCTGGTTTAGCATGCTATACTTGAACTGACTTAGGAAATTGCTTGGATTCCCTATCCCGTTGTATGGTTTGATTTTCGGCACCGTGTACCCAAATGGCATGGGTGTATTGAGGATATCCTCGGAGAGCGGACTGATGATCCCGCCAAAAGCATCAAAGATTTGTGCACCCCCAGCTAGGTGTCCTTGGGGTGGCGCAGTAGCGTAGTTCGGCTGGACCACATGTGAATTCGGCTGAGGATATCCCTGGGGCTCTCCTCGGACTTGCTGGAGATGGTGTCGTAAGTCCGTCCTAGTCGGGACCCCGTGTACCTCAGTTCGGATCTCGGGGCCGAGGTGAGACGCTCCCTGTGTTCCGGTATACTGATTAAGGAACTCGCGTCCCGCAGTAGTAGTAAGATAGTTTCTCAGCAGCTCCTCGGTTCCAGGAAGTGGAGGAGGAGGAGGGGCTGCCGAATTCAGTTGGATGACTGGAGAGAGACGAGCAGCTAAGCTCGGTCGAATAACTGGAGAGGGACGCCGGGTGACCGGAGCCGAGTATTGGACTACGCCTGGCTCGAACAAGTCGCGCTCCCGAGCTGCGGTGAGATCTTCCACATGACCCTTCGGCGTTGCCTGATGAGCCCGAGGTCCTAGGTGTGTGCTCACAGGAGCCCGACGTGCCTGGACTGGTTGTTCTTGTGGGGGAGGTGGTGCTGTCGTGCCTCGTCCAACATCATGTTCGCTGGGATTTGGAATCTCCGGGATCTCTCCGGTTCCCGTTTGATCGTCAACGGGGACATCGTGATGCGGTTGTTCATCGTGGTCTGCCGCAACAGCAGGTTCTTCAGGTTGCCTCCGACGGCTTCGTCGACGGCGGGGAGTTCCTAGCAGTGACCGGCTTCCTGGTGCCATGGATGGTGAATATGAGCAACAAAAAACCGAGATTTCAAGCACAAAATTTCGTTTCCCACAGACGGCGCCAGTGATGAATCCTCGATTTGTCACTCGATTTTGTGGATAATTTATATGTAAGATTTGTGTAGAAGGAAGTAGACAACACGAGAATTACGTGGTTCGATCGGTGAGATCTACGTCCACGGGGAGGAAAAGAGAGTATTTTGTATTCAAAGTAGCATGAGTGTGTACAATACAAACAATTCTCCTATTTATAGATGAAATAGATGCCGGTTGTGGGGGTGAGAACGTGGAGGTGTGGGTAGTTTTCCTGCTCCGGCTTCTTCTCCATCAACCCACGTACTTGGGACTTAGGGCTCAACTCCCTGGGCTTGTATTTTGCGTGGGCTGGGCCGAGCTGGTGTTGGGCTTGTCTTGACTGGGCCTACGCCGAGCTGGGCCTGTGCCGAAGTGGGTTAGTTGGGCTTCTGAGGTAGTTGGGCTTTGGGCCTAGGGAGATGGGATATTTCCTATTAGTACGATAATGTTTGTTTGTTTGTTTGTTTGTTTGTTTGTTTGTTTTTGTTTGTTTTTGTTTTTTTTTTTTTTTTTTTTTTTTTTTTTTAAAGTTACAGAAATTTTAAAGGTCGCGTTACGGAGGACTCGAATTTGGGAGTTTTAATGTCATATCTTAACCCCTACTATTTGGCCAACACGCGCACACACGATAATATTTTATCATCTGAACTATGATATACAGAGTAAATTATTTTCCTCAACATTACCACTTAGTTATTTAAAATGTGGCTCTCTACGAAGTCAAAAAGTATATCGTTAGGTGAGGTAGAAGAATCTATTCTATAAAAACTTTAATTATATTTTATTTTTATATTATATTATATTATATTATATTATATTATATTATATTATATATTTTTATTTTCAGGGTAAGTTTTCTTTGATAGAAAAGAAAAGAGTTAATCACTCTTTAAATCTATTTTTATTTTTCACTTTTTCTCACATTTGCTCGTTTTTTACCTTCATTTTCACTTCAAAGAAAAAAAATATTATCTTACCAATATGTCATGTAAGAAATTTAAGAAGTAAAATTCTTCATCATTGATAAAAAATGAGAAATAAAGAATGATTTAAAATGTGATTCTCTCTTTTCTTTTCTCTCCTTATATTTTCCATAAAAAAGAACGCACCCTCAATAAGTATAAATAAATGTTACTCTCTTCGTCTCATTTAAAGTGTCTCATCTTCGTCTTCATCTTCATCTTCGTCTTCGTCTTCGTCTTCGTCTTCATTTAAAATGTTGCTATCAATGGTACATATTATCATGTCGACTTCCAATGCTTACCAAAATGTAAGCACAAATATGGGAGAGGGTTTAGTAGCTAAAAACTTGTTTAATTATTCTTTAATCATCACTCGTTTTCTAGAGTCTAAAGGAAAATTGACTCACATAGACCTTTAATATTATCTTAATAGAAAAAAGTAAATTATACTTTGAATATAGGTAAGGTTACCAACTCTTCGTTTACTATAAAGCAAGTTGCATTCATGATTGAACATCATCTTTCAATATCGAATCTCTCTCTCTCTCTCACTCACTCAGTTGTTCATATTCTCCTCAAGTATTTGCAGGATTAAATTATTTACTGATTTTCACATCAATTAATGCATACAGAAGGCTCATCTTTTGACAAGAAATACTACTATGAAGATGTAAGTCCCTTTATTTTCGTGTCTTCACCCTGCATGAACTTCATCTCTTACATAATTTTTGAGTGATGCGTATCTTGTGTTTATGAAAATGCCCAAACTTGTTTACTTCTTACTTGAAACCATCCATTTCTTAACAAGCAATTCGAAAACCGTAGGCGAACGAGATAACTGCGAGGGAGAGGGCCATAGACGATTGGCTTCCAGTCACCGCTTCAAGAACTGCAACATGGTGGCACTCGGCTTTCCACAACGTCACCGCTGTAGTCGGAGCCGGCGTCCTCGGCCTCCCCTTCGCCATGTCTGAGCTGGGATGGTAAAACATAAGCTATACTTTGATGTTTCCAGGAAAGAAAAATGGTTCAAATGTCAAGTTTTGATGTTGATCGTGTGCTCTCAGGGGACCTGGGCTGACAATCTTGGTGATTTCATGGTTTGTTACCCTCTACTCGCTGTGGCAGATGGTGGAGATGCACGAGATCGTGCCAGGTAAGCGTTTCGACAGATACCATGAGCTCGGGCAGCACGCCTTTGGCCAGAAGCTCGGCCTTTGGATCGTGGTGCCTCAGCAGCTAATCGTTGAAATCGGAGTGGATATAGTTTACATGATTACAGGCGGCGAATCACTCAGGAAGTTCCATAAATCTGTTTGTGGTGACTGCAAGGAGATCAAGCTCACTTATTTCATCATGATCTTCGCCTGCGTCCACTTCGTACTCTCCCCGCTCCCGAGCTTCAATTCGATCTCGATTCTCTCTATGGTAGCCGCAGTTATGTCCTTAAGGTATTCTAATTTTCCTTTTCGGGAAGAATCAGTACTACAGAAAACTCTCTGTTTTCGTCGAAAACAAGCTGAAAATCACTCTGTTTCCGCAGCTACTCTGCCATTGCATGCGGTGCCTCCATTAGTAGAGGCGTGCAACCTGGAGTGGATTATGGGTACGAAAAAAGCACCGGAGCTGGCGAATCGAGCACCGGAGCTGACACGGCATTTAACTTCTTCAGTGGAATCGGGACTGTCGTTTTCGCCTATGGCGGTCACAACATCGTGATGGAAGTCCAAGCAACGATGCCTTCGACGGAGATGAGGCCTTCAAAGGGTCCCATGTGGAGAGGAGTGGTGGCTGCTTATATAATAATTGCCCTTTGCTATTTCCCAGTTGCTATAATTGGGTATTGGACCTTTGGAAATCAAGTGAAGGACAACATTCTTATCACTCTCGAACACCCTACGTGGCTCATAGCCATGGCTAACATGTTCGTTGTGTTTCATCTCATCGGAAGCTATCAGGTTAGATCAAAATCTTCGAAATTAGAACAATTTGATTGAATTTGAATCCGAGGGTCCTTAACTTTCTGTTTATATGGACTATTTCAGATATATGCAATTCCGGTTTTCGACATGATGGAAAGTGTTCTTGTGAAGAAGATGAAGCTGAACCCAAGTTGGTGGCTGCGGATGATTACAAGGAATACTTATGTTGGTATGTAGAGGAAGGATCTTATCATGAGTTTTAGTTGCTTCTGCAAATATTTCTGAACGATTAAATTGTTTTTGTAGCTTTTACGATGTTGATTGCCATCACGTTCCCTTTCTTCGATGGGCTTCTTTCGTTTTTTGGAGGATTCGGCTTCGCCCCTACCACATACTTCGTAAGCAACTATTTTCTTTAACTTTTGCATTGTATATGCTCACTCTCGTTCCGTTTAAAACGACATTGTTTGTGCAGCTTCCTTGTATTTTATGGCTCGTAATTTGCAAACCAAAGCGGTTTAGTTCCTCATGGTTCGCAAACTGGGTATGTAACTTCCACCACTACCTTCATTTTCCCTTGAATTTTCTTGTGTTTTGAATTTTTATTTAAAATTTTTGTTTTAATTTGTTTTTGTGGCAAATTGCAGTTCTGCATTATTTTTGGGTTTACTATGATGGTGCTTGGGCCCATTGGAGGGCTAAGGCAGATTATAACCCACGCCAAGGATTATGAGTTCTACGCGTAGCACAAACACTACTCTTTTACACTTTTGAGAATTCCCAAAATCATAGTTAGTATTTACTGTAATTAATTTCCCTTTTCTAATATAGATAAATATATAATGTTGAGCTCAATTTCCCTCGCTATTCTTTTTTCTTTTCTTTTTTTGCATTAGAAAGAATGAGAAATTGAAATATTACCTCCATCCCATTTATTATCAACATATGGGATGAGTACATAATTGAAGAATATAAAGGATATGTGGTTGTAATTAATTCTGAGGATAGAGTTAATTGTAGCTATTTATATTTCGCTATTTTAGGAAATGTTAATAGTAAGTGGGATGGACGAAAATGACAAATGTTCATTATAAATAGGATGCAAGTAGTAATTGCACGGTTCATAATTTTACGTGCATGAATTTTTAATTGCTGCATAGGTTCAGTAAAATATATTCTATCCGTCTCATACAATGCAACTTGAGCACTTCCGTTTCGACAAGAGAATTAAGGAGGGCTAACACACGCACACAGTTTTGTTTCCTCTTAATTGCCGGCCTGCATATGCAACGTCTGGCTAAAAGTTGTGATGCATTTAAAAATTTAATTGGGACCCAAAAAGCAATTTAAAACGACGACTTAGATGACATAACGACAGTAAGTCTTTGAAAATTGCTATTAACAAGAACGAATGAACTGGAGTTGGAAAAAACGTCAACGGCAAACCGAACTGGCAATTGGATTAGACATTAAATTCATAGTTTATTCGCTAATTAATTGGGCAAATTAAGCAGTATATTTGGAAGTATATACTATTAAACTATTCACGTTGTATGGGAATATTGAGCTATGATTACATAGTTTACCGAACTCTCTACTACTCACTTCGTCCCATTTTAATAGACTTATTTTTTAGGCGCAATGTTAGAAGTTAATAGTATAGGGCCACATTAAAAAGTAACGGATAATTCTTCCCATTTTAAGGAACAAATCAATTGAAGTGGAACATTCCAATTAAAAAATAAAGTCAAGTCAATTAGAAAATAAAGTCAGGTGAATGAAATGGGGGAGTATAAAGTAATCAGTCAAAATCTAGAAATTGGAATAATATTATATCAATCACGTATTTTGATAAAGGTCTTAAATTGTCTTAGGATGAAATTCTCTAGAAATTTGATTAGTTTAATTAATGGACACGTTTTTAATTATAAATTTTTTAATCTTTTTCTTTGAATTTACCGTTGTTATGAAGTAAGAATTTGGATTATAAATTAAAACACTTGAACAATTTTTTTTTTTTTAAATGTAAGAAGAAAAGTTGATGATGGAACTATTGCTAATGAAATTAAATATGAGAATTATAATACACTATTAATTGTTTGACGATGAAATTTCCAATATGGTGTACAATTAACCAATTAAATACTAATATTAATTGTTATATTGAATTAAGGGTATTAAACAAAAATTGAACATTGTAAATAAGACACTTTTTATAAATAACTAGCGGAGATTACGTGCGATTCACGTATAATGTTTATTTTTAATGTTATTACTTTATTATAAATATTAATACACTTGAAGATAAATAAAAAAATCATATAAGTTGAATATAAATTGAAATATATCCAGAATTAATATTCTAATAATAATATTAATGTTATAATAATTTATTTTAATTATAAGGGCAAAATATGCATATCAAATTTTGTAAACAAGATTACTTTTTATAATAATACTCCCTCCGTCCCACTCTATTAGTCTCATTTGTTTTCGGCACATGAACCAAGTGAGTGGAGAGTGAGTGGAGAATATGTGGTTGTAATTAATTTTGAGAAGAGAGAGTGAATTGTGGCCAAGTATTTTTTACCACTTTACGAAATGAGACTAATAAGTGGGACAAACAAAAATAACAAATGGTTTTAAATTTTAATAGAGTGGGACGGAGGGAGTAATAATTATAGATATGTTATTACCCAATTACCCTTAAAAATAAATTTATAATAAGGACACTATAGGTAATACATTATTTTGTAACACAAGGCTCTTTTTAGTATAAGTATAGATAATAATAGACATAAGAGAACGATAAACAATTTTTATTTTTATTTTAATCTCGTGGAGGGTAAAAAACGCATTCTCTATTGATCTAGTTAAAGGTACTCCCTCCTTCTATCGAAGGGGATACGTTTTCCTTTTTAGTACGTCCCCAACAAGAGAGGTTATATTTTCTCATTGGGTAAAAAGTTACTAAAGGAAGATTAATTTTTGCACATGCACTCTCCAATTTAACACACAAAATCATCTTTTCTTTAATTTCGTACAAAGAAAAATGTCTCCTCTTACAAGGGACGGAGAAAATATTAATTAATAATTGGGTTATATAATAGGCAATTTAATGTATATCACAAAGCTCTGCCAGCGTCAATAGATCACATATTCCATGATTCTCTCTTTTGAGGATTGTGAACTGCAAACAGATTGGATGCAAAACTTGGAACTAGGTGGTGGATAAAATAAACTTACCGGGGTCGCAACTAGATTCAAACATAGAGAGAAATTAGATTACACGAAAATGACGAACTAAAAATACAAATTAAAACAAAACAGAAAGTAAGTCAAGCCGTGGAAATATCCTCTTTTCGCAAGATAAGATACCCTCCCGTAGTGCTCTTAATTTCTAATGTATCGTCTCCATACATAAAACGGTTTCGTCTCGAAAGTTGCAGCACCCAGGACCTTGGAGACCAATGAACTGGAGTGAGGCAAGGAACTGGAGAGAGAGAGAGAGAGTAATGAGTGTTTTAAAAGAATTATGTACTCGAGTGTGTTGTTGAATGCTCCCTGAATGCTCTTGTGTATTTATAGATAGATTTGCACTCGCGCGTGAGAAGTTAGTGGAGTTGTGGCCGTCATGGTCTGTTAGTGGAGTCGTGGGTGGTTAGACGGTTACATGCTCTGGGCTAACCTCCGTTGGGCTTTCAGATTGGGTCGACTTTACTTTGTTAATGCAAAAGGACGGTAATTAAGGCCCAAGATCAGGGCCAAGAACAACCCGATGGACCAATTGCAAAGATCCAAGCCCACGAGCCGAACGGCGGCAACATGGCGCATGTGTGTGCACGAGGGCCCATCTCTTATTCACTCGGTCCATTTGATACTTTGTCCACCTGTTTCATTGCTTATTGGCTTTAAGCAAGATTAATTTAAGCTAATTATCCGGTATGGAACAACAACACGTCATTGAAAGTGTTGTTCGTCGGGATCATACAACGATGTTGTAACAACACCACACACAACAATCAAAAATAGCAGCGGAAGAATTAAACAACACAAGAGCAAATTTTCCACAAGTTATATAAAATAACTTGCGGTGCCTCAGGGCGAAAGAATCCACTATATGATCGTGAATTACAAAAAGACAATCTTCAACATCAACTATGTTGAAGATACAAAACTGAGAACAACAAAAAGTACAAGTTCCTACAGGAAAATGTTAACAAAAAAAATTCTCAGTAAAAACACGCTCTTCTCTCTAACGTGTTCTCCCGTGTGTGTACCGCATCTTCTGATCTCCTTTACTTGATATACTCTTAGTTCCTCATCCAGAAGTTACAGCATCCACTCTCTCCACTACGCACGTCCTTGAGATTTGGGAGTTTCTCAAAAACAAAAACTGCCAACTCAACATTACGCAACTATGTTATGTCAACATTACACTTCACAAGCTATGTTGAGTCAACATCCAACTCAACATCATCTTCATCCTACTCAGCATCCAACTCAACATCCAAATCCACATCTTACGCAACTTATGTGCCTCCAACAAATAGTGAAGAAAGGACAAAACAATAGATCCAACAAACTCCCCCTTTTTGTCTTTCTTCACAAAACACCAGCCTATATTATTCTCCCCCTATCAAGGCAATCTCCCATTATATCTTGCCACTCTTGATGTTATAAGCCCTGTTCTTCTCCCCCTAAACAGCTGCATCAAAGTCCGTTCCTCTCCCCCTGAAAAACTGCATGAACAAACATCATCTCCCCCTTTTTGGGAAGAAAAGACACGAAACAAAGTTAGTCATGCAATCAAACGATACAATCTCCCCCTTAAATAAAGCTCAAAAAACTACTCTTTGAAGCTTGTTGACCCGTAGAAATTTTGGCAGCAGAGGAGATGTTGTCTGAGATGTTGTCCCAACATTGAAGCAGATATGATGTACGATCAAGGGAGGGGTTATGGAAATTCTGGAGAGATGGTAACCTATCTTTGGGAATAAATCAATAAAGCTCACTAAAGATGGTTGCAATAATGAAAATGAGCATGTCTCCAGAAGCAAATAACCATATATTAGCTGTTCAAAAATAGAAAAATAAACCACAAGAGGTATATCACATCAAACCATAAGAGATAAACTTGAATAAGATATAGTCGAACAAGATTAAATCTATACCTCCAACCTCAATGCTGATATAAACGACTATTTTAGGGAGAAAAGTATGACAATAAAAAGACTGGGAAATATTTGGATATGTATTCGGCACATGATTGTGGATAGAACTGAAATGTTGCTCAAAATGTCTAGCCATCATCAACATCAACAATGCCTTCACATTACTTGCCCCGATTTTTTTTTTTTTTTTTTTTTTAGGTGATACCTAGTGCTGAGTTCGTTTGACCACTTTTTTACGTAAAGTGCATCGTCGCAGCGAACGCCGTGCCCCTAGTTACTCAGCTATCAAACAAACTCAGCTCACCATTTTGCAAGGTAGCATCGTCGCAGCGAACGTCGTGCCCCCCAAGCTACTTTGATGATTTTCAGTATCTTTTTTTTTTAATATTTTTTTTTTATAATATACAGTGTAACGGGCCGAAGCTGAAGACATGTTAAAGCATCTGTAGGCTGAACATAAAAATACACAGTCAAAAAGCATAGGCAGTGATTGTAATAACCCGTATTTTTAAATACTAGAAAAATAGAAAATAAATAGTTTCCTTTAATATAATAAGCTTTTCATAATTTATATAATAAAAGGATGAAAGGATATTTAAATTTAAAAGCTTTGATATTATTAGTTATATGAATTTCTTAATAAAAAGAATTTTAGAATATTTAATTTAATTAAAATTTAGTTAACTAAAAATATTATTTCTAACTTAATAAAATCCCAAAAATGTAATGTTAATATATTTAACCTAATTTTGACATTAAAAGAATTATGAAAGAAGTTAGGTATTTTTCGGATAAACGATTAAGAAAACCCGAGTCGCCGTTTGTCTATTTTCGATCTTTTCGTTTCTTTAAAAACCTTCGAGCTATCAAATTCCTTCCGAAAATTCTTTAACCTATATCGTTGTGTTCGATATTTTTCATAGATTCCATAAACCCTTTGATATTTTAAATCGGAATTCATTGCCGGAAAAATATCTTTTCGTTCGGGAATCGAGACGTCGAACCGGAGACGGGATGACCTCTATAAAAAGAGGCCATCACCGCCTCAATGTTGTGCATATCCATTATCCCTTATCTTAATTATCAATTGGGAAGAAACCCAACTCCTACCAACTCTCTCTCTCTCACCCGTACTCCACCACCTCCGCCATCCTTCATCTCCGCCATCCACCTTCCCGCCGGCGACCCCCTTGCCGAACCAGCAGCACCTCCGCCACTCCACCACCGATCACCATCTCCCCAGCCACCTCCACCGATCATCCCCTCCCTTTCCTCACTCCACCGAACACCTTCATCATCCAGCCATCACCTTCGCTCTCTCTCTAAAAGAAGCCGCAAGCAGCAGCCAGCAGCTCCACCACCTCCGATCCAGCAGCAGTTGCTGCCACCGTGTTCTTCATCTTCTTCAGTTCATCTTCCGTCATCTTCCTTCTTCCTTTCAAGCCGAGGCAGCCAAGAACAGCCCCGATCGTCTTCGATCATCTTTTCGAGCCTATCTTCTTCTCCGTTCATCGGAAAGGTATGCCGTTCGCTTCTATGAACTCGTAGGAGGATTTCGATCCTAGAAATGTTGGTTGATCGTCGTCGCGAAGTCTCGAAGTAGGACATGCATCGCCATCTTCATGTGCATATTCTCTTCTTCTCCGTGCCGTGCAATCGCCCTTTCTTTGGTGGTTGCCGGTATTCCTTTTTGCATCCATATCACCGAATTAAAGTTGATCGTAACCTAATAATGAGCCACTTAATCGGAATGAATTTTTGAAAATGAACTGTTGTAGGTTTCCCCCTCGTTTTCACGGATAATGTTTCCCTGCATGTCGAGACTCTGCCCAAATATTTTGAAAATAATCATGTAGGCTATAAATGATATAATCTAGCATCCTTTAAAGTTTGGTAACAATCGGAATCACCGTTAATTTTCTAAAAATGAAACTAGGTTCATTTTGAGTTGTAGGAACCCTAACCCCTTTGCATATCAAATGTTTTTAGATCAAAATATTCTAAATAATGATTTAATCAACTTTCATGTTGGAACTTAAGCCATGCGAACATCGAAAACATAATAAAATATTCTATGAAGAATTAATATTCATTTTTATAATTTTAGAAAATATAAAAGTCAAAAGATATTAATATTAGGAAATTCTAAGTAAAGATTTGGATGTACCTTGATGTCATAAACATATTTGTAGGGATATTGTCAGAAGGATCTGTCTTAGGTTTCGAAACCAAGAATCGAGGAAACAAGTAAACGGTAAAGGTGGGGTTACTCTATTTTAAAATCTTATCTTTGAGTTATTAAGCTCTGATATTTGTGAAAATTGATATTATCCATGAAAATGTTTTGTTGTGCGGACTACGTGTTTAATGCCTCAATCAGTATAACGATCGTGGTTCTTAGTTGGTCTAACACACTAGCTAAGGATTGTGTACACTTAGCCCAGAAGTGCGGTGGGTTGATCACCATCGGCTTCTGTTGGATGATAGAGGGCTGTCTGGGTTAAGCGTCCCGAGACTCTACATTTTTAGCTTGCCTGTCTGGGTTAAGCGTCCCGAGGTATTGGTGATGAGGTAACGTTTGTAGTTCCGTGACAATGCGTCGACGCCCTAAAAATAAGTTTTAAGTACAATTAGGAGTTAAACTAATTTTCAAACCCTCCTAATTTTACTTGCAGCGTGGATATTATCTTTAAACTGTTTGATAACTGTTTTCTTTTGGCATGAGACCACTGAGTGCATTAGTACTCAGCCCTGCAATTCCTTTCCAAATGTTTTGCAGGTTGAAAGCCGGCGGCATAGTTGGAGCTGACGAGAATCGTGAAAGTTGTTTCGAGCCATTTCATAAAACATAGCCTATCCTTCTTTATAAACTCTTAAGTTATGAAATTCCTAATGAATAAAATTGAGGTTATAGTTACGTTAAGTTTAATTTCGTTATATTCTCTAATTCGTTATTCGTTTGAAAACCTAACTTTTCTAAATAAACTTTAGAATTCATTTTCTTTATAAAAACATAACGTTTGAATATACGAATTTATATAACGATAATCTTAACGATTTTAAAATAAAAACTATAACGTTTTATAAATTGAAAACTCATTAAACGTCTTTCGCTTCCGCTATTTAAAACGTAACTCTGATGCATATTAGGATTATCATGTTGGATAATTCGAAACTATTTAAAATCGAAAATGAAATATTATGGATCCAACTGTAGTACGGTTTGGTCCGCCACGGTTGTTAAACTTTCTTAAATATTATGGATCCAACTGTAGTGCGGTCCGGTCCGCCACGGTTGTTACGCTTTTTTAATTATTATGGATCCGATGATGGCGCGGTCTGGTCCGACCTCATCGTTACGGTTTATGTACTTGGTTAGCTGATGAGAAAAGTTTTCGGTATTCACTACGACTTGATCCTGGTATAAGGGAGATGCTGCCCAAATTTTCGGGCTAAACTATATAAATTTTAATTAAAACTAATTAAAATTAATTAAATGGTGATTTCTCCCTTTTTATTTTACCCTTCGTCGCATCCCGGTTTAATTGGTTATATTTAAATTGATTATTTTAGAGTTAGGAAAACCGGGGTGTGACAGTGATGCACACTCAAATGTTGTACCCTGTGTTAGTACAACATCACAAAATGTATTCTTCTATTGATGAGTACAGAGACTGAGAGATGATCGTATGTATCTCTCATGGTTGAGGGGTTTAGTGTAAATACCAGCATCTTGGTTCTCAACATAGATAAAATCAAGATCTATTATATCATGTTCAACTAAACCTCTTATGAAATGAGTTCTTACGTCTACGTGTTCCATTTTTGAAAATTGAACATGATTTTTGTCCATCAATAGTTAAAGACATTTCTGCTTGTTACTACGCCAGGAGACAAGACTATTTTCAAAATAAACAAACCATAATCTAGTGCTCTTCCAATCATCTATGTGGATAATGTCGACGTGTGTAGGGAAATGGAAATCAAGATTGGCCAAATTGAAATCATACCTCAACACTCGGCTTAGACCTTTCAAATGTGTGGCTTCTGGTTGGCTTTGTAATAGGTGCTCACACGATTTTTGACAAACCAATCTGACCTCATTGTTCTGCATAATGTTGGGCCAACATCCAACTCAACCTCCTCTGCACACTGCAACTTAAGGAATCTCGTGGTTCCAGAACGTTGTTCATGATGTTTCACAACATCCGCTTTTGTTAACCTGTCAAGATTGCAGAAGTTAGCATTTTGATCAACTAAATAGTAGCAGTTATCTGATGATCTCAACCCTTTCACAAGACAAACATTGTCATTGTTGTACACCTCACATGAGTCCTTGTTAAATCCAACTTTCAAGTCATCATCACATAATTGACTTATGCTGATGAGATTTGTTGTTAAACCGTCAACATGGAGGACATTTCTCAAATTTGGAAGACCTGGGATACTCAACGATCCTATCCCAATGATTTTTCCTTTAGAGCCTCCTCCAAACGAGACATTCCCACCTTCAAAGGATTGATAATCTGCAAGAAACGCCTTCGTCCCTGTCATATGTCGTGAACATCCACTATCAAAGTACCATGAACCAGACATGTTAGACTCTAATGCAGTGTATGCAGCAAGACAAGTAAGATCTCGTTTTGGAACCCACATCTTTTTCTTTGATTTTTTCTTACTGTGTTGTTCCTGCCCAATGTTGTTCATTATCTTAGGCAACATTTTACTCTTATTATATTGCAGTTTATAGCAGAAAGGTTTTATATGCCCAGATTGAAAACAGTGGTGACAGATATACCTCCACTTCAGTTTATGCACTTGTTTCTTACTTTCGGTGAAATTCGCATGCTTTTCCATCTCCCCAGCTTTGACGAATGGTTTTCCATTTGTAGAAACAATCTGCGGAAAAACAGTTTGAAAAGTTCTGTTAGATCCAAAACCCGCAGTATCTGTCTTACCCAATGTTGGAACATCATCAAGCTTTGAAGATCCGATGTTGAGCGTCTTGAAGGTTTCCTCAGCTAGATTCAGTTGAGTTGCGACCTTTTGTAGCTCAACATCCTTCTCTGTTAGCATCACTTCAAGCTTTGCCACACACTCTTTTAAGTCTTCATTCTCCTTGGATAAAATATGCAAAGTACGACTCTGTTTCTTCCATTTTCCAAGAAGTTCATCATACAGCTTTTTCAATTCCATGGCTACTTGGAAAGAATCAAAGTCGCATTCTTCTTCATTATCTGAATCACTCACAACAGAGGCATTAAAACAAAAAAGATCGGAATAATATGAATCATCATACCTGTCAGATGTAACATCTATATCAGTGTCTGATGTTGAACGATCATTTGCAGCAACAACAACAGCCTCTGATGTTGAACGATCATTTGCAGCAACATTCAGTGCAACAGCCTCTGATGTTGTACGATCATTTGCAGCAACATACAGTGCAGCAGCCTCTACTGGCTCATCACAGACTTCAAAGAACTCCGCCTCTTCATCACTCCAGGACACCCAATAAGTTTTTCCTCTCTTTCTTAGAGTGTTTGCGCATTGATTTGCATAATGTCCCCACCCCTTGCACTCGTGACACTGAACCTTGTCAATATCAACGCCTTTGTACTTGAAAATATCAGATTGAGTTCTTCTGATGGGCTTTGGTGGTGAATTCCCAGAGGAACGTTTCACATTGGATGAGGTTTCAGTATGTTGGTTCTGATGATTCTCCAACATCTTCAACCCATCTGGTCTGCAAGTCATCTTTCCATTCTTAAGTCTGCGTACCATGGAATTAAATTTCCTTGTTACTGAGGCAACATCATCTCCAGCATTGATCTCTTCCAACACTTCGTCATCATCACTTTGGAACTCAGTTAGTGGTGTTGCTGCAAATGCTAAGGACTTCTTCTGAAAAGACGGTTCTCCCTCCTCTTCCAAATTCATCTCATAAACTTTGAGAGTATTCATGAGATCAGTAAATTCCAAAGTTGCAACCGTGTTTGCAGTTTCGATGGCTGTAACCTCCATCTTGAACCACTTCGGAAGAGTACGCAGAGCTTTCGAGACTAGGATCTTGTTACTAATCGGACTCCCAAGGTCGTGGCATTCATTTGCGATATCCAAGATCCTCTCCGTGTAACCGGTGATCGTTTCATCTTCACGCATCCTCAAGTTCTCAAATTTAGTTGTGAGCATTCGAACTTTTGACTCCTTTATGCTAGAATCTCCTTCACAGTGTCTCTGTAAAATCTCCCAAGCGTCTTTTGCTGCTTCACATTTCTTAATGAGTTTGAACATGGCAACATCCACCGCAGCAAAAATTGTGTTGAGAGCTTTCTCATTGTAGTTCGCAAGATCGATCTCCCCTCTGGTCCATTGGGCTTGCGGTGTCAAAATTACATCTCCATCAGCATCTGTTGTCCTTGGTGGTGTCCAACCATTCTGAACAGCATCCCAAGCTCTCACTTCAATGGCTTTGATGTATGATCTGGTTCTAATTTTCCAGTAGGAATAATTCGAACCATCCAACACCGGCGGGCGATTCATCATATCCATGGCGAACAACTCTGCAGGATCACACTTAGTCCGTTAAATGCACGCTCTAGATACCACTTGAAAGTGTTGTTCGCCGGGATCATACAACGATGTTGTAACAACACCATACAACAATCAAAAATAGCAGCGGAAGAATTAAACAACACACGAGCAAATTTTCCACAAGTTATATAAAATAACTTGCGGTGCCTCAGGGCGAAAGAATCCACTATATGATCGTGAATTACAAAAAGACAATCTTCAACATCAACTATGTTGAAGATACAAATCTGAGAACAACAAAAAGTACAAGTTCCTACAGGAAAATGTTAACAAAAAAAATTCTCAGTAAAAACACGCTCTTCTCTCTAACGTGTTCTCCCGTGTGTGTACCGCATCTTCTGATCTCCTTTACTTGATATACTCTTAGTTCCTCATCCAGAAGTTACAGCATCCACTCTCTCCACTACGCACGTCCTTGAGATTTGGGAGTTTCTCAAAAACAAAAACTGCCAACTCAACATTACGCAACTATGTTGAGTCAACATTACACTTCACAAGCTATGTTGAGTCAACATCCAACTCAACATCATCTTCATCCTACTCAGCATCCAACTCAACATCCAAATCCACATCTTACGCAACTTATGTGCCTCCAACAAATAGTGAAGAAAGGACAAAACAATAGATCCAACAGTCGTTAATTAATGAAGTCACTCAACTACACTATACTTCGATATATCACATTCATCTACTCTCCGAAAAGCTTAATACTACGATATTTCTTTTGATGAACGAATTAAATAGAGTGATGCTATTCGGCCATAATGTGGCCGGCCATAATTTAACATTTTTTATTTTTTTTAGTATCAAATAATTTATATATTTATGCCAAACTTTTTTAGATTATAAAAAACTCAAAAAACGATACTCCTTATTTTTTACGTATTTTTTAAAATTAACCCTTTAATTATTTGATAATTTTTACTATTTTAATGAATTTGTTACCTTTTTATCTAAAAAAAATTAGAAAAATATGTAATTTTTGGGGAAAAAATATTTTTAAATTAAAATATAAAAGTAATAAACTGTGGTTATTATTTAATAATTTTAAAATTACATATACTATGAAAAATGTCGTTGTGTGGCCGGCCATATTATGGCCAAATAGCATTATTGAATTAAATATGCATTCTGATCATATACAACCTTGTTCCAGTCACATGATGCTCTCCTTAGAGAAATTAAGTCCCCAAGGAGGACACAACAGAGAAAATGTTGCCAACGGAAAGGTTACTTTTTCTCAGATTGCTTAGCATGAGTACATTCTTTTGATTGGTATCCAACATATATAAAATTTCAGATGTCCCTGATCTCAATTCTCAAGTCATGGATGTGGCAGCCAAAAGCTATGGTAACTATCCATGCAGTTTTAGTACTAATTTGCAAGATAACGAAGGTAATACTTCCATATCTGGCTACACCGGTTTTTCTTTTCTTTCTTAGAAATAAAAGTTGCATCGTTCTCTTCTTCAAGGTACTTCATCATCTTCATGAATGGCCCCTCGAGAATCTTATCCGTATAGCCACATGCTGAGATTCATCATTCACATTCACCTTTGAATGATAATTTACTGTAGGACATGCATGTTCGCATAAATAAAGAATGAGTAATATGAGTAAAGAACAAATTAGATAGTGATTAGTGATTTACCACTATTAAAGAGTGGCGACAACGGAGTGTGAACCAGAACGGCATTACATATCTTGTGATGTGATGGCTCAGTAGAAGCAATCCTATCGGACATAGCTAGAACATACAAAAACAAATTGAAAATTAAAGGAACAAAAGAAAAGGAGAAAAACATGAAATTTACCAGTACGCCAATGGTTCCCAACAGCGGATCCATCGAAGATGGAGAGATAGCAAACTGGAGGTAGATGCTCATTACTTAGGAGGGCATGTCGTTGTCGCCCACGCAGAATGTGGCTGTAGCGGCAATCTAACGAAGATCGGAGGCCCGAATCGATGAAACAGTCAACGTGAATTGCCTCTAAGACCACACTCTCTGGCAAATGAATTTAAATGAATATAAAGATACTAGTATTAGATAACTAATTAGTAGCTACTTAGTTCACACACAAAAGTTATGACTTGAAACGACACCCTCTCCATCCCCAAGCTCTGTGATTTTATTTCTTTTTCGTTCGTCCTTCAATTATGTATAGTACTTTGTCCATTTTAGGATGTTCTGGATAAAAAACTTTACATGTTTACTTTCAACTTTAAATTGAGACTCAAAAATTACACTGTAAACACATAAACATACTATAAAATGTGAGACTCAAACTCCTCAGTAAATATATATTAATTACAAAATTAAAAATGGTGTCGGATGTTTTGAAGCACAAACTTTTGGGTATATGGGGGAAGTATATTTTATTTCATTATTGAGGAGGTTTGAATACAAAAGGATTCTTATGCAAATATCAAAGCAAATTTAGTTATAAAACCTATGTACTACCTCCTTCCCATCATAGTAGTCCCAATTGGACTTGCGCACAAACCAATATTTGGTCAAACCCACAATTAATCAGAATTATTAATGGTAATTAAGCTGAAAAATTACTGTAGAAAGAACATTGTAGCGCGTTTTACTGTTCATCATTTAACTATTCATGTTTAAAAAAATACAGAAATAATCGAAAATTTTCAAAAAATTCCAGTTTTGTGCCAAAATGATTTTGGCACCAAAAATTTTCTACTTTTCTGCCTATAAGGGCAGAATCAGTACAGAATCCCACCAACTTCTTCTTCTTCTCTTCCACCTTCTGCTCTCATCTGCTTCTTCTTCTACTTTCTGCTCTGCTTCTTCTTCTACTTTCTGCTCTGCTTCTTCTTCTACTTTCTAGTCTGCTTCTTCTCTTTTGAAGATGGCGAAGGACGTTCCGGAACGAACAAGGATGCTAATCATTCAGTTTCTGTTGGCCTCGAAGATGCAGTCCAATGGAAAGCCTGCACATGGTGCCATTGGTGAGGCTGTGACAGCATTCAAAGTGAGCAGGAAGACAATAACTCGACTCTGGAATACTGCAAAAGAACAAAGGAGCAAAGGTGAGTTTGTAGATGTTTCTTCCATTAGACCAAACAGAATTAGGAAGAAAAAACATGAACCAAACTATGAAGAGATTGAAGCCATTCCAGTAGAAGAAAGAGGTACACTGCAGAACTTGTCAGATAAGTTGAAGATCTCAAAGAGCACACTGGGAAGATGGGCAAATGAGGGGCAGAAGCTCAGAGCTCACACAAACAATATGAAGTCTCTACTGACAGCTTCTAACATGCGAGAGAGAGTGAGCTTTAGTCTACAAGCCATACACTATGATGCAATGAAGGATGAGTTCAGATTCAAGCCAATGGAGAACACCATTCATATTGATGAGAAGTGGTTTCTGTTAACAAGAGATACATGCAGATACTACCTCACTCCTCCAGAACCAGAGCCTCTAAGAGTATGCAAGTCAAAGAATTTCATCCCCAAAGTCATGTTCATGTGTGCAGTGAGTAGGCCAGTGTTAGGAGAAGATGGCAGTGTAATTTTTGATGGAAAATTAGGCATCTGGCCATTCACAGAAGAGATCACAACAAAGAGGGACAGTATTAACAGGAAAAGAGGCACCAAAGAATTGAAACCAATACAGAAAATCAACAGGGATGTGATCAGAGACTGCCTAATCAAACAGGTAAAATGTTTCAGCTCCAATCATTCAAAAACTGTTACATTTATTGCTACCAGAAATAACATTTAATGCATGTAAATTGTTGTGTTATTAATGCACTTGCAGATTGTCCCAACAATTAAAGAGAAATGGCCAACCTTTCTTAGCAAGAATATCACCATTCAACAAGACAATGCAAGACCACACATCAAAGGCACAGATGCAGAATTCAATGCAGCTGCAAATACAGATGGATTTCACATGAAGTTGGTACAACAACCACCCAACTCACCACTGTGCAATGCTCTAGACTTAGGCTATTTCAATGCAATTCAAAGCCTTCAACAAAAGAAGAAATGCAAGAATTCAGATGAACTCATCAAGGTAGTTGAAGACAGCTTCAATGCAGTTGAACCAATGACTCTCAACAAGGTTTTCTTAAGCCTACAGTGTGTGATGATCAAGATTTTGGAACATCAAGGAAAGAACAACTTCAATCCATCGCATATGGGGAAGGACAGGTTAATTAGGCAGGGTATGTTGCCTACTAATCTTCAAATTCCTAGGCATCTAGTTATGGAAAGCATAGAAGATCTTATCAGAGAAGAAGCAACAGAAGGAATTGAGGAACTTATGGATGCAGTAGGAATCATCCCACCTCAGAATGGAGAAGGAATGTTGGACCTGAACTTTTGATTGAAAGAACAGAACAAGAAGACTGAATTTTTTGTGCAGAAAACAGAATTTTTTGTGTTAAAAATCTTTTTTGAATTATGCAGATGCAATGTAAAGGACTGAACCATGTTAACCATCATTTGGCTATTTTGCCATCAGTTGAAACCACTTTTCAATGTTATAAGATCACATTGTAGTGTTTAGACGAGACCCAAGCTCACACACACAAACTGATGCAGTTGAAACCACTTCACATAGAGACTTTTAAGATTTCAGAAAATTGTGTTTAGAAGAACTCATCATCGCTTACTCAAATAGCCCATCTTCCCACAGATTACCTGTATCATCAATGCAGAAGGATTAATCGCATAATTCTCAGATATGACAACAATAAACGATCACAGCAGATCACACAAGAAAGGATCATCACAGAAAACTGATTAATTCACATAATTAACATATCCACAGAAGTCATAATTACAGAGAGCATCAAAAAGGATCACAGTCGATCACACAAAAATGGTCAGGAATCACCGAGTTGTAAGCTCTCCAATCTCCAGCGCATGGCCTCGGCTTCTCCATCCATCTTCACGCGCCTCAGTCGTCTTCAACCTCCCTCCTGCCCGATTCCCCTTTAAAGAGAGCCGGCCGGCTTCATCTGCTCCGGCCAGCTACATCCCATTTTCAGGTCGAAGGAATCGGAAACGCCTGCCGGTCGGCTTCATCTTTAAAGGGGATTGGGGTGGAAGGAACCGGGGAGGCGGCGGCGGGCTCCCGGCATCTCTTCAGCTGCTCGACGGTAGGCCTGCGGCGGCGTTGAAGAGTCCCCCGAAAGCTGCGGCGGCGGTGGCTTGGGCGGTGGAGGAGCATCGCTTCGCCTCGGGGGGGAGTAGACAAGGTCGTAGTCGAGCTTGGCGCCCCGGACCCGATTTTGGGGTGTCCTCGGGGTAAGGCGCCAAACAAAGCGGTTGCGGCTCCGCCTTGGGGCCTGAGCAGGAGGCCGTGAGACGACGGGAGGTGGCGGCGAAACAGATCGGGTCAGATCTGGACTCGGGGAGACCGAGGACCGCCCAGATCTAGGGTTTTCCTCCACCCGGCCCACAGAAGCCGCCCGCGGGACGCCGAGAGGCAGGGGAGAAAGGGGTGGCGGTGAAAGAGGCGGTGGAGAACCAGATCTCTGCAGAGAAGGAGATCTAGGGTTTTCCTCCGTCGGAGAAGGAGATCTAGGGTTTTCCTCCGCCGCGGCAGCCGCCGCCAGGCGAGACATCGGGAAACTAGGAGGCGGAGGGAGACGGAGGCGGCGAGATGGAGAGTACCGGAGAGGCGGAGAGAATGAGAGAGTGAGATGAAAATGGTGAGGCAGGGAGGCGGAGAGAATGAGAGCTCGCGGAGGAAATGAGAGAAAAATGAGAGAGTTAGAGAGTGAGGCGGAGAAAATGAGAGAGTGAGAGTGACAATAATTGAGGGGGTGGGGGAAAACCCTAAACTAAGTGGGTTTGGGTTAATTGGGTTGGGTTTAGGGTGTTGGGCTGGTTAGTGTTAATTGGGCCCAGAAAACAAGGCTAATTTACTACTAAAAATAGAAATGAGACTAGTATAGCGGGACGTCCCAAAACGGAAACGGGACTAGTATGATGGGAAGGAGGTAGTAAAATATTACTCTCTCTTTCCTCCATTTACTGACACTATTACTATATCGAGTCGTCCCCCATTTACTGACCCTTTCCGTTTTAGGACGTAGGTCCCACAATCACTCACTATGCCAAATTCTGTCATAGGTAACACTGCATACATAACGGTATTTTCACGGAACCGTTATGTATGTGAACACTTTTTAAATAGATAACAGTTGCCGTTATGTATGTGACTGTAGCTTTAATCAATCATAACGGTCATGAACGGAGTGTTATCTATAATCACTATTATACTTAACAGTTTAGTAAGAACCGTTATGTATTGAAGTGTTATGTTTTGTTTTAATAACGGTTTATAAAAAGCGATAAGAATATACTGTTACTAATAATATTTTAATTATTATTATTTTAATTTTTTACCATTTAAAACATTTAAAAGTTTACTGAAAATTTTCAACCCCCAAATTCCTCTCTCTCTCCCGCCCTACCTCTCTCCCTCTCCCGCGACGTCTCTCTTCCTCGTCTCTGTCCCCAAAATTTCTCACCGTCGACGCGACTGACAACCGGAGACCAGAGACCGGAGACGCGACCGATGGCCGGAGACCGGCGACGCGACGATTGGAGACCGGCGACGCGACGCGACCGACGACGGTCTCAACCAGTCTCGCCTAGCTTGCTACAAGGCGAGCTCTCTCTCTCTCTCTCTCTATCTCTCCCCTGCCTTTTATTTTCTGGGCTGCTCTTTCCGTCAATTCCACCCACTGGCTCTGAATTTCCTGTGTTTCAAATTCACTTGTTGCTTCAGATCTCTGCATTCCGTCTCCCGATTTCTAGGGCTCTGCACTTGGTGGATTCTGGGCTGTGACCCCTTTACAGGTGATATTTCGATGTTTCTGAGTTCATTTATGCTTCGATTTTACTTGATTTTCTGTAACTAGGAAGGAAGTTGAAGATTTAACTTGATTTTGGATTTGGATGTTAAGAGAAGTTTCATAGTGGGGAACCCAGTGCATGCTGTGATTAGCAGTGCTGGGGACTTAGTTTTTGTGTTGGGGAATGATGCATAGTGTTGTAATCAATACTCGAGTTCAAAGTTTTAAGGATGAAAAAGCTTCAAACGCAGCAGATCATTTCTCTGTTAGGATATGCTAGCTATAACTTTTAGAGATTCTGGCTATAGACATTAAGGAACACAATGGAAACGCCCTTATATATCTGACTTCTCGGTCGTATGCAGTAGCTTCATGTTGAATCCGTCGACATTTGAACAGATAAAGTGAGGATTTTTTTTTTTCACTATGCATAGAGTGTGTGTAATACTGTTATAATGTGAATCAAGCTATATGCCTTGTATAGATGGAATATGATAGAAATTTATCTCTATTTTTGTCATGGATGTTTTGGAACACAGTCTCTCAGGAATTCACCATAACAAGGAGCTTTATCAAAGAGGACGAATCCAGTGTTGATATTAGATGATGTTAAAGGTGGGATTGTGCAGTGTGCAGTTGTTGATAGTTTCGGAGAAATGTCGGAGTAGTAGAAAATGAAAGTTTGAATAAGTCAAGTAACTCTCTATGTCACAGATTTTCTTCCTAAATAAATCTACAATTAACAAATGAGACAATTGAAATCAGCATTTGGTAAGAGGCTAAACACATAAGGACAGAGAATGTAAATTCATCTCCACCTGCTCTCCAATTATTATCCCTTAATCACTCACTCACTCTGCTTAATCATATTTGCATCTTCTAACTCTCTCTCTCTCTCTCTCTCTCTCTCTCTCTCTCTCTCTCTCTCTCTCTCTAGTTACTAGTTCTACCAAGTTATTCAACCTCTGCCTCAGCCTTCCACTCTCTGGTAAGAATTCTCATGCTGTTTTATTCTACTCGAGTTCCAAGTAAGGCACTAGATCAAACTTCGGTTAGAATATGCTAGCTATGTAACTTTTAGATATAATTTGAAAAATAATTGAAGAGAAAGTCTAGATTTGCTCTGTGTTTTCAGATTGTAACAAGTAGCAGTAGTTGAAGCTTCAATCTCAAATACAATACCATCATATTTTCAGTTTTTGTTGGGGTTGACATTTATTTTCAATTTTATGATACACACAACAAATGATTTCATTGTTGAAATTCGTTCCAGATGCAAGGTTGAAGAGGGGTAGAAGTAGTAGTAGTTGTTGCTCCTCTCTTACTGTTACATTCTGAGATACAGAGCTAATCAACACATTCTCTCTCTTCATTTTCACTCTGCTGCGGGGTTGCGTTCAGATCGATCACCTTCTTCTTCTTGTTTTCCTTGCTCCATCCAATCTGCTAATTCGTGAGTACAAGAGATTCTTACTATGGTGTATGAGTTTAATCAAATTCTTTTCCAATTTAGTTATGCAATTACTACTATATTAATTAGTTTCTTCTTCTTCTTCTTCTTCTTCTTCTTCTTCTTCTTCTTCCTATTTTTGTGTGTGCAGAAGATGGATTAGAAAGAATCACCTTCCCCTACAGCACCATTTTCTCTTCCTCCAGCATCTTTTCCTGCTCAAACGAAGACTAAATCAGGTTCCAATTGACTTGAATCAGTTTTTTTTATTTATTTAATCGATGTTCAGTTGCCTTAGTATTGCATCTGTAAATTCCCTATTCAGTTTCAAATTCTCTTCTTTTACATCTAAAATGATTGATAATATTACTATGCTAACAGAAGGTGAAGGTTTTTATCAAAAAGCAAACGATTCAACTCTTATCTCTTCTGGGTTTCTGGACTCATTCATTCGAGAAGCTTTCTTCATCTCCAACTTAACTTGTTATATTTATTATCATCTGATTTTGTCAATCCCATTCTTGGCTTGAGTTAATCAATTGTGTAACTCTCCATAGGACCTGACAGTCAAATCTTCCCCTCCTCCTCCTCCACCAGTTCAGGTTGCACCTTCCATCAACAGTGATCCGGCAATTATTCAGGCAAGTACTAACTGGCCAATGAAAATAAATATCAAGATCGCATCAATGGCTACTTGTTGAATATGATTGCTTCTATTTTGTGCTGTTGTAGTGTTTGCTTGGGTTCATACAACATTAATACTTTCGCATTTCTTGATGCGATATATCTCACTTTTACCAGTAAGAATCAAGTATGTTCGAAATATACTCCACTATTCATCAAACAGTTTCATGTGCTCACCAAGGGACTTTAAAACCCTTAGTTAGAGTCTTCATGATGTGATATATGTATTATCAACTCAATGGACAAACTTTGTTGCACATGATTCTGTAATCTTACGTTCGAGCTGTGATAGTACATTAATTTTGTATTCTTAGGTGTCCATATATATGTTCACTTATTCCAAGTGTTTGAATACCTCATCCATTTAGAGTCTTTTCAGATTTCAAACATGATCATTCTTACTGGCTCAATGAGAACAAGCCTATGTTCTTCTGACTCTTTCTGTTTAAAGATTAGTCAATTGCTTTGTTGTCGAATCCTTTTCTAGATGTTTTTCGGAATAGTTTTGCTTGATCAATTACTAACGCTTGGGTTCTTGGTATTCTTTGATGCCTAATGATATACTCTGTAAGAACTTTGAACTGATGCTTTGTTATGCTTAGGTTTGTGATATCTAGTTGGAAATTTGGGTACGAGGAAGGAATATGATGCAAGGTATAATACTTTTGTGACCAATTAAACTGGTTAAAGTATACTAATATCTGCTGGATCTAAGAAAAAAGTAGAATCATATGCTTATGTTTTTCTCTCCTTCATGCCAAGATGATTGGTTTCGTGTCTAAAAGATGGGTGAGTCCTGAATGCAAATGGAGGTCAACTCTTATAATTGAATGTATTGCAGCTTTATTCCAATATATGATAGAACTCAAAACATGTAAGTGTAGAAGAATCACATATAACCTGCTTCTCATTTTCTCAAGTCCCCATTTCGATTTATGCATTTCCCGTTGTTTTGCTCGTTTCGTTCTCATGTCTACATATATTACTTACTGTATCAGACTCCAGATGGTTCACTGTTGGACGTGATGCGCAATGCTTATGAGTTACTTTCTCAGTGTGGAATAACAAAGTGTGGAATAACAATTCCTGAGGTAAATTTGACATCTTTTTTTCAGGTAGTATGCCTTTTAATATGTATCAATTGCTTCAATAGTTGACCTTTATCCTGATGTCTTTCACTTGATGCAGCTTGATGGAAGTTTGGTCATTTTGGCTGAAAATATATACTGGGCTCAACTAAAGCATTGGAATAGGTGAAGCTCTAATACAGTATGGTCAGCTGTTCGTTGTTGACCGTATTAAAGAGCTCATCAAGTACGAGGGCTTTCAGGTATTTACTCTGTACAAGGTTGGATTTTTCAGTTCAGACTATGCTATTACACATTTATATACTGAAGGCCTTTGGTAGCTTCATGAACAACATTCTCCTCAATCCCTACCCTTTCTCTGATCTTAGAGATAATTACGTTGCTGTCAATCAGAATTATAACATTTCATCTGTCTACTTCAAACAAGTGGAGTATAATTGTATAAGAATTGGGATCCTCTCAAGTTTCGTTCTGTACGAACAGTTCATGATATTGGTGGTGTTCAAATGTCCCTTTTAATAGGTTGCACCAGCAGAGCTCGGAGGGCTGCTCGTCTCTCATCCAGAGATATCCGATGCTGTTGTCGTTCCGTAAGTTCATTTTCCAAGATTTCAATTCAATGATAGACTGTATCTAAATAAGGAGTACTATATACCTAAGCAGTCATCTGAATTAAACACCCTGTTCGATATTTTTTACTATCCTCTCAGATATCCTGATGCAGAAGCTGGTGAAGTCCCGGCTGCTTACTTCGTCCGTGCCCCAAACAGCTCAATTTCTGAAGAAATTCGTAGCAGATCAAGTATGCATGCAGACTAAATTAGCCTCAACATTAAACACACATCCTATTCTCAGCTAATAACTTGTTATTCATGTTTTCAGGTCGCGCCTTTTAAAAGATTGAAGAGCGTCACATTCATCAACACTGTACAAAATCGGCTTCTGGGAAAATACTGCGACGCGAGCTCATAAACAAAGTCCGATCGAAGCTGTAATTCCTTCGATCACAGCTCTCCTTATTTTATTCTACAAAAAAAAAGATATATACGTGTATTAGGTTCTCTTAAAACATTTATAGATACTGACAGAACATTTTTATCTTTTCACTATGTTTGGAAAATCATGTACAGTGAATTATTTGTATTTTAATATAAGTATCATTTTTATTTATTGTAATGAGTATGAGAAGAATTAATAACTGTTCACCACGACATATTAATAACGATATAAAACCGTTATTAAAAACTACCAAAGATAACACTTCGTAACCGTAACGTAAGAACCACAAACTGTAATGATTGTTGATCATATATAACGAACAATATATAAATTAATAACGGTTTCGAAGCGTTATCAAAAGTAACTATACATAACGGTATATTAGTGTTATGTATTAAATTTTGAACCGTTATGAAAAACTCACATAGATAACGGTACAGAACCGTTATGTATGAGTGAGACTTTTTATAACACCAGTATTCTTAGCGGTTTCCTTTTGCACATAGATAACGCAAATTTTGCGTTATGTATGAACTTTTTTGGCATAGTGACTTTAACACTTTTACACTTTATTCATCTACTTTTTAATACTTTAACATTTTAATATGATTAAAAAAATCAAATGGACCCACAATTATTTCACTTTAACACTTTAACACATTAAATTATTACTATATCATCAAAATGCAAAAAAACTTGTGCCCAAATGTGAGGGTCACTAATGGAGGGCGGAGGGAGTAGAATAATTACTAACTGTCATTGAGAATTAAAGTAAGGATATTAATGAATATAAATAAATTAGATTAAGGGAGCCAGAGAAAGAGTTTGAAGCAACTCACTACAGATTGTTGTTGTCCGGTCACACATACTTACAACCCACATGCCTAGACGTACACCCTGTAGCAGACAATTCTTGTCGCCGGCCAATAATGCCTCTGGCGTTTCATTCCAATTGTTCGCAGTAGAAGAGCGTGAGGTTCCACTGAGAAGAGCGGAACCTGACGAAATAATGATCGCCCCAAGAGGACGTAGACTACGATCAACACAATAACGAGGCCAAACTGCAAAACAAAAAAAATAAAAACCAATTTAATCCAAACACAAACTATTAAAAAACATAAAAACCAGTTTAATCCTACCTATATATGGTCACCGCAGGATAGACCTTATCAGTCATAGCCAGATGTTGGAACATCCTTCTCGTCGAGTCCCACCTCCCTCAGCATAACTCGCTTCCATATTAAATTGCAACTCGCTTCCATATTAAATTGATGCCTAAGATGGCATTGAAGCGAGTACAAGTGCACATCATCCTAGATATGTCTCTTGCTTCTAGTCTTGATGCAATCTCGACCCATGAGTCCTCCTCGTAACATTGGTCGGGCAACAGGTTCTCGTTGTTAGGGGCAGAACTTCAATAGCAAAATAACAAAAACAATCTAATCAAATTAAAGCCTCCAAAAGATTTTTCATTCATGAAAAACTAAAGCAGCAAACACTGTAAAAATAGAATTGAAAAGAAAATCATAAATAAAAAAATTCATTTTTCAAATTGTAGTGTTTTTGTCAAAATTTTGTTTTCTATGACAAAAGAATTCGAGAAAGGAGTTCTGGGTAGGGGCCTAATCCAATACCCTTTTCAATTGATATAAGCATAAATTACTACTTTCAAATTATATGTTACCCTTTCGTTGCAGAAAAATAAAATAAAATAAAATAAAATTGTGAATATATCGATTTTATGGATAAAATTGGTTAAATGTATAACATTCTCTAACATCCGTTGTGCAAAAAATGAACTAAGACATGTTCTACAGTTTGTTTAACATTAACTTAATACATGTTGTACGAGTTTTGACAAATGCACGTGCATATCTAAAAGGAGTTTCCTAAATGTTTCCTATTAATACTATATCTTTAAGGAAAGAAATACGAACTTGAATATTTTGAGTATATCTTACATGTATCTCCTCAAGGAAAAATCTTATTGATATAAAGTAAAGACCAGTAGATGAAAGTCACGTTCATGGATCTGCACGACCTGCCCTAAGCCACGTAGAGTGCCACCTAGGACAAAAACCCCAACGGCTAGAAGTGAGTCATCGCCCCAACGACTAGTGTCACATCATCAGTGACTCCAACGGCTAGTTTTAAAAATAACCTATACATACTTCAAGACATTCTTATAATTAATGACGAGAAACTCAAGTATTCAAAGCATATATATTCTGCCAACATCTCCGTCAAAGTTCAATCTTTTCAAGTGCTCGAAATCCCGTTAGTTTCCCAATTAGCACTTGACGAAAAGAGAGATTTTCGATTCTGATCATTCTTTGACGACGAAACGTTCACTGCTGTTTGTCGCCGATCAAAACATTTTCTTCTCCGACGTAGTTCGAAATTAGAAAGTTTTTTTTTTTTTCTTTTTCGCCATTGTAGAGTTAGTCAAGCTCTGTAATTAGGTGAAAGTTCGTTTGTGTTCTTGTAAGAAAGGTTGTAAAGGTCACGACCCATAACTCGTGTCTAGGTATAGTCAAGTTCTATTGTATTTAGAACTAATACACAGTCAGTATAAATAAGTGAGAAGTTGGATCAAAAGGTAAAGGGATTCTCAGGTCTGGCTCGGCCTAACGTGGACGTAAGAGGGTAATCTCCGAACCACGAAAAACTGTTGTGCCTCTCTCTTATTTATCGCTCTTTCAATTTCCTTACGGATTGACTATCATCAACATGCATATCACTAATCGACCTTACATATAAATATACTTGGTAAATAATTTTCTAAGAGTTACTCAACCTTCCACAAACTTCGGCACTCGCACAGTTTGATAAATCAAGCTTGACTTCCAACGAGCTTGATAGATCAACCTTACTCTGATTGATCGACCTTGATCACAATTCCGTCTAATCTAAAAACTCGAACTTATAGAGAGGAGTGAAATCTATTGGTTTATATTATCATTCCCAATAAAATTAACCGCAGCTGGTAATTCTAAAGCTAAAGCTACTGCACAAAATCCTCGAACAAGAGATCTAAATAAGTAGGGTTTCGACATAATAATTCTCACATGCTTTATTCTAATCCATGCAACTATAAACAAGCACACGCATAAGTATTTACATATTAACTAGATGAATACCGGTATTGGTACTTAACTGACTCATCAAACCAGCTGCGAGTTTAGGGCATATTCAGGGCAAAATAGCCTAATAATAAACACATATCAAACAAAAAGAAGAAAAACTTCTTATATTCAAAGATCAACCTTATAAACATTAGCCCTACGGACATACTATTACCCTAAAAAACACACACACGCAAAACAAAACAAAACAAAAGGGAAGGGAAGAACAAACAGCCGTACTAAACACGCAGAAAACAACCTAATAAACATATAATGGCAATCGAAATCAAATAAAACCGAAAGTAGCTTCTTACCCTTCTCCTCCAGCTTTGCCCCAATCATCCTCCATATCCTCACCTCAGCTGCAAGACTCAAAAGAATTTAGAGAGAGAGAGGGAGAGGGAGGGCGGAGAGAGAGAGGGCTCCAAGGATGTCATGTCACTCTATATATGTAGGTGTATGCACTAAAATACCAATTGTACGCAACACACTTGCATTATTTAATTTTTATTTAGCCAATTACAAACCATAGTTGAGTAAATCAATTACAGGTTCAAATATTTACTGGAAATTTTTTTTTTTTTCTAACACAGATAAATAAATAATTTTAAGCTCAATTTCCCCTCACTGTTAATTTTTCCTTTCTTTCTTTGCATCAAAAGGAAGAGAAGATAATTGCACGTACGGTTTAAAAAATTATGTGTAGGAGTTTTTAATTATTGCATGGATTCAGTTGAATATTTAAGCTAAGCACACACTATAAATTTCAAGGAAATATTCGTTTTTTTTTTCCTTAAGAATATATTTACCTAATATTTCAATTTTTTTTTTTTTTTTAATTGCCGGCCTGCATATGCGTTAGGCTAAAAAGTGTGAAGAGATGGGTCCAAAATCTATGAGGTAATAGTATGTATTAAAAAAAAATTTAATTGGGACCTGAAAAGCAATTTGAAACGACGACCTAGATGGTATAACGACAAATTTGGTCTTTAAAAACTGTCACTCCCTTGTCAAATGATACGTTTTCCTCTTTGGTTCATTTTGGCAAGAGGATTGATGAGTTAAGGCCCAATTCTCGGCCCAACCAGTGACCCAAACAATGAAGGGCCCAATCCAAGCCTAGGGATAGATACGCAGCTCGGCCCATGAACGAATTGAGCTCGAGAGGCATTAACTCAACGTGGGATCGTGGGAGTAACCGATGCTCCCACGATAGTAGGCCATGATCACAAGAGTTGATGATAGAGGGAGATATAGGCAAGAAACTCTCTGTGCGAACACACACAATCTAATACAAAATCATATATTTTCTCTACTCGTGGACGTAGATCTACACACCGTAGATCGAACCACGTTAAATCTCTGTGTTCTTTTGCATTCTTGTTATTTTCGTTTCTGCTCTAGTCATAGTTCAATTGGTTCCAGCGAAATCGAGATTCATCACTGGCGCCGTCTGTGGAAATTCGAAAAATTTTGTGAGTCGAATTTTCGTTTTTGCTGTTAATCAATCCACATGGCTCCCAGAGACGACCAACCAAGGGGAGCACGTCAAAAGCTCTCACCAACACTCCAAGACGCCGACGGAATCAAGTCCCTCGGGAAGAACCTACCCGGGATCACACTCAGGAGGAGCCATTCCCTGATCCCGCCCATGAAGAGCATCCCTTGGATCATGCTCATGAAGATCCTCTTGAAGATCATGAGGAATACTACGAAGAAGAGCCAGGTGGAGGGTACAACGAGGAAGATGGCCAACACCTCGATGAGAATGTTACGTTACCACCTTTGCCACCAATCCCGCCGGCTTAGCCTCAGCGAGGTCCCATAGGGTTACGTTTGGGACCCCGTCATAATTCACCAGTACAAAATGTTCTTAATAGACAACAGCAGAGGCGGACACCGGAGGGGCATGTAGAGACCCTAACGACAGCTCGTGAATACGAACTATTGGGGCCAGGAGTCAACCGGGTGATCTCTTCTGTTCGTCGGGGAAATGTTGATCCCGGTGCAGGATCTCGAGCCCAGCCTGGTGTTGAGGATTTGTTGCGAGACTTTCTCAATACTGACAGAGCCAAGGAGCTTCTTCGGCAATACAAGGAAGAACGGAGGGGAGTCCAACAAGGCCGAGGTGAAACCCGAGCTCGTGAGCAAAGCACGGAAATTACTGGCGAATGCAAAGTCAACCCACCGCTGGAGAGAGGTGGAAACGATTTACGAGATCTAATCCGGCAGAATCGAGATCATGCACTAGAGCACTTCCTCCGTGCGGAGTGCCACCTCGGGTTAACCGCATATAAGGGGCAGAGATCTTTGATGCACATGGACGGGTTCTCAGTCCTCTGTCTGATGAGATCCTCAACACACCTATGCCGGAGAGATATAAAGTCCCTCACATCACCCCGTACAACGGGGTACGTAATCCCAAAAACTTCCTTGGTCAATTCAAATACAACATGCTGAATCAAGGACTTGGGAACATCCATATGTGCAAGCTATTCCCCGAGCTGCTTGTCGACAACGCTCGAGATTGGTTCGATAGCTTGCCGATGGGGTATATCAGGTCTTACAACGAGTTGATGGATGCGTTTCTACGTAGCTTCTCTCAACAGGCGGAGGTAAAGCACACTCCGGCGCATCTGCTCACGGCGAAGCAGAGTAGGGGCGAGTCTATACAGGATGTCATGACGAGGTTCGATAGGGAATGTTTGCAGACCCGAGGTCTCAATGATCTCCTCATCATCTCGGCATTCCAAAATGCCATTCTCTCCGACGCCCTTTACAAAGAAATCCTCACCAAGGAGCCCCAAACCACCACAGAGCTCTGGGCCATCGTGGACAAGTTCGCGAAGATAGATGAAGCCGCTCGTAGGAGAAGAGAAGGAGACCGAGGTGAGACCTTGGAAAAGAAGAAGAGAGAATAACAGCCTCGCAAGAGCGTGATGGATCGTATTCAGCGCGGTCCCTTGGAGTCCCTCATAGGACCTCGCCAGAATTCGGCACCACCTCCTCGAAGTCAGTTCACGCCTTTAACCAAGCCACGGTCCGAGATTCTCGAATTGCATGCTAACCTTTTTGAGAAGTCTCGACCCGTGAGGGAGTCAGCAAAGCATAGGCCAAGGGACAAGTACTGCAACTTCCACGAGGATTTTGGACACGAGACGGAAGAGTGCCGAAATATGATGAACGATATTGAGGGGCTAGTACGAAGTGGCCCGTTGAGAAGATATCAAGACCGAGGTGGCCGAGTGAATCAGTTTGACGCTCCCCGAGGTCAGAGGAAGAGAAAGCAACAAAGAGGAGGTAGTTGCAATTCCGAGGTAGATAAGAAAGTGAAGTACGAAGATGAGGCTGATGGTGATTGGGATTACCAGTTTGAAGGGGTCATCGCGAAAATTTCCAGTCTTCCCAAAGGGCGAACCAAGTCATCCTTGAAGAATGAAGAAAGAACTCTCCCGCTCAGCGATCCTGTCAACAAAAGGTTCAAGCGGGAAGAGATGATCACATATTCAGAGAGAGATCTAGTGCCTCCTGTCGTCACCCACTCCAATGCTATCATCATTGAAGCGGTGATAGCAAACAAGCTCATAAAGCGGATCTACATCGACAGCGGCGCGTCGGTGAGCATTATCTTTGATAGGGACTAATATCAGCCATACTCCCTAAGGGCATCTACAATGGTTGGGCTCTTGTCTATGTGGCAAAAGATAGAGCCCAACTTTATTTTTGTGCATCGTTGGAGAGCCCAAAATGAAGAGCCCGGGCTCTCCTGCAAGAGTCCGGGCTCTATGTTACTTGTGGGGCCACCATATATGCATTTCATTCTATTTTACATTTAATAATAATAATATTGATAAAAAGTGGAACCCAATAATGGTATTAAGAGCCCTAAAATTAGAGCCCATGACTGTAAAATATTTTAAGTTTAGAGCTCTTGTCCATGTGTTAATTTATAGAGCCCCATTTGAGGCTCTCCATTGTAGTTGCCCTAAGAAACCCAAGTTAATGGGGAATATACTTTCCTTAACCTTAGACTACAGTTCCTAGAGAAATGGATGTGTCAGATGTCGGGCACCATGCATTCAATACAGCTAAGAATCGTATGCCATGCAAGAAGCTGCGAGGTTCTGACTTCCCTCATAAGCCGCAAAGGATCTGCAGGCATCTGCAAAGATAGAAGGATCTGACCAGATCCCACAAGCGTTTAGTAGAAGCTTGGGGTTCTGCGTAGCATACGGTCCGCGTGACTCTACGTACTATAGAGTGAGGACCACTGCTTTCATGACAGAGGATACTTTGCTTCCGTTGGAATTCCTATTCTGTCCCTCCTTTACACGAATGCTCACTTTTCACCCTCATCATACCTATAAATACTAAGTGAACGCACAACATCATGATCATTCTCTATAAAACAACACACGCCTTTGTGTACTGTTTCATTCAATACTCTCTCTCTCTCTCGAGCTCCTCCGAGCTCAGGCAAGTCAAGGCGGGCAAAACCTTCTTCCGGGAAGCCGTAGTTCGCCTTCACATCCCTCTATTCTTCTCGACGCCGGGAAGAATCTCTTTCTTACACACACCACCTTGAACTTAAGGTAAAACCATCATCACTTGAAGGAGAATGAGGCCCAACGGAGCTCCGCGCTCCTCGTTTCTCCCTTTCTCTTACCTTGTTTCTCCGTTATCTACTTGTATAAGTGCAAAACTCCATGAATCTTGCCAGTTTATGGCTAAATACGCCTTTTATCCGTTGCTTATAGCTCAACTATTGTTCGCCATTGCTACACACATCATGCCCTGTACAAAATGCTTGTTTATAGCTTTCCATACGCATGAATCTCTCGATCTTTACCGCTTTAACGCTTTAACCATAAATGCTCTTTGCAAAATATGATGAACAATACCCTAAAATGTTGTGGATCTTCAACCCAGATCTATCAACTGGCGCCGTCTGTGGGAAAATTCTTGAGTTGAGATGTTGATTTCCCCTGTTTTTATGCAAAATTCCAGCTCGTTGTTGTAATGATCCTTGCGATTTCCCTTTATTATGTCCTTATGTGGAGAATATGAGGAAATCTGATGATATGTTGATTGGGAATGCCCTGTTTGTGATCTAGCTAGCAGAAACTCTGATGAATATGTTGTTGTTTAACATTTGCTAAGCTCTCCTCGGTTACGAGCTGTTAGGTGTGATATGATTTTAGGATTATGCTCCCTTTGAAATGGAAATTGTAATAAACACTTCGATTGAAAGGAAACTTGTGTTTGAGAGGATGATTTTCTCTCCTTAAATGTGAATTAAGAATTGATATCTGTAAGTACTGTCAGAACCCATGGGTTCAAAGGGCTAATCCTTTGTTTATCTTCGAAGCTTTAATCGATTCTGATGATATGTGCATAAACTTGTCCCTCTCCATCATATGTTTCAAAATGAACTTGTCTCATTTACTCTGTCGCGATGATCACCTAGAATGGTGGCTATCTGATAGAAGGAAGGTGTATTGAATGCGAGATTTATATTAGTCCTGGAAAATTTTAGTATGTATACTATGAGTTTGTTTTAGCTGCATTGCTTGTAACAAATCAACCCAGTAACTAGAAACGATCTCAAGGCCATATCTCCTTCATGACATGAATTGTGATGGCTAATCTGTTGTTGTTTTGCCTAAATCTTAAAGTTGTGAAGGATCCGGAGGAAAGTCGGGTCACAAACTGCAGCAATCTCAAAACACATTCGCTCCACCTTGTGTTCTTGGTGAGCATACAATTCTGTCTATTATCTGCTCAATATGAAACCCATCTATGAGTTGCAAAAGATTGGTGATTACAGAATAAGCATCACTACTAAAGCTAGTCGAATGCCCCTGAATCGCCATGACTTCAAAACCCATGGAATAATAAAAACATTAAAAAATGGAGAGCCGAAAGATGCCGAGGTTACCCCACTCACTTTGATGAAGGGAGCCCACATCTGAAAGCAGAACCTCCTCCCAGAAGCCCTGTCTAACAGGCAACTCCCTCGTAAGCCCCGAATAACGGGCAGAACCTCCTCTCAGAAGCCCTGTCTAACATGCAACTCTCTCGTAAGCCCCGTATAACGGGCAGAACCTTCTCTCAGAAGCCCTGTCTAACAGGCAACTCTCTCGTAAGCCCCGTATAACGGGCAGAACCTTATCAAAAAGCCCTACATAGTAGGCAACACCATCTTAAGCCCCATACAATGGGCATTAATAGGCAAACTTATCAAAAAGCCCTGTTTAACAGGCAATATCATCGTAAGCCCCATATAATGGGCAGAGCACTGTATAAGCCCTATTTAATAGGCAACCCTCGCACAAAGCCCTATCTAATAGGCACCCCTTTCGTAAGCCCCATTCAATGGGCAGAACCTTCTACAAAGCCCTATCTAATAGGCACCTCCTTCGTAAGCCCCATGCAATGGGCAGAACTTTTCCAAAGCCCTACTCGGTAGGCAGCATCTTCAGCATCTTCACAAGCCCCATGCAATGGACAAAACTCTTTATAAGTCCCACTAAATGAGCAGTATACCCTCAAGTCTTGCTCTAAAGACGACATTTCTATGTATCACTCCCATAAGTTTTACCCATTGCATGCCGATGGGTAAAATTTCACCTAAATCCCGCCTCAAAAGCGGTATTCTTGAAAAACTCTATTTAATAAACAATACCTTTATAAACCTCTAAGGAGGATATCACTTTCATAAACCCAATTTGATAAGTGGCGCTTCTGTAAGCCTCAAAAAACAGACCAAGCTCTCGTAAGCTCGGTTCGATAAGTAATACTCTCATAAATCCCGCATAAAATATATTACTTTCATACTCCTTGGCTAACAGGGAATATCTTATAAGAAAGTCCTATAAAATGGGCACTAAATATAAGAAGGGCCTACCTGGCCGAGGCATCTTGTATTAAGTCTAATAAAATAAGATGCCACACAAATTCTTAATAACCTTTCTTCCAGATCAGATCCCTTTCAGAGGTCTCACAAAGAAAGCCTTAGGAAAACAAACAATCCAATAAAGTAGGTTTCGTAAAGACAGATGTCACCAACCTCAGTTTCATTCCGACAAAAGCCACCCTAAATGGTTGGCGGTTATAAAAGGACCTGCTAAATCAGCAGCATATTACAACTAAATCTCACATGATCAAATGCCTCATGTCAAGAGAAGGGGATTGTGTCAAAACTAGGGCTGAGCAAACGGTCGGTTCGGTCGAAAACCGACCGAACCCGAAGAAACCGATCGACCGAATTTGATCGAGAATTACAGCCGAACCGGCCGCCTTGCAGATTTTAGGCCGACCGAAACCCGACCGAAAACCGAAGGTCGGTTATCGGCCGGTTTCGGCTAAACCCGACGGAGGTTGCAATTTGCTGATAAGTAACAGCTTGAAGAAGGTTAAAGTTCTGTAGGAACAAATCGCAGAGAAGAAGAAGATAGGGAGAAAGAGGAGGGAGACGTCATTTTCAAGAAAGAGGCAGAAAAGAAAAAGTAGGTGATGGTTTTGAGGAGAGAGGCGATTAGACGTGTATTGAGTGTACAACTTCCAAGAAGAGAGAGAATATTAGTGGGCTCCAGAAATTAGGTGTGTTAGAAAGATGAGAGAGAGAGAAGAATTTGAATATTTTAATGAGTATTAAATGTTTCGGTCTGTTCGGTCAGAACCGGATTACTTTATGCATTGACCGAAAGCCGACCGAAATAGTTTCGGTTTTTTATGTTCTTAACCGGACCGAAACCGATCCTCCTCCTTAGCCGACCGGGACCGATTGGTTCGGCTCGGTTTTTCGGTCCCGGTTCGGTTATGCTCACCCCTAGTCAAAACCCTTCATCATAATCAGTTTTCAATCTTTAAGTCGTCACTTACCTTCATCACATATTGGCAGAAGCCACTCCTCTTAAGAGTCTTATAATAAATGGGCTATGCTCGTTAAAAGCCACCATAAATAATGCTCAAACGCAGAAAATTTGCTAATAACAAATTACGTATATGTCAAGTCTCTTTCAAAGAGCACCTGGAATTAATCCTCTAAACGTCCTCAAATCTTTGCAGATCCCTATAAGGATGAATGCTGCATCAGATGCTGCTTCCAAGGAGGCTGGTCAAGCCCCTGGAAATCCAGACGATTCTGTAATCGGAAACAAAGGAATAGGCACTATGCTGACAGAGACTAGTGTCAACATGGAGGCTCAGTTTTCTCCAGCTATTCTCCTCCAAATGAAAGCACTCGTAGAGGGAGCTGTGGAGAAAAGTCTTCATACCTTGGGGGCAAATCCTCAAAACACAGATCCCGTGGGCGAGACTCAGGAAGGAGGAGGAAGTAAAAGTACTCCTGCAATGCACAAGCAGAAGCCTATGCATCAAGGCATAACTCAAGAGCTAGTCTCAAGGCTGCCCCCAATAGCGGCCGAAGAAGAAGAAGGATTTTTCACTGACTGGGAATCCCCAGAAGAAGAAGGTCCTGAGGAACTCGAAGGAAATCTCAATGAGAACACTGAAAACGCATGGGCCAAGAAATATGCCCAGCAGCAAGAGCAGATGAAGCTCTTGGCAAAAGAGGTCAAAAGACTGAAGGAACAAAAACAGGCCAAAGAAAGGGTCCCAAAAGAAACAGAGACGAGTGACAAAGAAGTTCGCAACCCAAACGAAGAAGGAAACCCAAAACCTTCGTCGAACAAGGGGAGTGGAAGAAGCAAATCAGAACTTTTCCCCTTATATATTGATGAGAACAGCCCGTTCTCAGTGGACATCCAAACTGATCCTGTTTCAAACAATTTCAAAACAATCTCTTGCGAGTATCAGGGGAAAGGAGACCCCGAAGAGCACTTGATGAAGTTCGAAAGCTTATGTCTCCTTCATCAGTATTCAGAGGGGGTTAAGTGTCGAGTGTTCCTCACAACCCTATCAGGAACTGCTCAACATTGGTTCAAGTAGTTACCAAAAGCCTCCATACACTCCTTTATGGATCTGAAAGAAGTTTTTCTACAGCAATTCGTCAGTGCTAAAAGGACCACTCGGAACTCCTTGCATTTGACGACCATAAAACAAGGTGCCAACGAAAGTCTGAGGGACTACATGACACGCTTTAACGAGGCCGTCCTGGAAATCCCAGGAGTGGAGCCAAAGCTAAAAGTGCATGCCTGCGTGGATGGTTTGAAACCAGGACAGTTCTTTGCTTCTCTGATTAAGAAAGAAGCTACCTCTTTTGAAGAGTTACTGACAAGAGTCCAAAAGTACATCCATATGGAAGAAGCTTTGAACAGCAAGAGGGCTGAGTTGGCCGCTCAAAAAGAAAAGAAGCCGGAAGAAAGGAAAAGGACGGTCCCAGATGTCAAAAAGATTGATAAGAATGGAAGGTTCTTAAGATCTTTTACTCCATTAATCAAGCAACCAGTCGACCTGCTTGAGGTGGTCTTTAGGAAACCTGGGGGTCAGATCCACTCCGGGCATAGACAGCCACCATGGAATCCACCTTCTGAAAGGTTCTATAAGTTCCACAATGACTTTGGCCATATGACCAATGATTGCAGAAACTTGAGAATCGCAATCGAAAAGCGTAAAGAAGCTCCTGGAAAAGCCACTGACGCTAGCCAAGGGTCAGAGCCCAAAGGCGTTATTAAAATGATATATGGAGGACCAACCATGGGAGACTCCAACAGAAGCCGAAAGGCATCTGCCAGAGAATTACATATGCATGAAAGGCATGGGGTCTGGAAGGTTGAAACAGGCCTGCCCCCACCAGAAATCTCATTCGGGCCAGAAGATAACCGGAAAGTGGTTCACCCGCATGATGATGTGTTGGTCATCACAGTGGAAATAGAGAGATATCATGTCCAAAGAGTTTTTGTGGACACAGGAGCCGCAGTCAATGTTATATTTGAAAGTTGTTTCAACCAAATGAGCCTCCAGAAGCCATTGAACGGAGTAGCTACGGCATTACACGGTTTCTCAGGAGATCCAGTGATGTCATTAGGATCAATTGATTTAATGCTCACTCTGGGCGAAGGGCCTACACGAGTGTCAAAGCCAGTCACCTTCTTGGTGGTGCGACAACCATCTTCCTACAACATCATTCTAGGAAGAACTGCACTGAATCCGTTCCAAGCAGTGGTTTCCACTTACTATCTGATGATGAAATTCCCCGTGGGAAATCAGGTAGGGCAAATATCGGGAGATCAAGAGGTCTCGCGAAAATGCTATGTCCAATCGGTGCAAGCAGGAGAGGCCAGGAAAAGGCCGATGGCAGAACCTACCACCGAGGGGGATGAGATGAAACTTGAGGGGAAAAGACTTAAAGCCCCAACTCCAGCAGGAGAAGGTCAGAACCTTTCCGCTTCAATGGAGCACTTGCTGATCACCAGCAACAACCCTCCTGAAGAACTGATGATATCTCAGGACCCAGCCAAACAACTGCTTCAACAGATAAACGAAAGTGAAGGGCCTGAAGTTGAAGCCACAGGCAGGTGCCACGCCCCAACTGTGAAAGGGCAGTGGGAAGCATTGATAACCCAGGCAAGGGCGAAAGTCAAAAGTTCAAAGGAAGTGCTAGACCAAGAAGATGTCGAGGAGCCAACAGGCAAAGGAAAAGTTATCACCCTCGAAGTATGCAGGGAAAATTGAGAATTACGCTCAAGAAGAAAGTATGATGGGCTATGACCCCTCATTCGTTTTGAAAAACTCTTATTCCATGGTTAACTGATGTATGAAACATTGGGTCATACCTCTTTATCTTTAAATTAGTGATATTTCGTAGGTGTTTAGCCCTCAAATGAGGTGTAATTCCTTCAGTCCCTTACACCTCACTTGGGGGGGGGGGGGGGGGAGTAGGGGATACCCATATACCCGTCGTACCCCATTAGCTTAAAATGCTATCTCAAAATGCTGCCATTATCTTAGAATGTTATTTTACACTAAGATGTTATCTTACTATTTTGTCCCATCACCCTAAAAATACTGGGACTATCTCTACCTCACCATCTTAGAATACTTCAGCAGGTAGAAACAGGGTAAAAAGTAAAGCCCCCTATAAATACAAGAATGAGAGAGATAACATTCTAAGTTGAATAAGAAATAACAGAAACATGCTATAAACAGGGCCTCGGAGAAGCACCTCGCCAAAATTAAAAGTAACGATTGTTTGTGCCCCAATAGCATGATTTCGAGGTCATGAATGAGCACCCCACCACAAAATACTCAAAATGTAAATTGTTCAACAAACATCTTATCCAAAACAACAACATTAAGAGGATGGGTTTGGAGCAAAAGCTAGATCTTCAGAGCTCGATGAATGAGAAGAAGACCATTCTTCAACAGCAGCCAAGGCAGAAGAGGTAGAAGGACCACCCTCGAGCGGGGCTGCTAGAATCTGCAGAGCGCCTCCCTCATGTGAACCACCCTTCACCTCCTCAAGAACGGGTGATAAGGAAACACCTCCCTCGCTGGTAGATGGGCATGAACCTCTTCCCTTTCTTAGTTCCTAATAAAGGAGAAAATTTTCAGGATAGGCGAATAAACTCTAAAAATAAAACGAACAATAGAAAACAAAAAGGTACCCGGTCAAAAACCTTCCGAATAGACCTCATAACCATGGTGTTATGAGGAAAGAGAGGGAACAAAGGCGCTTCCCAAGAGGGGAGATCCCTTGTGGCCCTGGCAGGTTGGCGAAGGATCTGAGCTGCCTCTTTCAGCGCAGGCATATACCATGGCTCTGTGGAGGAAAGGGAGCGATCCTTTCGGAGGGACTCAGGCTCTATGTCGAACATCCTTACTATGGATTCGGCATTGACAGCGGCTGCGCGCTCTGGGATACCCAATTGCTGACAGCACTCAAGGATAGCGGAAGCTGTCCACGCAGTGAGGGGCTCAAACAAACGCAGCCAAAAATCGTGAGAATGAAGATAAGCTTCAGGCAAACACTTGATCAGGGAATCCAAGAAGGCCTGACCGTAAGGAGTCATCAACAAGTTAGACCTGCAATCTTTGACTCCAGAAGAAACACCCTGGCATATCCCTTCTCTTCGCCCTTGAGTAAATGAGGAAGCTCGGGCCTGTACTAGCTCCTGTTCGTAGCTAAGTGTCAGCTGCGCTATCTCTGCTACTTGAATTTCCATTAGCTGTTCTACCCTCTCAGACGAGGCCTTCAAAGCTCTCTCGAGTTCCTTTATTCGCTCAGAGAGAGAAAGTGTGTGCTCCTCTCTAGCTAGCAAAAAGCCACGAAGTTGGTGGACTTCAGTCTGGAGCTGCTCTCTACTCTTCTCAGATTGAGAAAGATTCTCTCGCAATTGCTCAAGGCTTAACTCTTGAGCGGAAAGAGAACTCTCCGATACCTTCCCCTTCTTTCTAGCTGAGAGGGAGAAAGTCTCACTTTTCCTCTTAGGGGAAGAGGGATAAGGCGCTAAAGAGACAAGAGCGGAAATACCAGCATCCTCATCAGTGAAAATAGGAGAAAATGAAGCTGACCGAATAGGGGCAACCAGATGGGGGAAGTAAGGCTTCATTCGGGGCTTACCAATTTCTACCTCTCGGGGACTCCCCTGAGAAGGGTTACAACCCTCAAGACCCGTGGGCTCTTGGGTGGAATTATTACCCAATGATAAGGTGGGAGAGGAGCCACCAGATCTTGTCTGCTCCATCATTTGTAATAGCTTCTCTCGAGCTTTTTTCCCCATACCTAGTTTGGTGGAATCCATAACTGCTAGACAGGAATAATCACCAAGAAATAATGACAGATGGTAGGGTTGCGAATAATGGAAATAAATCAAAACTCTACAAATCTTAAAAACTAAGTGACAGTTCTAAAGATGAAGCATCAGTCACATTCACATCCTAGTCACAGTTTCATCATACAGAAAAATTGGGGCTAGCAATGTTCCTCAAAATAAGAACAGGGGAAACAATAAGGGTTACCCTAATCTCAAGAAATTCAAAAGAGGGCCTATGCACAAGTATAGGAGAGTAAAATAGCAATGGAATACCTGAAAAGGGACAAAAGAAAAGACGGTCGTCGGAGTAATCGCTGGGAGCGGCAGACGATTCGCAATATTGCTCTTTTCTTTCTGAAGCACAATGCAGAGAGAAGGATGAGGAAGTTGAGGAAAAAAAGTGGAGTGGATTTCCTACTTATCACCCCACGGCGTTTCAGAAAAAGGGGGGTTGCCCTTTCGCCTGCAGATAAAACAAAATAATAATAATGCCTATTTTACAATATATTTTAAATAGCTCTGTATTCTTTCACCCTAAGGGAAAAAGCAATGATGAGTAAAGGAAACAGATCCAACCCTATCCTCGGGAGGATAACCGGCGTTTCGATTCCCCCCGTCATCAGACACCTGCAAAAAAAAAAAAAAAAAAAAGAAGAGGAAGCAATAGTCGAAGCAAAATCCACTTTCCCACCAAAATACCCATCAGAAGCCCTCATATTAATGCTTCTGGACCTGGGGGGGGGGGGGGGGGGGGGAGTAGCTGATAGGGACTAATATCAGCCATACTCCCTAAGAAACCCAAGTTAATGTGGAATATACTTTCCTTAACCTTAGACTACAGTTCCTAGAGAAATGGATGTGTCAGATGTCGGGCACCATGCACTCAATACAGCTAAGAATCGTATGCCATGCAAGAAGCTGCGAGGTTCTGACTTCCCTCATAAGCCGCAAAGGATCTGCAGGCATCTGCAAAGATAGAAGGATCTGACCAGATCCCACAAGCGTTTAGTAGAAGCTTGGGGTTCTGCGTAGCATACGGTCCGCGTGACTCTACGTACTATAGAGTGAGGACCACTGCTTTCATGACAGAGGATACTTTGCTTCCGTTGGAATTCCTTTTCTGTCCCTCCTTTACACGAATGCTCACTTTTCACCCTCCTCATACCTATAAATACTAAGTGAACGCACAACATCATGATCATTCTCTATAAAACAACACACGCCTTTGTGTACTGTTTCATTCAATACTCTCTCTCTCTCGAGCTCCTCCGAGCTCAGGCAAGTCAAGGCGGGCAAAACCTTCTTCCGGGAAGCCGTAGTTCGCCTTCACATCCCTCTATTCTTCTCGACGCCGGGAAGAATCTCTTTCTTACACACACCACCTTGAACTTAAGGTAAAACCCTCATCACTTGAAGGGGAATGAGGCCCAACGGAGCTCCGCGCTCCTCGTTTCTCCCTTTCTCTTACCTTGTTTCTCCGTTATCTACTTGTATAAGTGCAAAACTCCATGAATCTTGCCAGTTTATGGCTAAATACGCCCTTTATCCGTTGCTTATAGCTCAACTATTGTTCGCCATTGCTACGCACATCATGCCCTGTACAAAATGCTTGTTTATAGCTTTCCATACGCATGAATCTCTCGATCTTTACCGCTTTAACGCTTTAACCATAAATGCTCTTTGCAAAATATGATGAACAATACCCTAAATTGTTGTGGATCTCTAACCCAGATCTATCAATCTTCAAAGCATGCTTTGATCAAATGGGAATAGAGAAGTCACTTGTCACCTCGACAACCAGATCACTCCGGAGCTTTGCGCAAGAGGAGACACACCCCGAAGGTGTTGTGAAGTTGCCTGTCACGGTCGGAGCGCCAACTAGTTCGACCGAGATGGTGGAATTCTTTGTGGTGCATGCTAAGTCGTTCTATAATGTCATACTGGATCGCAACTGGTTGAATGCAGTCAAGGCAGTGTGCTCCACCTATCATCTTACCATGAAGATTCCAACTAAGGGCGGAGTGGCGGTGTTGCAAGGTGACCAGGTGACCAGAAAGCAGCTAAAGAGTGCCTGCATATCGCACTGAAAGGAGCGGGATCTTCGCTCCAGCTACCCCAAGCGTAGCAATTACAGAACCCCGAAGAACTGGAAAAGACATCGCCTGTCGATGTCGCCCGGTGAAAGAAGTCACATTGTATGAGGATGATCCAACAAAGGTTTTCAAAGTAGGCTTCACCGAGCTGCCTTATCTCCGAGAACAAGTCATCCAGCTCTTACGGAAATTCAGAGACGTCTTCACGTGGTCACCACTTGACATGATGGATTTATCACCTCGAGTGATAACTCACAAGCTCAACATAGATCCCGGAGTAAAGCCTGTGCGGCAGAAGCAGCGTTTCTTTACCACATAATGAAATCAAGTCATCCGCACCGAGGTGACTTAGTTATTAGAAGTCGGTATCTTGTTCGAGGTCACTTATCCGACGTGGATTGCGAATCCAGTCATGGTAAAAAGGGCAGGAGGTGGATGGCGGATGTGTGTAGATTACACCGATCTCAACAAGTATTGCCCAAAAGACTGCTATCCCCTCCCGACATCGACAAGAAGGTGGATGCACTGGTGGGATACGAGGTGTTAATAAATTTCAATAAAGTTTATGCGGAAAATATGAAATAATTATTTTAAGATAAAGGTTTTTGACTTGTCATTCGATCCTCCACGCTTCCAAACTAATAACCTGAAAAATGTAAATGATGGGATGAGTATATTTGAATATACTCAGTGGGGGAATTTATGCGAGCTTGTTCAATTTAATAAAACAGAGGCACGTATAAATATTAAAGTCAACATGAAATACGCGCAATTCAGTGAGAGCAAAGTCAAATGGACAACTTTAATTGGATGGTCCTGCTCAACACTTAATGTCAAATAATCACACGGCAAGTCACGTAATATTAAAAAGGACAAACTCAAATCAACGTGCATAATTTAAAAGAATCCCACGCCTTAATCTCGATGTTTGAACTTGGAAACAAAATAATCATTTCGATTTACGTAACCAACTTTTTATCGAACTGTTGAAATTTGTGAAAGGCAAACCACTTTATATAGTGATCTCATCATTAATAGGAATTTATTATGAAATATGAAAAGTTTGTGTCTTCTGGCTTTCCAAATTTTCGTAATGAATGTAACTTAAAAATAATATTCAATAAATATATTTAATATACTATTACGAGACATAAAAATACATAAATGTTTAATAATAATAATAACAGTTAATTTTAGAATTTTGGGTTGTCACGCAGGAATAGCAAATGAAGAAGAGGGATTCATTATGATCACTTACTTGTGGTTGAAGTGAGGGGTATTTCACAGAAATTAGCGAGGAAGACGATGAACAGTTGCAGAGAGAGAGAATATTGGAGAAGAATTTTGCAATTTTCAAATTTGGGGAATAAGTGAAACTTGGCGTATCAGAAAAGCCATTTGAAACCTATGACAACTGTTCACCTTCACCAACCAATCACATCCCAACTTTATCGGGAGTCCAACCGGCGCACACATTAAATGCATCTAACACAGTATTTTGAATCACCTAGGAACAAACAACGACCTCGGGACACATTACTAGCTCGACACTTCGGAGGGAGCAACGACTCGACTCCGTCGACTCTACATCTCGACGGGGCCATGATTTTATATCTACTTCGGAGGGAGCAATGACTCGACTCCGTCGACTCTACACTTCAGAGGGAGCAACGACTCGACTCCGTCGACTCTACATCTCGATGGGGCCATGATTTTATATCTACTTCGGAGGGAGCAACGACACGACGCTATCGACTCTACATTTCGACGGGGCCATGATTTTATATCTACTTCGGAGGGAGCAACGACTTGATTCCGTCGACTCTACATTTTCACGGGGCCATGATTTTATATCTACTTCGGAGGGAGCAACGACTCGAGTCCGTCGACTCTAAAATTTGATGGGGCATGATTTTTATATCCATTCTACACTACCACTTCGGACCCCTAACTCAGCAATCACATCCGAGCTCCAACGTCTCTTTGGGGGGGGGGGGGGGGGGGGGATAGGATACGGCCCAACCACTCGGCCCAATCCAGATAGGGCCCAACAACGGAGCTCGACCTAGTAGTTCGGCCCACGAATACCTCTAACCCTAGAAGACGAAGGAGACTCGGACGTCTATCACGAATAAGGAGATATATATCAAGGAATCATTGTTATAGTGGAAATCTATGTGTTTATGTATAAATAGAGGCTAGGTTAGAGTTAGAGGATCATCTACACTTTTCATACTTTGTACGCTCACAGATCAATAAAACTTTCATCCTCTCTTCGTCAGTGGACGTAAATCTTTTACGACAGATCGAACCACGTAAACACTCTCGTGTGATTTATTCATTCTGTTTCTTTCAGCTACGCGTTTATTGCAACAAAACTAGAATCGATCAATGATATTTTCATATCAAGTTATCAATGGTAAACATATTTAGAGGGTGTTTGGCTAAGCTTATAAGTTAGCTTATAAAATGTTTGACTGCTTATAAGTTGTTTGACTGCTTATAAGCACTCTAAATGTGTTTGGCAAAATAAGCTCATTAAGAGCTTATAAGATGCAAAAATAAGCAAAAAGTGCTTATAAGCACTCCAAAAAATAAGCTCCTTCATCCCAACTTTTTTTTTTTTTTTTTTTTTTTTAATTTTGCTTATTTACCACTATAATTCTATTTTATTTTTATATTTATATTATATACACTTCCATTTGATGTTACAATATTATGATTTCAAAAAAAAAAAAAAATTATTTTTTTTTAATTTTCAGATTTTATTTTTTTATTATCTCCTCAAGCTTATAAGTTGTTTTATCCAAACACTTCAACAACTTATAAGCTCTTACCCCCATACATCTTATAAGCTCTTAAACATTTTATAAGCACTTAGAGCATGTACAATGGAGTGGTTCTTGTCTATGTGGCAAAAATAAGAACCCACACCTTAATTAGCACCCCCATTGGAGATCCCTAAATAAGAACCCGGGTTCTTATATAAGATACTGGTTCTTAAGAAAAAGTAGGGCCCACATTCCTTTTTATTTTTTTCCTCTCTCTCTTATTTTCTCAAATAATTAAATTAGTGGGACCCTTTAATTATGATAAGAACCTTTATTAAGAACCTTACCATTGTGATTTTTTAAAATGAATGAAATCTTGTCTATGTGGCACCTTTAAGAACCCCATTTAGGGTTCTAGCATTGAACATGCCCTTAGTGCTTATAAGCATTTGAAATAAGCTTAGCCAAACGGGCCCTTAAATATGGCTACAATTGAGTGTGAGCATTTACAATAAGTACACATCAATCAATAGATATATAATTTACAAACAAAAGAATAAATATAAACATGAAAATTTCCTAGTCAAAAACTCCACAATAGAGCAACCATGAATATTTAATTGAAGTATCAAATCAATGGTTGAGGTTAGTGAGTGAATCTTGAATTTTTATTTTTTTTTAAACAATTAACAGGAAATTTAAGGGCCGCACCACGGAGGACTCGAACTCGAGACCTTTCAGGTCCGAGATTTATTCTTTAACCCCCTACCGCTTAGCCAACACACACACACAAATTCGCTCCCAAAGAGGATCGAACCCGGGTCCCTCACTAAAGAGAGGAACCCGGTGGCCAGGTGAGCTAAGTCACCTGGTTGTGAATCTTGAATTTTACATTAGTCTACTGGCCTTGACTTGTTTAAACTTATAACCTCATAATTACAATCAATTGATAATTTTGTTTATTAATTATTATGTGCGTAGATCATTTCTATTACAACCCTGCATTACTTGGCATTGTTTGTTTAGGTTGTCATTTCCCATGATTCCGCCGCAGATTCTGTGCATCAGATGAGAGCTGACTTATCTCAAAGAATTCTTGTACAGCAAACTGAACGAGGATCAACCCTTTTGTCATTATTTTTTAACATTATCAACTTCTGCCAGTTAGATGAGGAGTTTAATAATTTTTGTTAGATGGAATATTTTATTTCAGTATATTTACGGGAGACGGCGTATATAACTTGCATTGACAAAACGAAGAATACATATAATTTAATACTATTGTACTTGTTTTGTATAATTTTTTACTAAGGTTGCGTTCTCTGATGCGAAAGTAAAGGAGAGAAAAGAGAAAATCACCGTATAAATTTCACCCACTTTCTCACCTTTTCTCACATTTTCTACTTTTCCCCTTCATTTGCACTACAATGGAGAGAAAATATTATCTCTCAAATTTAGTGTTGTAAATATTTTCTCCAATTTAAGGAGTAAAATCCTCCCTCATTGTTAAAAGGTGAGAAAATATGTGAAATTTATAGAGTAAATTTCTTTTTTCTCTCATTTTCTTTCGCTTCAAAGAGAATGAAACCTTACACGAGTTTTAATAAATGTTAGATGTATAATACTATTATTTTAAACAAAGTAAATGACCGATAGTAAAAGTAATGTAGTTTGTGTGGGGGATACAGTTTCAGGAAAAGAGTGCAATTTTTTTTGGGAACGTATCGACAGCTAGGAAATTGTGAAAAAATAATACTACAAAGGACGGAGAGTATTATCCGTTATTTAAAAGAAGAAGAAAATGAGAAAATAGTTCTCTTTTTCGAATACATATATAGAAGAATTTGAAGGAGTATATTCGTCTAAGTGTCCACTTACAATATCGTCATGCCTACAATTAATGTCACAATGATATATATGTGGAAGTCTAACGTAAATATAGATCGTTGTAACTTGTAAGTTTAAACCTTAGATTACTATATATTTCCAAAAATGAAAACCTTAATTTAATAAATTAAAATTCCTTAGAGGTCCGAAGTTATAAGACCGTCTAGACCAAAAACATATATAGTATTTTCTCTGTCCATTCTATCATGGCACTTTACTATTTAATATATTGTCTACTTTATTGAACAATAGTGTCATGATAAAATGAAAGAGGGAGTAATTACTTTAATATTTCCAAGTGTGTTGTGTTCAGTTGAAATTAGTATATGTGTTTATTTCTTCAATTATAGTACATTATTATTTGAAAACCAATTGCATTCCGACACTATTAATTTAAGGTTGACTTTCACCACCAATAGTATCTTGTTTTGTTTTTTGTTTTTTTTTTTTTTTGGAAAAATAGTTGTCTTAAATTGCCGTTTACCTTAATTTAATAAAGTTGTTGTACCCAGTGTTCTAAAAGACGCCGCCTAGGTCCGCCTAGGCGGCGCCTAGGCGCTAGTCAGTACCTCGTCGCCCGACTAATATGTAATCCGCCTAGGCTCTATGTGATACCCAACGAGCCACTCTTGTAGCTTAATCAATAGTCTTTATGTGTTAATTAATCTATGTTTAGACAAACTATGCTACTCTATGTATGATTTTTTATTTATAATTATAAAATTAACATATCAATTGTCATAGTATGTGTATTTATTATAAATTTGGCAACAATATTGTAAGAATAGTAAAAATAAGCATTATAGTTCGAATCCGCCTAGGCGGCGCCTAGGCTCCCGCATAGCGCCTAGGCGCTAGTCACCCCTCCACCGCCCGACTAGCGCCTAGCGTTTTTTAGAACATTGGTTGTACCCAAGTAAGGAGTATGTATACATAAAGATTTCGCATTCTATTATGCTTATATTTCTTTAATTTATATAAACTCAAAGTTTTATTCCTTCACTTCCTCTCTTTTCAGTTTCGCAACTCAACTAATATCCAAACACGTCAATTCATGGCTCCTCAAAACTACAACAACAATGTAAGTTAACTCAGCAATCTAGTCTGTTTTTCTTAATGTGTGTGTGCTTCCATGAAAGTTGAGCAAGTTTCTTGTTAAGCCACAAGACTTTCAATCAATGATTTCAACAATATATTGTTCATGTCATAGATTATATATGTACATTATTGTTTTAAACATAGGTGGATGATCGAACTCTCGAAGAGATTGCAATAGATGATTGGCTTCCGATCACTTCTTCAAGAACTGCGAAATGGTGGTTTTCAGCATTCCACAATGTCACCGCCATAGTCGGAGCTGGCGTCCTCGCTCTCCCTTACGCCATGGCTGATCTTGGATGGTAGTACTTTTAATTTGAGTTGCTATATATCACAATGTCTCTTCGACACTATATCAAAACTGATATCTATTCCCTCTATCCCATTATATATAACCAACCTACTCATTATTATGATAAGTTTGTTAGTAGTAATTAAAAGACTCGTTATCAATGAAGCGAAAGTACTAATTAATTTAGTACATAGTAATAAAATTTGAACAAAAAATAGTTAAAAGGATCTCATGATGCGTATCCTCAGGGGACCTGGATTAGCAGTATTGGTGATATCGTGGATCGTAACACTCTACTCGTTGTGGCAAATGGTGGAGATGCACGAGATGGCGCCTGGAAAGCGTTGCGACAGGTACCACGAGTTAGGACAGCAAGCCTTCGGACAGAAGTTTGGGCTGTGGATGGTGGTGCCTGCGCAGCTGATAGTTCTTGTGGGACTGAACACTGTTTACCTCATCACCGGCGCTCAGTCGCTCCACAAATTTCATGATCTGGTTTGCAGGGACGAATGCACGGTCCATATCACCACTACTAATTTCATACTCATCTTCGCCTCGGCTCACTTTGTCCTCTCCCAACTTCCGAGCTTCAATTCAGTCTCCGGCATATCTTTGGCCGCCGCTGTTATGTCCATAAGGTAACATTAATTCCGGCCTAGTGTACTTGTGTTGGCCTAGAGCTAGATAGAGGGTTGAGTTTCAGGGTCAAATGTCTGAGTTCGAATCCTCCGTGATATAGTTTTTAAATTACTGGCGTTAAACCTTTAAAAAAAATTATTTTGTGTAATTATGAAGAAATTTTGAAATAACTAAAATATCTTTAAATTCCAATGGTTAAAGCTTAAAAAAATTAATTTTTATAGTTATGAAGAAATTTTGAAATAAATAAAATAATATAGGTGCAATGCACATAATCACTACAGTAAAACCTCTATAAATTAATAATCTCGGGACTATGTAATTTTATTAATTTAGAGAGATATTAATATATCGATAAATTAATATTTTATTAATTAAAAGAGGGACTTTTTAAATTAAGCAAATTTAGTACATATGTATTGAAAATAAATAAATAAATTCATATATGTTCATTGATTATATCATTTATCAACAAATTCTTTGAAACTAATTAAATATAATTATACGTAATATCAATTCATTGTATACAATCAACTATTATATTTATTGACACATGTATAAAGTCATTAAAATTACTTGGATATACATGTTTACATTAGTTCGTTGCACTTAAATAACTATTATAATCAATTAAATATATGCATGCATGCATGATGAGTGAAACATATATATAAATCTCAATATATAAATAAAATAATTCATAACACTCAATCATGTGGTCTCATCTAAAAGGCATTGCAAATCATCTATGAATGATCAAACGCGTACAAATTATTTGAGTATAAGAGAGATCATCTTATGTGCACTCAAAAAAATTTTACAAGAGTAAGTCGATGAAGATTATCATTTGAAAGTTAGTTAAGGTACAAAGACCATAATATTTAAATTTTAAGAAAAATCAAGTAAGTAACAGTATGTTCATATTTTAGCAAATTACCATAATATTTATAATTGTTTATTTATGAATTATTAATTTAGAGTTTTGATGGGACCTAATATTTATAAAGTGATTTTCTGAAAAGTTATTATTTTATTATCTTATCGAATTTGATGATTTTTTACAAAGGCCCGAGTCGGGACCAGAAGATTTTATTATTTTAAAGAGGTTATTAATTTATAGAGTATTAATTTATAGAGGTTTTACTGTACTTAATTATTAAGTACCAAGAGTTGATTAGAATTGTTTAAACTCGTGCAGTTACTCCACAGTGGCATGGGGTGCCTCGATCGACAAAGGTGCTCAACCCGACGTACAATATGGTTACAAATCGAAGACGACGGCTGCTACCGTCTTCAGCTTCTTCAACGCATTGGGCACCGTCGCGTTCGCGTACGGAGGGCACAATGTGGTGATGGAGATTCAAGCTACTATGCCTTCTACGCCGGAAAAGCCTTCCAAGAAACCCATGTGGAAGGGAGTGGTGGTTGCTTACATCATCATCGCCTTCTGCTACTTTCCGGTTGCTATCGTTGGATTCTGGAAATTCGGCAACGGGGTGAATGAGAACATTCTCACCACTCTCGAAAAACCTCGATGGCTCATCGCCATGGCTAACATGTTCGTCGTCATTCATCTCATTGGAAGCTATCAGGTTTGGAATTTAATCGTATAACAAAATCGATGTTTATTATTCCCTCTGTCAATTTATATGAGGATTACTTTTTCTCATACTCAAAATTTTACACAATAGCATAGTGATGGATAAAGTAGTGTGAATGAGTTTTAGTGAATTTTATCATTTAAGATAATATTCCTATATCAATGGGATAAACGAAAATATAATTTATCTATATGAATAAGACAGAGTGAGTACTAGTTTTTGTTTTTTTTCAATCGTAAGTTACGAATCTATATATTTTAGTTTAATTTACTGTGATTGACTATTAATTGTTCGTTAATCCAATTATGGTTTAGGAATTATTCTCTTAGCAATTGATTCAATTTTTCATCTAACAAAAACTACTGATATGAGTAAACTTTTTCCGATTAGTGTAAAGTTAGACTAATTCATAATATATATAAGAGTTAATGCAAAAATAAGAAAAATATATATATTTTACGATTAGTACACGAAAGTCTGGACTTGAGCCGATTTTATACACTTGATATGGACTCGTGCAGGTTTATGCGATGCCTGTGTTTGACATGATCGAAGCTGCTCTGGTAAAGAAAGGAAAGTTCCAACCAAGTTGGTATCTTCGATTTATCTCTCGGAATTTATACGTTGGTAATTTTTCCTTCCAATAATAAATCGTCCATCTTTTCGTTATATAAATATAGAATGACGATGTGTAAGTTTCGGATTTGTTTCATCCCATTTATCTCAGCTCTGACGATGTTTATTGCCATCACGTTCCCTTTCTTCAACGCCCTTCTTGGATTTTTTGGAGGATTTGGGTTTGCACCAACCACATATTTTGTAAGCAAAATAATTTTACTATCCCGTGTAGTTATACGTGTTTTTATTATTTTAATATAATTTAAAATAATTAAATAAAAGATGGAAAATAATAATTAACGTTATATAATCTGAATCTGCAGCTTCCATGCGTGATGTGGCTTGTTATTCACAAGCCAAAAATGTTGAGCTTCGCTTGGTTCGCAAATTGGGTAACAAATGTATATCCCTTTTTTTGTTTTTGCTTTTTGAAGGATAATTACTAATCCCTTCGTCAGTTAAGTTGTCATGTTTTTCTAATTAGATCGTCCCACACGAATTATCCTACTTTTTAGAATGAACAGAATTAACTCTAATGTGGACACCACACTTTTCAACTTCAACGTTATGCCAAAATGAAACATGATGATTTAAATGAGACGTATAGAGTAGCATAACATAATGTAATGAGAAGTGATTGGATTTGAATTTGCAGTTTTGCATAATATTTGGAGTTGCTTTGATGATTGTTGGACCAATTGGAGGGATGCGTGAGATTATACTTAGAACTAAAATTAGTTTTTATCAGCAGTGATAGGTTCCTTCAACTTTGCACCTCTCTAATTCTTGCCCAAGAGGAGAAAATTTGTTACTAGCTAGATTTTTTTTTTTGGTAATTATTGTTGCATTGTTTTTCTTAAGGAAAAGGGAAATCTAATCAATTTGGTTGTTTACTCGCTACATATTGTTGTATAAATTTGATTAATCGTTGCCTACTCCTCGTCAGCGGTCAATGATCTTTGGCGATTAAGGTGTATTTTTGTTCCAAATTTATTCATATGTAATTTTATACTCCCTCCGTCCACCTATTTCTGACACGTTTACTTTTTGCACGGGTTTTAAGACGGGAGTGGTTAGTGTGTAAAGTGTATTGTGTTTATGGATGTAGTGTATAAAGTGTATTTTGTAGGGAATAAACATATTTTAGAAACAGAGCATCATATATGCATAAAAACATGTTCTTGTCTGATCTTAAATGAAAAATCGTATAAAGACCTTTAATTTGATATAAAAATCATAAAAATCCGATAACAAACGAGCAAGTTATAATAATTTAAACTTTCGAAATTTAAATTATATTGAACTACGTGCAGAAAAAATGAGTGGATGAGATTTAAGTATGGAATGTTAAGTGTAATAAGGGATTTACTAATTGTACTACTTAGTGGCTAATTCTTTCCAAAAAAGGAAACGTGTCAGAAATAGGTGGACGGCCCAAAAAGGAAAGCGTGTCAGAAATAGGTGGACGGAGGGAGTATTTAATTAGATATCTTGCCCTATTTTGTAAGTAAGGGTGCGCATTCGGGCCGGTTTGGGTTTAACCGAACCGTACCTGAAAAATTCGAAACCCGAAAACTGTATTTTTAATAAATAAAAATTTGAACCAAATTAAAATTGAAACGGAACCGGACCTGAACTGTAATTTATTATCGGTTCGAGTACGGTTTGATTTGGTTTTAACCCGAATTTATACATTAAATTCCTAATTAGTAAAAACCTTTCTCATATACTAGTAAATGTAACGTGCTTTGCATGTTTGACCTCTATTTTAATTTGATTAAATTTATATTTCTAACTAATTAGAATTGACACGTGCACCTGCATGTATTAGTTTATAAATTTATCACTAATGTTTCTTATTACTTTGATTCATGTCAATACATTCTTACTTCACCATTTCATTTCTATCAAGAGAATATACTCAAAATTGTATGATGGGGATAAAGCTAACAAACATATAAAGAATATACCATTCTTCCATAAACATATGCATAACATAACCAAATCATGATATATTATAATTCTCATTCAATCTTTTATTCCTATTCTATTGAATTATGATGTAATATGTGATCATATAATAACAAGACATTCACATATATAGTAAATAAACAGAAGCAAACACAAATTTCATACATTTTCACAAATTGAGACATGTATTGACAATTTTATTTTAGGTCAATATAATACTTTCTCCATTCATCGTATATGTACTTGCAATCTTCGGACATGAGTTTTAGTTTCTAAAATGATTTGATATTGTTAAAGTTTTTTTAGGTCTCATTTAATGTGAGTGAGTATTAAAGTTAATTAAATAATTGATTAAGCACATTTTTTATGGATAGTCGAGAAATATATTAAGTGCACATATATCATGCACGAAGAGAGTAATATTATCATAGACACATGAATACTGAATAAAAATGTGGAGTTTAGGCAGAAAGTTTATCATAATTTTCTGTAAACCAGTAATTTAAAAAGAAAACCGAATGTGTTAATTAAATATTATGGGCATTCTTTATCTATATTCTTATTAATGAACACACACAAATAATGAAGTGGTTGTGCTATACGCTTAATGAAATAACTTCATCTAGTGAATATTAATAGTTTCTGTAAATTTTAGTTCAAGATTATGCATGATAGAATCCATAGGAACAACAAAGACAAGTAGAATAATTATAGTTGTTCGATATGAATAGATTTATCGCGAGTATTCATTGTTTTTGATTTCTACACCCAAGGGAAGTGACTTGGCTTCTCACAATTTAAGAGCTAAAGTTATAAGTTTTACAACAAACAACTTAGAATCTAATCTTCAACACTCACACTTAAAAGATAAATGATTTCCCAACAATCAGTTGATACAAAAAGTAGACGTAAGTGATATATATCGTGGTTTTTTATATCAATCCTACGTTGTATACAATTTTGTTCCTATAACTTATAAATTTTTTTATATATTTTTATTCAGTTACAAACTACAAAAGTTCAAATTCAATACTCTTATTTTTTTTATATTGTCATTAATCATCATAATAATGGTTACAATCAAAAAGCTCTTGAATGTGAAAATACATTTTATCCTTCCATCAAAATTGCTTCGCATGCAGATTTAAAAATTTTCAAAGAGAGACTAATAAAATTAAAGATTAGTGCTCACAAAACATAAATATTATAAAATCACAATTCAAATTAAAAGATATATTTATGTCATAGATATCATTATATAATTTAATTAGGTCAGTGAACTAACAGACTTATCAAATGGTTCAACCTTAACACAAAATATAGAAATTGAAAATTATAGAAATTAACAAAGATTAATGCATAAACTAATTAACAATGGGTGAACAACATAATACAATAGTTTAAGCTCTCGCTAAGGTTTTACTATTAGCGATCCATATCAAAAAGCTCTTGAATGTGAAAATACATTTTATCCTTTCATCAAAATCACATCACACACAGATAAAATATTTTCAAAGAGAGACTAATAAGATTGAAGATTAGTGCGTACAAAACATGAATATTTTTCTTCTAAACAATAACATTTAAAAATGAAGAAGAATAAGTATATATATTACGCAAGACATCGTTGATTTTAATTAATTTTAGCCACAAAAGAATTCATTTGGAAGTAATATCCGAATTATAAATACAAATCATACCTTACGAAGATATTTTGCAATTGACAGAAGAACATGTCCACTTAGAGGAATGCTCCCCCTGCCCACCATGAGCATTCCGAATGTGCCCAACAATGCCACATCATCAATTTTCATTTTATTTTATTTTTTTTCCTTTTACCAATTTTCAACATAGGTCTCATACTTTCCTTCTTTCTTCCCCTCTTAGTATGCCTCTTATTTATGCTTAATAAATGTACATATACCATCTCTAAATTGCAATATTTTACGAAAATATGAGCTTAAGTTTGTCTATCAATATCAGTGGAAGTCATTACAATGATTTTATCAGTTAATTTGATTAATATTAAATTATATTAATCTATACAAAATAAATTCTAATTAAGGATTACTGTATCCTATTTGGAAAATCATACATTCTAATTGAATTTAATAAAATATTTTGAAAGAAACAAAAACATTTATATTTAATTTATAAAAAATAAACCTTAATCTAGAGATTACTAAACCCCTTATTAAAAAAAATATATTTCTAACTAAATCTAATTAAATATTCCATAGAAACAAAATTTTGATTCTTAAAAAGCAAAAATAATAGATATAGATTATATAGATCATCATAGATTGATATTAATTGCATAATACAAATGCATGAAACAGAAAGGAAAAGAAAAGGAAATATATAGGTATAGATATTGAATTTGGACATAACAAAATTAAAAAAGTACTCGATGGTGTGTTTGACTAAAAGTTTGGCATGTACGAATTGTAAACAAATTAAATAAATTGGTACGGATAGAGATTGTAAATAAATTGAATATAATTTCAATTAAACTATTTAAAAAAAATCGTAAATAATGTTTAAAACGTAGCAATCAAAATTGTTTGTACCATAAATAAATTTATATTTTAGGTAACGTACATAATTAATCAATGAAAATATTACCTAATTAATAATAATATACATGAAGGGTAAAGTAGGCAATCTACTATTTTGTAACATAAGGCTATTTTTAGTATATATGTATAGATATCTACATTTTTTAACAACAAAATTAATAGCAAACTCACACAAAATAATAATTTATTATTGTGAACACTCATGTTATTTATAAATTTCAAGTATCAATCTTAATTTTGGCCAACTAATTTTCGCTATTGTATTTTTTTTTTTAATTCAGTATTCTTTTGATAACATTTTAAGGAAATGCACTATAAAAATAAAGTTTTGATGAATTGTGTAATTAACTATTTCACTTTTTTAGGTAAACTAGCTAAGGTAACGTGCATCCGCACGTAGACAAAATGATCGATACATAATATTTGCTTAGTACGATTTGTATTTCATTTATAATTTTTCTTATATTTTTTTATTTGAACTTAATGCAATTTCTCTAAATTATATTTGTGATTTTAAATAAGGTTATAAATAAATAATAGTCAAAATATTTTATTGTAAAGAAGATTCAACCTTTACATTTTTTTACTGTTTTATTTAAGGATTTATAAAAAAGGTTAAATAAAAATTGGATTTGTATATAATTAAGTTATACAATAAGATAAGTTAAAATAATTTCATACAATATATCAATAATTCAAGGGGCTAAAAAGATTATTCTATATTACTCTCTTTCTCGTATGTTTCATGTAATCCGATAGATTTTATTATTGTGTAAAAAAATTACAAAAGAACATGTTAAGGATGAGGCGACCGCTGTCGTCACACCACGCACAATATAAATTTAGTATGGAAGACAAACACAAGAACTAACAGAAATCAAGAAGACGAAATTTAACGTGGTTCGACAATTTGCCTACGTTCACGGGAGAAACGAATGAAACGATTCACTAAACCAACAATGACGATTATAAAACTGGGCAAGAACTCACTCTCTCTAATCCTAAGAAACGAGTCAATGATTTCTATCTCCCTCTCTCTCTATTTTATGCTCTCATCCGTCTCACCGTCTCGCTGGACCAATTACAAGATTCACATGTTTATAGCCCTTGCCAAATCTTAATCATACAAGGATTCTAATTTCTTATTGATTAACATGGTAACAAGATAAACATAGAAATAAATCCTCAACAAAATTCTAATTCTAGCTAATCTCCATATTTCGAGCAGTAGATGAAACCCACGAATAAGCCCAAGATCAAAATGTTCTTCTCAATGCCGCCACAACATCTGGTTCAACACCGTAAACAAAAGAATTCAAGAATTCACGCACCTCATAGAAAAAGACACCTTTTACATATGTCTCCTCACTTTTAACACACAAATTCATCATTACTTAATTACCGTACTGGAAAAGAATCATATCATCATACGAGGAATAACTTGATATGCATATGGTTAATAAATTATAAACAAGAATATTCATTTAAAACTTTATCAATTTAATACAATTAAAAATTCAGATGGGCAGGGTTCAACATTATTCAATTTTGACTCGTTAATTTATTACCACATGCATCATCAAAACACGTTCTATACCCAAAAGTTACGGTTCAAAGATCATTGACAGAAGGAGTATTAAAATGGAATATGTGTTTTCACTTAAAGTGTAATGTATAGTGCGATCTTGTGAAACATAATATGTACATATACCTTAGTGCTTTTAATTCTATTTTTGGTCATCCACCATCTTTGTGCTTCGTCCATTTATAGACGTGGACTTCATATACTTTATTTCATTCACACCTCAAAAGTTAATTGAAACATACTCCACGTTCAAAATCTTTAGGGTCTTTTTCTTATATCGTATGTTGACAATCTTTGGGTTTTCTAATTTTAGGCAGTTGGCCCACATAAAAAACTACAACCATATCCCTTAAACATCACTTTAACACATCAACACACATTCCACAATACATTAAACTACACACCAACTCCTTTGAACCCTAAAGATCACGGAAGGAGGGAGTTAAATATTCATTTCATTTTAATATTCACTCATATTAAGTGGAATCCAAAAAATTCATTTTAACATCCAATCATTATAAAAATTAAAATCCATATCATAAAAATTATAGCAAAATAATGTACTCCTTCCATCCTAGTAATAGGTTTTCTTTGGCACAAAAGTTAAACGTGAATAAAAGTGGTGGATTAAAGTGATGTGTATGATTTTTATTGATGATTTTTATTTTTATTTTGAAAATATCTCTTAGAAAATATATCATGAAAGGAATTGTTCGATTTGTCGTCTTTTTTTTTTTTTTTTTTTTTTTTTCTTTACATATTTTGAATACTTTACATACGTATTATTCGTATAGAGGGTGGCTTTCAATAAGTAAATTATGAGATGTTAAAATTTTACTCCCTCCGTCCCACTTCACTTGCTTTTCTTTTCTAATTCGGACGTCCAACGTCAATTGACATGTTTCTTAAAATGGAAAGAATTAACCTTTACTTTTTAACGTGAATGAACCCCTTATTTTTCACTTTTAACACTGCATATAAAATTCTGTGCCGAAATGAAATAAGCCAGGTTAAGTGGGACGGATGGAGTATATTACATTTCAGTATTATTATAGTATTATCTTATACGTATTTTTCAATCAATTAATAAAATTCTTATATAAAAAATGATAAATATAATTTTATAGTAAAGAGTCTACAAATAATGATTGCATGCCAAAAAAAAAAATAAAAAATAATTCTATGTCATATCGTATTATTAAAAAAACATTAAATATTAAATTAAATTGTTGAATTAAAATTTTAGATATGATTGTCGTGTCTACAAATTTCATTATGGTAGGTAACTATTCGGCCAAATGATTATATATATTATATATCCATAAATTAAACTAAATTAATATACTATAACGTAAATTTTATATATATCTAATGAAATTACTTTATAAATATAGTACATTAGATTATTTCCTTAAAAGAAATATATAGTGAGGACAAAATAGGTAAAATATACTTTGTAAAATAAGACTCATTTTATATCAGTATAGCTTTGTTTTAAAATTCATATAAGCTTTTGATGCTTGATTTTTGTTTGATGGATTAATATAGTCAAATTATTTATTTAGATTTTCGTATTGTTTTAATACTTAGTTTTGAGATAATAAAATTACCTTATTTACTATTATACCAAATTATAAAAGGACTATTTATGTTATTATTTAAATTACTATATTAAGTTTAATCTACTTTATTATAAAGGGTATAATAGGAAGTCTACATTTTGTAAAATAAGGCTCTTTTTATATAAGTATAGATAGATGTATAGTAGCTCAGCAGCTTATAACTTTTATGCAATGTTCAATTATTGAAATTATTAATGTTCTTCTTATAATTCAATTTGTTTGTATTTGTATTAATGTTCTTCTTATACTCCCTCCAATTCTTAATGTTAGTCGTTTTAATACTTTTGATTGTTTTCATATTGTAAGGCGTTTAATTTTTTTTTTTACTAAAATAACCTTATGTTTCAACCTCTTATTAATTGGTTCAATGCATAGTGAGGCATTCATTTTGGCTTAATTAATGTATGATATGTGTGTAGTGTGTTTTTTTATCTTTCTTTTTTTTTTCTTCTACTCGAAAATGTGTGCAAAATTTAAGATATAATTAATACTTCATCAAGGTTAAATCAGGAAAAAAAATTCTTAATAATAGTGCCAAGCTTAGAAATACTTATAAAAAGAATTGGAGGGAGTATGATATTATTTTTTATTCTTACAATTGGTACAATAAGTAATGATGCATACTTGATTAGTTTAATTAATTATGTTATGAATCCTATAAAAATTATGATTATACATTCATCCATACTTAAATGTTCAATCAAATAATTTATGAAAATGAGTTATAAAATTTCACATACATATAAAATATATAACACATAGATATCCACAACATACAAATGTGATTATGCATCTATAAATAATTTTCCTTTTTTAAAATGAAATTTAATAAAATAAAAATTATTTATTGATACAAAAATTAAGTTTAGATTAAGTCTCATGCAACGCGTGTACAATTCTATTGTAATAAATTAAAATAACAACCTTGACATAAATAACCAAACAAATCTAGAAATAAATTCACAATCCAAACATAATTAATAACTATTTAAATACGTATAAATTATATATATATATATATATATATATATATTATTTTTCAAAAATTATTGTATAAATCAATTTCTCGGGTTTGACCCATACCCAAATCGAAATATTTCCAAGTATTAAATTTCAATCCAATTCAAACCAAAATGATAAATAGTCCGAACCAAAGTGTATAATCTAGTTTGGTTCGGATCGGATCAAATAATATTTGTTCGCACCCATTTTGTAAGTTCCAAAGTTCCTTTCTATTTGTGCGAAACGCGAGAGATAAAGTGTGAGAATTCTTTTCTATGATATAGTTACTTTATGACCCGAACTTTGACTCAATAGTTACTTTATAGCCTAAACTTTCAAAAAATACAAAATTTGCATGAATTTTGACCCATTTGTCACGGACTGAAACTTGTGCCTCACGAAGTTTCCTTCAACCCGCCGTGCGGTCCTAGACTAGTTCGCCTCGACACTAGCTAGACAACCTTTTCACCAAGTCGCTAGGCTAAGAACGCAAGAAGGCAAAGAAAGAGTGTTGGGAACCCCTTTGCAGTTTGATTTTGATGATGTTTTTCGAAACCACACTTAGGCATATTTTACTTGTTTAGGGTCAAGGCCGATAGATCGACCTGCTACCTGTTAGTGCAGGTCGATGCCCTCTAAAGTTTAGAATCAAGTTCGACCCACCATGTAAGAGAAAGGTCGTTTATCGGCCTGCCTCATTCGGATCGAGCTGGATCATCAGCCTGTCTATCTACCTTCCTTATCAAGCTTCCAGCCCGCTTTGACTTAGAAGATTTCAAGAGCTGGATTTCAATATCAAGGTCGATGCTCCGCCTTCATGGAGCGTCACGACCTGATCCTTGCCACGTCGAGTGCCAGCAAGGACGAATCTTCCCAACGGCTAGAAGTGAGTCAGCTTCCAACGGCTAGTGCCACGTCAGCCTGACTCCAACGGCTAGTTTTTCAAAACTGCCTATAAATACTTCAGCCATTATCGGATTCAAGCACGGGAAACACAAGCTATCAACGCCATATCTCTGCCCAAATCTCTCTCAAAGTTCATATCCATTCAAGTGTTCGAAATCCGATTAGTTTCCCAAACACTTGACGAAGAGAGGTTTCCGATTCCGATAAACACCACAACGACGAAGCGTTCACTGCTGCTTGTCGATTGTTCAACAACTTCTTCTCCGACTTGTTCGAAGTTAGAAAGCTTGTCTTTATTTTCGCCATTATAGAGTTAGTCAAGCTCTGTAAAAGTGAAAGGTTGTTTGTAAGTTTCAGTACGAAGGTTGTAAGGGTCACGACCCATAACTCGTGTCTAGATATTTTCAGGTTAGATTGTATCTAGAACTGATACTCAGTCAGTATAAATAAGAGAGAGGTAGAATCCAAAGGTAAAGGGATTCTCAGGTCGAGTCGACCTGACGTGGACGTAGGAGGGTTTCTCCGAACCACGATATATCGCGGTGTCTCTCTTTCTCTCTCTCTTTACTTATCGCCCTTATATTCTATTATCAAACTGACTAGCATCAACCTGCATATCACGCATCAACCTGCTACTGTTCACCAGCCTTAAGATTTTTCAAAGAGTAAATCAACCTCCACCAACTTCCGCATTAACAACAGTTTGATAAATCAAGCTTGATACCATACAAGCTTGATAGATCAAACTGCCTCTAGATCTTTCCCATGTTTAGGTCGTTCTATGACTATAGAGGCATCCACCTCTTTCTATAAGCTTCTACAAGATTTTATGAGATTCTAGAGAATTCTACAAGTCTCTACTATGTACAAGAGGATTCCGAAATGTTCCGCAAGGTGCCAGACTCATCAAGTAAATTTTAAATTATTCCGGGAAACCTCCAAGATTTGACCCCTCTCGAGCAAGGTGTGACACTTTGGTGACTTAATGGCCCAAACTTCTAAACATGACAAAATGACCTAGTTTTTGACATCATAATGATTTTATGCAAAAAATCAAACACAATACAAAAAATTAAGGTACTAAAACTTTCATACAATTAAAGAAATTAATGATTCAAGAATTAACCATATAATTATCAACTCAAAAACTATATTTACAAATTGATATTATTTGATATTAATGATGAACTTATATTTTATTTTCTCAATATTATTTAAAGAAATAGTTTAAACATATACTCATAATATAATATTGTTTCTTTCTCTTTTTGAATAAACGTGGACCTAAAAATAAAAATAATATGTGCATAAGTTTAGTGTTTATGCATCATTACATGATACTATAAGTATATATTTTAATTATAAACGTCAAGCTTAAATTACTTATTGTTCTTTGTTCTCGCTTGTACAAAACAAACATCAAATGTTTACATTCGTTTGTCATTGTTGAATTTTATTGTAGAGTCATAAAATCATTATGATGTTAAAAATTGAATTAATTATGTCATTTTTATGTTCTGACCATTAAGAGCCCGTTTGGCTAAGCTTATTTCAAATGCTTATAAGCTCTAAGTGTTTATAAGCTGTTTAAGAGATTATAAGATGTATGAGGGTAAGTGCTTATAAGTTGTTGAAGTGTTTGGATAAAAGAACTAATAAGTTTGAATAGATAAAAAAAATATATATATATCTGAAAAAAAAAATCATAATGTTGTAAAATCAAATGAAAGTGCATAGAATATAAATATAAAAATAAAATAGAATATAGTGGTAGATAAGCAAAATTAAAAAAAAAATAAGTTGGGGTGGAGGAACTTATTTTTTAGAGTGCTTATAAGCATTTTTTGCTTATTTTTGCATCTTATAAGCTCATAAGGAGCTTATTTTGCCAAACACATTTAGAGGGTGTTTGGCTAAGCTTATAAGCTACTCCCTCCGGTCTTTTACAGTTGAGTCAAAACTTTTCGACACGGGAATTAAGAAGAGTTGTTTAGTACTTTAAGTATGTTTGGTAATTGAGAAGAGAATGAGATTATGTTTATAATTGAGAAGAGTTGTTTTAATTAATATAAAAAATATTTTTTATTAATTAATATTTTTTTTGTTTTTCAGTTTATTTTAAATTAATTTAAAATTTTCTGGATTTTTTTTTATAAAATTATTGTTGATGTTTAAAATTAAAATAAAAAACTTTTCTGGATTTTTTTTTTTATAAAATTAAAACTTTTCTAGATTTATTTTAAATTAATTTAAAATTTTCTGGAATTTTTTTTATAAAATTATTGTTGATGTTTAAAATTAAAATAAAAAACTTTTCTGGATTTTTTTTATATAAAATTAAAACTTTTCTGGATTTATTTTAAATTAATTTAAAATTTTCTGGAATTTTTTTTTATAAAATTATTGTTGATGTTTAAAATTAAAATAAAAAACTTTTATGGATTTTTTTTTTTATAAAATTAAAACTTTTCTGGATTTATTTTAAATTAATTTAAAATTTTCTGGAATATTTTTTTTATATAAAATTATTGTTGATTTTTAAAATTAAAATAAAAAACTTTTCTAGATTGTTTTTTTATAAAATTAAAACTTTTCTAGATTTATTTTAAATTAATTTAAAATTATTTCGAGAGAGACGGCAATGGCGATAATGGAGAAATTGGGAAATTGGGGCGTAATTAGTATGTTAATTAAGTAAAATAAGGGGTACAATTAGTTGTGTGTTTAATACTTAATTTTTACCCAAAAAGGAAACGACTCAACTAGGAGAGACTGGCCCAATCGGAAAAGTGACTCAACTGTAAAAGACCGGAGGGAATAGCTTATAAGATATTTGACTGCTTATAAGCTGTTTGACTGCTTATAAACACTCTAAATGTGTTTGGCAAAATAAGCTCCTTAAGAGCTTATAAGATGCAAAAATAAGCAAAAAGTGCTTATAAGCACTCCAAAAAATAAACTTTTTCACCCTAACTTATTATTATTATTTTTTTAATTTTGCTTATTTACCACTATAATTCTATTTTATTTTTATATTTATATTATATACACTTCCATTTGATGTTACAATATTATGATTTCAAAAAATTTATTTTTTTATTTTTTTTTTTAATTTTTCAGATTTTATTTTTTTATTATCTCCTCAAGCTTATAAGTTATTTTATCCAAACACTTTAATAATTTATAAGCTCTTACCCTCATACATCTTATAAGCTCTTAAACATCTTATAATTACCTAGAACTTATAAGCATTTTGAAATAAGCTTAGCCAAATGGGTCCTTAGAGTGCTTATGAGCAGTCAAACATCTTACAAGCTTAGCCAAATACCCTCTAAGTCACTATATGGGTTAAAATTCAGGTCACTTATGTAAAATTTGAAAGTTTGGGACAAAAATTATTATAAAGTCAAAGTTCAGACAATAAAGTAACTACTACTCCCTCCAATTCTTATTGTATGTCGCCCTAAGTTTGGTCACATATATTAATAAAAAATATTTTTTCCCAAATTAACCCTATTTAATCATAATTAATAATATTTGCTGGAATATTAAAAAGTGTAACAATTCGTTTTTCCATCTAAAACGACTATTGTAGAATTTACCCTATTTAAGAAAGGTAAAACGACTTACATATTAAATTGGAGGGAGTACTTTATATCCCTTCTTTTCGAGTCTTCATCTTGGCTGCGCTCTGTGTGTTCGTACGCTCTCTCTAGTATTTCCTTTCGATTGTTGCCGGAGTGGTAACGACGGCAGGAGCTTTCGGCGTGGTGTTGCTATAGTAGAAGTTTCTGCCGGCGAGCACGACAACGACGACGAACAACGGTGAGGAATGACGACACAATATGATTTTGCCTCTAAAATTCAATCAATAATTTAGTCAGACTCTGTTACTACCTTGGCTCTTCTAATGTGGAGCAATCTTTTCCAACTCACGAATTACAGCTCAATATTTCATTAAAGCCTTTTTTGTGAGTACCACCTGCTCGACAAAAGTCCTGAACAAATATATATATATATATATATATATATATATATATAAACGGTGAGTAGTTAAGATGGATTTTTCACAATTACCGCATTCTTTCTCAATGTTATTCAATTGCAGTCGGTATAAATTAAGAATGTGTGAATTGAAATATGACTATATATTTGTTGCATACTTGTCTACAGTATTATCTCAGATAATCTTCATGTATTCTGGTCTAATAGTAAAAGAGGAAATTTTCAGCTATTCATTTCCCTTTGCTTTGTATTTGTATTGATGTAAAATTATCTCATTGCAAAGTAGATTCGGAATTTTGTACTATTGATTGCTTAGCAAAGCTGGACTTTGCGAGATGTGATAGATTTTATGCCTGCAAATGTCATTGTATTTGTATGTGAAGGTTCTGATACTTTGAATGGTGCAGTTATTTGTACTCCTATGTCCTACTGAAAGATAAACCTTATATATTTCCAGAAAACACTTATCTTTCATTGAGACGGAGGAGGGAGTATATATATATCTATCTGTTATATTTTTTTTGAAATCATTGTTTTTGTTTTCCTTTTCTATCTTCTGCTAGTTGACTACACTTAAAATGATCACATCCTGAAGCATTTTGTAGACACTAAGGTTGTTTTCGACTGAAATCTAAACACGAGAAGTTTATAGTGTATTTTGATTCGATAAGAGTGAAGTCTTTCTAAAGTGCGATTTGACTCTATGCTAAACATAACATTTAAAACCATTCTGTTGTAGAAAGCTTTACCAGTAATCAAATTGATCAAGCATGGGCCTTTACAGACCATAAGAGGTACTTTCTTGTTTCTTCTTTATCTCCCTTTTAGAGATGATTCGTAATTGGTTTTGTCAGCTTACTAGCTTCTGTCTTTGTCGCCCAACTCTTTGCTCGCTTAACAGTGAACTCGAATTCTGCAAGCTCGTTACTGGAGCGCTGCTGTGAAAATGCTAGTTCAGCTGCGGCATCAGCTGCTGAATGCCAATTTATCCTCCCTCCACAACTTCTCGCCTCCGAACCCCAACAAAACCCCATCATTTTCTCTCACACTCTGCGCTTCCATTTCCCAGAAGACAAACAACGCTCAGTCAACCTCCATCCCCAACACTCCAAATCCGGCGGCTGCTGCTTCTGAAGCCGCCCGGTTCTCGCGGACTGTGCTATTCGTGCCACCTGGAGTCGAGCCGGATAATGTCAATGAAGAAACAATCCTCCCCGGCTCGAACATTGTGCTGGGACCGTATGCCGGCGACGCCAAGATAAAGGAGGTAACATTCGTGAAGAGTAGCAGTCGGCCCAAAGAGTGCCCGAGAGACGAAAGGCCTGAGTTCGCAATGCTCGGCCGCTCGAATGTTGGAAAATCATCGCTCATTAATTCCTTAGTTCGCTTAAAGGAAGTCGCCCTCACTTCTAAGAAGCCAGGTTTTGAATTTAGTTTGCATGTGTGAATTCTTACGGTTCTGGATGGGATGTTGATTTGGTTGTATGATTTTTTTGCAGGGAAGACTCAGTTGATTAATCATTTCTTGGTGAATAAAAGTTGGTACATTGTGGATTTGCCGGGATATGGGTGAGTTGTTCGTTTTTCTTGGGCTACACGGTTGTTTTGTATGCTTGGCGATTCACATTATACGTGCATTTCTCCCTGTTGCTCAGTGTTTGAAGATGTTTGAAAGTTAAAGGAGATTTGAGATGTTTTTGTGGGTGTTAGTTTGTATTCTGGTGCTTGAGGTCAATGTTGCTTTCATCAATGTTTAAAGAGACTGCTCACTCCGAGTAGTTTGAAAGTTAATGGAGATTTAATAAGTTTTTGAGGGTATTAATTCGTATAATGTTGCTTGAGATCAACATCCCTTCGTAAATGTTTGAAGAGATTTCTCGCTACGATTAGTTTGAAAGTTATTGCTGCATTGATAAGTTTTTGTGGGTGTCCGATTGTATTATTCTGTTCCTTGAGATCAGAGTTTTAATGGTACATTGGATATTTTGAATCGAGGCATAAATGCAATTGGATTCCTCAATTGAAGTTGAGTAGGAGTTGTTCTAAATTAAGCCGCCCTCTGTTTTTGTTTGTTGAATCTTAGCTTAAGAATGAAAATTGGGAAATTTTAGAAATTTAGCATGTTTTCGTAGGAAAGAAAATCCTTAAGTTCAGCAGGATTGGATGATTAGTTTCATGGAAAAACATGGTGTTGAGTATACTTCTCTGTTCATCAAACACATTCTATTTTGTGTGATATGAGGGATGGCTTCTATGGCAGCAAGCATCATGATTTACAGGTAGCGTCAATGTATCTCGACTGTAGACCATTTTAGCCGGTTGAGTTTTAGTAACATGGATGGTTGTAAAATTGCTTAATCGTGTACATGCAAGAAGCATTCATCACTATTATAGTTAAGTGTTACTCTGTAGAAAGTAAGATTCCTGTCACGAAATTTTCTAATATTTTCAATATAGTTGTATCTAAAGCTGTTCTCTTTGGTGTTGAACGTTATATGCTTAACCCTTATATGGTTTGTCATGAATTCTCAACATTTCCTAGAAAATTAAGTATATATGTGAAATCATATTGTATACAGACCTTGTTCGTTTTTCCTTAAGGTGCATCATCGTTAGGTTAGACATATCATTACAAGGGTAGCACATTGTGTGATGTAATGTTAAAGCTGTTTGTTTCTCAAGATTATGATCATTGGTTGTTGGCCTTTAACAAGCAAGCCTTAGATTTACGTCTTAATTTTCCAGATTTGCAAATGCCCCGGAGTCTGCAAGAATGGATTGGTCCTCATTTACCAAAGGTTACTTTTTGAACCGTGAAACTCTTGTCTCTGTGCTCCTTCTGGTGGATGCAAGCATTCCACCTCAGAAAATCGACCTTGATTGTGCAAATTGGCTTGGACGAAACAATGTATGCATTTTTTGACAGATATGATCTTATTCATAATTAACATGATGGGAAGAGCTAGATGATTTCATATCGTACGTTTTCCTTTGTCTGTTTGCAGATACCTATGACTTTCGTTTTCACAAAATGTGATAAAACGAAGGGAGGCAAAGCTAAAAGGCCAGATGAGAACATCAGAGATTTTCAACAGCTAATCAGAGAAAGTTATCGTCAACACCCTCCATGGATTATGACGAGCAGTGTCACGGGGCTGGGAAGAGACGAGCTTCTTCTGCATATGTCACAACTTAGAAACTATTGGGATCAAGAGTAGCGCGAGCCTACTTCAGGAAGTTCGATAAAGAAGGTATTGTGGTCGGGTAATTTGTGTACTGAATCTTCTCTTAATTGAACTTGTATTACTCGTTCCGCCCCACTTTAATAGTCATGTATATTATATTAGGACGTCCCACTTCAATAGTCTTATATTCTAAAATGGAAACAAATAATCTCTACTTTTTACTTTTAACGCTGCCAGTTTAAAAGAAACAAGACTACCGAAGTGAGACGGAGGAAGTATAAGGTAATGAAGCTCACAATATTTATTACTCCTTCTATTCCACTTCATTTGACGCTATACATAAAATCATATATCGAAATGAAACAAACCAATTGAAATGAGACGTAAAGAGAGTAATATTTGTCCATCTTACGTCTACTTGAGCTGTTATTGCTTTTGATATTAGTAGTTTATGTATTTTATGAATATTTACGCTGAGGGGGCATTTACTTTGTTGGATAAAAGTGGTTTCATCTATTTCATCCAACCTAATCTTGTGCGACTGTTATCCAAAGTATCGAGTCAGGTCTTACTTTGTGCTTAGATTTGAGACTAATTATGTCATATGAGTCTCACAATCTCACCAAAAGCATGAGAACATACTAATTCTATCACATAACACGTTAACCTATTAAGATACCATCAAAACCCATTAAACTTCATACCCAGTAGCGGAACTACGTGGGGGTTAGCGTAGGCCCCCACGGTGATGTCGGAATCTCTACGTTTCAGTGTATATTTTTTCGAATTTTTTATATTCGTATTACGTTGATGAATTTTTTTATAGATTAGCCTCCATGGTAATTTAGTCCTGGTTTCGCCCTTGTTTGTACCCGAAACTTTTATTCAAGAAATAGTGGATGGAGGTAGTACAGTTCTTACACACAGGTGTGTGAGAGGACTACTATCACTGTTCTAAAAGTCGACGCCTAGGTCCCGCCTAAGCGCTAGCCAGTACCTTGCCGCTCGACTAATATATAATTCGTCTAGGCTCTAACTGATACTCCAATGAGCCGATCTTGAAGCCGAATCAATAGTTTATATGTGCTAATTAATCTACGTGTAGGCGGACTATGCTACTTTGTGCATGATTTTTTTTATTTATAATTATGAAATTAGCTTCAGTTGTCATAGTATATGTATTTATTATAAATTTGACAATAATATTGTAAGAATAATAAAAATAAGCATTGTAATTATAATCCGCCTAGCCGCTTAGGCGCTAGTCACCCTTCCACCGTTCGACTGGCGCCAAGCGACTTTTAGAACACTGACTACCATACTATATATAATCTACATCCATGATGGTGTTTGGCTGATAAAAATTAGTGACCATTGTTCAAAACCGAAATTGGAACACTAGCCACCATTAGAAGGCAGGGCCCTTAGAAAAGTCTGCCTACAAAATATTAAGTAATTAAGCAGCTATTTCCGGGATGATTCACACTCTCAACATTATTAATCAATTCATTTAACGCGTGGTCGCTTATTCAATTCCGCAACGAAGAAAAAACTATTACAACTAATTAATTAATAAAAAATAATGCTACTATTAAAGCTCATTTTAAACTTCCACTAGTATCATAGTATAAATTGTACGTGGATTATTCATAAATTACTTCTTCTTTACTCTTATCTTCCCCTTCGAATACTCTTCAGTTTTTGTTAGAAGTTAGAACAGTCAATGGAAGCTCCAATTCATGGCAATCTCAACAAATACTACAATGATGTAAGCTTCTCAGTATGTTCCAGCCTCTGTGTGTGTGCTTGAGAGAGAGAGAGAGAGAGAGAGAGAGAGAGAGAGAGAGAGTTTTTATGGCATGAAACGTGAAGCATGTAATCTTTCCAACTTAAAGCATGCCTTTATGCAAAATCCCATTTAATTATGCGCTATATTTCTTCGTTTAACTTGAAATCTCAAAAAAAAAAAAAAAAAAAAAATTGTTATATGAAAGTTGCAGATTGAAGAACGAGTAGCAGAAGAGAGAGCAATAGACGAGTGGCTCCCGATCACATCCTCAAGGACCGCGAAATGGTGGTTCTCAACTTTCCACAACGTCACCGCCATCGTCGGTGCCGGAGTCCTCAGCCTCCCCTACGCCATGTCCCAGCTCGGATGGTAAACCAACACACACACACACGCACTTCACCAAAACACACAGTAATATATAACCTCTCAACAATTTCGAGCTTTTAGATGATGACGTGGCAAGTGCTTCTTACATTTCAGGGGACCAGGAATTTCCATCCTGGTCATATCCTGGCTCGCCACGCTCTACTCCCTATGGCAGATGGTGGAGATGCACGAGCTCGTTCCGGGGAAACGGTTCGACCGGTACCACGAACTAGGGCAGCACGCCTTCGGGCAGAAGCTCGGACTCTGGATCGTGGTGCCGATGCAGCTAGTCGTCCTAGCCGGGCTGAACATAGTGTACCTCATCACGGGGGGACAATCGATCAAGAAGTTTCACGAGTTGGTCGTTTGCGATGAATGTAAGGAGCTCAAGCTTACTCACTCTATACTCATATTCTCCTCGGTTCACTTCGTCCTCTCGCAATTGCCCACCTTCAATTCGATTTCCGGCGTGTCTCTCGCCGCCGCGGTTATGTCCATAAGGTACGCCTACCCTACCTAAATTCGATTTAATTATAGATTTTAAAAAGAAGTTATAATTAATCTATGAAAATTGGGAAGCTTTAATTTGACCATGTACTTTTATTTGTCGGAACCTCGGAGCTAAAAGTTGAAGGTCGTATGCTTCGATAGTTTGACTTTTAATTTGTCGGAACCTCGACCTAAAAGTTGGAGGTCATGTGCTACTTATACATTTGATGAATTATATATTACCCTGCAGATCCCACTTAACTAATTTTCTTGCTTTTTTAATACGAAATTTTATTAGTTAAAGGTAAAAAAAAAAAAAAGAGATTCATGCTGAAAATAGTAGATTAATTTTTTACTTTTTAAAAAACATAATTGTTGAAGAGAAAAGACTCAAAATAGTATACAAGATTAATAAGGTGGGGCGATCGAATAGAATATTAGACTATCATTATCGGTGGTGTTGGGCAAAGCAAGCAAACATCCAAATAATATTATAATATTAAAAAGGCAAACTTGTTTGGGAAATGTAGTTCGAACTTCCGCCTGTATGCAAACAAGTTTGTTTGCTCAAAAAGTAGGGTGCTTTTTTTTATGGACCAATGAGATGGTGACACTTGTCTCCTTCTCATTGGTTCACCAAATGTCAATTAGATGTTGTAGATAAACACATTTATCTTTTGTATTATAAATAATTAAAAAATAATAATTATACCAAAATTCATGATTTTCAATTCTCTATAAATAGAGACCAAACATGATATATTTTCACACACTTTCTATTATATTAAAAAATAATTTTAAAATACATATATAATGAAGATGTTTGGGTGTTTGGGTGTTCATTGATAAACTATAAAAAATAGGGATGTTTGGATTAGTATGAGTGTTTGAGTGAAAAATTAATTAAATATTCAAAAAGTAGGGTGTTGGTGTTGGATGTTTGGATTGATAAAGATAGTCTTAAAGGATGTAAACAGTTATATGAAACACCTTTACATTGAAACACCTTTAAAGGATGTAAACAGCTAGGATAACTGTTTCGATTAAGATGTTTTAATTTGATTTTTTTTTTATTAAGTTTAAACAGGAACGTACGCCTGCCCACCATAAGTTTTTAATGTGTCCACAACTGATGTAACAGTATTAGAGTTTATTTTTTCTGATATATGTTAGTGTATATATTTTAATATTTTTATTCATTAATAATATGCCACGTTATTCGTAAACACATTAAAAGTGTCAACAGTAGGTAGGGGAGCATTCCTCTAAGTTTCAAAGGATAAAAATTGGAAACATATTGCAAAAGCTGAAGCTACGTATCCGATAGGAATTTTTTTTTTTTTTTTTTTGGTTTCTTTTAATTTAAGTTGCACTCGATCGAAAGAACTTGAAAAAAAATTACCCATTCAGAAGCTACGTATGGAATAGAGATGTTTAATTTGATTTGTCAATTTTTTTTTCAAAATATTAAAAAAAATTGTTGCAGTTACTCTACGGTGGCATGGGGGGCTTCGGTTGAGAAAGGTGTAGAGGCGGGCGTCAACTACGGCTACAGATCGGAAAGTAGAGCCGACAAAGTGTTTGACTTCTTCAACGCGATGGGGAGCATCGCATTCGCATACGGAGGGCATAACGTGGTGATGGAGATACAAGCTACTATGCCTTCTACGCCGCATAAGCCTTCCAAGAAACCGATGTGGAAGGGAGCGGTGGTTGCTTATGTTATCGTAGCCCTTTGCTACTTCCCTGTTGCTATAATCGGATACTGGACTTTCGGAAACAGCGTAGACGAAAACATTCTAGCAACTCTCGAAAAACCTCGATGGCTCATTGCCATGGCTAACATGTTTGTCGTCGTTCATCTCATCGGAAGCTATCAGGTTCGAAATCTAGCTAACACTTTCCTTTTTTTTTTTTATTTATTTATTTATTTACTTTTTTTAATTTCAAGCAAGTGATTTATTAAATTTGTATAATTTGTAGTTGTATGCAATGCCGGTTTTTGACATGATAGAAGGTGTGCTCACAAGGAAGCTCAACTTCAAGCCAACTTGGTATCTACGCTTTGTTGCGAGAAATTCATACGTTGGTAATTTTTCTCCTAACTCCTAAACGTGACTCAAATATTCATTGGTTCATAGAATATTCCTAAAAAAAGAAAATAGTATATGATACTAATTAACAAACATTTACATTTTAAAATTAAAATTAAAAAAAAATTACACTTGGAATCCTCTGTCCCAACTTACGTGTACAATCGATTTCGATTAGTTATATGCATTTCTTTTCATCAATTTATTTATAATGATTTGGTTAGATTTTACCATTGTTTTCTAGAGTTTATAACTATTTTCTTATCACATAATTTTAATTTTAAAGGATAAATATTAATTAATTGTGATTTTTAATATTTATAATGTATTTTATTTTTATGAAAAATATCATAAAACCAATTAAATTCAATATTCGATACACAGATGAAAATACATAAAACTGGGACATGCGAAAATATACACCCTAATTTTTGGATTTATCGGCCTTCCATTAAGAGTAATAAAATTTAAATTCAAATTCCATGATAAAAAATTATTATAATTCTTATAAAGTAGAAACACTTAGAAGGTTTGCAAACTTAAACTAGTATAAATTATTATTATTATCGTTGTTGGAAAATGGTGTATAAAATTAATTAAAAATTAATATTTAAATACGATTAGAACAACGAAACCGAGATTTTACCTTAATCACTCATGAGTTTGTATTTTGCATCTCAGCTTTCACAGTTTTTATTGCCATCACATTCCCCTTCTTCAACGCTCTTCTTGGATTTTTCGGAGGATTTGGCTTCTCGCCAACCACATATTTTGTAAGCGAACTTATATCTCTACATACTTCTTACGTTGCTCTAAGAGGGTGTTTGGCTAAGCTTATAACCTAGCTTATAAGCTGTTTGACTGCTTATAAGCACTTTAAATGTGTTTGGCAAAATAAGCTCCTTAAGAGCTTATAAGATGCAAAAATAAGCAAAAAGTGCTTATAAGCACTCCAAAAAATAAGCTCCTTTACCCCAACTTATTTTTTTTAATTTTGCTTATTTACCACTATAATTCTATTTTATTTTATTTTTATTTATATTATATACACTTCCATTTGATGTTACAACATTATGATTTCAAAAAATTTATTTTTAAAATTTATTTTTTAATTTTCAGATTTTATTTTTTTATTATCTCCTTGAGCTTATAAGCTCTTTTATCCAAACACTTCAACAACTTATAAGCTCTTATCCTCATACATCTTATAAGCTCTTAAACATCTTATAAGCACCTAGAGCTTATAAGCATTTTGAAATAAGCTTAGCCAAACGGGCCCTAATTTGACTCTTATCCTCTCGTAAAGGGGGCAAAATTAAAGCACACGGAGAGAAGTATATATTTAAGTCAATTCCAAAATTAAATGTTTTTTCATTTTTTTTTATGTGGCCATAAAAAGTTTAATTTTCTTGTGCAGCTTCCTTGTATAGTATGGCTGATTGTTCACAAGCCACGGGTGTTCAGCATTTCTTGGGTCGCTTGCTGGGTAAGCATCTCCATCCTTTTTTTAAATCACATTTAAATTTCTTGATTGTGTTTTGTTCTTACTATATATATTTGATTGTTTTGAATTTGGTGTGTGAAATTTCAGTTTTGCATAATATTTGGTGTTGCGTTGATGATTATTGGACCAATCGGAGGGCTCAGACAAGTTATACTTCAAGCCAAAAATTATGACTTTTATCAGTAATTGGAAACAACGAAGAAATGTTCAGTTGATAAGGCGTTTTCTCTTCCGAAATTGGAATGATGTTAAGAGGGGAAAATGGGGTTGCTTAAGAGGAAAATTGGGAGCCATTCATAAATCAATATTGATCATTGAATTTTGTAGATGTGTATATGTAGAAGGGGAGATTTGGTCGTTGAGGTGCGATAAGTATTGCTACTACTTTTCTAGGTGTACAAATTAAATAGACACATTTTATTCAAGTTTTTTTTTTTTTTTTTTTTTTTTTTTTTTTTTTTTTTTTAAATTTTTTAAATGTCTTTTACAAATATAGATGTGGTCAAATTTGGATTCTCAATTAAAAATGATGCCTTAATTAGCAACTATAAATGGACGAATCTCTTTTATTCATAATGGAAATACTTAACATGTGCACAGACTATTGTGACATATAAATAATTTTATTTTATCTAAAATGTATTATCTCTGAAAATTGATCCTAAATCCCTAGAAATAAGTGCATCAAATAACTTTATAGAAAATTACAGACATGTTTGAATGATGCATAACTTACTAACTAAAAATAACAAATAAGTTCAACTATCAAAAAAATTGGAGGGAAAACACACTATTTTATTTATATATAAAGCGGAGAGATTACGTACAAAAGACAAGTTCCGTAAGAAATGAGAAGTGATCTGAACCATTGATCTCAATGTGATCCACGGTTCAGATTAATCGATGAAGTATGATTACACTGAAAATGCATTATAATGACCATGCATTATGATAGTATGCACAATGCATTATGATGCACATTACATTATAATTGTAGACATCATGCATTATAATTGTGGATAAAATGCATCACTTTTTTTTTTTAAATGAAAAATCTACTTTGTACCGAATCTAATTGTATTATAGACATCATGCATTATAATTTGAGATTATAAAGAAAATAAGAGTGATGTAATGAAGTGATGTAGATGGGTATATTGTATTTTAGTGAATTAGTTAGTATGTGGAATACTTTGTAGAATATAGAAGAAATTTAGAATGGCGCTCTTCTCCAGCCAAAATGGTTAGATAGTATCTTGTGACAAATGTGATTCGAACTTCAAATACGTAACGATTTCAATCATATTAATCAATTTCTAACAACGTTATAGTCATTCTATATATTTTGGTAGTGGCAAATCTATTGGGTATCCGCTATCTTTCTCAATAGAAAATGATACTCCCCATGTCCCACTGGTAAAGGGACCTTTTCGTTTTTGGGACGTCCCACTAATATAGGGACCTTCCAAAAATAGAAAATTTTAACCCAATAAAATTCAGACACGTCACTTTAACCCACTATCTTTCACTTTAACACACTTACACACTATCATCACTTCTTTCTTAATTCCCGCGCTGAAAAAAAAAGTTCATATCCCAGTGGGACGGAGGGAGTAGCAATTAATTATCTCAAATAAAATTTACTTCCTTTTTACCAATCAAATAACCCCCCCACAACGTCCACCAAATATGTGATCAATTCACACTCCATGTCCATCTACGACCTATTTGTCTAACTTATTTTTGAATGTGAACCGTACATTCATTATTCTTTTTACACCTTAGAAGTCAACAAAAATATATTATTATATTAATTTCACTTTAATATTCATTCACATTAAGTGGGATCCAAAAATTACTTAATTCACTTTAGTATCAATCACTACAAAAGTTAAAAATTGTATCGACAAATTCTAGATGTGCATTTCATCGACGGATGGAGCCCTTAAGATTTAAGAGAAAGTTAATTTAGAGGAAGACGTCCCAATCCGGCCAGCTTTGGAGTGCCCGTTGTCACAAGGTGCGTATTAATTGAATTTGTTTTGTATAAAAATAGGTCAATTTTTTCCCATAACAAGTCTTGGTCAATTTGCCACAAATCTAGCACGCAAGTATTGCATGTATATTTTTCAAATCTATTTGTATCCGCTTCTTCTTAATATATACTCCCTCCGTCCCACTTAAATAGTCTAATTGGATATTCATATTTAAGTTAAAAATTATTTTAATGGAACTAATTAAATGGGACGGAGGGAGTAACCTATTTTTTTCCCAAATTTATTTGTATATTATAATCATATTCAATTATCTACATGTAATCACACCATTAATTTAGCGTGTTGTTAGCGCGTCTAGACTTTTTGCTCCATTTCACTGTTGCATCAACCATCTCCTCTCCATTTATTGCACTTGTAATTCATAGTCTCGTTAGTCAAGTTGCGTCTAGTTACAATATCGGTAATACTTATCGACAACAAACATATTTGATGTGTCAACAGGTAACGTGATGATGCTAGATTTAGGAAATAATGCTACTTTCTTAGTCCCTTCGATGCGGCCTTTTTCTTTTGGTACATTTATTAAGAATGGTGAATTAGGAAGAATTTGTGATGTCCCATGTTAGTTAATTACTTGCATTAATAGTTCCCAATATAGTAGTTTCCAAGTAGAAAAGTGTGGGCTAAGTGTATTTAGGGCTATGCTAATTGGGCTTTGTTCGGCCTCAAATGGAAAGTGGCTATATGGGTTGGGACTGCCCAATTTTAAAAATGTGGCTGTATCGAAGGGAACAGAAAAAACATTAAATAATAAATTCCTTAAAATAAACTCTCTCCAAAATTATTGAAGTCACATTGATACGTCAACATTGGACATAGTTAAGCCTATTGATGGGTATAAGACCATTTTCGTGTACTTTATTAGTGGTATAGTATAAAGTTTACGTTTATTAATGAGAAAGAAATTAGGTTAATTAATTAGCTAAATGACAAAAACTTTTGTGTGGCATTCGCTTTTTTCTATTGATACATGAACTCTGTATCTCTTGCAAGCTTTATCGATTCACCAATCTGGGCAATTCAAAGTTATTGATACATATGCTGTAGTTCGTTTAAAATACACAAAAATTTCAAGCAGATTTTACACACTTGTTATCTCTATAATTGAAATTAGTGGTGTAGCTAGAAAAAATCGTCGTCAGTGATTGCACCTTCTTTAATTTTGAGATTTTGAAAAATAATTTTTTATGTGATTAATAATATCGTATTGTGGCAGTGTGATTTTCTGCTGCATTTTGCATACAATGATAATGGTTAGATTTTTTTTTTTTTTTTTGAATTGCCAAAAAAGGAACAAAACTTTATTGTATTGGGTTTTACTTGTGCGTGGATTGGGCTTCAGTATGAAAATATGGCCAATTCAAATCTAAGATTTGGGTCCTTATTTAATTTTCATAGTTCCTTTAAAATAAAAATTCTACATCTATGTGGTTATTGTCACATGGGATTCCAAATTTGATATCCGGTCGTGTTTCAAATTTTAAATTTTTAGTATTTTTATATATGTTTTAAAGTAATTTTGATTATAATGATTTTGTTTAATTTTATAATTATTTTTTAGGGTTCATTAATCTATTTAGGAATTATAATTATATTATTTTCAACAATAGTTTCATTTCATTTTTATTGGTTATATTAGGATTGATAAATTTAAACTTAGGGTGTATGATAATTAAAAATCTTAATTTTTATCTCCACACGTCTATTATGATTTGTTATTTTGTTAAAAATGTATCTCTTTAAAAAAAAGTAGTATATGTAGAGGGTAAATTCTACAATAGTCAGTTATGACCGGCTCAACAAGTTCATTCGGTTCGACGGGTTGGGCACTAGCAACCTGTCAACACAAACAACAAGCGTAAGAGCCCTTCGAGAACATCAATGGAGGTGTCTGGCTAAGAGCCTCCGATGCTCAAGTCAGTTGGGCAACAAATTGTCATAGCAAGCGTAAATAAATCAAAATATGAATAACGATAAATGTATTGATGTGCCGGTTGTTCAAGCTTGACTGGTATATCAGGCTCGTCTGATTGTTTAAGTACGTCTGTCGGTCCGTAATGAGAATAATGGTGGAAAGCGTAATAAGTGTTAAGTGACGGTTGTCTAGGCTAGTTTGGTATGTCAGGCTAATTGTTCAGGTGCTCCCATCAGTCGATGATGATGATATTGGTGATAAATCGTGGCGGAGGTGGCGGTGGTCCAGGCTAGTCTGGTAGGTCAACCTAGTTTGGTAGGAGAATGTAACCCCTAACAAAAGGTGAAAAAATGCAGAGAAAAGATGGAGAGAGTGAGTATGAAAGTGGGATGTCGTATGAAAGTTGGACCTCATTAACAGGTAAGGTTGTTCATACTTAAACAACGACGTAAACCCCTTAGGGTTTCCTCTTTCCAGCTTTTTAGGTTCATCCATTAGCTCCGCTTCACTTGGTTGGTTCCGATTTTGCTAGTACGACTTTCTTTGACCCTTTACACCAGACTTTGTGAAAGTCGCATGTTTAGTTTGTTCCACTTTACCTAAATGGCTTTTCCAAACACCCGACTCATATTTTATTGGTAACCCAAATATAGGTGAGTTGAAATATCAAGAGTAATTCTATCCACAGCCCCCGTTTTTCTCCTCATAGCCCCCGTTTTAATTAATTAAAAAAGAAATATTTGTTATTTACATTTTTATCCTTGCAGCCCCAACTCAGCCTTTCTCGACATCGACACCGTATTTTCTCTCTTTTCCTCCCTCCATTTCGCCGGCAGCAGTTGAGTGCAACAACCACCACCATCATCATAGATATGCGTTGAATACATAAAGTTATTTCAATTCTAAATTATGAACAATTTATTTTTCTTAAATAAATTTTCAATTTCCAACTATGTCCGCCTCACAATCACCGTCGTTCCGCAATCGTCGTAAAATTCTTTCATTATTTTTTCAATAATTAAATTCTTATCAGGAAAGAGTTTCTGTCCCACCACAGCTGCTGATGAATCCAACATATATTTTTTCGCAAGATAATCAAAACCAGAAACCATCTTTCTGGGAAGAATAATTGCTGGTGTATTTGTTTGCTATGATGCGTGGGAAATTAGAAAAGAGGTGAGAGAGAAGAAAGAGGGGCTATACATCGGCGGTGGAGAAGAAGAAGGAGAGAGACCGAAGGATTTGAAGGGGTATTATTGTGCATTTCCTATTAGCTTTATTATTAAAATAAGATGGGGGTTGTAAGGAGTAAAATAATGCAAAATTTGAATTGAAAACATAGGTATTTCACACATAGTGGTGGACGGTCGGTCGTGTTATGTCGCCGGAGAAGCAGAAGAAGAAAGCAAAAGGACGGGGCTGTGAGAATGGGGAGATAGGGCTGAAGGGTAGATCTGTACATTCACAAATAGTTATTTTTAAATAATTAAGTTGGGGGCTGTGGGGAGAAATATGGTGGCTGTGTATAGAATTACCCAAATATCAATAGTCAGGTTGGACTGTTAGGTCCACTTTATAAGTTTTAGCCTGTTGGATCGATAGACTAATTTTGACCATTGCAATTAAATATAGAAATTTAAAATACAACTGAAACACCAAATCCAAAACAGATACAGATGATAACATCTAAATTATTGTCGGAACGGACGAAAAAAATTAAATATTTGGGATGTATTAAATTTCATACTCATCAAATTTTTTGAATGTTCACTTAAATTGCGAAATCCAATAGATAAATATTACTAATAATTTAATTTATGTTAGTATACTAATTATAATTTTGTGTGCATGTTTTGTCTTAGCTAATGGTAAGAGGTTAGTGTAATGTTCAATTCCTATCTTTAAATTTCTTGTCATTTAAGAAAAGAAAAAACCTCTTTCAACAGTAAAGTATAGAGCTAATGTTGAATGCCACTTTTCCCGAATAAATATTACACCCATTCGGTCTCATTCATAACTTAAGCTCAATTTTTCGAGCAGAGTATTTAGACAAAATTTAATAAAGATGAAGAGCATATTGATAATTAATTTGAAATAAATTTTAGCTAAATAAATTGCATTTTCATAGAACTAGAACATTATTGATATATGAAAGCATATCGATAATTAATCTGAAATAAAAGATCATTTGGATACCTTTAATTTGATATAAAATTATAAATTTAATTAATAAACGAATAAGTTACGATCAAAAATTAAAGTTTACAATTCAAATATATTGGTAATTTGGTATCTGTAGAAATTAAGATGTGAATATATATAAAGAGATACGAGGGAAGTTAGCTGTCATCTAATAACTATCCTTACATGTTATGATAACTTTAGGAAAAAATAAGTACTCATGAGTTCAAGGAAAAATATTCTCCAAATTCCATTAAAAGATCGAACTCCGATTCCAAATCAAAGTAAACCTTCTCTCTCTCCCTCTCCCTCTCCTCCTAGGTTTCGGCATACATACAGAAATTCCTATATATACACCACCAACGCAAACCAAAGGCAACAACCACCAAACTCACACACTTAATTCTATTCGAAACCCTAAATCTTCTCAACCATGTCAGGGTGGGATGCAGACTACCGCTACGAACCGCAACCTCTTTTCGAGCACACTTTCCGGTGCCGTTCCTTCGACGAATACCAGAGACCGGAGCTCGAAGCCGGCAACAGAATCATCATGCCGCAGTCATCTTTCTCTCTGATCAACAGCCTCCCCGTCAGATATCCTCTCTTCTTCAAGATGGAGGGTTTTAACTCCGATAAGGCCTCGCACTGCGGCGTCCTTGAGTTCACCGCCGAGGAAGGCGTCGTCCTCATGCCGCGGTGGATGATGAATAATCTGAGCCTCGAGGACGACGACGACGTTATTTTGCAGGATGCTTCTCTCTCGGCCGGCTATCATATGAAACTGCGGCCGCACGCGACGGCGTTCACGGAGGTGTCGAACCTGAAGGCGGTGCTGGAGACGGCGCTGCGGGGGTACGCGTGCTTGAGCAGAGGGGACACGATCATGGTTAGGTATAATAAGAAAGATTATTATGTTGATGTGTTGGAGGTGAATCGCGACGGCGAGGCGGTGTCCCTCATCGAGACTGATTGTGTGCTGGAGCTTGCGCCGCCGTTGGATTATGTGGAGCCGTCCAGAGATATGGAGATAGAAGGGGCGAAAGAGCTTCGGTCTTCGGTGGAGGTGGCGAAGCGTGGTGGAGGCTCCGCCGTGTTTGGAGGGCCGACGAGGGCCGCGGGGGCAGAGGAGGCAAAGAAGGGAGAGAAAGATGGCGGGAAGGAGGGGTTCAAGGCGTTTACTGGAAGGGGTCGTACTCTCGGCGAAAGTTTGTCGGGCGGTAGATCCGCCGTGGTGAGAGATCCGTGGAGAGCTGCGGCAGCGGAGGGAAGTAAGATAGAGAAAGATGGCGCTAAGGATGAGGTGAAGGAGAAATTCAAGGTGTTTAGCGGAAGGAGTCGTGTTCTCGGTGGACCTTCTCTTGAGGCGGTGGCGGCCGGGAGCGATGGATGGTCGTCGGCGGTGGCGAGAGGGCCGTCAAGGGTCGCCGTGTCGGAGGAGGGAATTAAGAGAGAGAAAGATGATTCAAAAGTGGAGTTCAAGGCGTTTAGTGGAAGGGGTCGTGTAATTGGCGGACCATTATTTGATTAGGGTTTCCTAGCTAGGTTGATTCTATTTAATTTCTTTTAATTTGGTTTTTATAAGATCATGAATTGTTCAATCATTATTTGCTTTTAGTTAGACAAAAATTATAAGGATGAAAAACAATGTCACATTCAAATCTCGTCTATTTACCGAATATATTGATATGAAATTCTTTATGTTGTGTATAAATTGCATTTTAAATTCAGTGATCAACATGGAAATTTGGGGATGAACTAAAAATATATAAAAATAAATTATAGCAATAGTTTAACAAACTAATGTGAGGTACTATTTGCTTATAACGGCGACAAAATTAGTATTCATAATTGACAGATCCGGGTTGAAGATCCACAACAATTTAAGTGATTATTCATCGTATTTCAGAGATCAAAGAGTAATATTCATGCGTAGAGAATTATAAATGGAAATTCGATTTATGGGCGTTAGTAACCCGTTTTTCATATGGCATCTCTTTCTAGGCATAAGGTAAAGAATTGAGGCAAACATAGAGTAATGAAAGCTTTCAACCACACAACTAGTTAAATCCTTAGAGCACGGAGCTCGTTTAAGAGGGAAAATAGGGGGAAAAGACGGGGATGAAACAGAGAATGCGCGTTGCCCTCACGCTTCGTCCTCCTTCATTAGAGAGAATTATACCTCAGGCTCGAAATGGTGGTTGGTGTTCCTTCCAGTGATGAAAATGGAGGTGAAGACGTCGATGGGCGAGGTTCCTCGGGAGAAGTCCTCAAGTGCTCCGGCCACTCTAGCTCGAGAGAGCTCAAGATGGAACGTGGAAGTGAGAGTGAATGGAATAGTACGCAGAGTGCGTGTGTGAAGAGTTGAGTTGGATGGAGTGGTGTGATCACTCGATATTTATAGGTGTAGAGAGGATAAAAAGGTGAATGCTCGTACTAAGGGAGGACAAGAAAGGAATATCTAAGGAGACAAGATTCTCTTCGTCATCCATTTTGTGGTCCTCACTCTAAGGTAGGTAGAGTCACGCCGACCGTGTGTTAGGCAGACCCCTAGGTCCTAGCAGATGCTTGTGAGCCTAAAACAGCTTCTGTATAAGCCGGAATCTGCGTAAGAGCCTCGGCACGGACCAGGATCTACGCAAGACCTTATAGCGTTCGTAACCTAAACATCTTCATCGGGTAGGTCATCTGAGGCTTCTGTAGGGAGGGTCTAACCAGCACTGAAGATGCCACGTCGGCAAGGCTGATATTTATCCCTATCAGCTACTCCCCCCCCAGGTCCAGAAGCGTGCTTCGTTAACTTCTGATAAATGCTTCGGCGAGAAAGGACCGCACTACAAACGTCACAGTTGTCGTGTCGCATGAAAAGTAGCGCGACGTTTAGTTTTTCGAGGGAACGGAAATGTGAGAATCTTCCCTTTATTATTTCTCCGATGTGATTGAAATGTAAGAGAGATGCACTCTTTTACTCGTTATTTCGTGAAAGGATTAGCCTCATTTTCTGAAGGGAGAACCTATATTTTTGCTTATCCTCCCCAGTTTTTTTTTTTTTTTGGTTCCAACGGGGAACAAAGTTGAATAACTGTATGTTATTTGATTTCGTTTATTGTTTATTTGTTTGTTTTTTATGTGGCGCGTGTAGGCACGCCCAGAAAGGGGGTGAGACCTGTCTTTGGAATTAATTGAATTCCAATGTGGTAGGTGAGACGCGTTCTCCTCTCTCACACTTTTGCCTTTATTTCTTTCCTTTCCCGAGTTTATAGGTAGTAGTTACTTGTTCCTCTTTATATTCTTCTAGTGCTTCAGAGGGAAGGAGAAACCTTTCTGCCATTTTCAATTTCTCGACGTTTCTACTTCTCCCTTTGAACAGGTACTTTTGCACTTTACTCTTCTCTTAGATTTTTCCACTATCATTTCTTAGACAGTCGCTATGAAACCTATTTCTTCTCGGCGGAGTAACTCCGACCATCAGGGCAGTAGCAAGTCCACTAGATCTGCTCAAGGGTCTGAATCTCAAAGGGACAATACCGAGGGTAAACAAAAGAAACAAATTCTACCCCTGGATAAATACGAGCCTTCCACCCTAGATAGGACAACCCTAGATGTTTTCATCAAGAAAGTGAAGGAATTTGGGGGATTTTCGCTGAAAATCCCTGGGGGGAATGACCGTCCTTTGCTGTTAACATCCCCTGTCAAAACCTTTTGGTTCTTCCAGTTAGGGGCCGGACTGCGCTTTCCCATGCCTCCATTTTTTGCTCGTGTCGCCCATTTATACAATGTGCCCTTGAATCAATTGAACCCAGCCTCTATCCGCAAGACTGCCTTTTCCCACATGATTACTAGTCTAGAAGGAGTGAAGGATACGGCATTCTTCTTCTTTCGCACCCATAATTAAAATATAGAGATTCTCATCTATATTTCTCTCCAAATGTCCGGTTTGCAAATATATACGGCAAGTATGAGTCCAAAGACAAGGATTGGCATGAATGTTATTTAACAGTTAATCCTCCTCCTGGTGTTTCCTGGAATATCCCCGATATTGGTCTATATAGGAATCCTGGCAGAGAGAAACCTTCTCGGCCTCTCCCTCTCTTATCTTCTTGGGAAGAAGAGATAATGTCTATACTTTTGTCCGAATATCCCTCTGATCATACCATGCTTAGGCCCTTTGTAGAGAGTGAAGAAACTCTATCTTTCTTTGGTTTAAAACCCAACATCCCTTGGTCTTCATCAATGGGTAAAATTCCTTTGGTTCTATTGTCATTTTTCAGTCTTTCATATAACTTTCATTAAGTGGGTGGGAAGTATTAATCTTCTCAATTTGTACAGGCATGGACATTTCCAAGCAGAATTTGAAGAAGAAGACGTACGATAAGCTTCTGCGGATGATTGCAGAGGCTAGCCCTGAAGATGGGGCTCCTGGCCTAGTTAAGGAGGCTTCCCCAGCTGAGCGTGACCTTCTCTTCGCCTGCAAGAAGTTCTGCAAGTTCGCCCAAGCCTTCGCGAGGAACAGGTGCTTCTTCCTCTTCTCGAATAAAGGCGACAACCCATCAAAAGGGGAAAACAAAGTTTCCCTTGATTCAATTCTACCTTCTGCTATTCATTCTGCTCCTCAAGATCCTAAGGATTCTCTGTCCTTATCATCTCGAGCCTTGATTTCTGCTTCCACTGAGCCGAGCTCAGTTGTGGGTGCAGAGGGTCACGTTCCCTCTTCCCCTCTTTCTGTCACCCGTCCTTCTATGGAGGGCTTTGGCTATTCTTTATCAGGCCAGGACCTGTCCGCTGCAGAGGCTTCTCCCACCTTTATGCAGGACCCGAAGGCTACCTTGACAAACCCTTCTTCGGCTTCTACTAAGAGAAAAGGCTCATCTCCTCCTTCCCTCTTGACTAAGAAGGGGAGGCTTGAATCTGGCGCGATGGTAACCGGCTCCACCTCGAGAGCTGTGGTCCCTTTGCCCTTGGATTTTGGTGCCCCCACATTCTCTGCTCTGAATGAGCGTGATTCTCAGGTTCGGGCATTGAGCCCTTTAGCCACATTTGCTAATATCAACCCTTATCTTCCTCAAAAAGAGGCCCGAGCTCCTCAGCCCTGCCTTTCCTCATTGTCTACTAGCTCTTTGGCCTTCATTCATTCTCTTCGCCAGAAAGGCTTAGACGTTCCTCCTGCCACCACGTAAGGGAGAGGTGCTAGCGTTTCCTTCCCCGGGATAGTTGACGCCATAGATGGAGGTTTAGCTGCTATGATCCTTGATAACATTCCCCGAGAAAAAGACTGGCGATTGGCAGAGGCCCATCCTTCTGACTTCTTACTGAAGAGGGCCGCTAACCTCGAGTTACAGGTATATTTTGACTTATCTATTTTCCTTTTCCGGATAGGAAAGTAATTACAAGGTTACATTAACTGCTTATATTCCTTCCAGGCTGCTAGCTGTAGATCTATGCTAGGCATCCGCGCTTTAGCCTATGACAGCCTACATGCCCACCATTCTTACTCAGAAAAAGAGGAGAAACTTCGGGCTGAAGTACGTCGCCTCCAGGAAGGGGCTCGTCAACTCGAGGCTTTTCAAACTGTCCAGGCCCAGAAAGCAAAGCTTGAAGGGGAGCTGTCCGAACTGAGAAAGAAAGATCAAGACAGGGAGACCTATCTGCAAGCCCGAGAGAAAGAAGTCTCCCAACTCCGGATTAGTTCTGCCTCCTATGCTCGACAGGCCGATGATTTCCACGAGGCCTTAAAGGCTTCGGTCCTATAGATAGCGGGAGCACATGATGCCCACTTCGCAGAAGTGGAACAACTTAAAAGGCAACATGAGCAAGAATTAGCACGAGCGAAGACTTCTTCTCACGCTGAGGGACTAAAGGAAGGGCTAGAGCAGGGTCTTATTAGGGGCATGAGAAGCTGCCAATCCCAACTCCTGCTTACCCCCTACGGGCAGGCTTTCCTTGACCACCTAATTAATCACTTACCAGAGACTTATCTCCACTCTCCCAGCTTCTGGGCTAGGATGACCGAGCCTCTTTCCGAATGGGCGGCTAAGTCTGTATTTGAATGTTACAAGATGCTAGGTGTTCCTGAGAGGGCCGCATCTGTGAATCTGGGCCCTATTTTGGAGGCCTTCTGTCGGGCACCCGAGACTCTGGCACTTAATCGCAAAATTAGTGACCAGAACCCTTGGTATCTCCAAGTGTTTCGGAAGGCGTCTGTCATCCTTCATCGCCCTCGTGATCATTTGGAGCCATCGCCCTCCTGGGGCTCTCCTCGCATTCAAACCTTTCTTCCTGATGCTGAAACCCTAGGGCTCTTGAAGAGGGTTTTTGAAGAGGTATTGCTTTATTATCTAAGAACCCCCCTTTTATATTTGCATTTGCATTATTTATGCTTCAGCATCAGCAGTTCCTTTCATTCTTCTCTTTTATTATTTATTATATATATATATATATATATATATATATATATATATATATTATTTATTTATTTTTTTTTAGGAAAAAGAATCTCCTGACTTGCTCCCGCCCAGATGCGAGTTTCCCTTTGAGATCTCCTCTCCCGAGTTATTTTCGTCTGATTCCTCAGATACGGAATCTGACAGTGACATGCATACTCTGGCTGAGCAAGTTGCCTCGTTCAAGGGCCTTGGGAAAGTCTCCTCTATTCCTTCTGCGGAGGTTCAAGTGGAGAACGTAACCGAGACCAACATCCATACTTCCGGAGTTGAGCAGGTCAACGAGGAGTCCGCTACTGCTCATAATCCGCCCTTAGCTCCTTCTACTGTTGATACTACTGCCCCCCCCCCCCCCCCCCCCCCCTCCCCACTCTGGGGATCCCGTAGATCTTGCTTAGGGTGCTCATGTAGATCCTGTTCAGGATGCTCCTGCAGATCCTGCTCAGGATGCTGGTGACTGCTTCGTGGCCAATTTATTTAATTCTGATGCTATCAATCCTTCTGCTCAAAACTAGGGTTCTTTTATTGGCTTCCCCTTTTATAACGGATGATGTTTCAAGACAGTTCTCCTTTAGTTTTTGTTCTAGTTTTTGGATGATTGAAGTAATTTTGTCTTTCAGAATATGCTTTTTATTTTCGCTGGCATGATCCATTCTTTATTTCTGTGGGCATACATCTCCCCATCTTATTCATGTCCGTTATCCACATAGGCGATGCAATATAAATCTCGATATAGGAAAAACATTTTAAGATAATGGAATATAGATATCACTATAGGGGGATACTCCCTACTCCCCCCCCAAGTGAGGTATAAGGGGTCGGAGGAATTATACCTCATTTTAGGTAGTATCTCTCAAAAATGCCCTTTTGGCGTTAGGGACTTAGTTCGCTTCTTCCATATATAAAAACCTAAATAAGTAAACATAGACGAAGGGTATGATTGGCTTTGCTCCCTCTTTTCCCCCCATGGAGTAGTACTCACTCTTCCATGGTTGAGGGGGTGTTTTTCTTGGCGTGGCTCTCGTATATCATGTTAATAACACCTTTAAACGCCGATATTTCTTCTACCTCGGACGTTTTATCTTCCGCCTCTTTTCGCTTCTTGTTTTGATCACCCTCCTTTCTGACATATTCCAGGAGCTCCCCTTCCTGGATCAATTTCTCAATAGCTATTTTCAAATTTCTGCATTCGTTAGTCATATGTCCATAATCATTGTGGAACCTGCAGAATTTATCAGAGGGTTGTTTCCTTGGGGGATGCCTATGTCCCACAGGGATCTGCACTCCTGGCTTTTTCATAACTATTTCGAACAAGTCATCGGGCTGTTTAACCAGAGGAATGAAAGGCCTCAAGGACCGTTCGTTCTGGTCAGTTCTTCTAGTGTCTGTGGCCGGTCTTTTCTTTTCCTCCGGCCTTTTTTCTTTCTGGGTAGTGAGTTCGGCCCTCTTGCTGTTCAGAGCTTCCCTCCATATGAATATATTTCTGGACTCTGGTCAGTAATTCCTTAAAAGAAGTAGCTTCTTTTTTAATGAGAGAGGCAAAGAATTGCCCCGGCTTCAGACCATCTACACAGGCATGCACTTTCAGCTTTGGCTCTACTCCCGGGATTTCCAAGACAGCCTCATTGAAGCGCGTCATATAATCCCTCAAACTTTCATTGGCACCTTGCTTAATAGTTGTTAGGTGTAGGGAATTTCTTTTTCTTTCTTTTTTTTTTTTTTTTTTTTGATCGGGCAAATGTTAGATGTTAGATTAGATGTTAGTACGCCTAGCTCCCAAACATTCCAAGAAAATCTCCAAGCCACCTTATATCTCCCTAATTCGCTCCCACCAGGGATCGAACCCGGGTCACTCCTTCAAGGGAGGAGCCCGGTGGCCAGGTGCGCTAAGACACCTGGTTAGGTGTAGGGAATTTCTAGTAGTCCTCTTAGCGCTGACGAACTGTTGTAGGAAAACTTCCTTCAGATCCATGAAGGAATGAATAGAGGCCCTTGGTAACTGCTTGAACCAATGTTGGGTTGTCCCCGATAGAGTTGTGAGGAATACTCTACACTTGACGCCTTCCGAATATTGGTGGAGGAGGCATAAGCTCTCGATTTCATCTGCTCTTCAGGGTCACCTTTCCCTTGATATTCACAAGAAACTGTTTTGAAATTGTTAGGGACAGGATCTGTCTGGATATCCACTGAGAATGGGCTGTTCTCATCGATATATACGGAGAAAAGTTCCGATGCGTGTCCTCCATTTATTTGATTGGGAAGATGCTTGGAGTTCTTTTCTTTATTTACATAGCGAACTCCTCTTTCGCTGGCTTCTGTTTCCTTCGAGGCCCTCTCTGGGGCCTGCTTCTGCTTTTTTAGCTTCTCCACTTCTTTAGATAAGAGCTTCATTTGCTCTTGCTACTGAGCACATTTCTTGGCCCACGCATTATCAATGCCCTCCTCAAGGCTATCCTCATGCTCTTTAGGATCCCCCTCATCTGGGGATTCCCAATCAATGAAGAATCCCTCATCTTGTTCGGCAACTATTGATGGTAGCTTAGTAGCTAGCTTTTACTTCCCCCACCCTCTTAGGTTTCACCCAGAGGATTTATGTCCTTGGAATTTCCTCTCAAAGCATGTAGCCTTTATTGGCTCCTTCGACCACCCCCTCTACAATTTCTTTCATCCGGAGGAGCATGGCCGGGGAAAACTGAGCTTCCATGTTGACATTGGCTTCTGTTACCACAGTGCCTTTTCCTTTATTCCCGATTAGAGAATTTTCTGGATTTCCAGTAGCTTGGCTAGCTTCTTTTGAAGCAGCATCTGAACTAGTATTCATCTCTGTGAGGTTCTGCAAACGTTTGAAGATTTTTAGAGAATTAGTTCCGGATGCTCTTGAAATGAGGCTTAAAATAGATATGGTTTGCTTTTGACAAGTCTTTTATGATTGGGGATCATCTGTATGAGTTTTCATAGATATTGCCTGTTTATGTAAGGCTTTAAAGGGTAGCTTCTTCCTGTGTAAGGCAGGAAGGAGTGATGCTTGCTTTTGCAGGGCTTAATGTTATGGTGCCTGCTTTAGACGAGTTTGAGGTATGATGCCTATTTTCATAGAGCTTAACGTATAGTGCCTATTTTCATAGGACTTAATGCATGGTGCCTGATCATGCAGGGCTTTATGTATGGCGCCTAACTATGTAGGGCTTTTTGTATGATGCCTAACTATGTAGGGCTTTTTTGAAGGGTGCCTAACTATGTAGGGCTTCCAGTCATGGTTTTGCCTACGATGTAGGGCTTTTTGAGGGTTCTGCCTACTATGTAGGGCTTACAAGAATGTTGCCTATTAGATAGGGCTTCTGAGAGTTCTGCCTATTATATAGGGCTTACGAAGATGTTGCCTATTAGATAGGGCTTCTGAGAGTTCTGCCTATTATAGAGGGCTTACGAAGATGTTGCCTATTAGATAGGGCTTCTGGGAGGTTCTGCCTTCAAATATGGGGGCCCCTTCATCAAGGTGAATGGGGTGACCTCATCATTTTTGGCCCCCTGTCTTCAATGTTTTCACTCTGTGTGTTTTCGGTTCATGGCGATACAGGGGCCTACGGCTGGATTTGAGCCGTAGTGCTTCCTCTGTAACTACCAATCCCTCATAACCCACGAGCTAACTTCCATTTTTGCAATATCTAACGGAATTTTAAACTCGCCAATTATAAGAGATGAGTTGAATGCGCTCTAAGATTGCTGCAATTTTGATTCGGCTTTCCCTCAAATTCTCCACAACCTTTGGACCAAACACAAGATATAATTCAGTTATCACAATTCATATGAGGAGAGCATAATCTTAAGATCCCCTCCGACTTCGCAACTCAACACCATGAAAGATTCAGCTGAGATCCATTTACAATATGCAAACCCAGGTTTTCCTAAGAAAACTACTTAACTAACACAGAGTATACATTTGCGCTAACCTCCCTTTTCCGAGCATCTCGCGCACGAGGAAATAACAGATAAAATTCATAACCATATTATCAAAACCAGTGGGGATTTCAGTGATACCGAAGAGATTAACACTTCAGATTCAAAAAATTCAACAGTATTACAAATAGCAAGCTAAAAAAATTACATATAAACAAGGAAATCGACGTCTAAAACTCAAATTTCCCACAGATGACACCAGTTGATAGATCCAGGTTGAAGATCCACAACAATTTAAGTGATTATTCATCGTATTTCAGAGATCAAAGAGTAATATTCATGCGTAGAGAATTATAAATGGAAATACGTATAAGATTCGTGTGATTTATGGGCATTAGTAACCCGTTTTTCATATGGCATCTCTTTCTAGGCATAAGGTAAAGAATTGAGGCAAACATAGAGTAATGAAAGCTTTCAACCACACAACTAGTTAAATCCTTAGAGCACGGAGCTCGTTTAAGAGGAAAAATAGGGGGAAAAGACGGGGATGAAACAGAGAATGCGCGTTGCCCTCACGCTTCGTCCTCCTTCATTAGAGAGAATTATACCTCAGGCTCAAAATGGTGGTGGTGTTCCTTCCAGTGATGAGAATAGAGGTGAAGATGTCGATGGGCGAGGTTCCTCGGGAGAAGGCCTCAAGTGCTCCGACCACTCTAACTCGAGAGAGCTCAAGATGGAACGTGGAAGTGAGAGTGAATGGAATAGTACGCAGAGTGCGTGTGTGAAGAGTTGAGTTGGATGGAGTGGTGTGATCACTCGATATTTATAGGTGTAGAGAGGATGAAAAGGTGAATGCTCGTACTAAGGGAGGACAAGAAAGGAATTTCTAAGGAGACAAGATTCTCTTCGTCATCAATTTTGTGGTCCTCACTCTAAGGTAGGTAGAGTCACGCCGACCGTGTGTTAGGCAGACCCCTAGGTCCTAGCAGATGCTTGTGAGCCTAAAACAGCTTTTGTATAAGCCGGAATCTGCGTAAGAGCCTCGGCACGGACCAGGATCTACGCAAGACCTTATAGCGTTCGTAACCTAAGCATCTTTATCGGGTAGGTCATCTGAGGCTTCTGTAGGGAGGGTCTAACCAGCACTGAAGATGCCACGTCGGCAAGGCTGATATTTATCCCTATCACTAATAAACTTCATCAACAAGGGTATTCCTAAATCGAGTTTGGGTTGCACCCGAATCTATTTAGAAGAAAAGAGATTAAATCATAAATAAAAGGAAGACTACCAAAGTAACACCAGCACATCGACTATGAGCTTATTATAATGTACCATGTCAATGGAAGATATAAATATATTTCTTCTGTCTCACCTTATTAGTTGTGCATGTTATTTTGGGTCCGTCCATTCATACTTTTTTTTTTTTATTATTTTTTTATTTTTTAATATGTAAACTCTTTACTTTCATTGTTAACACTTCTCACATGCAGAAAGAAATAAGACTAGATAGTGTTAGAATCGTAATACGAAATATAGACAGAACCGAGGCTAGAGTTAGACTCTATCTCAGTAAGACAATATTGCTCCGATATAGTACAATCGGACTATAGCAATTGTCTCCAAGATACAACGGTTCTTCGTTCTTGAGTTGTTGCACTACAAGTCGAGAATCCGTCGAACTACTCGAATATCGAGACTTTGTAAATAAAGAAGAAGAAGGAAGGATAAAAACAAAATGACAGATTTATCTTCATTTTTTGTGTGTTGAATCAAACTGTGGAGGGCTCTATTTATAGGAAGTAGGTGACTTTCTGTGAAGGGGTGCTTCGATCTGGACCGTTCGATCAGATCTTGATCGACGGCCCAGATTCACCGAGCCGAACCATCACAATGGTTCGGCCCCTCCATGTGCCTAACCGAGCCTGGCTCGTGCCCGGCGCAAAACCTGGTCGAGTCACGGGCGTTTGCTCGACTCGTGCTCGTGTCCGTTGGTTCGAACCCTTTGGATGTTGGCTCGTGTCATGCACACGCCTGGCACCCATTTGGTTCGAACCATCGCACGGGTTTGCCCATTGCGTGTGCTGGACACACACGTTTGGGCTCGAGCCACATGCTTGGTTCGATTTTGGAAAAGAAAAGGTCCTCAAGCTCCTCGCGAAGATGTGCACGTGGGCCTCAAAGCGCCCATTGTGACGTGCATGGCTACAGCGGAGGCGGACTCGGACGGTGCTTTTGCACCGTCTCGTAGGCCTTTGGTTTTAACCCAAAAAGGCTAAACCCAATCCACCACTTGAGGAATATATTAATTATCCTATCCATTTGAGCCTTGACTTATATATGAGTCCAAACTTCTTTATTTTTCCAATGTGGGACAAATTCCCAACTCAAGCTTAACTTATTAATTGCTCATTCATTTTGAACAATTAAATCACCAAAATTTCTACAATCCCCCACATGAATGACAATTAATGCAAATGCAATGTTTTACAAAGTCTCACAGTTCTTTATTGCATAAGCAAAGGTAGTTTATGACTTTAAACCTTCTATAGTAAGATGTTATCGGATTTACTTGCTGTTTGGTGAACGCGATGTCTTGAACCGGACAACTTTTATGTAAACCAAGACAATAACATATACACAATAAAGATCCAATATCTTTCGTTCTCACGTTGTGTCCTTTTTTGGCCTTGGACCGTATCTTGGATTCATAAGTGTAATCTTTGAAGCGGCCTCACTTCACACTTATATAGGCGATCTCCAATCAAGGTATCTTTCTATACCTTATACTAGGAATCATTAAAAGCATTATAGCTTACCCTTACCACTACTCATTAACACTTGAACAATTTCAAGAATGAATTTTGAGAAGAATTTCAAGTGCTCAACTGAACATTCATACCTTAGTTGTCTCATTGAACCATGTTCTTGGGATCACCATTCATCATGGTTGAGTTACCGCTATGAACGTCTCATTTGTGGTTTTTTAAACCCATTCCCCTTACTGCATCATACAATTGATCACGATTAATACCTTTAGTAAACGGATCCGCTATGTTTTCTTTGGACTTTACGTATCCAATGACAATTATTCCACTAGTGATCAATTGTCTAGCGGTATTATGTCTACGACGGATATGTCTAGACTTATCATTATACATACTACTTTGTGCTTTCCTAATTGTCGACATGCTGTCACAATGAATCATTATAGGAGGCACATGTTTTTCCCAACAAGGAATATCCTCTAGAAAGTTTCTAAGCAATTCAGCTTCTTCACCAGCTTTGTCTAAAGCAATGAATTCAGATTCCATTGTAGACCGAGTTATACATGTTTGTTAGAGGATTTCCAAGATATTGTTCCACCACCTATGGTAAACACATATCCAATTGTGGATTTTGAATCCTTCGTGTCTGATATCCAATTAGCATCACTATATCCTTCCAAAACGGTTAGATATCTAGAATAGTGAATATTGTGTTTTAAGGTATGGTTTAAATACGTTAGAGCATCTCCAACCCACTCTTCAATTTGAAGTATTACTTCATTTTGGAGTACGGACATCATTCCAACCGTACTCTGTTTTGCAGTTAGAGTATGAAGTATTGAACAGTAATACTCTATATTGAACAATAAAACTCTATATATAGAGTTTTACTGTTCAATACTTCATACTCTATTTTCGCTATTAAAATTTTTTTGGAGATATTGAATTATTTAATTATACTTTTTATTGTAAATAATTATACTAACTCGTATATCATATTATTTCATTTACTCCTATTTATAAAAATCACATTTAAAGTAAATTTTAGAAAAAATTAATATTACATAAATTATATTTTGTTTCATTTCATTTAAACAAAGATACATGATGGCAATTCGTCGGAAACGAACAAAATCAACATGCATATAATTAATATTTTTCTTTAAAAGGATGAATTTACAATTTAATAGTTCAAGAAGCCATAATTTTTTTTTTATTTAGAGTATTATTTAATTTTCGATATATGTTAATAAATCATAGTATTATTCATTTAATTTTTGTAAACATTGTTAAGTTATTAAAATTAAATATAAAAGAATAATAAATTAAATATATAGAGTACGTGGTTGGAATAGATTTTTAAAATAGAGTACGTGATACTTCATTTTGATGTATAATAGACTGTAAAATAGAGTAATGGGTTGGAGATGGTCTTAGTACTCGGGTTAGAGCCGTCCAATGATTCTTTCCGGGATTACTTGTGAACAGACTCAGTTTGCTTACTGAATATGCTATGTCAGGCCTTGTACAGTTAGCAATGTACATTAGGCTTCCAATGATCCTTGCATAATTCACTTGAGAGATTGGATCTCCTCAATTCTTTGCTAAGTGTAGGTTTAAATCCACTGGAGTTTTAGCTGGAGGTAAATCCAATGCATTGAATTTCTTGAGTACAGTCTCTACATAGTGGGACTGTGACAAGGTAATTCCTTCGGATGTTCTAGAAATTTTAATTCCTAGAATTACATCGGTTTTTCCCAAATCCTTCATGCTCAAGTTTCTCTTCAACATTTCTTTTGTCTTCATGATGATGTCATGATTACTTCCTATTATAAGCATGTCATCTACATAAAGACATAAGATAACAAAATTATTATGTGTTCCTTTAATGTAGACACATTTATCACATTCATTTATTTTGAATCCATTTGACAACATGGTTTTGTCAAATTTTTCGTGCCACTCCTTAGGAGCTTGTTTAAGTCCATATAATGACTTAACTAGCTTACAAACTCTCATTTCTTTTCCTGGAATAACAAACCCTTCTGGTTGTTCCATATATATCTCATCTTTCAAATCTCCATAGAGAAATGCGGTTTTCACATTCATTTGGTGTATATCAAGATTATACAATGCTGCAATAACAACAAGCATTCGTATGGATGTGATTCTTGTAACAAGTGAGTAGGTATCAAAGTAGTCATACCTGTTAGGGATTAATATCAGCCTCGCCACATGGCATTCATTAATAATGACTGGACCTGTGGATCATATGCCTCAGGTGCCATCCTCGAAGCAGATGCCTTAGCCAGTACAGAAGCTATGAGGTTCTAAGCAGATCCTGGCTTATGCAAGGGTTATCCCAGATCCATCATCATCTGCTCACGACTAGGGATCTGCCAAGCACGCAGTCCGCATAACTCTACATACTTTAGGGTGAGGACCACTAAATTAATGACGGGAGAATCTTGCCTCCTGAAAATTCCTTTCATGTCCTTCTTACGTATGCACACTTACCTTTTCGTCCTTTTCCTCATCTATAAATAGTGAGTGATCTCACCCTTCCAAGCATCTCAATTTTCACACACGCACTATTCCATTCGCACTCTACTTTGCACTCTCGCAAGCTAGAGCAACCGGAGTCCTTCTTTCAAGGATTCTCCTCTCTCATCACTTCCATCTGCATTTTCGTCGGTAAAAAGGGGCACTCCCAACAGCTCAAGCTGAAGGTATAATTCTCGTTGCCGAGAGAGGACGAAGCATGAAGGCGCCTTGCATTCTCTACTTCACCTTCTCCTTTCTCTCTTGTTTTTCTGCCCAAACGAGCTCTACGCTCCATAGATTTAACTGATTTTATGGTTAAAAACACCCTTTGTTCAATACTTAGCTCAATCCTCTCTTTTAAGTCCAAAGGAAGATGCTCTGTAGAAAATGAGTTGTCAAGGCTAACAAATCGCATGAATCTCTTATTTATTGCTGTTGTAATCCTTTATACGTGAATACTCCTTACAAATACGATGAATAATCACATAATTGTTGTAGATCTTCAACCCGAATCTATCAACTGGCGCCGTCTGTGGGAAATTTTGAGTTTAAGACGTTGATTTCCTTTCTTATAAGTGGATTTTTAACTTGTTATTTGTAATGTCGCTGAAGCTTTTGAGTCTGAGACGTTAATCTCTTCGGTATTACTGGAATTCTAGCTGGTTGCAATAATATTGTTATGAATTTTCTCTGTTATTTCCTTGTGCAAGAGACACCCGAGAGAGGGATGTTAGAACGAATGTATATTCGGTGTTAGTTAAGTACTCTTCTTAGAAAACTTGGATATGATAACTGTGAATTAATTTCAGCTGAGTCTTTCATGATGTTGAGCCGCGAAATCGGGGGCGATCTTAGGATTATGTTCTCCTCATAATACAAATTGTGATAACTGAATTATATACTGTGTTTAGTCTGAAGGTTGTGAAGAATTTGAAGGAAAGTCGAATCAAAATTGCAGCAATCTTGAAGTGTATTCAGCTCATCTCTGATAATTGGTGAGTTTAAAGTTCTATTGAAAATTGCAAAAAATAAAGTAAACTCGTGGGTTATGAGGAATTGGTAGTTACATAGGAAGCACTACGACTCAGATTCAGTCATAGGCCCCTGTATTACCATGAACCGAAAACACACGGAGTAAAAACGCCAAAAATAGAGAGCCGAAAATGACGAGGTCACCCCCCTCACCCTGATGAGGGGGCCCCACATTTGAAGGCAGAACCCCCTTAAAAAGCCCTATTTAATAGGCAACACCCTCGTAAGCCCTATTCAATAGGCAGAACCCTGAAAAGAAAGCCCTATCTAATAGGCAACATTCTCGTAAGCCCTATATAATAGGCAGAATCCTCAAAAGCCCTATTTAATAGGCATAAACCTCATAAGCCTTACACAGTAGGCAGAACCATACAAATAGCCCTACATAGTTAGGCATCATACATTAAGCCCTATGAAAATAGGCATCATACATTAAGCCCTATGAAAATAGGCACCATACAAAAAACCCTATGAAAATAGGCACCATACATTAAGCCCTATAAAAATAGGCACCATACAAAAAAACCTATGAAAATAGGCACCATGCATTGAGCCCTATTAAAATAGGCACCATCCATCAAGCCTTATACAAACTGGCACTACCCCTTAAGCCTTGCATGAGCAGGCAACATCTACAAAAGTTTGTACAAATGACTCCTAATCGTAAAAGATCTGTTGGAAACAAACAACATCTGTTTAAGCCTTATTTTAAAAGGCATCTGGAACTAATGCTCTAAAAATCTTCAAACATTTGCAGAACCCTGAAGGATGAATACTAGCTCAGATGCTGCTGCAAAAGAAGCCTGCCAAGCTCCTGGGAACTTAGAAAATTCTCTGCCCAGGAACAGAGGGAAGGACACTGTGGCGACAGAAGCCAGTGTCAACATGGAAGCTCAGTTTTCCCCAACCATGCTCCTCCAGATGAAAGCGCTCATAGAGGGCGTAGTCGAGGGGTCCGTCGAAAAAAGATTCCATGTTTGGGAATGAACTCCAAAAGCGCAAATCCTCCGGGTGAAACCCAAGAAGGAGGGGGGAGTAAAAGCACCCCCCTGGTACACAAACAGAAGCCTGTAACCCCAAACATAGCCCAAGAGTTGGCTACCAAACTGCCATCAATAACTGAAGGACAAGGGGAGGGATTCTCCACTGACTGGGAATCCCCGGATGAGGAAGATCCTAAGGAACATGAGGACAACCTCGACGAGGAAATTGACAATGCATGGGCCAAGAAGTATGCCCAGCAGCAAGAACAAATGAAACTCCTGGTAAAAGAAGTGGAAAGGCTAATAAAGCAGAAGCGAGTCCCAGAAAGGACCTCTAAAGAAACAGAAGCAAGCGAAGGAGGAATTAGTTCTGCAAATGAGGAGAGGAACATAAAACATGCTCCGGCTCAAAAAAGTGGAGGACACAAACCGGAACTTTTCTCCGTATACATCGATGAAACAGACCGTTCTCAGTGGATTTCCAAACAGATCCTGTCCCTAACAACTTCAAGACAATTTCCTGTGAATATCAGGGGAAAGGTGACCCCGAAGAGCATTTGATGAAATTCGAAAGCTTATGCCTTCTCCACCAGTATTCGGAAGGCGTCAAGTGTAGAGTATTCCTCACAACTTTGTCTGGAACTGCTCAACACTGGTTCAAGCAGTTACCAAGAGCCTCTATTCACTCCTTCATGGATCTGAGGGAGGTTTTCCTGCAGCAGTTTGTCAGCGCTAAGAGGACTACTCGAAATTCCTTACACTTGACGACTATTAAGCAAAGTGCTAATGAAAGTCTGAGGGACTATATGACGCGCTTCAATGAGGCCGTCCTGGAAATCCCGGGAGTAGAGCCAAAGCTGAAGGTGCATGCCTGTGTGGATGGGCTAAAGCCAGGACAGTTCTTTGCCTCTCTCATTAAGAAAGAAGCTACTTCTTTCGAAGAACTGCTGACAAGAGTCCAAAAATATATCCATATGGAAGAGGCTCTGAGCAGAAAGAGGGCTGAGCTTGACTCTCAAAAGGAAAAAAGACCAGAAGAAAGGAAAAGGGTGGCTCCAGATGCTAAGAAAACTGATAAGAATGAACGATTCTTGAGATCCTTTACTCCACTCACCAAGCAGCCCGTTGATCTGCTGGAAGTGGTCATGAGGAAACCGGGGGTCAGGTCCCCATGGGACACAGGCAGCCGCCTAGGAACCCGCCCTCTGAAAAATTCTGCAAATTCCACTACGACTTCGGTCACATGACTAACGACTGTAGAAATTTGAGAATCGCCATCGAAAAATTGATCCAAGAAGGGGAACTCTTGGAATATGTCAAGAGAGAGACGGAACAAAACAAAAAGTGCAAAGAAGCTCATGAAAAAACACCCGATGCTAGCCAGGGATCAGAACCCAAGGGCATCATTAAAATGATATATGGAGGACCGACCGTTGGGGACTCCAACAGAAGCAGAAAAGCATCTGCCAGAGAGCTACACATGCATGAGAGGCATGAGGTCTGGAAAGTCGAAAAAGGCTTACCTGCTCCAGAGATCTCGTTTGGACCAGAGGATAATCGAAATGTGATCCATCCGCATGATGATGCACTGGTCATCACGGTGGAAGTAGAAAGATACCAAGTCCAAAGGGTCTTGGTGGATACAGGAGCTGCGGTTAACGTAATCTTTGAAAGTTGTTTCAACCAAATGAGCCCCCAGAAGCCTCTAAATGGTGTGGTCACGGCTTTGCACGGCTTCTCAGGAGATCCAGTGATGTCATTGGGCTCAATTGATCTAATGCTTACTCTAGGTGAATGACTCACGCGGGTGTCAAAGCCAATCACTTTTTTTGTGGTACGACAAAGATCTTCTTACAACATTATCTTGGGGAGAACCGCATTGAATCCGTTCCAAGCTGTGGTCTCTACTTATCACTTGATGATGAAGTTCCCGGTACGAAGCCGGGTAGGACAAGTGTCTAGGGATCAGGCAATTTCGCGAAAATGCTATATCCAGTCAGTACAAGCGGGATAAGCAAAAAAAAGACCAATGACAGAACTGGCCAATGCTAGCAGCAATACGGAGCCTGATAAAAAGAAGCTTAAAGTAACAGATGCTGTGGAAGGTGATCAAGATCCCCTAATCGCAATGGAACAATTAATGATTGCGGACGACGATCCTGAAAAATATGAAAAGACTACCCTAAAGGGGGAAAAAGCTAAAGAGAACAAGCTCGCGGAAGAAATGGACAACAACGGGATAGTGATGCCAGGTCCAAACACTGACCCCTCAGCAGAACCTATTGAAAACTCGAATCAACAATCAATCAACCAAAGTGATGAAAGTAAGGAGCCTGGAGTTGAAGTGGTTAGCAAGGGCAATACCCCAACTGCGAAAGGAAGTTGGGGAGCCTTAATAGCCAAAGCCAGGGCAAAAGTTAGAAAGGCAACTGAAGTTCCGGCCCTGGAAAATATCAAAGAAGCCGGGGGCGAAGGCAAGAGAAGCATTGCTAAAAGCGAGGAAAATTAGACATGCCATTAATTCCAAGAAAAGAGTGAAGACAGAGGTAGTTATGCTCCTTTATCAGCATTACTTTTCTTATTATCTTCAGCCAATGCGTAGGAAAGAACAAACTGTATTTTTGGGTTTAAATGATCGTTTGGTAGAGGACATCACGAAGGAGGTTGTTTCACTAAAAAGTGTTCGCAATAGAACGAAATCCTATCGTAGCACTAGCAAGTAAAACCTAAGTATCGAATCTCAAGGAAAACTTAACAGGGCAATTAATTATGTAGTAAATCCTAATCTAGCCTAAATCTAGGAAAGCAAGTAAATAAGATTTTTGGGTTTTTGGTTTTAAATCCTAGGCAAATAAAATAAATCAAAGCAATAAATAAAAACAAGTAAATAACTAATCTAAGAACAAGCAAGTAAATCTAAGAATTAAACTAAAGTGAAACGATTAATCTACCTAGGCAAGAATCGAAAATAAAGCAATAAAGGAAGCAACGAAGAAAGCATAAGCTACCTTAGACATGATGTATGAAATCTGGAAATTAAAAGGAAAATAAATCTAACTTTGAAAGCTTTAAAAACGAGAGAATTGAAATCGTAGGAAAAACGAATCTAAACTTTAAACTAGAAATCGAAAGAACGAAATTAAACGAAGGAAATTAAAAGAAGCAATTAAGAAATCGAATCTAAAGCTAAATAAAGCAATTAAAACAAGTAAACGAAAGCAATAAATAACTTACGAGAATTAAACGAAGAATGAAGAACGCAAAGTAAAAGAAAAGTCTTGAATTGAATTGCACGAACAAAGAATCCGGATCCGAACAAAGTAAAACTAATATAGAGTATTTAAGTGAGAGAAACTAAAGCTAAAAGATGATAAAAGATGTCTCTAATTCGTGCACAAGGAGGTAATATATATACTAGGTAAAAACCTAGATAAATAAGGAAAAACAGCTGGCCGCCGGAGTTGGACGGCGTCCAGAACTTGGTTCTGGTCACTTTGCGCATCTTTCTTGTTTCGGCCGTATCTTCCTCGTCCAAACTCCAAATTGACCTCCGTTTTTGCCTATGTGCTCCTATCGAACCCCTCTTCGATATAATGCTTCTTTCTTCTTATTTTCTTCTCGTTTCCGCCCTTTTCATCCTACAATACCAAAGACTCCAAAACAACCAAATCATAGCCACAAACAACGAAAACACACGAAAACTAAGGGAAAACGGACACAAAAACACTACGAAAAACCTAACATCTAGACACCAATCAGAGGTATAATTCCTTTGGTTCCTTATACCTTACCTGGGGGGGGGGGGGGGGGGGGGGAGGGGAGTAGGGGATAACCTATATCCCGAAACCTATATTTCATTATCTTAAAATACTTTGTTTCAACAAAATGCTTTGTTGCAGCAATCAGTATCAAGAGAAATATGGCAGGAAGAAACGAGACGAAGAGTCATATAAGCATAAAATCGGAAGCATGTTAAAAGCAAGGCCTTAGAGAGCACCTAGCCAAGGATAGAAAAAAGTAATGTTGTTTGGTGCCCCATCGGCACGATCACAGGGCCATAAAAAAGCACCCCATCAGAAACACAAAAAAGTAGATTGTTTTTAAAAATCCAGCCAAAGACAACATGATTAAAGAGAAGGATCGGAAGCGGAAGCAGAATCCTCAGAGCTGGAGGAATGAGAGGATGAAGCTTGATCCCCAGAAGTGGGAGAAGCCATAGCCTAGGGCACAGGGAGTTCACCCTGGGATAGATCCATCGAAGCCCTTAGGACATCTCTCCCCCCTATGCCGCCCGCCGCTGCCATCGGAGTGAGGGCAGAGGAAGTAGCCTCCCCGCTAGCCGATAGACCTAGAGCATTTTTCTCTCTCAGCTCCTAGCAAAGAAAAAGAGTCGCTAAGTAAAAAATGATAAACAATAAATAAACAAGCCTAACCATAAGAAAAAGAAAGGGCACCTCGCCAAAGGCCTTTTGCATGGACCTCATAACTATAGTGTTAAGAGGAAAGAGAGGAAAGGGGGGAGCATCCCAGGAAGGGAGGTTATTTGAGGACTCAGCGGGCTGGCAAAGGACCTGAGACGCTTCCCTCAATACAGGCATGAACCAGGGCTCCTTAGCAGACAGAAGGTGACTCCTCTTAAGGGTCTCAGGTTCCATCTCAAACATCCTCACTATAGGCCTCGCGTCGATAGCAGCCGCCTGCTCGGGGAGACCCAGCTGTTGGCAGCATTCGAAAATAGCAGCAGCAGTCCATTTAATGAGAGGATCGATCATCCGAAGCTAGAAATCGGTCGTATGAAGGTATGCCTCTGGCAGATGTTTTATCAGAGAATCCAGGAAGGCTTGAACATAAGGGGTCATCAGTAAGTTAGCCTTGCAATCCCGAATTCCCGAGGAAGTACCCTAGTTCAACCCCACTCTCCTCCCTTGAGTAAAAGAGGAGGCTTGAGCACGCTCCAGTTCCCGCTCATGAACAAGCAACAATTGTTTTACCTCTGCTATATAAGCCCCCTGCAGTTGCATCACCCGGTCTGATAAAGCCATCAGAGCCCCTCAAGCTCCCTCACTCGCTCAGAAAGAGAAAGTACGCGCTGCCCGAGGGCAGAGCAGTGTTTCTCTCTATCTCGAATAAATCCCCAGAGTTGATGGACCTCAGCCTGTAGTTGCTCCCTGCTCTTTTCGGATTGAGAGAGATGCTCTTGCAGTTGTTCTAGACTCAATGACTGGGCATAGGAGGGGCCCTCCAAGACTTTACCTTTCTTCGCAGCTAGAGAAGAAGAAAAATCACTTTTCCTTTTAGGGGAAGAAGAAGGAAGTTCTGGGTCAGCAAGAGAAGGGGTGTAAGCATCTACATCAATGAAAATAGGGAGAGATGAAGTTGGCTGGTTAGAGGTAGTCGGAGGTGGAAAGAAAGGTTTCAAACGAGGCACAATAATTGCTGTCTCCCGAGAACTCTCCCTAGAGGGAATATGACTTGCAGGCTCCACAGTCGTCTGAGCGGGTTCGCCACTCGCCGAGGAAATAAGGGTAGGCTCACTGACTTTCACCTGCTCCACCTTCTTCAGCAATTTCTCGCAAATTTTCTGCCCTAGGTTCTACAATATATATATATATATATATATATATATATATATATATATATATATATATATATATATATATATAGGGGGTGGTTCTCATGAGAACCATTCACTTCATGAGAACTAGGAACCATTCTAGTCCATTAGATTATGAAAGATCTATGGACAAGATTAATCCCTACATTAATTTTTATATTGATTTAAATCTAATTTTAATTAAGCAAAAGGGCATATTAGTCAATAAAAAAGCAACAATAATCCACATACCTTAATTACGGGAACCGTTCTTTATTACGAATCTGAAGTATCGCGGTTGCTAATATCCATTAGATTTCAATTCCAATTCTTTTTAGGAATTAAATTATGTGCTTATATTCGACAAATCTTTGCTTATAGTTTCAAAAACCCAGTTCGTCCTCCAAAAACCTAGTCCGTGAACTGTCTTCTTTCGTCCTCCAACGTGATTTGCAAGCAACGAAAGCAAGCAAGCCCGTCGAGAATAATATGGCACCAAAAATACGCCCGAAAGCAAGCAATGATCAGCCGCCGATACCTGTTCCGCAGCCGGCGAACGGAGCACCAACCGGACGCCGAAAAGTGATTTGCAGGTGACGAAACGCGGCAACGCCCATTCCCGAACATCTGCTTCTCAACAAGCGAAACGGGCAACAACCAGTCGCTAAAATCATCTTTACAATCGGCGAAACGCATCAACAAGTCACCGGAATCGAAATCATTATCGAAATCGAACAACGGTAAAGCTACAATTATATGGTCTTCGATTTTTATACTTACAATTTTATTTCATTCTTAAAATTGTGTTTTGTTGTCGGCGAAACTCACTAATTTGTAAGCATAACTCGTATTATGATTAAGTTAATTTATGTGTTAATTAAGCATTTATTAGTGATAATTAAGCAAGATTAGTAACACAGAAAAACACTTTTAGGAATTTTATGAAAATTATGAGCATATTTTCAGATTTTTAGGAATGCATCTTATCGAACATCTTATGTGCACTAATTAAGCATTGGTTGCGAATAATTTAAGCATATGTTTTGTCGTTTTTTTTATATTATTGATAATTAAGCATAGCTCGTAGCATGTCGTCGATTTTAGAAATTATACGAAAAAACCTTTATGAATGCTCTGATTTACAGTAGTTATATTTGAAATTTTCGTTTATAAGTTGCTTGATGTATTCCTATATGATATGTCTGAGCTTAATATGTACTTAATTTAAGCAAATATAATTAGTATTGTAAGCAATTCTTATTACTTTTTAGATCCATGTAACTTGTTTTTAAGACATTTTATCGAACAGTTTCCACTCATTATAACAATGAGTTTAGTGCTTTGTTAATCGACTCATTTTGCTTATATGTTATTTTCCCTTTATAATTTCTTTAATGTAGTTCATTATTTTCCATTTAAGCATATTATTTATTTAGTTTAAGCATATGTAATAATTCTTGTAAGCAATGCTTATAAAATTTTAATTAAATGAAACTTGTTATTGACACTTTTTATAAAAACTGCACTATTACAGTTAGTTTTATGCTTTGTTGATTGTATCTTTATGCTTGTATATAATAATGTATGTTATAACTTCTTAAATGCATAATTGTATGTCTCCGTTTAAGTATAAAATGTATTTATTTTAAGCATAACTTATGGTTGTTATATGCGTAAATTGAATAGTATCTTTTATGACATTATTAATATCTAAATGTTTTTCCATGCAATTGTATAGATAAAACAGAAGACTTGAGCAAAGAAAGAATGCACAAATGGAAACGTGTACAATAAATTTCTTATGATGGTTTTGTGAGCAATCCTTCAATTAAGATGACGAATAATATCAGGAAGGGCCGCCGCTGGTTACAAATAATTCTCTGGAGAGAGATCGAAAGATGAAGACATTGTATTGCTAGGAAAAAAAAAATGTAAACCCTGGTGTTTATTTTACTTTGATAAAATGCTTAATTTAATTTGTCATTTTGCAAGTCTTACAGTGATATTACATATATTTATTTCAAATTTTCTAGCTAAAGTCAGTGTCTAAATAAGCATAGTTATGTGCTCATTTAAGCACCTTTATGAGAAAATAAACTATTCCAATCACTTGACTGAAATGTTTAAATAAGCATAAAACTATAAATATAAATATGCTTATTTAGCTATGCATTGTTTCATTGCTTATTTTATTGTATGGAATGCTTAATTTATTTTTCCAGTTTGCTATAAGTCTTAAAAATGAGATTATAATTATGTGTTTTCAAATGAAACGATAAATTTTTAGCATATGAGAAATTAAAAAAAAAAAAAAACAAAGGAAACAAACAAAAATAAAAATGAGAAATGTAAGATGTAAGATGTAGAACAGACAAATATTTTAAGATTTATAAATCTTCAAATCATATAGGATTAAGGATTTATGGATCGGAATTTAAATTTAGCATTTCAAATATATAAATAAGCTATAAATCACTATAAATCTTTTTATTAGTAAGTAATAAGCATTACTCCACTGTAAAAGAAGCACTGAAATGATATCTAAATAAATAAAGTAAAAGCTTTCATAATTCCATTAAAAAAATAAAGAAAAATCCATATAATCTTTGGACGAAAATATTAAATTATCATAACAAAAGTATAAAATAATTCTTACTAAGAGTAAAGGAAAAAAAAAGCCTCCCTTTTATATGGAAAATCGGTGACCAAATCCCATAATTATAGGAGTGGTTATATTAAGTAGACATTATTACCCTTTATCCAATTAAAAATGGTAGTTATTATATTTTTGAACTCATTTTCTAGCAAATCTGCAACCGTAGATTATAAAAAAATAGATGGATGAGATCGGTTCCTAGTTCTCACGAAATGAAAGGTTCCCATATGATCTATTCTCTATATATATATATATATATATATAGCGGAGAGATCACATACAAAAGACATGTTCTGTAAGAAATGAGAAATGATCTAGACCATTGATCTGTGTGATCTACGGTGTAGATTAACTGGTGCATTATGAATTTACTAAAATGCATTATGATTGTATAGATAATGCATTATAATGCATTGTGCATTATAATTATGTGCATCATGCATTATAATTATATGCATAAAATGCATCATTTTTTATTTTTTACGATAATCCTATTTTGTACCGGATCTCACCCCTATATATATATATATATATATATATATATATATATATATATATATATATGGTAGCACTCTGGTGGAAACTAACCTTAAGTTGCAACTTAGAAACCGACCATATCCATTGATTAGGGATAGATCAAGGGTTGAGATTAATCCAAAATATTGCATTTAAAATAAAAAACGTCTATTATTAAGGACAAATCTGTCCATAAAATTTGAAAAATATAGCAACAAATCCACCTTCCATAATATTAGGATATTTCCATAACCACCTACACTATCCCACTTCTCTCTCCAGCCGGAATTTGAGGGAGTAAATTCACCTACCAACAAAACTACCTTCGACATCTTCATTCAAGAAATAAACGGCCGTCGGAAAAGAGGGGAGAAAACCAGTAAAAATCGGCGAGAAAAATCGATAGAAAGGTGAAGAAAACACAACAATTAATACGCCAGATACAATGCATCAAAATCTATTATAAATGCAGTAAAATGTATTGATTATGCATTAAAAAAAAAAGAGAAGAAAATTGAAAAAAAAAAAAAGATTGTCGATGTGTTGAAAAAGGAGGATAATACCAGATACAATGCAGCAAAATCTAATATAAAATGCATTAAAATGTGTTTATTATGCATTCAAAAATATGTACAACAAAACATAATACACAAAATTTGTTTAATATGTATCAAAAAACCAAACTAAAACCCTAACCCAATAGGGAAATCGAAACCCTATTTGGGGAAGTTATACCCTAACTTGTAAGGGAAACTATACCCTAACATGTAGGAAAAGTTAAACCCTACCTTGTATGGAAAACTAACCCTAATACGAAAAACTGAAGTCTCTAATTAAATAAATTGAAAATGCATTAGAATGATATATAAAATGCAACAAAATTGACATAATATGCATTATGTCCAGCAGAACTTGAGCGAGCAGCCGAGGACACGTCTCCGCGCGCAGCCACCCAGATCCATCTCGACGGTGAACGCACACCCGGGGCGAGACACCACTTCGACGGTGAATTACCCTCCGACGTAACAACAGAGGGCAAAGCCCAAGTAGAAGGCGGCGACGGCGACGATTGATCCTCCACAGCAGCAACGATCTCTCGATATTTCAGAATTGGAGGAGGGGAGGGAGGAGAAGATTTTTGAGAACTTCAGCAATGTTCTCTCGACGAGCCGCCGTTGCTCAAGGAACTCGAGATCAACACCAAGCAAATCTACCAGAAAACCCTATCGATTTTGAATCTGTTCCGGATCAATCACTACCTCCACGAAGACGCCGATCTCTCCGGCCCGTTCCTGTTCCTCATGGCGTTCGGGTTATTCCAGCTCCTCGCCGGAAAACTGCACTTTGGAATCATACTCGGAGGAATTCTGCAAAAACGAAAAGAATTGAATAATAGGCGATGCAGAAGGAATTCTGCAAATCGACCTTAGCTAAAACTAAACTTCAAAAAATTGTGAATATACGAAGCAGAAGATTTCTAAATAATATACAATGCGGAGAAATTCTGCAAAAAACTTGCGTAAAAATGGATTCGCAGTTGAATTCTGAGAAGAAGAAGATACGATGAGAAGGAATAGCGGAGAAGATATGATCTTAAGAATTATTAACATAATTATCAAATAACTGAAAATAAAAAAATATTAATGCATATCCATTAATTTAGGAAGTTTCAGTTTTTTAAAATTACACTTATATCCCTAAATAATTCCTAAAATGTATTAAAAATACCGAAAATTATTATTTAATAATTAATATGAAATCAAATATGATCCATTAGATCTTCAAAATCAACGGATGTGGTCGGTTTCTAAGTTTCAACTTAACATTAGTTTTCACCTGATATATCCTCTATATATATATATATATATATATATATATATATATATATAAAAGACATGTTCTGTAAGAAAAGACATGTTCTGTAAGAAATGAGAAATGATCTGGACCATTGATCTGTGTGATCTACGGTGTAGATTAACTTGTGCATTATGATTTTACTACAATGCATTATGATTGTATAGATCATGCATTATAATTATATGCATAAAATGAATCATTTTTTATTTTTTACGATAATCCTATTTTGTACAGGATCTCAACAGACAAAATACGGGTAAGCAAAAAGGAAGGCAAAGATTTTAAATCTTCTTCTTAAGAGAATGTCAAACAAATCTGAACAAATCTAATCTCAAGAAACCTTCGGAACTACCCGCCGGTTCCAACATTGAAGCCCCTGCTACATTCTCATAAGAACTAAAACCTATAATTGAGAAAGCCTAAACCGATGATATCCCTCGCCAAAAAACATAGAGGAAAACAAGAGGGAAACAGAGGGCTTCTTAACTTTAAAACCCTTGAAAAATAGTCTACGGAAAAGTAGAAGAAGATGATGGGATAGTAAAACAAATACCTGAAAGAGGAGGAGAATGGAATGATCGCTTGAAACGCGAGGCAAGGCGGAAAGACAAGAGTATTGCTATTTTTGCTGAGAAGCAATGTGGCAAATGAAAAGGAGATCGAAGGGGAAAATGAAGAAGTTGAAAAGTTAAGGGAAAAGAGAGTGGAGTGTACCCCACTCACTGCTCCACATAGGCCTGCAAAAAAACAAGCGACGCATTTTCGCTTATAAATAATAATGAATTTAAACAAAAAACAAGCAACAATAACAACACACCTTTTAGAACACGTCTCCTATAATAAATAATTACTTCCGTCACATCCCCTCCTTAAGAGGGAAGGCAATATGAGTAAAGAAAATAGGCACAACTTTTTACTCTTGGGAAATCAACCGTTGCACCAATCTTCTACATGACAAGACATTTACAGCATCAGACAAGAAGCAGCTTCCCGCCAAAGCGTCTAGCAGAAGCTAACAGTACTCGCTTCTGGACCGGGGGGGGGGGGGGGGGGGGGGAGTAGCTGATAGGGATTAATATCAGCCTCGCCACATGGCATCCTTTAATAATGACTGGACCTGTGGATCAGATGCCTCAGGTGCCATCCTCGAAGCAGATGCCTTAGCCAGTACAGAAGCTATGAGGTTCTAAGCAGATCCTGGCTTATGCAAGGGTTATCCCAGATCCATCATCATCTGCTCACGACTAGGGATCTGCCAAGCACGCAGTCCGCATAACTCTACATACTTTAGGGTGAGGACCACTAAATTAATGACGGGAGAATCTTGCCTCCCTGAAAATTCCTTTCATGTCCTTGTTACGTATGCACACTTACCTTTTCGTCCTTTTCCTCATCTATAAATAGTGAGTGATCTCACTCTTCCAAGCATCTCAATTTTCACACACGCACTATTCCATTCGCACTCTACTTTGCACTCTCGCAAGCTAGAGTAACCGGAGTCCTTCTTTCAAGGATTCTCCTCTCTCATCACTTCCATCTGCATTTTTTTCGGTAAAAAAGGGCACTCCCAACAGCTCAAGCCGAAGGTATAATTCTCGTTGCCAAGAAAGGACGAAGCATGAAGGCGCCTTGCATTCTCTACTTCGCCTTCTCCTTTCTCTCTTGTTTTTTTGCCCAAACGAGTCTACGCTCCATAGATTTAACTGATTTTATGGTTAAAAACACCCTTTGTTCAATACTTAGCTCAATCCTCTTTTTTAAGTCCAAAGGAAGATGCTCTGTAGAAAATGAGTTGTCAAGGCTAACAAATCACATGAATCTCTTATTTATTGTTGTTGTAATCCTTTATACGTGAATACTCCTTACAAATACGATGAATAATCATGCACATAATTGTTGTAGATCTTCAACCCGGATCTATCAATACCCTTCCTTTTGTTTGAAGCCTTTAGCTACCAAACGGGCTTTATATTTGTTGATAGTTCCATCCGATTTGTCTTTTTTCTTAAGAATCCATTTGCATCCTAAAGGTTTATTTCCAGGAGGAAGATCAACAATTTCCCACGTATGATTGTTCATGATGAATTCTATTTTGCTATTTATAACTTCTCTCCAAAACGGAGCATCCGGACTAGATAATGCTTCTTTTATTGTCTTAGGCTCATCTTCCAATGAGTATACTACAAAGTCTGGACCAAAGTTCTTTGCAATCTTTGTCCTCTTACTTTGTCTAGGTTCATGTGACGTAGATGCCACATTTTCTCCCATATTTTCCATATTCTCATAAGTCCTCTTATTAGGACTTGTAGTGATTTTATCTTTCTTGGGGAATATAGATTCAAAGAATATTGCATTTCTTGATTCTATTATCATTCCCTCATTCATGTCGGGTACTTCAGATTTGTGTACAAAAAATCGATATGCACTACTATTGTTTGCACCTCCAATGAAAATGCAATCAATAGTCTTTGGACCGAGCCGTACTTGTTTTAGTTTTGGTACTTTGACTTTAGCTAGAAACCCCCACACTTTTATGTATTTAAATGAAGGTTTCCGACCTTTCCAAAGCTCGTATGGAGTTTTGTCTTGCTTCTTCGGTGGTATTTTGTTTAAAATTTTGTTTACCGAAAGAATGGCTTCCCCCCCCCCCCCCCACATGTTCTGTGGTAAACCAGAGCTAATCAACATAGCATTCATCATTCCCTTTAGAGTTCTATTCTTTCTTTCGGCAACTCCATTGGATTGTGGTGAATATGGTGCGGTAGTTTTGTGAATGATGCCATTTTCGTGGCAAAATTCCTCAAAATGAGCAACGTATTCATCACCTCTATCACTTCAGATTCTTTTAATTTGATGCTAAGTTGATTTTCAACTTCACTTTTGTACCCTTTGAAAGCTTCGAAGGCTTCGTGTTTGCTTCTTAAAAGATACACATAGCAATATTTTGTGCAGTCATCTATAAATGTGATAAAATAGTTTTTACCCCCTCGTGTTTGCACAAATTTCATATCACACAAGTCGGTGTGTATGAGTTCTAAAGGTTGTGAGATTGTTTCGACGGAACGAAAAGGTCCTTTAGCCATTTTCGCTGCAACACATATTTAACAAAGTTTGTGTTCATTGAAGCTTACTCTATGAAGCAATTATAAATTCACTAATCTTCGTAGTGTATTTAGATTTGTGTGTCCTAATCTATCATGCCATAAATTAGGAGACTCAGTCAAATAACCAACATTGTTCTTTATTTCAACATTATAAATTACACTTATAGCATTAAGCTTGAAGAGGTCATTATCTATATAGCCTTTTCCTATGAATTGACCACCTTTGGTCATTACAACTTTATTTGCTTCAAAGACTAGTCTAAAACCGGCCTTGCTGAGTATGGAGCCTGATTCGAGGGTTTTGCGAATGTCTGGGACATGCAACACATTCTTGAGAGTCAACTTCAAGCCTGATGTCATTTTGAGTACCACGTTTCCGACTGCAACGACTTTGGATGTCGCAGAATTTCCCATGTAGAGTTTCTTCTTCTCGGTTATGGGATCATAAGTGGAGAACACACCCTTATATGAGGCAATGCGTCTGGTGGCACCGGTGTTGACCCACCACCCAATTGGGTTACCAACCATGTTGACTTCATCAACGAACGCTGATAGGTCCAGTTCGGAGAAGTCTACAGGGACACTTTTGTCCTCCGTCATATTAGCTTGATGGCGTTGGTCCTTCTTGTCCTTCTTTGGCTTACGACAGTCCTTTGCCATGTGGTCAGGTTTTTCGCAGTTGTAGTAGTTCCCCTTGATACGCTTTGACTTATTCGGGGTTCCTTTCTTCTCGGGAAACTTGCGCTTCTTCTTATTGCTAGTTTTGGCCAAGTTAGTTTTTTCCTCCATCGAAGACTTGGTGGTAGTTTTTTCCTCCATTGAAGACTTGGTGGCTTTCCCATTGCTTTTCCAATTGTCTTCTTCAATGCGAAGTTCGACAATCAGATCTTCAAGTCCCATCTCCTTGCGTTTGTGCTTGAGATAGTTCTTGAAATCCTTCCAACTTGGTGGCAGTTCTTCGATAATAGATGCTACTGAAAAGATTCAGAAAGAGACATACCTTCGGCATCATCAGTCAGGCGGAATAATTTTCTTGGCCCAACTAACTATTAAAAAGCCTTGTATCTATTGGGCCGACTGAACCCACAAGTCGCCTAGGGGTCCAGTCAGTCAGCCAAAGGATTTGAATATTAATCCCAACTAACCATCAAATGGACAGGAGTGAGTCAGCCGGGAAACAATCTCCCCACGTTCTTAATAGGTTGAGGCGGACTAGGGTTTGAAGAGAAAACCCTAGTCAGACAGTCGTCATATATAAACCCCCGACTGCTAGGTCAAGCACACGATCTCACTCATACACGATCTCACGCACTCTCGCACTCAAGCATTCACGCATTCCACTCGCCAACTGAATCCTCCCCTGAAACCCTCCACGCTCCATCAGTCGGCGTCTACTGAACTTCAGTCAGACGGCACCGCCTACCATCACTTCCACATCATCCACGCTCACCATCATTATTTCAATCGGGATCTACATCTTAACTCTATTCTCCTTTTACTTGATTTCTATTTTCCGTCTTCTTTATTGTCCGTTTACTGAGTTGAGAGTCGGAGGTCCTTCGGCTGACACCCCCACCCGTGTCCATCGAAGGACTCTTACATTTGTTCTGTTTGACAGGTTGCTAGTGCTCTTTCACTCGGATCTTATCAGTCGGGTCGATCCAGTCGGATCCACTTCAATTGTAGATTTACACTCTACAATTTGGCGCCCACCGTGGGGCCCTAGCAATCAAGCGAGTCGATACGATCAAAGCGTAGGACCCTTCTCATAGACGGACATGGCCGACGATAGCTACACCTAAAAAACCTCCCTCGAGGTCGACCTCGCCGCTCAGATAGCCGCCCTGACTGAGCAGATGAATCAAGAGCGAGCGAGCCGGGAAAAGCTTGAAAAGGAGAATGCCGACTGACTGCCCGCCTCGAAGCAACTGTAGCACAAGTTCAGGCGACCCAGGCGTCTCGATTCAAGTCTCCAGTTAACCCCATGCAATCCCTTGAGGACTACATCCACGTCACCGACGATGATGAACTCGATGATTTCAACCCAAGAAATTCATCCGATTTGGTAAGCAATCGGAATAGTAATCAAACTAGCGCTGATCGCACTCGTGTGTCTTTTCTTACAGGTAATCGGGTCTCTTTGGATCTCGAGCCCCAAAGAAAAATAACGCATGCTGTGAGATATGTTGGAACCTGACCGACTGCCCAGACAGGTGCCCTCGAAGCCGGATCGACCATGCAGTCCGCCGGAACACAAAATGTACCCTTTGAGCCAACTTATGCAACACCGGGTGCTAGGACTAGCCAGGAAAGTGGGAGCATTCCCAAAGAGGTACAAGCGAACGTCCACCAGCCGGTTCTTACTGCAACTGTTGCGATGATCCCAACTGACGGACCCGTGCAGACTGACTAAAGCTTTGGGTACTCCCATCATGAACAATTCATCACTACTGAACCTGTCCGGACGTCCGCAGTCGGACCATTCATGAACCTTGATGCGGATCTGGCCTATAAGTTGGCGGAGATGGAAGCAATGATCCAGAGGATTTCGGGTTTACCGGCCCCTATCAAGAAGAGTGCGGCCAATTGCTATGCCGATTCAACTTTCGTTGACGACATCGCACTAGTGGAGATGCCCAGCAAATTCAGCTTCCCAAACATGAAGCCGTTTGATGGCACTTCCGATCCAGACGACCACATCGCTCAATACCGACAGAGGATGTTCACCGTGGCCATCCCTCGCGAGTTGAGGGAGGCCTGCATGTGTAAGGGGTTCGGTTCTAGTCTAATAGGACCGGCCCTCCAGTGGTATACAAATCTTCCTAATAATTCGATTTCCTCTTTTGCTCAATTAGCGGATACTTTTGTGCAGCAATATGCTAGTAGCAGGAAGTTGGAAAAAATCTCCGAAGATTTGTACGACATTGTCCAACGACATGGAGAATCCCTACGTGACTACATCAGACGCTTCAATAGGGAAAAGATGTCCATAACCAACTGCAACACTCAGACGGCTGTCACCGCTTTCAAAAAGGGTCTCCTCCCCGACTCAGACCTCTACAAAGATCTTACCAAATATCCTTTCAAAACCATGGAGGATGTTCTTGCCAAGGCATGGGCACAGATCAAATGGGAAGAAGACCAATACAACAACCATCGGTCTTCTCCGCCTACGAGCTCCAGAAGGGATACCCGAGTAGACAGACGAGCAACTGACAGATGACCTGAGTCGTATCCATCTTCTCGGAGGCAAGAGATTCGGAGGAGAGACAATGACCCATTTTCGGACACCCGACCGAGAGACAATGCCTAACTCTACCTCTGTTTCAATTTTTATTGGATTTTCAGTCTTACGGGACCAACGCTTTTCATTCCACACTATTGCTAACAAAGTCGTGCAGGCTAAGTCGGAACTACATTGGGCTTGATCCCTTACGAGGGTATGTAGACAGCTCTACGGAGTCCAGTCAGGCATTTTCTTTATTTTTCCTGACTGATTCTGACCGTTTTATGGAACAGGTCAGAACTACATCGGGCTTGATCCCTTACGAGGGTATGTAGGCAACTCTATGGAGCCCAGCCGGACACTTTTTTTTTTTTTTTTTTTCCCGACTGATTCTGACTGTTTTGTGAAACAGGTCAGAACTACATCGGGCTTGATTCCTTACGAGGGTATGTAGGCAGCTCTATGGAGCACAGCCCCCCCACCCCTCAACAAGTTTAGTCCGACTGAGATGAAGGCTAGTTGAGTGAAGAATTCAGTCAGTCGGACAACCAGAATTCAAGCTATAACAAAAAAGCTAAGGAAAAAGAAGATATAACGACAAGTACAAGTACTACTAAACTACGCACCGCAACAAATAGTTCGAATTCGAGTCAAAGACTTGAACTCAAACTGGGGGTGTTGGTCCTGGTTTGTTATAGGAAAAATACGTAGAGGGGGGGGGGGGGGGGTGAATACGTATTTTGAAGTTTTTCAACTTCTTTTCCTTAACTCAGAGTATGAAGTAAAGTGCTCTTTTGAAATACTAAGACCTAGCCGAGAGCTAGATCTGAAGTAATCACGATTCTCTTGACCTAAGCTTAGAGCTTGATCAAGAGTGAGACTTTACTCTGAGATGCGGAATTCGGTGAGCTAAATCTTTCCTAAGTAATTAAAGTTCCAAGTTATGTTTGTTTAAATGCAAGTGCAATGAATAATCAAACAAGGAAAATAAAGAGTTAGGGTTTGAGAGATACGACACGAGATTTATAGTGGTTCGGAGATGAAACTCCTACATCCACTTTGTTGCACAAGGCAACTGTTCTCTTCACTCAAGAACTTGAAGGTTACGGGTCCTTCAAAAACCTAGTCGAGATCGAGCTTCACTCGCTTGGATCTGACGACAGACGCAGTGACTACGGGTTCACTACTAAAACCTAAACTGGACTGGAAGCTTCACTCGCTTCAGTTCGACGACAACAGGGAGATTGCGGGCTCTCCTTACAGCCTAGCTTCGATCGAGCTTCACACAAACGATGTAAGTGCAAGCTTGGATCTAGACTCTATGATCGAGGCTTCTACAATCGATGAAAGTAGGGCCTTGGATCGAAACAACCTAACGATGAACACAAAAACCTAACGGACAGAACTTCGGGTTCAGGTTTTTGGTTTACGATGTACACACTATGAAGAGCTCTTTACAGTAAGTGTAAAGTAGGCTAGAGCTCTTCTTCTAAGCTGGGATTTGGAATGGGCTTAGAATTCTCTGTGTGAAGGTTGCGAAGACGAGTTCCGATGATACTGGAACTCGGAGAACACTTGGAAACAAAGACTCGATGAATGCTCTAAGGCTGGGAGTGTATGTTTGTAGTAGGAGCTCGAATGCTCAAGTAGTGTTCTGCTTCTCTTCGTCTTCATCCTTCACTATTTACAGGCGGAGGTTTGGCCGAGATCCGTTGCTTGGTTGGTGGCCTTGTCCCTCCTCCTCTCGACAGTACTTGCACAGGCTGGCTGCTTTTCAGACGCGCAGTTTTGGCTCTTTGCCGAAGTTGGCTAAGTTCCAATCTTAACAGTAACTGGAGCGAGCTAGTACTGTTGCGGCGCCCTTGTCGGCCTGGCAGTCAACTCCTCTACTCCTCTCTGCATTCGACACGTGGAGATCTCGCAATTAATGCGACGATCTTCAGTTGACTGGAGTTCAAAATCGGAGCGGGAATTGTGTTGTGGCTTTCTGGTAGGTAGTGACTCTCTTCGCTTCAGTTTCGTAGCATCCGCTTTGATCGAGTCGCTTCGGGTCATACTTGAAGCGTCTACTTTGGAAAATAAAATTTCCGAGTACTGCTTAAGTAAGTGTTGACTCGCTTTGACTTTCGCTGTAGCGCTCGCTTCGCTTCCCTTTTGGTGGACTCGCTTTGATTTCACTGTAGCGCTTGCTTCGCTTCGCTATTCTTCGGCAAGCTTCACTTCGGCTTGGTAGACTCGCTTCGCTTGGAAAACACACTCAAGCGAGTGATCTTCACTTGAATTTTCTGCGGTCTAAAATCTAAGAGACTATAGCAAAATAAAGCCATCCTAACAGTATAAGCTTAGAAAAATTTCTAACCTATTATCTACATCAAAAATGGGTCGCTTGGGAACAGGACGCTTGGGGGTTTTGGAATCAAATCAAAACATATGTAACATTTCTAAAATGTCCCATATTGGTTCACCCTTAACATGTTTGTCCTTAACAATTCCCAACAATTTCCCCCTTTTTGATGATGCCAAATCCCAAAACAAAATTTTTAGACTTAGAGAATTAGCCTACCTAACCGTAGAAGGAACTTCAAGCGACTGCTTCCTTTGCATGTTCGTTTGAATTTATTTTATTTTATTTTATTTTATTATTATTTTTTTTAAAGTTCCTTTCCCCTTTTTTTCGGTTAAGTTATTTGAGTTTTGTATCATAAGGATAAATCATTCACAAAGCTTGTAAATGACAAGAGTTGACAGAAATTAAAATATGAGATTTATGAACACAGTTCACAAAATATGAGACTTGAAATTCAGAGAATTCCTGTAGTCTCGTCTTTGTCTTCCTTCTCCCTTTCTATCACCTCCTCTTTCTTCTCTTCCTTCTTCTCTTCTTCAACATCCTTCTCTATCACCTCCTCTTCAACAACATATGCAGAGAGTACTTTTACTTCCAGGGTTCCTACATTGCGAATGCTTGGTCTCCTCCAAGTATGCTCCAGCTTGAAAGCTTCATCAACCTCTGCGTCTATGAAACATCGATCTGGAACACGTGTGCCGGGCAAGAAGGGCATGGGGAAGTCCTTCGAAGCAGGCACTTTGACGATTAGAGGCATAGGCTTAGCAAGCTCTGCAAGAGTGAAGACCTTCCGCCTAAATTTCTCGTCGTAGGTACACAGGAAGTTGTTGAGCGCATTGATCCTCGAGCACTCATTATGAAGTGGCACTACTTCCCAGTAGTAGTAAGCTTTGATGAACATTTCCTTGTAGTACAACCACCGCTCAAGTAGGTCATCGGGGATGAACAACTCGATTTCTCAGGCATCAGGATGCTCATTCCTACGCACAATCAGTTCCTCCTTTGTCCTGCTCGACATTTCCGTCATGATGGCGTTGAACTTCGCACTCAGCTCAATGTTCCACTTTGGAAGCATATCAATCAGTCGCCTGCGGATGTATTGTTGCTCTTCTCTGCGCGGGTAACGACCTGAATCAATCATCTCCTTAGTGGTCACGTAGCAAGCGTCCATCCAAGCTTGCTTTACACACGCATCTGACTCTTCTGGCAGAAAGGCAATGAAGGCGCTTCGTGTGAGGGCGGACTGGATGAGTCTCACTTCATTGAAGTGTTCCTCGATTCGACCTTCAATGATCTCAAGACGCCTTGCCTTGATCTTTCTCTCCTTCTCCTCTTCCTCCTTTCTCTCTTCTCCTCTCTTCCTCCTCCTCTCCAACTGACCAGCTCTTGAAGCGACCGTTTGTTTGATCTTTTGGCGCTTGGCCTCGGGATCATCTTCTCTAGCTTCGGGTGTGGTCCGCTTCAGTGACTGTTTGGGTGCTGGCGGTGGAGGCATTTCCTTCTTCTTCTGCTTCACTTGGAGGGATGACTGCTGAGGCACTTGGAATAATGGCTTGACTGGATGAAGTGGCTCCGGCAGTAGATGAAGTGGCTCCTGCAGCAGTTGAAGTGAGTGCCAGAGATGAAGCGGCCAGAGTTGAAGCGGGCGCTTGGATTCCAGTAAGATTTTTCAGAGCTTGTAGATCAAACTGCATTTCCAAGTCGCGAGCTAAGGCCTCGTCTGCACGGATTTGCTCCTCCCTTTGTTCCTTGGTTAACACAGGAACAGGAGGGTGAGAAGCAATGGAAGAGCCAAGCAGCTTCCCTTCAATCGGCCTGCGGGGCTCTTCAATAAGTTTATCTTTGCCCTTTTTCCTCGCAAGCTCAGCGCGAGCTTCATCCTCCTTCTCCATCTCCTTCTCAGCTCCACTCCTTCCAACTCCACTACTTCCTTCGATCTCCATCCTCCTTTCCTCTCCACTTCCTCCGACTCCACCTTGTAACTCCAGAGTCTCAACTCTTTGCTTCTCAATACCTTCCCCCTTTTTGGCATCATCACTGCCGGGGGTTGGGGTGATTATCTTTCTAGATACAGTTTTGCGTAGTTCCTCAAACTTGTCAAACACGGCGTGTAGCATCTTCTCGGTCCGTGTCGCGAAGACATGTTCTTCGGACAGTACAATCTCCGCCGTTTTGATCGAGATTTCTTCCAGCAAGTACTCGCACTGCTTTTCCCTCTCCTTGACAGAGGTCATCAGCCTCTCAAGCGACTCCACATTTCTGAAGCGAGCGGCCAGCTCCGCTTCGATTTTCGCACGTATTTGCTTGCGCTCTTCCTCGATAGTGAAATTGAGGAAGTCCTGAGAGGCTTCAAGTTCTGCCTTTGCAGTAGCTATGGCGCTTTCTTGGTTGTTGAGAGTCACGCGAAGTTGGGCAGCTTCGTCTAGTCTGACCGCAAATTCACTGGCCCTCTCCTGTCCTTGATCAATTTGCTTCACCAGTTCTGACTTCTTTAGATTGACCGAATCAATCTCTTTTGCTTGAGCGGCTATCTGAATTGCAGCACGAGCCATTTGACACTTCATCATGATCAATTCTCCATCCTTATCCTCCACAGCTCTTATCATCTTTCCAGCATAGTTGGAGACTTTTTCCATCTCTTCTTTGTGACTTGTGACCATAGTACTCTTCTCCTTCTCCAGATTGACCATCTTGTTGTTCAAGTCTTTCAGTCTACTTCTCTCAGCATCAAGCGACTGCTTGAGTTCAGCGATGGTTTTCTCCTGGTCTCCGACCAGCTTTGCCTTTACCTCCAGCGCCTTCTCCTTCTCTTCCAACAACTTCACTTGTTCCTCCACCTTTCCCTCCAATTCTCCCTTCTTTTTGTCAAAATCTTCTCTAAGATTCTTGACCTCTTCAATCTTCTTTTCCATCTCCACATTCCTCCTGGTGATCTCACTCTGCAAACTTGAGATCTCCGCATCCTTCACCTCTACCTCCTCCGCATGATCTCTCATCAGCCGCTTCTCGTGAGGGGTTAGCACTCGACCAGGAACTGAAGCGTCTGGGTAGGTTCGCTTCACCTTTGCATCCAGCTTGTCCCAGAAGCTGGTTCCATCGAGAAATGTGTGGAAGCCATTTTCTCCGATGAAATCGAGTAGCTTTCCCTCCATCTGAATGAGCTCTTCCTCTTTGAAGGCTTTCAAGAGTCTGAAGACTTTGTAATATTCAGTGCCGCGGTAGGTGATGTAGGTGAGAAAGTCGACGGCCTTGGTGTAGAACTCGTCGGACATCGGCACAGAGGAGTAGCGGGTTTTGATTATCTCTACAGCCTGCTCTCTGTCTCTCACGTATCTTTCGAGAGCCTCCACCTCTGCAGGAATCTTAGAGATTTGGAATTGTGGGATTATAGTTCCGGTGGTTTGGGCGGTATCGGCTGTGGCTGCCGATAAGGAAGGGGATTGGGTTGGTGATGAGGTTTGGGTTTCAGAGATTTGGATGGGTTCTGTGGCTGGTTGCTGGGTTTGGATTGGTTGGAATAGGGTGAATGCAGCAGTAGGATCTGCACTTAGTAGGGGGACTGGGGGTAGTTGGAACGAAGATGCAGATTCTTCTTCTTGTGGAGAGAGGGGGGATTTCTGGGTTTTAGGTTGGGCAGAGGATGAGGTTTGAGGTTCTGGTGGTGGTTGAGTTTGGGTTTGGATTGGGGTTTTCTGTGATTGAGGTGGGGGAGTTTGGATTTTGGTGGGTGATGGCTGGGGTTGGGTAGCTTCGGCCTCCTCAAGCGGCTGCTCCTCAGCCTCGCTTGATTTGACCAGTGAAGCGACTAGCTTCAATTTCTTCTTGGGTCGCTTCGGCGCAGCTCGCTTCCCGGATGAAGCGGCTCGCTTTGTTTGGGGGGCTTCAACTCACCTTTCGGCAACAGGTACTGCAGCGGGCACTTCAACCTCGAGAAGTCCCTCATCGATCAAGGATTTGTCCGACCTCCACAAGTCATGGAACACAGTGTTCTTCTTGTAGTCGGTGGTGTCTGCTTCTTGCCATATCTTGTTAGGATACCGTTCCTCCAGTGCGACGGAGAGTCTGGAGAAAAATTTCGGCTTCCCCTTGCGGAGAATATGATCGGTGCTTCCTTTCACAAACTTAAAATCATCGGCGGCTTCGTGAATCTGGTTGAGAAACCAACCATGCCAATTGAACTTGGTTCCTGTGAGACTGTCGACGATGACAGTGGTGGCAAAGAGCTTTGTTTCAGAGAGCTGGCCCAAAGTTCCGACGTAGCACGCGACGCACTTCGAAAAGAGCTCGCATATGTGATTGAAAGGAGCCTTCAGATCTGACCGAATGTTGGCCTCCTTGTAGGTGGGCTCTGTTTTTTCAGTGGCAAACCGAGCATACTCGACTCCGGCCGATAACTCCATCCCCAACAGGGAGTTTCCACCTTCCCTCGGCAAGTTGAATACTCTGATGAGATGGCTCAGGTCCACATCCACCGGTTCTCCGGTCTGTGGATCAGTGAATGACGATGTGTTTCTTCCTTTCCTCAGATTTAGAAGAATTTTGGCCACCGCCTTGGCCAAAATCTTCGTCGGCACCGCCGTCACAAACTTCCATAAGCCGGCCGTGATCACGGCCTTACCGAAGAAACCGTCCTCTTCGATGACTGAAGGGTCGAGATGAGGCTCGACGTTGATGTGCTTGTCGACCTCAGTGAGAAATTCCTCCATCGTCTCAGTTTTCTGCTTCTTTCCCATGTTGAAAGATTTGAGGAATTTGATCGGAGATTTAAAGATGAAAACTGGGTTGAGACTCGTGAGTTGTAGAAGATTGCAGATCTTGCACGAGAATGGCAAATATGGAGTGTTGTGAAAGGTTTTGCAGTCTGCAACGACGTCCTTATATAGAGACGGGGTTCGGCTGACGTGGCAGGGGCAAGACAGTAATATCGCCAAAGATCCTGTTTGTATACGGCGGCAAACGGCGAAGTGATTGACGTGTCCAGCGTCATGCCAGTAAAAAGTGAACCGTCAAGTTGACTCGACGCTCCACGTGGCCTGCTGTGATTCGTTACTTTACACAGCGTCGGATCCAACGGCTATAAATCAGGGACTGTTTAGATTCGATGGTTGGATCTCGTCCGTCTTTTCCCGCTTCGAATTCAAAGTGCAGTGCACGCGCCCGTTATTTTCGGCTGTACGTGAACCTGCATTTAATGTAAAGCAAAAAGTAAAATTGCACTCGAGTGCAGACAGCTCATACTCGCTTCGTACCCGCTCGCTTCGAGTTGGGCCGCTTGGCTTTTACTCGCTTGAGAAGTACTCGCTTGAGTGACTGTTCTGCACTCGCTTGCGATGGCTCGCTTGGAGTGACGTAGCACTCGCTTGGCCATCTGAAGCGACTGGAATAAGAAATGAAATTTCTTTGACATTATTTAAAATATTTCTGACTTACATACTTCGAGGATAAACAAGAATGTTTTCCTCTTTGTATTTGTGTCAGATTCATTTCATATTTTCCACATAGTGAGTGAAGGAATCTAGTACGCTTCAGCTCACTTAGTGTACTTAAAAATTGAACCACTTACCAGTCAATCTCACTTCGTAAGAGATTGATACCACTTATTGAAGTCACCATTTGGACACCATTTGTTGAATCCACTTGATGATATTGCTTGAAGCTTGTTGATACCACCTGTTGAATATTTTGTAGGCTAGATCTTCTTGGCATTCATCTTCCTCTACGAATTAGAGAGTCCTCCATCAAAGAGAACGGGAGAGAAAATGAATATAGTACACAAGCTTACTACAACCCAGAGGGGAGCTTCACGTAAGTGTACTTATTCACGATGAATGGGGGATGAGTACAAGTCCTTATCTCAGAGCAGAATAGGACATGATGACAATGAGAATGCTCTGACAAGACAATCTCGTATTTTACGAAGAAGCATGTCACCAGCCCTGCAACCTTTTGAAGAAAAAGGTAACCCTTCAAGCTTCCTCCTACAAGCTACAGAATGAATTTGCAATCGACTCGCTTGACCCAGATTAGGGTTAATTGAAGCGATGCAAAATTCAAAGTGGGGGGGGGGGAATGGATAGACATTCGGCAGCTCAACTCAATGAAGAGTGAGTAAAGAATGAATATTTATCCACGATGAAGGAGATGAGAAGACTTGCTCCTCTTCGGCGGAAAGATGGGAAGAGGACGCAAGGTCTAGGTGCCAGCCCTGCCTAAGATTTCACCATTTTTACGTGGGAAGGCCCGATGCAAGACCCCACAACCATTACTAGAAACGGCACTTGCGAGTGTTTATACCCACTCGCTAGGAATCCTAGGCTAGGTAGCAGCTTTCCTTGCTCGCTTTGGAAGTAGCTTGCTCCGAGAGCAAACAATAGTTCCCCCTTAACCAATGGCTTAACAATTCCTGTAAGCGGGTAGGGAACGTCTTCCAACACTCCACCTTTCTCCACCTTATTTCTCCTTCTTCAAGCGAGTGGAATTTTGAAGTGACTCGCTTGAGTTTGTGAAGATCCGAAGCGAGTGATGCTCAAAGAACAAGCGAACACTCCTTCGTGCATCCTGGATCTAGCACTCTTCACCAGGGTCTAGCAACCCTAATTCCATGCATAGCTGATTGAAACGAGACTCAGCTAGAGGCTTGGTGAGGATATCTGCTCGCTGGAGATCGGTATGGATTTTCTCGAGCTTGATATCCTTCTTCTCGACATGATCACGAATGAAGTGATGTCGGATTTCCACGTGCTTGCATCTGGTGTGAAGCACTGGATTTTGCGAGATGCATATAGCACTGTTGTTGTCGCAGAATATTGGAATTTCATTTGCTTCAACTTTGTAGTCCTTTAACTGCTGACGAAGCCATAGAATTTGAGAACAGCAGCTTCCAGCGGCCATATATTCGGCTTCAGTTGTTGAAGTAGCTACACTCGTCTGCTTCATTGAAAACCATGAGATCAGCTTGCTTCCCAAGAACTGACAAGTGCCCGAGGTTGATTTCCTATCAATTCGACACCCTCCATAGTCAGCATCTAAGTATCCAGTGAGCTCCAAATTGTCCTCCGTTGGATACCACAACCCCATGTTGACAGTGCCCTTCAAATATCGAAGAATTCTTTTGGCAGCTTCAAGATGGCTGTGCTTGGGATTGCTTTGGAAGCGAGCACATACTCCAACTGCAAAAGCAATATCCGGCCTACTTGCAGTGAGATATAGAAGGGATCCGATCAAGGCTCGGTAGTCTGTAGCATCCACAAACTTCCCATCTAGGTCTGGCTCCATCTTCCAGTTGGTGTTCATTGGAATCTTCACAGCTTTGGCATGCTGAACACCGAACTTGGCAAGCATATCTCGAGTATACTTAGCTTGATTGATGAAGATTCCATCATCCTGCTGCTTCACTTGAAGACCTAGAAAGCAGCTCATCAAGCCTATCATCGACATCTCATATTTGGTCTTCATAAGCTCTCCAAACTTCTCGCTAAGCGACTGGTTTGGCGACCCAAATATGATGTCATCAACATAGATCTGGGCCCACAGCATGTCTTCTCCATGATTGATGGTGAAGAGAGTCCGATCTATTTTCCCTTTGTGGAATCCATTATCCACTAGGAATTGGGATAGGGTATCATACCAAGCTCTGGGATCTTGCTTCAACCCATATAGGGCTTTCTTCAATCGATACACCTTATCTCCTTGCTCGAAACTCGGTGGCTGCTCCACATAGACTTCTTCCTTCAATTCACCATTGAGAAATGCGCTCTTGACATCCATCTGATAGACTTTGAATTTCTTGGCCGCTGCATAAGCAAGAAATAGTCTGATCGCTTCTAGTCGTGCCACAGGAGCGAAGGTCTCATCGAAATCGATTCCTTCCTCTTGGCAGTAGCCCTTAGCGACGAGTCGTGCCTTGTTCCTCACAACGTTGTGGTCCTCGTCCGTCTTGTTCTTGAACACCCACTTGGTGCCAATAACATGCTGAAATTTAGGACGATCCACGAGGTACCATACGTCGTTTCTGGTGAACTGATTCAGCTCCTCTTGCATGGCGATCACCCAATTGGAATCAGCTAGGGCTTCCTCCATGCATGACGGCTCAATATTTGAGAGAAAGCAACTGAACATGGCACTTTCTCCAAACACTTGACTTCTGGTCACTACACCCTTGGATGGATCTCCAATGATTTGACTTGGTGAGTGATCCTTGAGCCATGCACGCTTGGATCCACCAGCTTCGTCTTCATCTTCTTCCTGGTCGCTCGCTTCACCTTCTGAAGCGACTGGAATGGGTGTTTGGCCAGCACTCGCTTCAGGAGTCTTGTGGGCAGCTTCAACTTTCCTTTGGACAATCTGCTCGCTTGAGTCTTTGATTTCATCATCATCCTCAAGCATGTCCCAAGTCAGTGAGTTGATGGGTTCCTCGCTTGTGTTTCCTTCCTTAGATTGAACCTGTTCCTGTGGAAGACTCAAAGAAGACTCATCAAATACGACATGGGGTGATTCCTCCACAATTAGGGTTTTACAATTGAATACCATGTAAGCTTTGCTTGATGTAGAATATCCTAAGAATATTCCTTCATCAGCTTTGCTTTCAAAGGCTTTCAATTGTGACTTCCCATTATCATGGATGAAGACCCTACAACCAAAAATATGGAAATAAGATATGTTAGGAATCCTCTCTGTCCATATTTCATATGGTGTCTTGTCGTGGCGTTTATTGAGAAGCGTCCGATTCTGTGTGTAGCATGCTGTATTGGCAGCTTCAGCCCAATACTTCATCGGAAGCATCGAGTCAACAATCATGGTGCGTACGACTTCTTTGATGATCCGATTTCTTCTTTCAGCAACTCCATTCTGCTGAGGTGTGCGTGCTGCGGATGTTTGATGTGCAATACCATGCTCCGTGCAGTATGCTTCAATTGTAGAGTTCAGGAACTCTGTGCCTTTGTCGGAGCGGATGGTGACAATCGCTTGATTCTTTTCCACAGCTAGTCGCTTGAGTAGTTGTGGTAGCTTGGTCAGTGTCTCCTTCTTGCTGAAGAGAAATACAACCCAAGTGTAGCGAGAGAATTCGTCGACTACAACTAGAGTGTACTTCCTTCCATTTACACTAACAGGAGTGACTGGGCCAAACAGATCCATATGAAGCAGCTCGAGCACTCGCTTGGATGAAGCTTCTTCAAGACTAGCGAAGTGCTTCTTCGTCTGCTTCCCTCGTTGGCATGGTGAGCATGGATGGTCTTTAACAAAGACTTCATTTGGTATGCCTTGCACCAAGCCTTTTCGAGCTATGCGATTGATTGCCTTGAAATTGAGATGGTTCAACCGTCGGTGCCATAGCCATCCTAATTCTGTAGCACTTCTTGCAACTAAGCACGTCTCCTCTTTGCAGCTTTCCCATTGTGCTATGTAGACGTTCCTTTGTCTAATTCCAGTGAGCACAATCTGGGAAGTGAGCTTGCTCTTTACAATGCACTTGTTGGAAATAAATTCCACCTTGTATCCTTTATCACAAAATTGTGAAATGGATAACAAGTTGTGCTTAAGTCCTTCCACATAGGAGACTTCTTCTATTGTGAGCTTTCCACTCTTCAGTGCGCCATATCCTTTGGTGCTTCCTCGAGAGTTATCACCAAATGTAACGTGTTGACCCTTCTTCTCTATATAGTCATGAAGTAGAGTTCTCATGCCGGTCATGTGTCTTGAACAGCCACTGTCCAAGTACCAAATTTGTTGACCCTCTCTTGGCATGGGATCCACGGCGCTCACCTGCATTTAGACAGATTTTGGTACCCAAATCAGTTTGGGTCCTTGCAGGTTAGTTCCCTTAGGTACCCACACTTGCTTCACTTTCTTTTGAAAGATAGGTTGTGTTTTGGGTTTCTCGACCTTTGAAAACTGTGAGTTCTGCCTTGAAGCAGCTTCACACTTGCAGCAGTGTGTGCAAGAGGGGTAGCAGCTTGCTTGAGGCATACCTATGCTCTTACCCTTTTGCTTGTATCCTGAAGCGATTCACTTCGAATTAGCTACTGGCTTAGAGACTGACTTAGGGTTTACAGTCTTTCGGAGCGGCTCACTTGGTTTTCTCGAAGCGGTCAAACTAGGGTTTTGACCCCGACTCGCTTGAGTAACCCTGGAAGTTTGAAGCGGCCTCCTTGGTGCTTCAAGTTCTTCCCCCTCAACGTTAGTCCGGTTGGACCATCTTCAGTCCGGATAACGTGATACATAGACATTACTCCTTTTCTTGAAAGGGAGATCCTTTGTCTCTGGTGTCTTGGTCTGAGACTTAGAAGCTACAACTGGTTCCCCTTTACCTTTGGATTGGTAAGATTTAGCATTGTGAGTGCTAGGGACAGTTGATCTTTGCTTGCCCATAGATTCTGCCCTTGAAGATATAGACATCTTCATTGGCTTCCTCTTAGGGTTCTCAGCCATTTGGCCTTTATCCTTGTTGGTGGTCGCTTTGGAGGCAGTGGGCACATCCAAAGTGACTGATGGTGTCGTGTTTGAGGCACCAACAAAGATAGTGGGCTTGGAAGGTCCACCCTCATATCCAAGTCCTCCCTTCCTACCAAACGGTAGAAGCGAGCTCTCTAGTGCCTGCCTAGCATATGAAGCTTTGTTCAAGTTGGCAACTAGATTGGATTGGGTTTCATACCTTCCTTCCAAGCTTTGATGTCTAGCGAAGAGATCCTCGAACTTACTAGTCATAGCCCTTAAGTTAAGTTTGACTTGGTCAAGCTCAGTGGCTAGCTTTCGGTTCTCCTTCTCGCTTTGAGACATAGCTTGTTTTAACATTTCGTGGTCGCTTGACAATTTGAGGTGCTTGTCAAGTAACTCACTCCATGTCGAGGAATTCGCTTCCTCTTGGTGAGTGTGTGAGAGTGTAATTGAACTTGGTGAGGGATAGATAAATACCTCTCCAGTCTCTTCGTCGGTGAGCGCCATGAGTCCAAGATCCTCTCCATCACTGGAGTTGGGATCTGTGAATGCATCCGAGTCGCTTGAGTCTTCTTCAGTTGTAGCGACCGGCATTTCACTCGCTACGAGCGCTCGCCTGGGAGCATCCCTCTTTGCCTTTAGTTCCTCTCGCTCCTTTGCACTCAGCTTCGGGCAGTCAGATTTGTAGTGGCCCATCTTGTGGCAGTGGTAGCATTCCACTTCCATCATGTCCCTTGAGATCGGCTTGGTCGTCTCTTCTCTCTTTCCTTTGCTTTCTCGAGCATCAGTGCTCCTTCCCTTATACTGCTTGTAGAATCTTTTGTATTTGCCCACACGCGAGTTCATCTTGTTGAAGTTCTTGGATAAGAACGCAACATGCTCTTCCAGTTCTTCCCTTGTCATCTTGGCTAGCGACTGGTCACTTGGCCCTTCAGCAGCTTTGAAAGCTACACCTTTTGATGTCGTGGGAGCTTCATCCTCATCATCGAGGCTCATTCGATTTAGATCGAATTCATGGGCTTTGAGCTCGGAGAACAGAATCTCCGGCGTGAGCTTTGACAGATCCTTGGTAGCTAGGTACAGCTCCTTCATTGTCTGCCACTTCCTCGTGAGAGCTCGAACAATCTTCAGATTCACTTCCTTGTCTGTGAGTTCCTTTCCTAATGAGTTGAGAGTAGCAATGATGTTGGTGACTCTCAGCTCGAAGGTGTCGATGGACTCTCCTAGCTTCATTATTAGACTTTCAAACTCCCGCATTTGTACGGCGAGCTTGTTTTCTTTGATCTTGTCCGTTCCTTGAGAAATGAGGGCTAGGGTTTCCTACATTTCTTTTACCGTCGCACACTTCCTGATTCTTGGAAGATAGGCATCTGATACAGTGCTCTGCATCGCGTGACGTGCGATCTTGTCAAGGTTGGCGATCTTGAAGTCGTTGGCATTGTATTCATCTTTGTCCTTCTCGACGTACTCTTGTCTAACATGAGCTTCGCGGCCTTCGGCAGCTGGAACGTTCACAGATATGGCTTTCTTGATTTCGATTGGTCCGTCCTCTATGACTTTCCACATCCGGTCGTGGATGGAGCAGAGGAAGCTCTCGACTCGAAAGCTCCATGTCTCGTATCCTTCGATAGAGAACTGTGGAAGACTTGATGCACTGTATGTAGACATAGCTAACTATCAGCAGTAAATGCAATATGCGTGGGTGAGGGTTTTATGCACTTAGGAAAAAGGATCCGGTTCAGTGAGACAACGTGAAGCGAGTGGGGACTCGCTTCGGATATGCAAAGCAGAGGCTCGAAAGAACCGCTGCTCTGATACCACTTGTTGGTCCCGGTTTGTTATAGGAAAAATACGTAGAGGGGGAGGGGGGGGTGAATACGTATTTTGAAGTTTTTCAACTTCTTTTCCTTAACTCAGAGTATAAAGTAAAGTGCTCTTTTGAAATACTAAGACCTAGCCGAGAGCTAGATCTGAAGTAATCACGATTCTCTTGACCTAAGCTTAGAGCTTGATCAAGAGTGAGACTTTACTCTTAGATGCAGAATTCGGTGAGCTAAATCTTTCCTAAGTAATTAAAGTTCCAAGTTATGTTTGTTTAAATGCAAGTGCAATGAATAATCAAACAAGGAAAATAAAGAGTTAGGGTTTGAGAGATACGACACGAGATTTATAGTGGTTCGGAGATGAAACTCCTACGTCCACTTTGTTGCACAAGGCAACTGTTCTCTTCACTCAAGAACTTGAAGGTTACGGGTCCTTCAAAAACCTAGTCGAGATCGAGCTTCACTCGCTTGGATCTAACGACAGACGCAGTGATTACGGGTTCACTACTAAAACCTAAACTGGACTGGAAGCTTCAATCGCTTCAGTCCGACGACAACAGGGAGATTGCGGGCTCTCCTTACAGCCTAGCTTCGATCGAGGTTCACGCAAACGATGTAAGTGCAAGCTTGGATCTAGACTCTATGATCGAGGCTTCTACAATCGATGAAAGTAGGGCCTTGGATCGAAACAACCTAACGATGAACACAAAAACCTAACGAACAGAACTTCGGGTTAGGGTTTTTGGTTTACGACGTACACACTATGAAGAGCTCTTTACAGTAAGTGTAAAGTAGGCTAGAGCTCTTCTTCTAAGCTGGGATTTGGAATGGGCTTAGAATTCTCTGTGTGAAGGTTCCGAAGACGAGTTCCGATGATACTGGAACTCGGAGAACACTTGGAAACAAAGACTCGATGAATGCTCTAAGGCTGGGAGTGTTTGTTTGCAGTAGGCGCTCGAATGCTCAAGTAGTGTTCTGCTTCTCTTCGTCTTCATCCTTCACTATTTATAGGCGGAGGTTTGGCCGAGATTCGTTGCTTGGTTGGTGGCCTTTTCCCTCCTCCTCTCGACAGTACTTGCACAGGCTGGCTGCTTTTCAGACGCGCAGTTTTGGCTCTTTGCCGAAGTTGGCTAAGTTCCAATCTTAACAGTAACTGGAGCGAGCCAGTACTGTTGCGGCGCCCTTGTCGGCCTGGCAGTCAACTCGTCTACTCCTCTCCGCATTCGACACGTGGAGATCTCGCAATTAATGCGACGATCTTCAGTTGACTGGAGTTCAAAATCGGAGCGGGAATTGTGCTGTCACTTTCTGGTAGGTAGTGACTCGCTTCGCTTCAGTTTCGTAGCTTCCGCTTTGATCGAGTCGCTTCGGGTCATACTTGAAGCGTCTACTTTGGAAAATAAAATTTCCGAGTACTGCTTAAGTAAGTGTTGACTCGCTTTGACTTTCGCTGTAGCGCTCGCTTCGCTTCGCTTCGCTTTTGGTGGACTCGCTTTGATTCCACTGTAGCGCTCGCTTCGCTTCGCTATTCTCCGGCACGCTTCACTTCGGCTCGGTAGACTCGCTTCGCTTGGAAAACACACTCAAGCGAGTGATCTTCACTTGAATTTTCTGCGGTCTAAAATCTAAGAGACTACAGCAAAATAAAGTCATCCTAACAGTATAGGCTTAGAAAATTTTCTAACCTATTATCTACATCAAAAATGGGTCGCTTGGGAACAGGACGCTTGGGGGTTTTGGAATCAAATCAAAACATATGTAACATTTCTAAAATGTCCCATATTGGTTCCCCCTTAACATGTTTGTCCTTAACAATTCCCAACGGGGGGGAAATGGGGTGCGAGTATAATATAATAGCTCATGGACTAAGTCGATAACCTTGACATGAACCAATATTTAATGGGCAAGAGGAAACAACACCCGGGCAAATTCCAGCTGGAACAAATTTCAGTCGGTCATAACCTCTAAGATGGAAAAAAATTCCAACTGATATTTTCATAAAATTCCAGCTGGTATCATCCCCCTTTCCAACTGGAATAAATTTTAGTCGGGCGTAACCTTTAAGTTGGAATAGAATTTCAGCTGGCCCTTTCATTAAATCCAGCTGGTCTTATCCCCCTCAATAGGATTAAATTTTAGCCGATCTTATCCCTCTTTCAGCTGGGAACAAAACTTCAGTCGGCGAAAAATCTTATGCAAGCCACTCAGCAAAATTGCTAACATGTTGTACAGAAAAATCAGATTTAAGGATTACTCTTTTCCCGTTTGAAAATAACTACTTGAATTACTCAGTTGGTAAATGGGGAGTCAGCCGATCAAAATAAAGCTACTAAATGGAAAGGTAGAAACCATCTAATTCAGTCAGTCGGTCAAGATAAAGCTACTAAATGGAAAGGTAGAAATCATCTCCTTTAGTCAGTCAGTCAGTCATGACTTACTCAGCCCACCTCAAGGGGCTACGACCTTTCAGCTAGAATTGATTCCCCACTTGAAAAAATTAATCAGCCCCTGTTAATCACTTAGTGGGACAAAGAGCAATTATTATGAATACCCATAAGCCCATGCGTCCAAATACATATAAGTTACTTGTACCGACCGACTGAATCATACCAAACAATTTTGAAAGGTCTAAAATTAATTACTTCCTATGTAGGAAAAATCCGATTGACTCCTCGGCTGGAAAATGTAACTCGGAGACAAACAATAAGCGATATAGAACCGACTCCCTGTCAGTCGGTCGGAATGACATCTTCAGCTCACTAAAGCAATAAAAATTCATTTGGTTAATTGTACCGACTAAATTTATATGGCCCTTCAGCTGGGACCTTCAAAATAATAATAATTCTTATAAAAAGAATTATCATAGTCTAATGATTGAAAACCAAACTAGTCAATCAGACAGATTGCCTTATCTTACCCACCAAAGACACAAAAAGCTCAACTAGCTATTGGACCAACTGAGTCGATATGGCTCTTCGGCTGGAATCGATGTCCACCCCCAAGCCAACTCTGTGTAGGGTCTTCTGTCGAATTCAAAAGTAATCGACCCCTACTAAAAATCCGACTAATCTATACTTAGAGAAATCCTGCCTAATATTCACTCAGTTGATAACGGCTAATTATTATATAAAAATAAATACACATAAGCCCATGCGGCCTAAAAGATTCATACCAATTGAAAATATATTCTATCTTAACCTCTTTCAGTCAGTCGGTCAGTTATTGGTAATTTAAAGAAATGAATAGTTCCAACAAGATACACAAAGCTTCCTTAAGGACTTGCTTGCTACGTGAAGCCCAAAAATATATTTACTATCTAAAAAACATGACTACTCTCCGATTGGAATATATTTTCAATTGGAATAAAATTTCAGTAGGTTAAAAATTATTTTTCAATCGGAATAAAATTCCCATAAGACATATGCTTTCAATTAGAATGAGATCCCAATTGAAAACTAAAATTTTCAATTGAACTAAAATTTCAGTCGGTCAAACGATTCTAAAATCTAGCACACCTAATTAGAAAATCCAACTCTTCAGTTGGTAATGGGCGATTATCATACACCCACGTGGTCAACTGAATGAAAATCCCATTTTACCGACTGACTGAAATTATTCATTGTTCCGAATAATACGAATTAATTATTTATTTTGACTACTCTCCAGTTGGAAATTCCAACTAGAGAGTGGGGGACAAATTGTAGTGGACAAACTTGTTCATGCTTGGCTAGCCCAACTCCAAGTACTTGAGCATAATCAACCCATCAGTCAGGCGGAATAATTTGCTTGGCCCAACTAACTATTAAAAAGCCTTGTGTCTATTGGGCCGACTGAACCCACAAATCGCCTAGGGGTCCAGTCAGTCAGCCAAAGGATTTGAATATTAATCCCAACTAACCATCAAACAGACAGGAGCGAGTCAGACGGGAAACAATCTCCCCACGTTCTTAATAGGTTGAGGCGGACTATGGTTTGAAGAGAGAACCCTAGTCAGACAGTCGTCATACATAAACCCCCGACTGCTAGGTCAAGCACACGATCTCACTCATACACGATCTCACGCACTCTCGCACTTAAGCATTCACGCATTCCACGCGCCAACTGACTCCTCCTCTGAAACCCTCCACGCTCCATCAGTCGGCGTCTACTGAACTTCAGTCAGACGGCGCCGCCTACCATCATTTCCACATCATCCACGCTCGCCATCATTATTTCAATCGGGATCTACATCTTAACTCTGTTCTCCTTTTACTTGATTTCTATTTTCCATCTTCTTTATTGTCCGTTTACTGACTTGAGCGTCGGAGGTCCTTCGGCTGACACCCCCACCCGTGTCCATCGAAGGACTCTTACGTTTGTTCTGTTTGACAGGTTGCTAGTGCCCTTTCACTCGGATCTTATCAGTCGGGTCGAACCAGTCGGATCCACTTCAATTGTAGATTTACCCTCTACAAATATCATGCAAGATTATTTGAAGTTCTTGCAATTGTTCGATAATCGTCTTGTTATCTACCATCTTGAATTCCAAGAATCGACCAACTATGAATTTCTTCAAGCCGGCATCCTCCGTCTTGTACTTCGTTTCGAGAGAGCTCCATAATTCCCTTGAGGATTTGTGCTCCGAGTAGACACTATAGAGAGAGTGTCGTCTAACCCATTCAGGATATAGTTGCGACACAGGAAGTCGTTGTGAGGCCATGCATCAAGAGCATTCTGCTTTTGCTCATCGGTTTCATCTTCTCCAACATCGGGGGGAGTTTCCTTCAGGAATCGCGCCAGGTTGATAGTAGTGAGATAGAACATCATCTTCTGTTGCCAACGTTTGAACTTGTTGTCGGAAAAATTTCCGGCCTTTCTGCGTAAACTGGGGTTGGGGCCGGAGCCGGAGCTGGGGGCGAGTGGGTGGAGCAATTTCACTGGTGGATGCCATAATATTGTCTTACGATTGTTAGAACCGTAATACGAAATATGGACAGAACTGAGGCTAGTGTTAGACTCTATCTTCGTAAGACAATATTGCTCCGATATAGTGCAATCGGACTATAGCAATTGTCTCCAAGATACAACAGTTCTTCGTTCTCGAGTTGTTGCACTACAAGTCGAGAATCCGTCGAACTACTCGAATATCGAGACTTTGTAAATAAAGAAGAAGAAAGAAGGATAAAAACGAGATGACAGATTTTATCTTCGTTTTTGGTGTGTTGAATCAAACTGTGGAGTGCACTATTTATAGGAAGTAGGTACCTTTTTGTGAAGGGGTGCTTCGATCTGGACCGTTCGATCAAATCTTGATCAACGGCCCAGATTCACCGAACCAAACCCCATCACAATGGTTCGGCCCCTCCATGTACCTAACCGAGTCTAGCTCGTGCCCGGCGCAAGCCTGGTCGAGTCACGAGCGTGTACTCGACTCGCGCTCGTGTTCGTTGGTTCGAACCCTTTGGATGTTGGCTCGTGTCATGCACACGCCTGGCACCCCCATTCGGTTCGAACCATCACACCGGTTCGCCCATTGCGTGTGTTGGTCACACGCGTTTGGGCTCGAGCCACATGCTTGGTTCGATTTTGGAAAAGAAAAGGCCCTCAAGCTCCCCGCGACGATGCGCATGTGCGCCCATTGCGACGTGCACGGCTATGGCGGAGGCGGACTCGGATGGTGCGTTAGCCTAAAAAGGCTCGGTCCAATCCACCACTTGAGGAGTATATTAACTATTCTATTCATTTGAGCCTTGACTTATATATGATTCCAAACTTCTTTACTTTTCCAATGTGGGACAAATTCCCAACTCAAGCTTAACTTATTAATTGTTCATTCATTTTGAACAATTAAATCATCAAAATTCCTACAACTAGTATCGAGTATGGAGGGAGGGAGGGAGTATATAAGTCACTTAGCCAGTGTTAGTGTAATTTTCAATTCTAATATATCTATATATAAAAAAAGAGAATCCTCCATTTTAAATCAATTTCAAATCAATTTGAATGGCAAATTTGTAATTTATTTCAATTGTAAGGTTAAAAAATAGTGATAAACAATCCGTTCTCTTTTATATATACAGTTACTGAAAAGAGTTCTTTTTTTCTCTGTTTTTTTTTTAAAAAAAAATAATTTTTATTCATTATTGTGTTTTTTTTGCAATATTTTTGTAATTCCAATATGAATAATATATACAATATGTATCTTCAATTAAAGAGTACAAAATAATCTTTAAATTGATATATTATTTGCTAAAATTAGAATCAATATAAATCAGTTATAATCATTTTAAATATCAGATATAAATGTTATATATACAATGTATATATTTTTGAAGACTTAAATTTTAATAAATAAATAAAAAATTACCCCACCATCCATAAATTGTGGAAATGTCCTCGCATAATATTTCTAAATCTAATTTCATCTTTTATCTTTTCATGTGCAATATACTCCTCTCTCTCTTTTTTTTTTTAATTTGATTATTACATTGAAGATAGACAATTATAATTAAATATTATGTACAACAGTACAAAATAGTAATAAAAACAAATTACCAATCGATTTCAATTCTAATTTTAGATATTACTTACACGAAGATCACAAAAAGTATCATATATAGAAATTTGTAGGTGGATTACTGGATTGAACAATTATTTTATATGCTGGTACAATAATAAAATTTGAATTTATAAATTTGGAACAAAGTTGAATGTTTTTATATATTTGGCCAATGCTTAAAGAAGATCACGCATATTCTATAAATGGTGTGAGTGTGTTGGTCTATCGGTATGAAGTTAAGATTAACGTATCGGGACAAAGGTTTTGAGCTCGGATCTCCCATGATGCGGCCTTTAGAAATTCTGTTGTAAAGCTTCAAAGGAAAAAAAAAAAAGATCCTATAAATGAAATTTCTTCTTATCGTGGTAAGCTATAAAAAAAAAATGTTCGCATGTCCATTTGAACACAATTAATGTGCTCATGTTAAATATGATACTGTGATAGTGTTTATTTTCAGTATATATTTGTAAGAATTGTTCTTAATTATATCACTGTCAGGTGAGCCGTAAACACATTAAAATGTGTTCATAGTGTGTAGATTAATGTTCATCAAATAAATTATAACACTACATAGAATAAGGGGACGCCCAAACTTAATGACATATTGTTTAAAAAGTAAAGAATATTAAACTTTAATCAAAATACATATAAACATACACATTACCGTGCATCGCACGGGTGTAAAATCTAGTTCTACTTAATATATTGACATTGCTTCTTTTTTGAGTATTTATTTTTTTACTGTTAAAATTTAAAATACAGTTGATTAAGAGTTCAATTTAGTACGGGTATGATTTACTAAAGAGTCAAAAAATAATATACCCATATCCAAGTTAAAAAATCAAATTTAGGTTTGGAACTTAAAAAACACAAAAAATACTCATATTTTCTCATTTATGACTAGAACACCCTCACTTTTTTACATTAATGACACAACTCCCTCCTCTCTCATCTTACACGTCTCTCCTCCCCCACTTTCTCTCTTTTTTCTAACCCATCTCCCTCTCTCTCTTCTCTCTCTCTTTCTCCTCATTTTTCTGACACATTTTTCTCTTTTTCTCTTTATCTCTTTTCGTCACTTTCCATTATTTTCTCTTACTTTATTTTCTTTCTGTGAAACACTCTCATTTTTCTCTTTTTTCACTAACTCACACTCTCTCTCTCTCTCTCCCCCCTTTTTCTACTTTTCGTTTTTTAAATATTTTTTTTCATTTTTTTTAACACAGTACGAATTTATATTATAGTACGTTTTCTATAAGTTTTGTACTGGATGTTGGTTATAAGATTTTGTAGTTTCGTATAGAGAATTGATAAAAATTTTGCACTTTCTAGTAAGATTTAGTAAGTTTCGTACTGTGTTCTTAAATGCATGTATCATGTAATAAAAATTCTTAACGTTTGTAGTAAGATTTGTAAGTTTCGTACTGTGTTCTTAAGTGCATAGAGCGAAGTGATAAAAAATTATGCACTTCTCGAGTAAAATTTTGTAAATTTTGTACTATGATCCATACAAATAAGTATGAAAGTGTTAAAATCATATTGTATCCTTAAGTACATGGATCAAAAGTAATAAAAATCAACAACTTTAGATAAAGAAGAACTAAAACAAAGAAGTACGAAAAATATTAAAACCGTACCGAAAAATCAAGTAAGATTTCATAATACATTCCGAATTCATGTTTGTGAGAGAGAGATAGAGATAGAGAGTAATTGAATGTTGAACTCTTGAAAATATTTGAGTTCTCCTCGCACCTCCGATCCACCACTACAAGCGATGAACCTGCAAAAAAAAAAATGCAGAATATATGAACTTGGAAAAGAAAATAAAAATAAAAATTCAAACTACAATTACTCTCTGGTGAAAAAGTAGAAAAAATAAAAATAAAAATCCTCATTACCACTCACGTAACCCTCATCCTCCGACACCACAACCTTACTATCAATCCTACTGTTTTCGTCATTATTATTATTATCCAAACTAATCGTTTTACTTGAAAAAACATCATTACCAATCGGAGATGAAGGATTCGTGTTTGAACCTGGTGAAACTTGCGCTGTAGAATTCAACGGCCCCTCCTTCGACTCCATGGCTGGAACAACGAATTATAATTTAGAAAGGAAAAAAATCAAATTGGTGAACATAAATAACTTACTGGTAAAGGGAATCTAGAATTGAGGAATCTTGAAGCGAAGCGGAGACGAGAAATAGTCGAAGTCCAACGCAACGCCGTCGTCCACCACCAGATTAGAGACAGAGAGAGAAAGAGAGAGAAGCTATGAAGAAGTTTCAACAATCCAAATCCAAATTCCCCACCATCAATGGCTGCTCGCTCCAACAGATCCCCCTCCCCACTTTCTTCCTGACCCGTGAATCCAAATCCGAGAATTTCCGAACCCAATCCAACAATGCGTAGAAGTTTCAGTGGTCACAGCCCTTCCGCTAAACCCTCGCTTCTCACCAATCCCAGGCGCCTCCTTCGACTCCATGGCTGGAACATCGAATTATAATTAATAAAAGAAAAAATCAAATTGGTGAACAGAAATAACTTACTGGTAAAGGGAATCTAGAATTGAGGAATCTTGAAGCAAAGCGGAGACGAGAAATAGTCGAAGTCCAACGCAACGCCGCCGTCCACCACCAGATTAGAGACAAAGAGAGAAAGAGAGAGATGCTATGAAGAAGGAAAATAGAGAGAGAAAGAGAGGTTGCGTAACTGCGCCGTATGAAGAAGAGAGTGGGGATAAAAGGAGAAAAACTGCTCCTAACCTAAAAAGTTAGGACATTTTCGTCCACCGAACCAAAAGTGGGTATTTTTTGTATTTTTTAACTTCCAAAGCTTATATTGATTTTGTAACTTAGATGTGGGTAGAAACATATATTTTTTTACTAAATGTAATTTTCATGGACCCGATCTGTGACGTAGTGTAGAGTTCATTAATTAATTTTCGTGATAAGTATATATAAATAAATTAAAGCCAATGGCATTCGAGGGAGGTTACTTCCATTTGTTAAGTGTGCAGCCATTCACGAATCAAAATCAAACCGACGTTTGGGCTTATTTTACTATGATTTCAATTTGGTTTGATTTAATTTAATTTCATTAAAGAAATACTAATATTTGCATGAGTATGTAACATCTTTTATTGTACTTATGATATTACATATAAATGTAATAGAAAATCCGAACTGAAACTTAATTGCTAGGGATTGATAATGGGAGATTTTTTACTCTATTTATCTCATTAATAACGAACTATTTTTGTATCTCGATGATTCATGAGAGACTTATATATATTTAGAAATAAAGTGTAATGTTTAATATGTTAATACATTTTTTTTTAAACTAGGACGTGATCATCGATTAATAAAAATTTATTTGTGATGTATGAATCTTTAAAAAAAAGTATCAATTCCTTCAGTCTAATATAAGAATTATAAAATTCAAAGAACAAAGCGAAAAGTTATGATAATTCAAGATCAACTTAAATTATACTACTTTTATTCACAATTTTTAAGGTTTCTTTTTCTTTTTCCTTTTTTTAGGTAGTGAACCCCCACAAAAATTTTATAATCATACCCTTTAAATATCACTTTAACACAATTTTACCATTACCCCTAAAAATCATGCACAGAGGGGTGTGGATAGATTGATTTTTATTATTGCGAGAAACGGCCATTTATCAATAAAACATCCCAAAAAACGGTTCAATTATAAATGAGACGGAGATAATAATAATTTTAGATTTAAATATAGTTATTTTAATGATGTGATGTCACTTCCAAAGTTCCAATGATACAAATGATAATTTGTGAAATCATTATCCGGAAAGTCAAGATGTAGAAATAAACCAAACATCAAGGATGACAATTCCCAACTCCGAAACTTCCAAGTGACTTTCTTCGTTCTCCACACTCAACTTTCCTTTAATCTCCCAACAAAATTAATTAATACAGTATGTTATTTTATTTGAGAGGAAAGTTTGATACATTTTTATTGGAGTAAAATAACACAAACTAACTACCCAATTCCAAAAAAAAAAAAAAAAAAAAAAACAAACAAACAAACAAACAAACCAAAATATTGCCTACTTAGCCAAGGTCTTCTCCTGAATGTTGAACTTCATTGCATTGAGAATCTTGAATTTAATTAGAAGCATTTCAACCTTAAACTTCAACTTGAAGTCCTTTCTTTACGATGGATACCGAAGATAATATTTTGAACAATAACAAGTATGGCGATGCTGTAAGTTTCCTTGCCTTCACTCTCTTAATGTGTATTTGTGTGTATTTTCGGCAAACGACCACGATCGTGATCGTGTGCTTCAAAGACATATGTCGGAGCTGCCTATGTTCGTTTAATGAGCGTTACATATACATGTCAATTAATATTGTGCTCGATACGTACGTAAGAGAATTTGGAAAATGAAATTACAGTTGGAGGAGCGGTGTGCGGAAGAGAGGGCGATCGATGATTGGCTTCCGGTAACCTCTTCGAGAAGCGGGAAATGGTGGTTTTCGACCGTTCACAATGTCACTGCCATCGTCGGAGCTGGAGTCCTCGGCCTCCCTTACAGCGTGTCTCAATTAGGATGGTATTTTTTTCGAGCCAAATATACAAATCTATCACAAATTATAGCTTTCCCTACAAATATCTATTCTGAACTATCATGTTTGATCAAAAGTCAAACTCGATAGAATCGAATAGATAAATATCAAATATTTCGTTATTAATGAAATAAGAACTCTTAACGACAATACTATAAATAAAACTTATATATAGTGTGTGATTGTTGGTCTAGTGATAAGAGGTCAAATTTTAGGGAAAGGTTCTAAATTCCAGTTCGAGCCCTTCATAATATGACCTGTAAAATTTAGATCGTTAAAACTTAAAATAAATAAATAACTAAATAAATAAATTTGAATTTAATTAAATTAAATTAAAATTAAAGAATACTCACTACTTTTTGTTCTGACGTTGTGAAAAGTGTTTATTCAATGGAATGAGTAATATAGATTAGTGACTTCTTTATTTGATTATTATTCATTATATCAGTTTCTCAACAAGTGTAGATGGCTTCATGGATAATTTAGTTCCGTGAAATATTAAGGGGAAATGGGTAAGAGTCATTTTGAGATAGTAAAGTTAGATAAAAAAGATTTAAAAAACCCCACTTTTATCAAAATATTCTGTTCATTTCAAATTCACGAATTTGAGTCGTGAATTAACCACAAAAATGCTCAAATTCATGAATTCACAAACATGACCTGAATCACGAATTCACAAATTAAATTTGTGATTACTCTCATAAAAATGACCGAAATCATGAATTCACAAATCAAATCTGTGACTTCGTGTTTTTACTCACAAAAATTATCGTAACTACGAATTCACGGACTCTATTCTTGTATTCACTCATATAAAATGTGTTAAATCGGGAAATGAATTGATGAGTTCATGAATTAATAACGAAAAGAAGCAAATAATCTATACCTATACTAAAAAGTGTCTTATGTTACAAATAGTAGATTGCCTATTTTACCCTTCATGTATATTATTCTTAAGTAATATTTTTATTAATAAATTATTTATTTTTCCTAATACACATATTTTTGTATATGGTATATGTATATATATAATTTTAATTTGCTTAAGTGACTGAGAGAATGAATTTGGCGACATGTATGAATGAATATTGATTTTTTCTTTATTGACTTATGAATTTCCATCTTATTTTTCTAATTATAGTACTAATTGTTTCTATTAATTTAATATACTTTCTTTCACTGTTTTAATTTATTATGATACCAGATAATTTTAGGATTATTTTTTAGGATTCACTTATCGACTTAGGGTTTATAATTATTTTTAGCATATAATTTATATATTAATGAATTAAAATAGGGTAAAAGGAAATTGCGAGAACGTAAATATATATAATTTACAGAGTGATATTTGAAGTAATCCTGATAACCGGCGCAATGTATTTTAGTTTTAGTTGAATCGAGACCGGAGAATATTGAGCATTGATACCCGAAATAAATTACTACAAAAATTGAATTAATGATAATAACATACGACGGACGACAATATCGATAATTTTTTTAATCGGTCCTTTTAAATAACAAAAGCACTCTCTATCCACCATTGACACTTTTAATGTGCCAACTACCGACGTGGCAGTGATAGGGTTTACATTTTTTAGATAAGTTATGGTATATATTTAAATTTTTTATTCATAATAGTGATTCACATCATCTATAGGCATAATAAGAATGCACACAATGATTAAGAGCATTCTTTAGATATGACTTCAATACTTGATTTGATGTCTTCAAAGGAAAGGTACACAATTAGTCTAATGTATCTAGTCTCAAGGTGCATAAGTGGACTATTTTTCTTTAAAGAGATTATATTTTTCGAAGACCGTATATATTTATCTTAGTATTTTAGTCTTTGTAACTATACAATCTAATGTGATGGCTCTAACTCGACATGCAAGTTGTATAATAACGCATGATAACATTAGATTCAACAATTAATAGTATTATAATTTCAAACATTTTTTTATTAAATAAGAGGTTATTTGTGCAACACACGTTTTCTCTGCTAGTAGAAAGAAAAATAGTTTATTAATGAATTTCGTGAATTGATGAACTCCAATTCGAATATTAAGAACAAACAACATTTTCTTTTCTTTCTTTTTTTTATATAAGAAAGCGTAACTAAAGCTTAAGCCTCATGTTTCTAGCCATGTTTTATTGTTACTCCATGCCGAAGTGTTTTAGTGCATACATTCTATGGAATTTGAAGGGGACCTGGAACGGCCATCTTGTTGTTATCTTGGATCATTACTCTGTATTCGTTGTGGCAAATGGTGGAGATGCACGAGATTATTCCTGGCAAACGTTTCGACCGATACCATGAACTAGGCCAACATGCCTTTGGTAAGACGCTTGGCTTGTGGATTGTTGTCCCTCCACAATTAATATGTCTAGTTGGAGTGGACATAGTTTACTTGATCACCGGAGGCCAATCCCTCAAGAAATTTCATGATTTGGTTTGTCAAGATTGCCATGAAATCAAACTTACATATTTCATACTAATCTTCTCCTCCGTTCACTTCGTACTCTCTCAACTTCCCACCTTGAATTCGATTTATGGTGTGTCCCTTGCAGCAACGGTCATGTCCATAAGGTGTGCATAACCTAATCACACTTCTATTTATCGAGAATCATTACAAAATCTTATTTCATGCATCAATTTTTAGTTACTCTACAATCACGTGGGGCGCTTTAGTGCACAAGGACGTGCAACATGACGTACAATATGGCTATAGGTCGAAGACAACAGTCGATACGACTTTCAACTTCTTTCGAGCTTTAGGGGGTGTCGCTTTCGCGTATGGAGGGCACAATGTGGTGATGGAAATTCAAGCTACTATGCCTTCAACGCCTCATAAGCCTTCCAAGAAACCTATGTGGAAAGGAGTGGTTTTCGCCTATGTTATTATCGGCTTATGCTACTTCCCAGTTGCTTTGATCGGATACTGGAAATTTGGTAATGGTGTAGACGAAAACATCCTCATCACGCTACAAAAACCTAAGTGGCTGATTGCAATGGCTAACATGTTCGTCGTGGTTCATCTCATTGGAGGCTATCAGGTTCTTTTAAGTTATAACAAATTAAATTTATATTTCCTAATTTGGATTAAGCTCGGAAGTGAAAAGCTCTTATTAATGCTTTAGGTTTTGGACCAATGCAGATATATGCAATGCCGGTATTTGACATGATTGAAGCTTTTCTTGTGAAAAAATTGAAGTTCAAACCAACTTTGTACTTGCGATTTATTTCGAGGACTTCATATGTTGGTAAAGTATAGATACAGTAAAATTTCCATCGATCTTCTAACAATCGAGTATTGCATCCATTTCATTGATGATAAACTCGTTTTAATTTATGCGACATGCTAATTATCAACAAGATCAAATGAGTATAATCTTTTATTTTTGCATCTCAGCCTTCACATTGTTTATGGGAATTACATTTCCTTTCTTCGATGGACTTCTCGGATTTTTTGGAGGATTTGGATTCACACCTTCCACATACTTTGTAAGAAACTACTTCTACTATTGGCTATTCCATTATCATAACTAACTATTTATTACTCCCTTCGTCCCACTTATAAAGGGATAATTTTTTTCCGATACGGGAATTAAGACGAGAGTGATAGTGATAGATAAAGTAGTGTGAATGAGGTTTAGTGGGTTAAAAATTTGCTATTTAAGGTAATATCTCTAAATGAGTGGACGGATGAAAATGGAACTTATCTCTTTATGAATGAGAAAGAAGAAGTATATGGGAATTAACTATTAATTTTTTTTTTGGCAGCTTCCATGCATTATATGGCTTGCTATCTACAAACCAAGACGATTTAGCCTCTCTTGGTTTGCGAATTGGGTAAGTGTGTATATATATATATATATAGGTATATATGATGATTAAGGGGTGTTATTAGCACTAAGAACTTATAAGATGTTTGAAGAATTTATAAGATGCAAAAATAAGTTTATAAGCTTACGTCTTATTTTTATATCTTATGAGCCATACTTTTAGAATTTATATAAGCAATCAAATAACTTATAAGTTGTTTTGGTCGATCGGCTTATAAGCTCATCCAAACACCCCTAAAGTATTGTTATTGATGAGCTACCTAATTATTGTTTTGAAATGTGGAATTTTTGTTCTTTCCAGTTTTGCATAAGTGCAGGGGTTCTTTTGATGATTTTTGGAGCTATTGGAGGGTTAAGGCAGATAATACTCCAGGCCAAAACCTACAAGTTCTACACATAAAGCATGCAATTTCTCAAAGCCAAATGTTGAGTAATTATTGGTCTTTGAACAAATGCTCAAAACCAATACTACCACTAGTTTTTTAGTATTCTTGTAAAAACATAGTGAAGAATCCTTTTTAACATGTGGGGAATTTGAATGAGTTGTCCATGTTCTTGTACACGTGTCCCTTATTGTTTTGGTAGTATGTAAACAAATATATTGAATGAATTGCTAGATCTTTAATACTTCCACATTCTTATTGATTCTTTTTCACAATTGAACTGTATTGTAGCGACTGACAGATTCTCTATTGCTTACCGGTGTGACATCTTCTACTGCATTTGTAGATAATTGGCACATAGCAAATTATAGGGGTTTATAAATTTCAAATGGTTAGGTTATATATTTTCCTTATTTAAATCTTAAAAATCCTAAATCATTGATTATAACGACACATGTAAACTATTTACAAATGCAATATAAAATGCAACACAATTTAGCAATAGAGGATCCAAAGTGTTCTCGTAGATAGTTTATGTCTACCTTTTAAGACATAAAATTAACTTTCAAAAAATAAATTACATAAACAAGAAGCTATTTATGGAAGGGGTAGTTTTTCATATAACTTTATTATCGTGTTTCAACAATATTATCATCATCCACTACCAATTACTTTAACAAATATTTTTTTAATTTCCATATCGGATAAAATCCGACTCATATAATATGAAAGAAGTATTATTTTCCAGACTAATGTTCCCTTAATTACCCCATTGTGGCGTGACGGTAATCATATAAAGGAACAATGTTATAAATATATACCTTAATACTCCCTCAGTCTACTTTAACAGTTTTGTTTCTTTTCAGCATGCGATTTTATGTGCAATGTTAAAAGTGAAAAGCAAAAGAAATGTCAATGTTAATTTTTTCCATTTTAATTAGAAAATAGGACTATTGAAATGGAACATTTAAACATAGTATACTTAAAATTGGACGGATGAAGTAATAAATTCAACTAAAATAACGTAAACCCTACTGATAAACATTAAACTCTAAAAGTACAATATTAATGTGACGTTTATCCAGATGAGATCCGCTGTCCCCAAATTGGTGTACCAATGGTGTACCGATACAAAATTAGAAAACTTTGACATACACTAATAACCAAACTCAAAATGACAACTAAGAGAGAGAATTCAAAACTTCTTAATTTTGTATCGGGTACACCATTGGTACACCAATTTGGGGACATAGAATCTCATCCGACGTTTATCACATTAATCGTGATAACACAGACACTGTCATATTAACAGTGGACACATGTATTATGCAGATAGAAAAGGAGGCGTTGCTATCATTTTCTAACCCACTAACAAAAGGCCAAACTTTGAAAATTGCATAGGCCCCCTTATTCCCTTTGCCCAAAAACTTTTCCTCACCCCTCCAACTTTCCCGAACTTTTTCCTTAGTGCCTAAGACTTCTCTCTCTTTTCATCCCATCTTCTCCATCTCCTTCCCTTTCTCCAATCCTGCAAAAGCAAAGCTTCACGATCGAACCATCCATGGCGGAATCATCTCCCAAATCCCAAACCAAATCTCCGTCCGACGAAGACGAAAACCGAAGCAAGTATTTCCTATACAAGGCCGCCCTCGTTACAGCCTTCCTAGTCTTAGTCCCTCTCTTCCCTTCTCTCGCTCCCGATTTCTTCAACCAAACCCTCCATGCGAGGAGCTGGGAGCTTCTGCAACTCATCTTCGTCGGCATCGCCGTCTCCTACGGACTCTTCAGCAAGAAGAACGACCAACCTCACAAGGACAAGGACAATGCCCAGTCCTACGTCTCCAAGCTGCTCCAGGTGTCGTCAGTTTTCGACGACGAGTCCGAAAGCCACACCGTGATCGAGGAGAGCAAGTTCGAGGCCTCGAACTCTCGGTACTACGGAGGCGAACCTCCAGTGGTAGTAGCCCTTAAAAATTCTGCCGTCGAAGAGAAGAACGCCGTCGTTTCTCGGATCAGCCAGAAGCCTCTCCTCCTGCCCGTTCGGAGCCTGAAACAGCGCGTTCCCGGCCCGAACGAGGCGGATACGTGCTTGAAGAGGTCGGATAGTAGTTCGAGAAAGTTGAGGAGCGGTGATGTTGGAGGGTTGAATATTGTTGAGAAGGCGGATGAGGAGGAGGAGGTGGTGGAGGAGGAGGAGGCTGTGCTCCGTTCGCCTATTCCGTGGCGATCGAGGTCCGGGAGGATGGAGGTGAGAGAGAGTGGCGTAGAGATGGCTTCGACTGAGGATCGAGAATATAGTAACAGGATCGAGACTAGACCGTTTAGGCCGAATGCCTCGGCCGGGAGCGTGTCTCGTTCCGCGTCGTTCGCGTCTGAGCCTCAGTCGAGAGGCGGTGATCATGATGTGGTTAGGAAGAAGAGCTTCGCCCCGCCGCCTCCAGCTCCTCCGCCCCCGCCCTCGCCTTCGCTCCTTAGGAAGTCCGTGCTGATGAAGTCGAATTCGAGCGTTGCGAGCAATGCCGGTTCAACGAGGAAGGTGTTGGCGAGGAGCGTGAGGAGCGTGCCTACAGAGGAGTTGAGTGAAAATGGAATGGAGTTGAGGTTTGGAGCTGAAAATAATGATGGTTTGGTTAAATCTGTTCGAACGTTAAGGCCTAATGAAGAGAAAGAATCCATGGATTATGAGAAGAAGGAAAAAAAGAAGGAAATTGATGAGAAAATTTTGATGGATACTACAGAGTCAGAGGACTCAGAGGCAGAGGCTGAGGGTGAGGAATATGATAACTTCGGAGCTGCGGATGACGATAATGGTAACGACGGAGGACCGGACGTCGACAAGAAAGCCGACGAGTTCATAGCGAAATTCAGAGAGCAGATAAGGCTGCAGAGGATCGAGTCGATCAGAAGATCGACTGCAATGCGTGCTGGAAAGAGTTCAAGTTCGAGTTCGAGGTAAAAATGCTGGGATTGGTGTTTTTTTACCATTGATGTTACTCTATACTTGTTTGGCTTTTTATTTTTATTATTAACCTATGCTAGTTCACAAAATTATGGACATGTATAGAGATGGTTCTCTTTAGTGTTTAACAAAGATTATAACTTGATGGTATATGTTGCACTATTTCGTGCAAGAATTCCAATATATCTTAAAATTGGAATACATTTGCACTCGATCTAGTATCGACTCTTTTGAGGGAGGGGCATCTTGTGTGAAAGTCCAATATTGAGGAATGTGGAGGAGAAGAAGAAAAGGATAGCCGAAAGTAGGACAAAAACACGTAGATGCTGATGCAATACCAAAAGCTAGCGTACGCAGTCCAAAAGAGGAATCTTGGCCTCACCCACGCAACCTTACCCCTCTTTCCTTTCATTTCCCAAAATGCCCTTATTCCTTTTTTTTTTTTTTTTTTTAGCAATCAGAGTTCAGTAGTCCACGGTGTCCGGATCCTCGTTAATAAAAAAAGTTGTGAACGTGTTTCCGATATAAGCATTCGTGTCTATGAAATTACTCAATGCTTAGTTTGTTAATCAAACCATGTACATACCAAACTATTATGTAATTACCTGTCGATCGATTTGAGAAAAGATCGAACTCGAATTTATTAATAATCGACCCGAGCTCTAAAACTAAAGGTACTCGGTTTTAATTGCTCGTGAACATGTTCAGATCGTATATGATGTACTGAACTTGTTCGCAAGATCTTATATCGAACATGTTTGACAGCCCATTATCGAGCTTGCAATCAAAATGTAGGGTATAATTAAAACAAATTGAATCGCCTCTTTAAAACAAACTTAAAGTCTAAGATTGACCTTGGCTGGGCTCAAGCTCGAGCAGTCGAGCTTAAATATGTACGCGAGTAATGAAGTCGAGTTCCAATAACATTTGATTAGGTATTCACAAGCCGATTTTGAGCTTAAGCTCAAGAATGTTTAAATTGAATACAGTCAGGCGGAACCAGGATTTCATTACCTTGGGGGCTAATACGTAAACAAAGTTTCATCACAAAATATATAATATAATGTCTACACAAATTTCGAAAACATAATTAGCCAACTGCCAAAGTGTTCTAACAAGCTACGTACCTAATTGGCACGAGGAAGAGAAGGCAACTGAGTTCTACGGCTTGTCATATCTTGAAATCGTTGTAGGATCGCTTCATTTTGAATTGTTGCAAGAATCCCCTTCTCAATATACACAACAAGACTATCATTCATAAAATTCATCACCCATTTTGTTACGCAAATCTGTCTTGACAATCTTCATTGCAAAAAACACTCTCTCAACAGAAGCAGTTGCAACTGGTAAAACTAATACCAATTCTATCAGACGGTATACCAGTGGAAAGACTTTATGATTCTCTGTTGCAACCAATTTCAATGCAAGATTTCCTAGATCTTCAATTTCAGAAAATCGAGCATCAAGTCGCACACTATAAACATAGTTACAAAGTTGTTGCTTAAGACATGCACAATCAGTTGGAGAGAAATCTTCTGGATAGAAAGAAGCAAGCTCAACTAGTTTATCAACGTCGAATTGAGAAAAGGAATTTCTTGGATCAAGACACGAAATGCAGCTCAATAATATTGTGCTACCTTCAGAAAACCGATCATTCATCTCTTGTAGCATCAAATTAACAACCTAATATTTAGATAAAAATTAAATATGAGACATAATAATCTATCAATACATATTATAAAATACAAATAAATTTATATAGACAGAGATATGGTACCTCATTAAGCACATCAAAACGAAAATGGTGATAGTTAGTGACGACTTGCCCTCTTCGCATTCCATATCCACGAGTACTCCTGTTTTCAGTCATATCAAGTACCGATATCTTGTGCAACTCACAAAATATGTTGACCTCATTCAAGATTATCTCCCATCCAATTGTCATAAACTCTTGTAATCGGCGTTTCACCGATTTAATCAAAACCAAGGCATTGACAATAATTTGATCCTTCTTTTGCAAGACAAGCGATAACTCGTTTGTGATTCCCAACAAATGCTTCATCAAGTGTAGCACAAATACAAACTGGTATTGTTGGGAATTGTTAAGGACAAACATGTTGAGGGGGAACCAATAAGGGACATTTTAAGAAATGAAGTATTGTTTAGATTTGATCCCAAAACCCCCAAGTGTCTTATTCCCAAGCGACCCATTTTGATGTAGATAATAGGTTAGAAAATTTTCTAAGCCTACACTGTTAGGATGGCTCAAATTTTGCATAGGTTTTTAGACTGCAGAAATCCCAAGTGAAGGCCACTCACTTGAGTGTGTTTTTCAAGCGAAGCGAGTCTACCGAGCCGAAGTGAAGCGTGCCGAAGAATAGCGAAGCGAAGCGAGCGCTACAGTGGAATCGAAGCGAGTCCACCAAAGCGAAGCAAAGCGAGCGCTACAGTAAAAAGCCAAAGCGAGTCAACGCGGGTCAACACTTACTAAAGCAGTCACTTGGAGAACTCACTTCCCAAGTACCCGCTACAGTATGACCTTGAAGCGACTCGATTTGAAGCGGACGCTACGAGACTGAAGCGAAGCGAGCCACTACCTACCAAATAGCGACAACACAATTCCCGCTCCGATTTTGAACTCCAGTCAACTTGAGATCGTCGCATTAATTGCGAGATCTCCACGTGTCGAATGCGGAGTGGAGCAGAGGAGTTGCCTGCCAGGCCGACAGGGCACCGCTACAGTACTGGCTCGCTCCAGTTACTGTTGTATTTGGAACTTAGCCATTCTCGGCAAAGTGCCAAATCTGCACGCCTGAAAAGTTGTCCGCCTGTGCAAGTATTGTCGAGAGGAGGAGGGACAAGGCCACCTACCAAGCAACGGATCTCGGCAACCCTCCGCCTATAAATAGTGAAGGATGAAGACGAAGAGAAGGCAGAACACTACTTGAGCATTCGAGCGCCTACTGCAAACAAACACTCCCAGCCTTTGAGCAATCTTCGAGTCTTTGTTTCCAAGTGTTCTCCGAATTCCAGTTTCATCGGAATTCGTCTTCGCAACCTTCACACCTAGAGTTCTAAGCCCATTCCATACCTCAGCATAGAAGAAGAGCTCTAGCCTACTTTACATTTACTGTAAAGAGCTCTTCATAGTGTGTTCGTCGTAAACCAAAAACCCTAACCCTAAGTTCTGTTCGTTAGGTTTTTGTGTTCGTCGTTAGGTTATTCCGATCCAAGGCTCTACCTTCATCGATTGTAGAAGCCTCGATCATAGAGTCTAGATCCAAGCTTGCACTTACCTCGTTTGTGTAAAGCTCGATTGAAGCTAGGCTGTAAGGAGAGCCCGCAATCTCCCTGTTGTCGGACTGAAGCAAGTGAAGCTTCCAGTCCAGTTAGGTTTTAGTAGTGAACCCGCAATCACTGCCTCTGTCGTCAGATCTAAGCGAGTGAAACTCGATCTCGACTAGGTTTTTGAAGGACCCGTAACCTTCAAGTTCTTGAGTGAAGAGAACAGTTGCTTCGTGCAACAAAGTGGACGTAAGAGTTTTATCTCCGAACCACTATAAATCTCTGTGTCGTATCTCTCTAAACCCTAAACTCTTTATTTCCTTGTTTGATCATTCATTGCACTTGCATCTAACCAAACACAACTTGGAACTTTAAATACTTAGGAAAGATTTAGCTCACCAAATTTCACATCTAGAGTAAAGTCTCACTCTTGATCAAGCTCTAAGCTTAGGTCAAGAGATTTGGGAAAACTCTAGATCTAGCTCTCGACTAGGTCTTAGTTGTTCAAGCGAGCACTTTACTTCATACTCTGAGTTCGAGGAATTTGAAGTTGAAAAACTTCAAAACACGTATTCACCCCCCCTCCCCCCCCTCTACATGTTTTTCCTCTTACAAACCGGGACCAACAAGTGGTATTAGAGCAGCGGTTCTTTCGAGCCTCTGCTTTGCATATCCGAAGCGAGTCCCCACTCGCTTCACGTTGTCTCACTGAACCGGATCCTTTTTCCTAAGTGCATAAAACCCTCACCCACGCATACTGCATTTACTGCTGATAGTTTGCTATGTCTACATACAGTGCATCAAATCTTCCACAGTTCTCTATCGAAGGATATGAGACATGGAGTTTTCGAGTCGAGAGCTTCCTCTGCTCCATCCACGACCGGATGTGGGAAGTGATAGAGGACGGACCAATCGAGATTAAGAAAGCCATATCTGTGAACGTTCCAGCCGCTGAAGGCCGTGAAGCTCATGTTAGACAAGAGTACGTCGAGAAGGACAAAGACGAATACAATGCTAACGACTTCAAGATCGCCAACCTTGACAAGATCGCACGCCACACGATGCAGAGCACTGTGTCGGATGCCTACCTTCCAAGGATCAGGAAGTGTGCGACGGCGAAAGAAATGTGGGAAACCCTAGCCCTCATTTCTCAAGGAACGGACAAGATCAAAGAGAACAAGCTCGCCGTACAAATGCGGGAGTTCGAAAGTCTGATAATGAAGCCAGGAGAGTCCATCGACGCCTTCGAACTGAGAGTCACCAACATCATTGCTACTCTCAACTCACTTGGAAAGGAACTCACAGACAAAGAGGTGAACCTCAAGATTGTCCGAGCTCTTACCCGGAAGTGGCAAACCATGAAGGAGTTGTATCTTGCCACGAAGGATTTAACAAAGTTCATGCCGGAGATTCTGTTCTCCGAGCTCAAGGCTCACGAGTTCGATCTGAACAGAATGAGTCTTGATGATGAAGACGAAGCTCCCACGACGTCAAATGGTGTGGCCTTCAAAGCTGCTGAAGGGCAAAGCGACCAGTCGCTAGCCAAGATGACAAGGGAAGAGCTGGAAGAGCATGTTGCGTTCTTATCCAAGAACTTCAACAAGATGAACTCGCGTGTGGGCAAATACAAAAGATTCTACAAGCAGTACAAGGGAAGGAGCACTGATGCTCGTGAAAGCAAAGGAAAGAGAGAAGAGACGACCAAGTCGATCTCAAGGGACATGATGGAAGTGGAATGCTACCACTGCCACAAGATGGGCCACTACAAATCTGACTGCCCGAAGCTGAGTGCAAAGGAGCGAGAGGAACTAAAGGCAAAGAGGGATGCTCCAAGGCGAGCTCTTGTAGCAAGCGAGCAGCCAGTCGCTACAACTGAAGATGTCTCAAGCGACTCGGATGCATTCACAGATCCCAATTCCAGTGATGGAGAGAATATTGGACTCATGGCGCTCACCGACGAAGAAACAGGAGAGGTATTTATCTATCCCTCATCAAGTTCAATTACACTCTCACACACTCACCAAGAGGAAGCTAATTCCTCGACATGGAGTGAGTTACTTGACAAGCACCTCAAATTGTCAAGTGACCATAAAGTGTTGAAACAAGCTGTGTCTCAAAGCGAGAAGGAGAACCGAAAGCTAGCCACTGAGCTTGACCAAGTCAAACTTAACTTAAGGGCTATGACTAGTAAGTTCGAAGATCTCTTCGCTAGACATCAAAGCTTGGAGGGAAGGTATGAAACCCAATCCAATCTAATGGCCAACTTAAACAAAGCCTCGTATGCTAGGCAGGCACTAGAGAGCTCACTTCTACCTTTTGGTAGAAATGGAGGACTCGGATATGAGGGTGGACCTTCCAAGCCAACTGTCTTTGTTGGTGCTTCAATCACGACACCATCAGTTCCTTTGGATGTGCCCACTGCCTCCAAAGTAACCACTAACAAAGACAAAGGCCAAGTGGCTGAGAACCCTGAGAAGAAGCCAATGAAGATGCCTATATCTTCAAGGGCAGAATCTAAGGGCAAGCAAAGATCAACAATACCTAGCACTCACAATGCTAAATCTTACCAATCCAAAGGTAAAGGGAAATCAGTTGTAGCTTCTAAATCTCAGACCAAGACACCAGAGACAAAGGATCTCCCTTTCAAGAAAAGGAGTAATGTCTATGTGTCACGTTATCCGGACTGGAGATGGTCTAACCGGACTAACGTTGAGGGGGAAGGACTTGAAGCACCAAGGAGGTCGCTTCAAACTTCCAAGGTTACTCAAGCGAGTCGGGGTCAAAACCCTAGTTTGACCGCTTCGAGAAAACCAAGCGAGTCGCTTCGACAGACTGTAAACCTAAGTCAGTCTCTAAGCCTGTAGCTAATCCGAAGCGAGTCGCTTCAGGATACAAGCAAGTGGGTAAGAGAATAGGTATGCCTCAAGCGAGCCGCTACCCCTCTTGCACACATTACTGCACGTGTGAAGCTGCCTCAAGGCAGAACTCACAGTTTTCAAAGGTCGAGAAACCCAAGACACAAGCTACCTTTCAAAAGAAAGTGAAGCAAGTGTGGGTACCTAAGGTAACTAACCTGCAAGGACCCAAACTGATTTGGGTACCAAAATCTGTCTTAATGCAGGTGAGCGCCATGGACCCCATGCCAAGTGAAGGTCACCAAATCTGGTACTTGGACAGTGGATGTTCAAGACATATGACTGGCATGAAAGCTCTACTTCAAGACTATGTTGAGAAGAAGGGTCCACACGTAACCTTTGGTGACTACTCTCGAGGAAGCACTAAAGGATACGGCGCACTGAAGATCGGGAAGATCAAGATTGAAGAAGTCTCCTACGTGGAAGGACTTAAGCACAACTTGCTATCCATTTCACAATTTTGTGATAAAGGATACAAGGTGGAATTTATTTCCAACAAGTGCATTGTAAAGAGCAAGCTCACGTCCCAGATTGTGCTCACTGGAATTAGACAAAGGAATGTCTACATAGCACAATGGGACAGCTGCAAAGAGGAGATGTGCTTAGTTGCAAGAAGTGCTACAGAAATGGGATGGCTATGGCACCGATGCTTGAACCATCTCAACTTCAAGACTATCAATCGCATAGCTCGTAAAGGCTTGGTGCAAGACATACCAAATGAAGTCTTTGTCAAAGACCATCCATGCTCACCATGCCAACGAGGGAAGCAGACGAAGAAGCACTTTGCCAGTCTTGAAGAAGCTTCATCCAAGCGAGTGCTCGAGCTGCTTCATATGGATCTGTTTGGTCCAGTTACTCCAATTAGTGTAAATGGAAGAAAGTACACTCTAGTTGTAGTCGACGACTTCTCTCGCTACACTTGGGTTGTATTTCTCTTCAGCAAGAAGGAGACACTGACCAAGCTACCACAACTGCTCAAGCGACTAGCTGTGGAGAAGAACCAAGCGATTGCCACCATCCGCTCCGACAAAGGCACTGAGTTTCTAAACTCAACCATTGAAGCATACTGCACGGAGCATGGTATAGCACACCAGACTTCCTCAGCACGTACACCCCAACAAAACGGAGTTGCTAAAAGAAAGAACAGAATCATTGTTTCACCAAAAAGTGTTTGCAATAGAACAAAATCCTATCGTAGCACTAGTAAGTAAAAACCTAAGTCGAATCTCAAGGAAAACTTAACAGGGCAAATAATTGTATAATAAAAACAACCTAAACTAAGAAAGCAAGTAAATAGAATTTTTGGGTTTTTGATTTTTAAAATCCTAGACAAGAAAATAAATCAAAGCAATTAAATTAAAGCAAATAAATCTAATCTAGAAAGCTGGAAATAAATTAAACTAAGTAAACTAGAGAATTAAAAGAAAACAATTAAACTACCTAGGCAAGAATCGAAAAGAAAGCAATAAAGAAAGCAATAACGAATCTAAGCATAATTAAACTAATTTGAAAATCTGGAAATTAAATAAATAAATCTAACTCTAAGAACTTTGAAAAACGAAAGAATTGAAGACGAAATAAAAACGAATCTAAACTAGACTTTGAAAACCGAACGAACGAAATTAAACTAAAGAAATAAAACGAAGCAATTAAGAAATCGAATCTAAAACTAAAGCAAGTAAAGAAAGCAATTAAACGAAAGCAATAATTAACTTACGAAAGTAACGAAGAACACTTGAATTAAACGAACTAAACGAGGAATCCGGATCCGAACAAAAGAAAGCAATAAAAGCTAAAGCTAAAGTATTTTGAACTGAAAAACTAAGGTAAAAGGTTGTTCTAATTCGTGCCCTAATGGCCTATAGATAATACGCTAGAAGTTCGACTCCAATAAGGAAACAATTAATAAAACACGCCAGGCGTGGAGCGGGCGCTCCAAAGGACGGGAGCGGGCGCTCCATAATAGCTACGCTTTTTCCCTTCTTCATTTGACCTGGAGCGGGCGCTCCAGAGGCTTAGCGCGAGCGCTCCCAAGCTGCCATGCAAATCCTCGTATACTGTTCACGGAGCGGGCGCTCCAATGCCACGGAGCGGGCGCTCCATCTGATCCGCGCTGATCATCCACTTTTTCACTCCTTTCTCGTCCTTTTCTCGTTCTTTCTCCTTCTCGGCTCCCATGATCCCTATCAATAAAAATACTCGAAACACCCAAATCATAGCTACAAAGACACAAAACATAACAAAAATGGACTCGAAAACATGACGAAAATCCTAACATCTAAACACCAATCAATCATCAAAGAAGCCGTTCGAACCATGATTGCTGACTCGAAGCTTCCGATGAAATATTGGGCTGAAGCTGCCAATACAGCATGCTACACGCAGAATCGAACGCTTCTCAATAAACGGCACGACAAGACACCATATGAAATATGGACAGGAAGAATTCCTAACATATCTTATTTCCATATTTTTGGTTGTAGGGTCTTCATCCATGATAATGGGAAGTCACAATTGAAAGTCTTTGAAAGCAAAGTTGATGAAGGAATATTCTTAGGATATTCTACATCAAGCAAAGCTTACAGGGTATTCAATTGTAAAACCCTAATTGTGGAGGAATCACCCCATGTCGTATTTGATGAATCTTCCTTGAGTCTTCCACAGGAACAGGTTCAATCAAAGGAAGGAAAGACAAGCGAGGAACCCATCAACTCACTGACTTGGGACATGCTTGAGGATGATGAAGAAATCAAGGACTCAAGCGAGCAGATTGTCCAAAGAAAAGTTGAAGCTGCCCCCAAGATTCCTGAAGCGAGTGCTGGCCAAACACCCATTCCAGTCGCTTCAGAAGGAGAAGCAAGCGACCAGGGAGAAGATGAAGATGAAGCTAGTGGATCCAAGCGAGCGTGGCTCAAGGATCACTCACCAAGCCAGATCATCGGAGATCCATACAAGGGTGAGAAGTCAAGTGTTTGGAGAAAGTGCCATGTTCAGCTGCTTTCTCTCAAACATTGAGCCATCAAGCGTGGAAGAAGCCATAGCAGATTCTAATTGGGTGATCGACATGCAAGAGGAGCTGAATCAGTTCACCAGAAATGATGTATGGTACCTCGTGGATCGTCCCAAATTCCAGCATGTTATTGGCACCAAGTGGGTGTTCAAGAACAAGACGGACGAGGACCACAACGTTGTGAGGAACAAGGCGCGACTCATCGCTAAGGGCTACTGCCAAGAGGAAGGAATCGATTTCGATGAGACCTTCGCTCCAGTGGCACGACTTGAAGCGATCAGATTATTTCTTGCCTATGCAGCGGCCAAGAAATTCAAAGTCGATCAGATGGATGTCAAGAGCGTGTTTCTCAATGATGAATTGAAGGAAGAAGTATATGTGGAGCAGCCATCGGGTTTCGAGCAGGGAGATAAGGTGTATCGATTTAAGAAAGCCCTATACGGGTTGAAGCAAGCTCCCAGATCTTGGTATGATACCTTATCCCAATTTCTAGTGGATAATGGATTCCACAAAGGAAAGATAGATCGAACCCTATTCACCATCAACTATGGAGAGGATATGTTGTGGGTTCAGATCTACGTGGACGACATCATATTAGGGTCACCAAACCAGTCGCTTAGCGAGAAGTTTGGAGAGCTTATGAAGACCAAATATGAAATGTCGATGATTGGCTTGATGAGCTGCTTTCTAGGTCTTCAAGTGAAGCAGCAGGATGATGGAATCTTCATCAATCAAGCTAAGTATACAAGAGATATGCTTGCTAAGTTTGGTATTCAACATGCTAAAGCTGTGAAGATCCCAATGAATACCAACTGGAAGATGGAGCCAGACCTAGATGGGAAGTCTGTGGATGCTACAGACTACCGAGCCTTGATCGGATCCCTTCTATATCTCACTGCAAGCAGGCCGGATATTGCTTTCGCAGTTGGAGTATGTGCTCGCTTCCAAAGCAATCCCAAGCACAGCCATCTTGAAGCTGCCAAAAGAATTCTTCGATATTTGAAGGGCACTGTCAATATGGGGCTGTGGTATCCAGCTGAAGACAATTTGGAGCTCATTGGATATTCAGACACTGACTATGGAGGATGCCGTGTTGATAGGAAATCAACGTCGGGCACTTGTCAGTTCTTGGGAAGCAAGCTGATCTCATGGTTCTCAAAGAAGCAAACAAGTGTAGCTACTTCAACGACTGAAGCTGAGTATATGGCCGCTGGAAGCTGCTGTTCTCAAATTCTATAGCTTCGTCAGCAGTTGAAGGACTACAGAGTTGAAGCTAATGAGATCCCAATATTTAGTGACAACAACAGTGCAATATGCATCTCGCAGAATCCAGTGCTTCACACCAGATGCAAGCACGTGGAAATTCGACATCACTTCATTCGTGATCATGTCGAGAAGAAGGATATCAAGCTCGAGAAAATCCATACCGATCTCCAGCGAGCAGATATCCTCACCAAGCCTCTAGCTGAGTCTCGTTTCAATCAGCTATGCATGGAATTAGGGTTGCTAGACCCTGGTGAAGAGTGCTAGATCCAGGATGCACGAAGGAGTGGTCGCTTGTCCTTTAAGCGTCACTCGCTTCGGATCTTCACCAACTCAAGCGAGTCACTTCATTATTCCACTCGCTTGAAGAAGGAGAAATAAGGTGGAGAAAGGTGGAGTGTTGGAAGACGTTCCCTACCCGCTTACAGGAATTGTTAAGCCATTGGTTAAGGGGGAACTATTGTTTGCTCTCGGAGCAAGCTACTTCCAAAGCGAGCAAGGAAAACTGCTACCTAGCCTAGGATTCCTAGCGAGTGGGTATAAACACTCGCAAGTGCCGTTTCTAGTAACGGTTGTGGGTTCTTGTATCGGGCCTTCCCACGTAAAAATGGTGAAAGCTTAGGCAGGGCTGGCACCTAGACCTTGCGTCCTCTTCCCATCTTTCCGCCGAAGAGGAGCAAGTCCTCTCATCTTCTTCATCGTGGATAAATATTCATTCTTTACTCACTCTTCATTGAGTTGAGCTGCCGTATCCATTCCTCCCCCATTTTGAATTTTGCATCGCTTCAATTAACCCTTGTTTGGGTCAAGCGAGTCGATTGCAAATTCATTCTGTAGCTTGTAGGAGGAAGCTTGAAGAGTTACCTTTTACTTGAAAAGGTTGCATGACTGGTGACATGTCTTTGCGTAAAATACGAGATTGTCTTGTCAGAGCATTCTCATTGTCATCCTGTCCTATTCCTCTCTGAAATATGGAATTTTACTCATCTCCTTTTCATCGTGAATAAGTACACTTACGTGAAGCTCCCCTCTGGGTTGTAGTAAGCTTGTGTACATTATTCATTCTCCCCCTCATTCACTCGATGGAGGAGTCTCTAGTTCGTAGAGGAAGATGGAAGAGATGAATGCCATGAAGTCCAAGCTCGAAGTCTGATCCATCAAGTGGATTCAACAAGTGGTGTCCAAATCCACAAAGTGACTTCAATAAGTGGTATCAATCTCCTACGAAGTGAGATTGACTGGTAAGTGTTTCAATTCAAGTAAACTAAGTAATGTGAAGTGTGCTAGAAACCTTCACTTACTACGTGGAAAATATAAATGAATCTGACACAAATACAAAGAGGAAAACATTCTTGTTTATCCTCGAAGTATGTAAGTCAGAAACATTTTAAATAATATCAAAGAAAATTCATTTCTTATTACAGTCGCTTCAGATGGCAAAGCAAGTGCTACGTCACTCCAAGCTAGCCATCGCAAGTGAGTGCAAAACAGTCACTCCAAGCGAGTACCTCTCAAGCAAGTAAAAGCCAAGCGGCCAAATTCAAGAGAGTGGGTACGAAGCGAGTATGAGCTGTCTGCACTCGAGTGTAGATTTTACCTTTTACTTTGCATTAAATGCAGATTCACGTACAGCCGAAAATAACGGGCGCGTGCAATGCACTTTGAATTCGAAGCGGGAAAAGACGGACAAGATCCAACCATCGAATCTAAACAATCCCTGATTTATAGCCGTTGGATCTAATGCCGTATAAAGAGACGAATCACAGCAGGCCACGTGGAGCGCCAAGTCAACTTGACGGTTCACTTTTTACTGTGACGACGCCGGACACGTCAATCACTTCGCCGTTGGCTGCCGTATACAAACAGGATCTTCGGCAATATTACTGTCTTACCCCTGCCTCGTCAGCCGAACCCTGCCTCTATATAAGGACGTCGTTGCAGAACTGCAAAATCTTTCACAACTCTCCATATTTGCCATTCTCGTGCAAGATCTGCAAACTACTGGAACTCACGAGTCTTAGCCCATTTTCGTCCTTAAAACTCCGATCAAAAACTCTCAAATTTCTGACCTTGGGAAAGAAGCAAAAGGCTGAAACGATGGAGCAGTTTCTCACCGAGGTCGACAAACATATCAACGTCAAGCCTCATCTCGACCCAGAATTCGTTGAAGAGCATGGATTCTTCCGTAAGGCCGTGACCACGGCCGGCTTATGGAAGTTCGTGACGGCGGTGCCATCGAAGATCTTGGCCAAGGCGGTGGCCGAACTTCTTCTAAATCTGCGAAAAAGGCAAAACACATCGATATTCACTGATCCACAGAACAGAGAACCAGTGGAGGTGGACTTGAGCAATCTCGTCGGAATATTCAATCTACCAAGGGAAGGTGCAAACTCCTTGTTGGAGTTGGAGTTATCGGCCGGTGTTGAATATGCTCGATTTGCCGTCGAAGGAGCAGAGCCCAACTACAAGGAAGCCAGCATAAGATCTGATCTTAAGGCCCCATTCAATCACATCTGCGAGCTCTTTTCCAAGTGCGTCGCATGCTACATCGGGAATTTGGGCCAGCTTTCAGAAACCAAGCTCTTTGCCACCACCGTCATCGTCGACAGCCTATCTGGAACGAAGTTTAATTGGCATGGTTGATTTCTCAACCAGATCCACGAAGCCGCCGAGGACTTCAAGTTCGTGAAAGGAAGCACCGATAAGATTCTCCGTAGAGGGAAGCTTAAATTTTTCTCCAGACTCTCCGTTGCTCTGGAGGAACGATATCCTAACAAGATATGGAAAGAACCAAACATCACCGACTACAAGAAGAACACTGTGTTCTATGACTTGTGGAGGTCGGACAAATCACTAATTGATTCGGGACTTCATAATGTTGAAGTGCCCGCTGCTGCGCCAGTTGCCGAAAGGCAAGTTGAAGTAATCCAAACCATGCGAGCCGCTTCATCCGGGAAGCGAGCTGCGCCGAAGCGAGCGAAGAAGAAACTGAAGCGAGTCGCTTCGCTGGTCAAGTCAAGCGAAGCTGAGGAGCAGCCGCTTGAGGAGACTGAAGTTACCCAACCCCAGCCATCACCCCCCAAAATTCAAACTCCCCCACCTCAAACACGGACAACCCCAATCCAAACCCAAATCCAACCACCACCAGAACTCCAAGCCTCATCTTTAGCCCAACCTCAAACTCATAAATCCCCCCTCTCTCCACACGAAGAAGAATCAGCTTCTTCTTTCCAACTACCCCAAATCCCACTTCTCAGCACAGACCCTACTGCTGCATTCACCATATTCCAACCAACCCAAACTCAGCAACCAGCCACTGAAACCATCCAAATCACCGAAACCTCCCAAGCTTCATCATCAACCCAATCCCCTTCCTCATCGGCAGCTACAGCCGATACCGCCCAAACTACCGGAACTATCATTCCACCATTCCAACTCCCCACAGTCTCTGCAGAGATGAAGGCTCTCGAACGATATGTCAAGGATAGAGAGCAGGCTGCAGAGACAATCTCCACTCGCTACTCCTCTGTGCCAATGTCTGACGAGCTTTTCACCAAAACTGTCGACTTTCTCACCTACATCACCTACCGCGACACTGATTATTACAAGGTCTTCAACCTCCTAAAGGCCTTTAAAGAGGAAGAACTGATTCGCATGGAGGCACAGCTGCTGGACTTCATTGGAGAGAATGGTTTCCACGCATTCCTAGATGGGACCAGCTTCTGGGACAAATTGGATGCCAAAGTGAAGCGTACCTATCCAGACGCTTCAGTCCCTGAGCATGTGCCAACCATCCACGAGCAGCGGCTGATGAGAAATCATGCAGAGGAGGTGCAAGTGAAGGAAGTGGAGATCTCAAATCTTCAAAGTGAGATCTCCAAGAAGGATGAGGAGTTGAACAAGAAGGTGTTGGAGGTCAAGAATCTTCGAGAAGATTTTGACAAAAAGAAGGGAGAATTGGAGGGAATGGCGGAGGAAAAAGGGAAACTGTTGGAGGAGAAGGAAAAGATTTTGGAGGAGAAGGTGAAGCTGGTTGGAGACCAGGAAAAGAATATCACGGAACTCAAGCACTCGCTTGAAGCGGAGAGGAGTCGCTTGAGCGAAATCAATGCTAAACTGGTGAAAGTTGGAGAAGAAAAGAAGAAGTTGGAAGAGGATGTGAAAATGCTAAAGGAAAAAGTGGAGAAGAAGGATGCAGATCTGGTCATGAAGGGAAGTGAACTGACCAGAAATAAGAAGGCCCTTGACACTCTAGAACAGGAAATGAAAGTCCTTAAACTAGAGCGTGAGATAGAGAAGAAAGAGCTCGAGAGCAGAAGGAAGAGTGCTAGAGCCACAGATCTGAAGCAAGCTGAACTGGCCATTCAAATTGATCAAGCTCAGGAAAAGGCCAGTGAGTTTGCAGTCAGAATTGCCGAAGCTGCTCAACTTCGTGTGACGCTCAGTAGCCAAGAGAGTGCTATCGCCACTGCTAAGGCAGAACTTGAAGCTTCGCAGGACTTTCTCAATTTCACTATTGAGGAGGAGCGCAAGCAAATTCGGGCAGACATTGAAGCGGAGCTAGACGCTCCCTTCAAATCTGTCGAGTCACTTGAGAGGTTGATGGCCTCTGTCAAGGAGAGGGAGAAGCAGTGTGAATACCTGCTTGAAGAAATCTCAATAAAAACGGCGGAGATAGTGCTGTCCGAAGAACATGTCTTCGCGACACGGACCGAGAAGATGCTCCACGCCGTTTTTAACAAATTTGAGGAGCTACGTCAATCTATCACTGGAAAGATAATCACTTCAACCCCTGGCAGTGATGATGCCAAAAAGGGGGAAAGTGTTGTGAAGAGAAGTGCAGAAATTCAGGAGATACAAGGAGGAGCTGGAGGAAGTGGAGTGAAAAGGATGATGATTGAAGGAGGAAGTGGTGGAGTAGGAGGAGTTGAAGAGGAGAAGGAAGTGGATGATGAAGCTCGGGCTGAGCTTGCAAGGAGAAAGGGCATAGACAAAATCACTGAAGAGCCCCGCAAGCCGGTTGAGGGAAAGTTGCTTGGCTCTTCCATTGCTACTCACCCTCCTGTTATTTTGTTAACCAAGGAACAAAGGGAGCAGCAAATCGCAGCTGACGAAGCCCTCGCCCACAACTTGGAAAAACAGTTTGATCTAAAAGCTCTCAAAGCTTTTACTGAAGTCCAAGTGCCCGCTTCAACTCTGGCCGCTTCATCTTTGGCACTCACTTCATCTACTGCTGGAGCCACTTCATCCAGCCAAGCAGCCATTCCTCCAAGTGCCTCAGAGAAGAAGAAAGATATGCCTCCACCCCCACCACCAAAACAGACACTGAAGCGGACTGCACCCGAAGAGAAAGAGGATGATCCCGAGGCGCGAAAGATCAAACAGTCAGTCGCTTCACGAGCTGGTCAGATGGAGAGGAGGAGGAAGAGAGGAGAAGAGAGAAAGAATGAGGAAGAGAAGGAGAGAAGGATCAAGGCCAAGCGTCTTGAAATCATTGACGGCCGGATCGAGGAACACTTCAATGAAGTGAGACTCATCCAGTCCGCCCTCACTCGAAGCGCCTTCATTCCCTTCTTGCCAGAAGAATCAGAGGCGTGTGTAACTCAAGCATGGATGGACACTTGCTACGTTACCACGAAGGAAATGATTGACTCTGGCCGCTACCCACGCAAGGAAGAGCAAGGATACATTCGCAGGCGACTGATTGAGAAGCTTCCGAAGTGGAGCACTGAGCTGAGTGCAAAATTCAATGCAATCATGAAAGAAATGTCGAGCAGGACAGAAGAGGAGCTTATTGTGCGAAGAAATGAGCATCCAGACGCTCGAGAAATCGAGGACTTCATTCCTAGAGACCTCCGTGATGAGTGGCTGTACTACAAAGAAATGTTTATCAAAGCTTACTACTACTGGGAAGTAGTGCCACTACAGGATGAGTGCTCGAGGATAAATGCACTCAACAACTTTCTCTGTGCCTACAACGAGAAGTTGAGGCGGAAGATCTTCACATTGGCAGAGCTTGCTGAGCCTAAACCTCTAATCATCAAAGTACCTGCCGCGAAGGACTTCCCCATGCCATTCCTGCCCGGCACAAGTGTTCCCGACCGGAGTATCATTGACGAAGAGGTGGACGAAGCCTTCAAACTGGAGTATAGCTGGAGGAGACCGAGCATATACAATGTCGGTACGTTGGAAGTAAAAGTTCTCTCTGCATATGTCATTGAAGAAGAGAAGAAATAGGAGAAGAAGGAAGAAGAAAAGGAAGACAAGGACGAGGCTACCGGAATTTGAATTTCAAGTCTCTATATTTTGTGAACTGTTGTTCAAATCTATCTCATTTAAATTTATGTCACCTTGTGTCATTTACAAGCTTTGTGAATGATTTATCCTTATGCTACAAAACTCAAACAACTTAACCGAAAAAAAGGGGGAAATGAACTTAAAAGAAAATTTTCAAACGAACATGCAAAGGAAGCAGTCGCTTGAAGTTCAATTCCTTCCACGGTTAAGCAGGCTAATTCTCTTAGTCTAAAATCATTGGGTTTTGGCATCATCAAAAAGGGGGAAATTGTTGAGAATTGTTAAGGACAAACATGTTAAGGGGGAACCAATAAGGGACATTTTAAGAAATGAAGTATTGTTTTGATTTTATCCCAAAACCCCCAAGTGTCCTATTCCCAAGCGACCCATTTTGATGTAGATAATAGGTTAGAAAATTTTCTAAGCCTACACTGTTAGGATGGCTCAAATTTTGCTTAGGTTTTTAGACTGCAGAAATCCCAAGTGAAGGCCACTCACTTGAGTGTGTTTTTCAAGCGAAGCGAGTCTACCGAGCCGAAGTGAAGCGTGCCGAAGAATAGCGAAGCGAAGCGAGCGCTACAGTGGAATCGAAGCGAGTCCACCAAAGCGAAACAAAGCGAGCGCTACAGTAAAAAGCCAAAGCGATCAACATTTACTAAAGCAGTCACTTGGAAAACTCACTTCCCAAGTACCCGCTACAGTATGACCTTGAAGCGACTCGATTTGAAGCGGACGCTACGAGACTAAAGCGAAGCGAGCCACTACCTACCAGATAGCGACAGCACAATTCCCGCTTCGATTTTGAACTCCAGTCAACTTGAGATCGTCGCATTAATTGCGAGATCTCCACGTGTCGAATGCGGAGTGGAGCAGAGGAGTTGACTGCCAGGCCGACAGGGCGCCGCTACAGTACTGGCTCGCTCCAGTTACTGTTGTATTTGGAACTTAGCCATTCTCGGAAAAGTGCCAAATCTGCACGCCTGAAAAGCTATCCGCCTGTGCAAGTATTGTCGAGAGGAGGAGGGACAAGGCCACCTACCAAGCAACGGATCTCGGCAACCCTCCGCCTATAAATAGTGAAGGATGAAGACGAAGAGAAGGCAGAACACTACTTGAGCATTCGAGCGCCTACTGCAAACAAACACTCCCAGCCTTTGAGCAATCTTCGAGTCTTTGTTTCCAAGTGTTCTCCGAATTCCAGTTTCATCGGAATTCGTCTTCGCAACCTTCACACCTAGAGTTCTAAGCCCATCCCATACCTCAGCTTAGAAGAAGAGCTCTAGCCTACTTTACATTTACTGTAAAGAGCTCTTCATAGTGTGTTCGTCGTAAACCAAAAACCCTAACCCTAAGTTCTGTTCGTTAGGTTTTTGTGTTCGTCGTTAGGTTATTCCGATCCAAGGCTCTACCTTCATCGATTGTAGAAGCCTCGATCATAGAGTCTAGATCCAAGCTTGCACTTACCTCGTTTGTGTAAAGCTCGATTGAAGCTAGGCTGTAAGGAGAGCCCGCAATCTCCCTGTTGTCGGACTGAAGCGAGTGAAGCTTCCAGTCCAGTTAGGTTTTAGTAGTGAACCCGCAATCACTGCGTCTGTCGTCAGATCTAAGCGAGTGAAGCTCGATCTCGACTAGGTTTTTGAAGGACCCGTAACCTTTAAGTTCTTGAGTGAAGAGAACAGTTGCTTCGTGCAACAAAGTGGACGTAGGAGTTTTATCTCCGAACCACTATAAATCTCTGTGTCGTATCTCTCTAAACCCTAAACTCTTTATTTCCTTGTTTGATCATTCATTGCACTTGCATCTAAACAAACACAACTTGGAACTTTAAATACTTAGGAAAGATTTAGCTCACCAAATTCCGCATCTAGAGTAAAGTCTCACTCTTGATCAAGCTCTAAGCTTAGGTCAAGAGATTTGTGAAAACTCTAGATCTAGCTTTCGGCTAGGTCTTATCAAGATATCTTTTTGTTGGCTTAATATTATTCCTTCGGCGGATCGAGCAACCTCAATTCCTAAAAAGTATTTTAACCGATCCAAATCCTTGATGTTGAATTTCTTATCAAGATATCTTTTGATAGAATTAATGAGCTCTTCATTATCACCAGCAAGAATGATGTCATCGACATATATAAGAGCGAACTCTTATACATAAAGAGAGAATAATCAGCCTTGGATTGTTGGAAACCGATGCTAAAAAGAGCCTTCGTAAACTGGTACCAATTCCTTGAAGCTTGTCGTAGCCCATATAATCACTTGCGTAACTTGCAAACTCTAGCATCTCCTTGCTTTCCAAATCCTTGTGGTATTTTCATGTAAACATCTTCTTTCAAATCTCCATGCAAGAATGCATTATTTACATCGATCAAGTTGGTGGATCGCCCAATTCTTTTTAGCAGCAACAACCAATAAGGTTCTCACAGTGACAAGTTTTGCCACAGGGGCAAATATTTCATGAAAATCGATCCCTTCAATTTGTGTGAATCCTTTGGCAACCAATCGCGCTTTATATCGTTCGATCTCACCGTTTGGTTTGTATTTGATTTTATACCCCCACTTGGAGTCAATGGCTCTTTTTCCAGGTGGTAGAGCTTCCAAAGTCCAAGTTTCATTTGCCTCCAAAGCATCAATTTCCTTCTTCATGGCGTCACGCCAAAGAGGATCTTTAACAGCCTGAGAAAAATATTTTGGCTCATCATGTGAAGTGATGGCCGCAAGATAACATATGTGAGCATGAGAAAATCCTTCGTAAGAGACAAAATTAGCAAGAGAGTGTACCATCGAGGCGTTTGTATTGGACTGGGATAACGAATGGTCTATAGAACTGGGTAGATCTTTTCCAAGTGTTTGGGCTGCCTCCGAATTCGCCCACTATGCCTAGGAACGTTCTCAGTATCAGCTGGCCGTGAAACAATAATTTCTGAATTTTCTCGACGTGCATCAGCCGAGTCGACAGGCTGAAACAACTCACTTTGCTGCATACTAGTGCCGAAGGAAGATTCATGACTGTCGTTGTTGGCGGTGAGGTTGATCTCGTCACTTTCACAACCAAGATTAGAAGCCAAGTTCCACTCATTGAGCCTTTTGGCTGCCAAACTCTCAACATGTGCACCATTATTAAGGGAAAATATTTTCAAAAAATTTTACATTTCTCGATGTGTAAATTTTTTGACTTGATAAATTATAAACACGATATACCTTTTCCCCATGAGGGTATCCAACAAAAATGCAAGGTCTTCCTCTTAAGTCGAATTTATCTCTCCCTTTCTTCGTATCTCTTGCATAAGCAAGACATCCAAACTCTCTCAAGTGATCATAATTGGGTGCTTTATTCAACAAAATTTCAAAGGGAGTTTTATGGCCTAGAAGCTTGGAAGGCAACCTGTTTATTATGTAAGTGGTTGTTAATACACACTATCTCCAAAAATGGATAGGTAGTTCGGCTTGAAAGCGCAAGGCTCTTGCCACATCGAGGATATGTCGGTGTTTACGCTCAACCACTCCATTTTGTTGGGGTGTGTTCGTACATGAAGTCTCGAGTAAAATTCCATGCTCAGCCACATAATTCAACATATCACGAGATTGGAATTCACAACCATTATCGGTTCGAATTCTTTTAACAATTTTTCCAAACTGTGTTTTCACCATATTGCAAGATGTGGTCAAATATTGGTATACTTGAGACTTATATTTCATCAAATAAATTCGTACTCTGTAGTCATCAACAAAGGAAAGAAAATAATGTGCACCCGAAAAAAAAAAAAAAAGCAACTTTATAACCACCCCAAATGTCACAATGGATCATATCAAAACAAGCACTTGTCTGAATAGAGCTAAGGGGAAAAGGTGACCTTGTTTGCTTAGCTTTCATGCAAGAATCACAGTAGCCACTTTACCAAAAGAACTGATTTTTTGTACTTTAATACGAGAAGCATGTCCTAATCTTCGATGCCAAGTTTCCGGAGCAACTGTAGCCGACATGGCAAACCTTTCATTTCTTCTCGTTTCCAAGCAATATAGACCATCGTTCTGTTTCCCCAGTCCAATCAGGTTCCTCGAAGTCAAGTCTTGCATAACACAAAAATTTGGGAAGAAAGTTTAGGCACAATTGTAATCCTTTGTTATTCGGCTTACAGAAAGCAGATTGCATCGAAAATTCGGTACATGCAAAACATGATTGATTCTCAATCCATTTGGCAGCACCGCTTCTCCAACACCTTTGACAGCTACACATTCACCATTGGGAACACTCACTGGACTTCCATTCTTTATAATAGATTGAGATTCAAGTATGGTATCATCATGTGTGATATGTTCGGTAACTCCTGAATCGATCACCCATACTTTTGAAATAGAATCCTTACCAGCCATACTAGCTACCGGAATCGTTGGTCTTTGAGAGCTCATTATTCGACCAAAAAAACTCAACCAACTTCGTGAATTGCTCTTGGGAAAGTCCAGGAATGGGGCTGTTACCTGTCGCATAACCATTTGCGCTATTATGGGCTGCTTGAGGGCCTTTTCCTCCGACCTTTAAACCACTTTTTTCCTTTTCTGGAAATCCGACAAGGTGGTAGCAATACTCCACGTTGTGGTTGTTTCGCCCACAATGAGTGCAGATTCGTTTTTCTTGTAATCCTTCTTTTCGATCACCTCGCACCTGATTGGCTGGTTGCGCACGAAAGCCTACACCATGTTTTTGATTAGTTATGTGTGTTTGGAAGGCTGTCGCTTCAACGATTGGTCTCCTTGAGGATGTTATGTGGCGTTGTTGTTCGTCTTCCGACACCAAGTGATATGCAGCTCCAAGACTTGGCGTTGGTTTGGTGCTAAGTATTTGAGTTCTGATGGTATTAAAAGTGTCGTCTAGCCCCAAAAGAAACTCATACAGCTGCTCCTTTTCACGCATTGCAACCCACTTCTTTGAGAGATCGCATGTGCATTTACCACAATCGCATTGTGGTGTACTGGATACAAACTGGATCTCATCCCATATCCCTTTCAATTTTGTGTAATACGCTGACACCGACATCTTCTCTTGGAGAGTAAGGGTGAGAGCTTGTTTTAATTCGTATGCTCTCGGTGCATTTTCTTTGCCAAACCTTTCTTCAAGATCAGACCAAATTTCCTTGGCTGTTTTGGCATGCTTTGTGCTGTTCCGAATATCCTTCTCCATGGCTGCAGTTAACCAGCCTTTGACCATTGCGTTGCATTGCTTCCATAGCATATACTCCAACGTACCCTCAGCTGGACAAGGAATGGAGCCATCCACAAAGCCGATTTTGTTTTTGCAAAAAGCGAGTTACTCATCTCCTCCTTCCAGTCGGCATAGTTTCCGTCGCGTAAGATTTCGCTAACGAAAATCCGCTATCCCAAAACTAAATTTGATTTTTTCTTTTTACTATTTATTTACAAGTAACTTTGATTTCTCTTAAAAAATCTCTTTGCACATTTGTTTTAATATTTTATTAAATATTATATTAAGTCATATTTTATTTTTGCTAAATTTAAAAGGCCTAATTTTATAATAGCACAAGGCCTCAATATACATTGAGACGGGCTTGCATGCACAATATGGAGTATATAAAATGTTTTTTTTTTTTTTTTTTTTTTTTTTTTTTTTTTTTTTTTTTGAAATTGGGGGGTTTCGTCCCTGCATGCCACAACATTGCATCAATGCCGTTCAGATAATATCACTCCTCCAATCTCATTTCTCTACACTCCACTTGTTCCTACAAATTCCTCACCGGCACTCTAGAGTACAACTTATAAAATGCAAAAGTTATTATAAAGCAATCGGTACGTTACTTACTACACATCAGAAGATTAATAATTTATATAATAAATGTCAAAAATAATAATATATCTAGTCGATAAACATAAAAAATTATAATTAAGAGTATATAAGTAACAAATTTTGCAATAATCAAAACTAATTTAAGTACATTAAAATTGGGAATTTTCAATGCTAACGTATTCATTACAGATGATATCCTCTATCCCAAATTTTGTGTCTCAATTGTGTCCCAAATTCTAATTTTTATTAGTTAAATATTATATTACATTAAATGTATAAATGTACAATTACACTTAAATTTTATTTATTTTGAAAAAAAAAATAGAAAATTCATGATATTGTCCCCTTCCCATAAATTTAGTGCCTAGATGACATTAAGAAAATGAATTCATAATAGATTTATTCGATTTCTTAACAAAAATATACTATTGCAACATGACGAACAATCTAATTATTTATACAATTGAAAGTTCGTAACCGTTAAAAAAAAAAACAAAAAAAAAAAAAAACAATTAAGTTTATCCCGTGTATGGCTAATATTTGTCCCTGACATTTTTATTTATTTATTCATTTACTTAATTTTATCGTAATCTAAAACTTAAACTAGTGATAGGAAATATTTAAAAAAAAAATAGATGAGGCTAGAAACTTAATATTAGATTAATTAAGAAAATTACAAAAGGTTGCTGAAAATAAAATACAGACGCAAGCACAATATAAAACTTAAACACACTGTATAAAATTATAATACTAATACTGAATGTAATTTTATGCGTGTATGAAGTTAATGAGTTAATTTGTTCCTCTATATTTAATTTATCTTCTTTACATTTTATTAATGATATAATAAACAAAAGAGAATATTCTTAAGGATTCCTTTTCTTCTATATATGTGTGAAAATTGTTTTGAGATGAATTATTGTTTCTACTGTATTTTTGTATCAAAGTTGTTGTATAATCAAACAATCTCTTGGAGATTCTCTATATAACAAGTATATACCCACTTCTTCCTAGCAAAAATGGAATGCAATTAGTTACGATTTAGATATTCTTGAAAAATAGAACCTTTTTTAACATATGCTTCATTAATTTTGGTGGGATAACAAAATAATATCGCAGGGAAACATGAACAAATATCTAATTGTACAATAACACATAATTCGTACATTTAACCACAAAATTTGATACCGACATTCCATGATTTAATAAAATCTTTGTATCGTGATTGGTCACGTGTGTCATGTGTAAAAATGATTTGATTCGGATATTTTTGGCATGTCGGCGAAGCGGGTCGGGTCAAACGTATGTTGGCATCGTGTGATTGGTCATTTCATTTGCAAGTAAAAGACTCGAGAGTCAACCAACCAGCAACAACAAAGCATAAAATCTGAAATCTCAAGTCTCATTTCTTCATCAATTTCAACGATGACTTATCACAAAGTTCCCCAAGAACCGCACCACCACACTTCAGGTTTTCTCTCCTCTCTCTCTCTCATCGCAGCATTTTCACTTCATGAGTTCTACTAAATTTCTTGCCAATCAGATTTTGAGTTTCATTCTTGTTGATGATTGAATCCATCTTGTTTGATTAGGGCATGCACCTCCACATCCTACGCCGCCGGCGCACCACCCACAGCCGCCGCCGCCTTCCCACCACCCCCACCACGACGATCATGACTCTGGATCTGGTTGCTGCTCCTTTCTCCAAGGCTGGTATGCTAAATCTTTTCTTAATCTTATGAGAATTGGAATATGTTCTCTGCTTGTAGCACACTGGTGTCAACTTCAATGAACTAAGCTAATAAACCTAACAATACTTGTTGATTTACCCAATTTCGGCTTTGGATTAGGTCTTAGAAACTTCACCAGGTTTATTATGCTAGCATCTTAGAGTAGGCTCTGCTCGAGTGCATCTCAAAAACACTTCTGACTTAAGTAGATGAGCTCCGTCAAGTGTTTGTTAGATTACTCGGCCGAGAGCATGATTGCCTTGGTTGATTGAGGACATATACCAATAACCTTCACTTGTTGCAAGCTGCTAATTTGACTTGGCTTGTCGCCCAAATTTTAGAAAAAATCGATTCTTCCCTAATGCAAGTATATATGGTTGTAGATAAGCAAAACTGTTCTAAAGTTTAACTGATACTGATAGGTTGATGCTCCAACTCGTTAGACATTCATTTTCTAGGCTGGTTTCCTTCAATCTTGACCTGAGATGAGATAAGGATTCAATTTGGAAGTAGTTTTACAAATGCATAGATGATCTTCCCTTCTTTAGTTCTTCTCTACCATTTTTTTCGTCTTGCTTTTATAGAGCGATAACACTACATTCAACATCAGCTTACTCTCAAAAATGCTACCTAATCTTCTTATAAACATGACTAAATTTCTCTCTATGAGTTCGTTGTATATCGGGCTTGTCTAGTCTGTACATCTTCTTCTAAAGGAGCGTCGCTCTTTATATCATGCACCTTGTAAGAGTAACAAATTTGTTTGTGATTTGTAGCTTATCTGTCCTTTGTTGCTGCTGCCTATTTGAAAAGTGTTTCCCCTGCTGCTTCCGAGCATAAGACTTCGCCTACTTGTATCGGTGTTAATCGTTTCAAACTATCCCCTCGAAAAAAAAGAAGTCCTTCCAGTGTCATTTGTATGAGACCATGTTGATGAATAGTTGTCAATCTTACTTGACCATTATTCAACCATTTGCTGTATTAGTATCTCTTTGTTGTATTACTATGAACGACTCAGCTTATACGAACGCTGATTAAATAAGCTCCATAGGTTTTGCCCTCAACTTCTACAATCCATAATCGTAAAGTAGAACTAAATAATTTTCCCATGAAAAAAAGCCATTACAAAAATAGAACATATATATTAGCTTGGTATAAACGATAGTATACTAAAATTGGGACTCATGTGTGCATGTGTTGGCCTAGCGGTAGAGAGTTGAGATTAATGTATCATACCTGAAAGGTATTGAATTCGAGTCTTCCGTAGTGCGACCTTTAAAATTAATGGACCGAAGATCCTACCGGTAGAGATGTCAAACGCTCCGGTCGGGTCGGGCCGGCCCGAGCCCAAGCCCAAGCCCATCGGGCTCAAGGGGAAAGTCGGGTCAGATCGGGCCGGCCCAAGATTCCATCGAGCCACTAAAATTAATGCCCAAACCCGGCCATTAGAAATTTATAATGTAAAAATGATCGGGTTGACCGAGCCGCTCAAGCCTATCGGGCTTTTGAGTGTCTTGGGCCGGGTCTGTCGGGTCAACCCAAAATTTCAATGGGCTTCCGATGTCATAGCCCAAGCCCGCCCAAACTACAGGCAGGCCGAGACTACCAGTCGGGCCAGACTTTTTCGGGCCAAATTTGACATCTCTACTTACCTGACATAGAATATGCAAGGAATTCGAAAACCTAATTTAAAACGGCCATTTGATATAGCAATAAAATATATAAATTCAAACTTCCATAATCGAAAGGAGGAATGATTAGAGTTACATAACTGCGCAAGAGGCAAGTTGCCATTATTGGGTTGACGTTGTACAATACTTGTACATCCATTAACATACTATATATATGTGTGTGGCTTAGACCATTTTTTTTCAGTGGTTGAGAAGGTAAAGATCCAATACTTTGGTAACCTGAGTTGCAAGTTTAGCATAGTTATCAGGATTTGGTGCAGAGTCGTTCACTTTCTCGTATTCAAGGCACCAATTCACGAACCCATCGTTGAAGGTAATAGTGGCACAGAAACTCGAGTAAAGCTGCAATACATCGCCTTCGATGGCTGTCATCCTGAGCGACCTCTCTCCGTCGTTTATTCCTTCAGTCTTCGCCTTCAGACTCATTGCCTTACCTGTAGATAAGTTGCTATTTTGATTGAGAGAGAGAGAGAACGCTAAATTTTCTCCAGAGACAGGAGTAACCAAGAAAAATAAAGATATAGAGGTTTTAAAAATTGATTTTGTATGTTAAGGGTGCGTTTGGTATTTATCTCAAAATGAAGCAAGATGAGTCATCTTAAGATGATTCATGTGAATAGTGCCAAGATGAATAATAACCCGGATGATATCATATTGTGTGCGGCACAAATTACAAAACTGTAGATTAAAATTTAGATTGACCAAATTACCCTTATAAATACGCCTACCGATTTCAATTTTTATCGTTGGGATTAAATAATAACCTTTATTATTATTATTATTATTATTATTATTATTATTATTATTATTATTATTTAGTAGTATTGTTATTATTTTTATTATTATTTAAAATTGTATAAATATATAAGGGTAAAATGGTAAAAGAGAGAAAATATTGCGTTTTTGTTCAAAGGAGATGAGTCATCTGACCAAAAACAAGGCGAAATAGTGAAATAGCACTGGGCTTGAGCTTCATCTTGGGCTCTCTATTTAATTTCATTTATGTACCAAACAATGAGATGAACCAAGATGATTCATCTCATCTTGCCTCATCTTGCTTCATCTTATGTAACAAACACAGCCTATTTGTTTTCTTTATAGGAAATGGAACCAATAAATGGATAGACAAAAAAGGAAAGTGATACTAATAGAGTGCCATGGAAGAGTATCTTTGAAGAGTTCGTCCCCTAACTGATATTGTCGGCTACGTCCCTATTTCTACGATCACGACTATTATGATTTCCTTCATGACAACCGATTCGTAATTGTTATCCTAAGATTAATTACTGTACTAAGATTAATTACTGTACAAATATAAGTGCAGTTATGCTCTTTTTTTTTCCCCAACAACTAACATTAAATTTAAGGAACCGGGCACAAAAGACTCAGAACCTTATGACCTTTGCTCTTAGACTTAATCCCTTACCCCTCGACCAAACATATATAATTCTTAACAATGAGAACTAAGCATGGAATCATTGCGTAATTTCGTTGTAATTAAGTACTGACCGAGGACGTATTCGAACTTCTTGACGTTTCCATCACGACCTTCCTCGCCTTCAATCAACTCTGCACTTTTGAAGACCTGAGGGAAAACATTGACGATGTTGGTTATGTTATTTTTAAAGAAATCATAGACCTTTGCAGGAGGGCTTGATATCTCGGCCTTAGCCTCAATCTTTGCAATCTGAGCCATGCCTAGATTAATTTCTGGGTTTTTATCTTTCTATATACGTTGATGAGAGAGAAAGTGTGTTGTTGCAGAAAACTCATGCAAATTCTCTGAGTTTATATAGCTGTTTAGTTTTTGGAAGAAGAATAAATTAAAGGAGGGGGTTGAGACCACAGGATAAACCACCATACAAATGGGCATTCAAACAGCTTGAGATTCTGTATTGAAATTGTGAGAGATCGAAGAGTAAAGTTTTAAAGTCATTGGTCGTTGTCGAGGGACATCGGAATAAGCACGCCTTTTCTTCTATGTGTTATTGACGTCTCTCGTTTACCCTACATTAATTTCGTAATGATATTGACTCTAATATATATGTTGGCTAACCCTTTGTTCATGATCGATGAGCACTTTCCTTTCTGCACGAGATTAAGGCGATAGTGTTTCATTTTCTCGGGTCTTCGTATCAAATCTTTAATAAACCCCTAGTTAATCAATTTGATATGATTGGTAAAACTAAAACTAGTCGAATTACCACGTTAAAAAAGTAAATGTATAAAATAAAATAATACTTCAAATTTCAATCGATACATATAAATTAGGACACATGATTTCATTCGAAATATAGGACCAGCTATCCCCAATACACATAGGCAGAGGTTCGAAGTTATCCACCAAAGAGTTCCCAATAACAAAGGTGGTGGGAATATTTATATTACATCACTTTTGAACGTAAATGGAATTACAACAAAGTGGGAAAGAAGTATATAAAAATATCGAATCAAGTTATTTTGTACGGTACCAACAAATAATGGACCACGTAGATGCTATTAGACTTGTATTGTAGTACTTCATTGTTTCAAAAATTGTTAAATCTAACGAGATTTTAAGATAAAATGGATCGTTACAATATTTTTCTCAACGTGCAAGAGCCTCTATTACCATTTTCATTTGCATGGGAGAGTGGGGCTATAGTTTGGGTACATGAGAAATCATACGTTATCTACTTGTTGGTCTCAAAACGAGTGAGAACGTACATATAGAGGGTGAATAAGCGTGTATTGATAAAAAGTCAACCTTTTTCGTCATTGTCTTAAAAAGTGAGCAGTGCCTACAAAAGGTACCCATGAGAGGTGTTTCTATATGTACATAGTTTGGTTCATTTAGAAATAAAGACTGACGTGTAAAACATAAATAGATTTGTATCATTAACCTGATTAAAATCCGTTGTTGATATCGACTTAAGCATAAAATTCTATGAATTTAGCATGCATGGTTACATATTTAAGCATAATTGTGTACAACTCAAAGCATTTTTTGCATGCACAATCAAAAAATATACATATTATCATGTTTTAGTATGCTTACAGTGGATAGAGGAACATCTACGTAAAATTGTTGAAAACAATAAACTAAACCTCATAATGTTCGTAGCAATTTCAAAATGACATTTTCTCGGTCTTCAAATCAAAGCTTTATTAATTAATCTCCTAGTCAATTTGTTTGCTTGGTAAAACGAAAAATTACCTATCAAGTTACAATAAAAAACTTCAAATTTCAAACCACTGAAGTTTACACACGCCTATGACTACCTCCTCCACCCTGAAAAAGTAGTTATACCCAACTCGTTTATGAAATTAACCTCGAATTCTCTCTCTAGCTACTCTAGTTTCAAGCCATTGATTTCCCAAATAGGGAAGCTACTAAAATAGTTAGGATATTTAATGGAAGATGGAGGTCAAAACTATAACAGTAACAAGTTTAGCAATGAAGTAAGCATCTTTCCATATGTGTGTGTGTGTGTTTTTCAAGTATGCATGCATGACTATACTTTGTCTATAAATTATACAGTTGGAAGAGCGATCTGCAGAAGAGAGGGCGATCGACGATTGGCTTCCGGTAACTTCTTCAAGAAGAGGAAAATGGTGGTTTTCAACTGTTCACAATGTCACCGCCATCGTCCGAGCTGGAGTCCTTGGCCTCCCTTACGGCATGTCTAAACTCGGATGGTAATATTTATATCGATAGTTTAAATCCATGTTTCCATGCATTTAGTGTATTCAAAAGCAAGAGGGTGTTTGGCTAAGCACTCGTCGGCTCTTATAGCATGTTTTATTTATCTTGTAAGTTGTCAGAGAGCTTATTCTGGTAAACACTTTTCAAAAGTTTATAAGCTCTTGAACAGTTTATAAGTTGTTTCGAGGAACTTATAGCTTAACGAAACACCTCCCAAGTGCATCAATGCCTCAAAACATTAGGATTCTTAATTCTTTGCCACTGGCGACGCCAGTATGGAGCAAGGGGGTACAACTGTACCCCAAAAATTTTGCAAAATTTCTACTAGTATTACATAAGTAATTTTTTATTTATAATAATTAGGAATAATAATAATAATAGAATATTGGTTTTAAGAGTTATTTTTGATTGATTCTTTAATGCAATAATATTAGAATACTAGTGTTTTTTCTCACCAAATTAGTATTATTAATTTTTTCGGTTGCTAGCCTAGAGGTATCAAGAATGTATTTCGAACAACTTATTTCTAAAAGAAAATCGTAAAATATACGATTCATCATTAATTAAATGATTGTTTGGTCACTTTCATTAGAGAGATGTGTCTCTATGATTTTTTTTATTTTTTTTGTAGATGTTGTCAATCTTTATTTCATTATTTTTATATGCTCCATCTGTCCCATTGATATAATGACAACATTTTTCCCGGCATGAAAATCAGGACGAGAGTGTTGATATATCAAATAGTGTGAATAAGTTTTAATAGGTTAAAATTTTGCCGTTTTATGTATCCTTATATCACTGAAATTGACGAAAATAGAATTTATCACCAATGAAACAAAGCGAGTAATTATTTCTCGTGCCCCCGAATTTTAAATCCTGGAGTCGCCACTGTACTTGTACCCTAATTAATTAACATGAGTGAGTGTTTGATGTATGTACTAAATTTCAAGGGGACCCGGAATGACCGTCTTGTTATTATCTTGGATCGTTACTCTGTACTCGTTGTGGCAAATGGTGGAGATGCACGAGATGGTTCCCGGCAAACGTTTCGACAGGTACCATGAACTAGGCCAACATGCATTTGGTAAGAAGCTTGGTTTGTGGATTGTTGTCCCTCCTCAACTAATATGTTTAGTTGGAGTGGACATAGTTTACATGATTATAGGAGGCCAATCTCTCAAGAAATTCCATCACTTGGTATGTGAAGATTGCAACGACATCAAGCTCACGTACTTTATACTGATTTTCGCCTCTGTTCACTTCGTACTCTCTCAACTTCCCACGTTCAATTCAATATCTGGTGTCTCTCTCGCAGCAGCAGTTATGTCCATAAGGTGCATATATTCTCCCTCTCTATAATACGAAACTTGTGTCCATCGGAGCAAGTTTTGTACACTTTCTTTGTCCTACTATTCTTGTCTTACTTTATTATTTAATATTATACAGATATTCAGCAAATGAGATGAGAATAATTAGTTATATTTCTCATGAGATTGGTGACTTCGTCATCCAAATTAGACTCTTTTTCGTTTAGTACATTGAACTCTTAATTAATTAATGACTTTTTTGAAAATGTCATGACATTTCAAATATATTAATTTACTATGCTTCGAAGTCCGACGACTTGAAAAATGGCGTGGACCACGAAAGATTGAGTTATGATAATTGGTCCAAATTAAATATGTGGAACTCTCGATATTAAATAAAAGGTTAGGTACTCAACTTATGGTCAATATATAATAAGAACATGAATTTTGTATTACGTGAAATTCAACCCAAAAAAAAGAAAAGAATTTTGTATTACGTGAAATTCAACCCAAAAAAGAAAAAAGAAAATGAATTAATCAGAAAATTCTGATTTGCAGTTACTCTACAATTGCGTGGGGTGCCTCACTGAAGAAAGGAGTGCAACCAGAGGTGCAGTATGGCTATAGATCAGAGTCCGAAGCCGATACGGTCTTCGACTTCTTCAGCGCTATGGGGAGCGTTGCTTTCGCCTACGGAGGCCATAATGTGGTTATGGAGGTTCAAGCTACCATGCCTTCAACACAAGAAAAGCCTTCAAAGAAACCTATGTGGAAAGGAGTGATCTTCGCTTACGTAATCATTGGCTTGTGCTACATCCCTGTTGCTATAATCGGATACCGGATGTTTGGAAATGAGGTGAACGAGAACATTCTCGTCTCGCTACACAAACCTAAGTGGTTGGTGGCCATGGCTAACATGTTTGTCGTGGTTCATCTCGTTGGAGGCTATCAGGTTTACCTAAATACTATAATATTCATTCATTTTGTTTGAGTACAAAACATACACACTCCATTATTCATTTGTGAACCCCCGACTTAATGGTTAGAAGGAAAACGTATTACCAGTTGATCATGCGTTCAAACTAATGCATGGTGGGTGCAGATAAATGCAATGCCGGTATTTGATATGATCGAAGCGGTGCTACTGAAGAAATTGAAATATAAGCCCGACATGCGTTTAAGATTTATTTCGAGGACTTCATATGTTGGTAGCTACCCCACAATCCTTCTTACGTTTTATAGTTTATATGCAGGCTAGGGCAATTAATCTAAATCATATCCCTTGTTACGAGCTCGTACTGATTCGTTATTCTCAGGTTTTACAATGTTTGTGGGAATTACTCTGCCTTTCTTCGATGGCCTTCTTGGGTTTCTAGGCGGATTTGGCTTCGCACCAAATACCTACTTCGTAAGAAACAAGAGGTTTTCCATTACTTACGACGTATTTTCTTTAGCAGTTTAGCTTGATTTGTTGTATTTTGCAGCTTCCATGCATCATATGGCTTGCCATCTTCAAACCAAGGAGATTTAGCTTCTCTTGGTTGGCAAATTGGGTAAGTATATGTATATGTTTAGCTATTTATCACTTGCTCTTCTTCCTCAAGACGATGATCGACCTAATATTCGTGAGACGGGTTGTCGATTTTCAGTTTTGCATATACTTTGGGATTCTTTTGATGATTATGGGGGCCATTGGAGGGCTAAGGCAGATCATACTCCATGCAAAGACCTACGAGTTCTATGCATGAATCGCCATGCATGCTTAGTTATCTCAATTGTTTTGCATGTGTGCTCATTTTATCTTTGAACAAAAGTAAACCGGACTTTAAACTTCATTGTACTACAATTAATAATGCACTTCCTTTTAAAAGGTAAAAGCATTATGGTCAAAAAACATCGATCTTTATAAATGATTATCCTGAGCATTGCTTTGATATGAGTCCATAATTACTAGATGTGTATACATTCTGGCCGCTTTAAATGCAATAATAATGCACTTTGTTAGTCCCATATCGATCGACCTCGAAAAGGTGCAGATTAAAGGATCATTTTCCCTTACATGGACTTTTGACCGTTAAATAACTCGACTGTAATTTAATATTTCCTCTGTCCTTTTCAAGTTGAGTGATTTCTTTTTGTAATTTTCGGCACGCTTTTCCACGCCTCTAGATGATGGATTTTAAAACGGATTTTTGAAGATTTTTTTCTTTTACGGGATACTACAACACAAAACAAATTAAAGAATTTTTTCGGCACGCTTTTCCACTTGTAGTATCCCGTAAAAAAAAAATTCTTCAAAAATCCGTTTTAAAATTCATCATCTAGAGGCGTGGAAAAGTGTGCCGAAAATCTCAAAAAGAAATGACTCAACTTGAAAAGGACATAGGGAGTACTACTTCCTCGGTTGATTCTTATATTATTAACACTGATTGATCGAACTTAGAGGGTGTTTGGCTAAGCTTATAAGCTAGCTTATAAGATGTTTGATTGCTTATAAGTTGTTTGACCGCTTATAAGCACTCTAAATATGTTTGGCAAAATAAGCTCCTTAAGAGCTTATAAGATGCAAAAATAAGCAAAAAGTGCTTATAAGCACTCCAAAAAATAAGCTCTTTCACCCCAACTTATTTTTTTAAAATTTTGCTTATTTACCACTATAATTCTACTTTATTTTTATATTTATATTATATACACTTCCATTTGATATTACAACATTATGATTTCAAAATTTTATTTTTAATTTTTTTTAATTTTCAGATTTTATTTTTTTATTATCTCCTTGAGCTTATAAGCTCTTTTATCCAAACACTTCAACAACTTATAAGCTCTTACCCTCATACATCTTATAAGCTCTTAAACATCTTATAAGCACCTAGAGCTTATAAGCATTTTGAAATAAGCTTAGCCAAACGAGCCCTTAATTATTTTAAAGAACTTATAAAATGTTTTGTAGAGCCTATTTGAAAGAGCTTATACTAACGGCTTATATTGGCCGAAATTATTTTAAATTCAAGTCGAGCTTAATTATATTAGCAGTGATTGGTCAAGCTTATTTGAAAGAGCCTATAAAATGTTTGAAGGAGTTAATTAAAGAACTTATAAAATGTTTGAAGAGCATATTAGACTTAAAAATTAGTTAGGGTGTAAGTGTTTATTTTTCAAAAAAGCAGAAGCTCCTACATCAATGGATAAAGTGGCGTAAATGAGTTTTAATGGATTAAAATGTTGTCATTTTGATAATATCTATATATTGTGGGACAGACGAAAATGAAATTTATCCCTATATTAATGAGACGGAGGGAGTAAGTTATAAGGGCAAGAAACTTATAAATTGTTTCAATAAGCTTATGCTAAGCCAAAAGACAATCACCCATAAGTATGATAAAATATGCTCCTATTAACATTTAATATCAATCAAATTCAGTTTCAAGTTCTAACAAAGTACTAGATATCTCTAACTGAATACTACTGATTGTCAACATCTCTGCTTCCACCTTCTCCCTAAATATCTCCATATCTAATTCACGCAAAACTACTTGAATCTGAAGATCATCGCTACCCTGGCTCTCTAGCTGATCTTCCTTTATTTTCATGGCCGAAATCGCAGCAGACGTGCTGCAGCGCTCCACACGGATAAGCTCGAGTGTCGGAACATCGCTGATGCCTAACGGGGATCTCTTTCAGCGACACCAGATTCCGAAGAACAAGCTTTTCCAAAACTGGGAAATGGGAACTTTCTGCAGTCCAATGAACCAGATGACAACCATCGATTTTCAAGAATTTGAGGCGGGGAAATTGGTCGTTAACCGAATTCCACTCTTCTCCTTTCATGACAGAGTACTTTTCTAGCTGGAGAACTTCAAGTCGGGGCAACGAAGCAATCATTGTAAGATCTTTCCAATGAAGTTGACAATAACTCAAGGACAACTTATTTACTGAACTCGGGAATGTGAGAATCGTACTCAGCTTATAATCTGGAGTTGGCCATTTACTTCCTTTGATACTCATCCTGAGTGATTCAAGTTTATGCAAACAATCAAGATTGCTTAGAGACTCGATCAGACAATCATCATATCCATGTGACTCACTGTCATAATCTATATGCAATTTCTTGATGTTCGGGATTTGACTACATACCTCCTTACATAGCTTGAAGTTCGACGTCGTTGTAAGTGTCTGTAAGTTGTCCAGGATCAACAAGTCATCTCGTCTCTTGCTTGGAGGGGGTTGAGGAAGATAAATCCGATGGCACTCCACATGCCTAAGTTGTCGCATCTTCCAAATTTCAACGGGCGCAACAATCAGCCAAGGGAATTCTCGTATAACAAAAGTTTGCAGATTCCAAATAAGAAATAGTGAAGTAGGAAGCTCCCACGCAGATTCAATTGTTGCGGGAATATTAGGCAGTCGAAAGGCGAGGTACCTCAAATTCACATTCTCAAATAACTCCTCTGAACCATAACGAGCTTCATTCAGAACTCTCAACAATGTATACTTATTTGGCTGCTGAAGTCTGTTCCTCATAGTAATAGAGCGTGCAAAGGGGAGATTAATATTTTTTTGCAACTTACTAACAACTAGGAGACGGCGTTCTATACCTAGTATTTTGTCTTCAGTCACATGAAAGAATTCTTGTTCCTCAGCTACTCTTAAGCACAGGTCTCTCAAGATATCATGAATGCAACAAGATGCAATCTTTCCATTATGTCTATGTCTGCCAACTAAAATAAGGTTTCTGCCAATTAGATCATTCAAGTAACACTCTGCAATCTCTTCTAAAGTTAGGGTGCCATTTGGTCTTATAAATCCCTCAGCAATCCAAAGTTTGATGACTTCAGAAACACGGACTATGGTATTTTCTTGAAATACTCCCATATAGAGAAAGCATGGCTTCAAATGAGCAGGCAAGTGATTATAGCTCAAGGATAAGACATCTAAGGTTTCTTGCTTCACAGCAGAACGGAGAGTTGATTTTAAATCTTCGGCAACATCCTCCCAATATCCAACAGTCCTAGGTGATTTTAGAAGACTCCCACCAATCACAACAATGGACAATGGTAGTCCTTTGCATAGCATAACAATCTTCTTTCCAACTTCCTCTAGTTCAGGATAAGGACAATTTTCTTGTTGGAATGCCTTTTCACAAAATAATTCCCAACTTTGAAGCTCGTTTAGAAGATTCATGGTAAAGCAAGAAGATCCACTATCATGGGCCACATTTGACAACCTAGTAGTCAGAACAACCCGACTTCCATTTACATTATCAGGAAAGAAACGCCTAAGTTCGTACAGAACCTCGACACTCCACACATCATCTAAGATAATCAAATATCTCCTAGCTGATAATGTCTTGTGCAGCTCTAATCCTAATTCATCTACAGTTCCGCTAGGAAAAGAGAATTTCCCAAGGCCAGAAAGAATTTCCGCAAGAATTTCTTCGACGTTATAATGGTGAGATGCTACAATCCAAGCACGGATATCAAAGTGTTGAGTTATATATAGATGTTCATACACGGTTTTAGCAAGTGTAGTCTTACCTATACCGCCCATCCCAACGATTGAGATGATACGCCTGCTGGATTGTTCTTGAGTGAGCTCGTGAAGGAGCCGAGTCAACTCGGCATCGATTCCCACCATAGCAGTCTCTCCGGTCTCCACAAGAGGCCTTGACCTCCGCAGCCTTCTCCACCACAGCACCGAATCGTTGAATTATGAGCTGCATATGGATCGGGAATTTAGGGCTTTTTTCAGCGGCTCCAGCGTGAATCTGATCGACAATGTGCGATTCGATCACATCTTCGGCGGCGTGAGCTGCGGATGCGATTCTTCTCTCCAAATCTTCTGCCTCTTTGCTGCCTCCGCCATGGTTGTAGAACCCTAAGAAATCGAGCAAAAAATCGGCCTTTTCCATGAGAGATTGGATGGATTTGCTGTCGAGAGAAGCAGAGTGGCGCGGATGGGTCGTGATTTGCTCTATGTTGTTCATGAGTGAAACTAGAGCTGCCATTGCCGGCGGTTTCGCTTTCAAAGCTCAAGAAGAAGAAGAAGAATTTGCAGACTTGGTCTCACTGAGGATAGTGCCGGGAAAGGATTTTCACTTCAACTAGTACCATTTCTCACTTAAAAACGTCTGCTATGCATCACACAAATCTAAACCTACATGTCTAAATCAAAATCCAATAGTTGACCAATGCATTATTAGAAAGAATATCATAATTAAGAATGTAAATTAAATTATGCAATTTGACCCTAAAAAATGTTAAAACAAGTTATGACAAGAATATAAGCACAAATGAGAGTAAGAGTTAGTTTGTGTCTTAATTAAAATACTTCAGTTGTGTGTTTGGATACAAATGATTTAATTCACTTGTGAGTATATATGTTTTATCACATTGAAGTGTAATAGTATGACATTTTTTTATAATTCTTCAATATTTTTTACAGTAAGATAGCAATAAGCATATAAGAGGCAAATGATTTAATTCACTTGTGAGTATATATGTTTTATCACATTGAAGTGTAATAGTATGACATTTTTTTATAATTCTTCAATATTTTTTACAGTAAGATAGCAATAAGCATATAAGAGGCACAAATATAAAATGAAAAATCATTACTTAAACTTTAAAACAACTTAAACGATGTATGATCATGTAAGTAAGTTGTAAAATGAAAATACAAGCAAATTAATGAATTGTGGCTCATTAATAGAACTAATAGTTATACTATAAATACTACATGTTGCTATTAATACTACATATTACTACTAACACTTTATAGTAAAACTAGACTATTAATACTACATGTTGCTATTACAACAATAGAATCATTAACACTAATAACAGAATTATGTTAACAGTATCAATATGCCTCGTTTGGTAGTCGTGATGAGATATGGTAAGAAAAGATAACTTATCATGCCTCTCATGATAAGGATCAAAATAACTTATGTTATCCAACTGTTTGGTAGTTAAGATAAAAGTAATATTATATAGCCTTACATGTTTGATAGTCAAGATTAAATGCATGATAAAAAGTGAAATTACTAATTTGACCCCGATATTAATTATGAGAAAATTGAAGAAAAGGACAAAATGGGAAAAAAAAAAAAAAGAAAAAAGAAAACCTATGTTGTTACTGTTCATATGGGATAGCCTTATCACGTGGGAGGCCTATGATAACTTTTACAAAGAGCTACAATAAAATTATCTCGGGCCGGATGATAATCCCGGGCCGATGAGTTATCCAATGTACCAAACGGTAGGATAACTCGAGATAGCTTATCTTATCTCATGTTATCTAACTTACCAAACGAGCACCAAGTGAACATATTAAGAATGAACAACATAAGATAGGGCATGGAAGCATTCCTCCCATTATAAATAGGGCGATGTTATTCGGCTACAATGTGGTCGACCATAATTTTAACTTTTTTATTTTTTTAATATCAAATAATTTATATATTTATGCCAAACTTTTTTAAATTATAAAAAACTCTAAAAGCGATACTTTGTATTGTTTACGTATTTTTTAAAAATTAATCCTTTAGTTATTTGATAACTTTTACTATTTTATAAAATTTGTTACCTTTCTATCTAAAAAATAGGAAAAATATGTAGCTTTTGGAAAAAAGAAAAAAAAAAAATTAAAATTAAAATTAAAATATAGAAATAATTAATTATTTATCATTTATTATTTTTAAAATTACATATATTATGAACAATTGTTTTGAGTGGCCGCCTACATTATGACCAAATATATATAGTCTACATATTTTTGTTTTTATCCATTGAAAATAAGAAATTAAAGTTATATGCACAAATTAAGAGTTCTTTACCTGTGTAAAGAAATTATAGGGTTTTAACATCGATTCCTAAATTAATTGTTAAACTATTCAAAAATCAGAGCTACTTTCAAATCTCAATGTCGCCATTCTAGTAGATGAACAAATCCGCCATTGTTGTTCGATTAATCACTTCATCGGCTGCCCAAATTCCGTCAGGGTTGTGGAAATGGCAGCCCTAATCTACCAGATCTTCTCGTCGGCGGCGCTGCTGGCTCAGGGGATCTTCCACCTAATCTCCACCACCAGAAACCACCTCAAATTCCCCGCCGATTACGCCGCTAAACCCTACCATCCCCTCCCCTTCACCGCCACCGCCCACCACCACAACCCCCACCGGTGGCGACATCTGCAGCTCTACCTCATCATCCTCTGCATCGTCATCGCAATCATCCACCAGCTTCTCATCTCCTCCGACTCCGATCCCCTCGTCAAAGGCCGCTCCGCCGTCCACCTCTTCACCTCTCTCCAATCCGCCGCCTTGCTGTTCGCCTTCCTCGTCCTCGCCCTCGCGCTCCTCCTCTCCGACGCCACGTCGCTCCTCCCTCTCCCGCTGGATCTCTTCTTCGCCATCGGCTCCGCGCTCTTCTTCCTCGAATACTCCCTCTCCTCCTCCTCCGCCGCCCTTCAGACCTCCGATCTCCAGGCGAAATGCGCCTCTATCTCCGCCGGAATCTCGGCGCTCTCCTCCGTAATGTGCCTGGCCCTCGCCTGCCAGCCGAAGCTGTTCATGGCCGATGCCGCCCTTGGCGCCTCCTTCTGTTTGCAGGGGCTGTGGGCGCTGCAGACGGGGCTCTCGCTCTACGTTGACGTCTTCATACCGGATGGCTGTCACAAGCTGCTGGACGTGGTGAGCGGCGTCGAGGGATCGACGAAGTGTGATTTGGATGATTCCAAGCTGAGGGCTGTAGCTATTCTCGATCTTGTTTTTGTTCTTCACGTAGCTATCGTGCTTGTTATCTTCCTGCTGGTCTACATTGCTGTTGCCAAGACTCTGGGCGTGCGTGCCAGATTCGGAACGTATGAAGCATTGCCGAGTACTACCCTTGATACGAATCACATCCAATTGAAGGCTATGACCGGCACCCAGGCTTAGCAAGTTTAGGTACCGATGCGCTCTCTCTCTCGCTCATTATTTTCCCTTATTTCATGACTACTACGGATGGTAATCGGAAATTGAGCTTCTACTGTGATATGAGTTATAACTATTTCTTGATGAGAATCTCTTTTATATGTTAATATGCTTAGACACCAGTGGGTAACAAACAAGTCTTTTGGTTTTTTCTGTTGTTAAGTGCTCGGCCCTACCGTTCTAAATTCTGTTTTAAGTTTTTGTGGATACAAACAATACATGCTTTGTCTTCCCTAATTTGCTTGATGTTGATGATGATGATGTGTCCCTTGGTTGTTAGACATTATGGTGGGCTATGGATTTGTAACTATTTCCACATCACATAGTAATTAATTTAGTGGTTATGGCTGCCTGTACTTTTTGTCCTTGCTTGGTTTGATAACTAACTTCATTACCCTGCATTATTATCCAAGTTAGCCTTGAAGCCCTGATTGTTAAAGGAGATATCGTTCTATAATATTCATGATCAAATGATCTAGGCACTAGAGAATGCTTCGTTTGGCTCCTTATTAAAGTGAATCGTTAGACAAAGCCTCGTATAGACCTCTCAGAGGACTAAGGAGTCATCAATGAAGGATAGTATTAGTAAATGGCCTAGAGTTGCATGTAGTTGCTTATTGAGCAATTCATTGTGCTTCTGATCCAATGTGATAAATGTCATTATTAGTGAGGATGTTTCATCAGTTTATTTCGATTTCCTCTTATTGCATTTGTTTATATCTCTACAAGGTCGAGGCATCCTTATTTATGTTACTTCGTCTGTGCCAAGCAAGAGAGAAGGAACCTGGTGATGAATTACAAAATATTAGAGGGGGGCAAATTAAATTGAGTTGTTTCTTTTTAAATCCAGGGAAATCCTTTCCTTATTTCGGGATATTGCTTAATTCCTACAAAACTGGATGAATATTTTACCCTACTCATGCAATTAGGCAAGTTTTAAGGTGTCATTTAAGAAGGAGGGCTGACTAATGAGAGGAAACTGTTTTTCACCTTCCATTTCTCTGTTGAGAGCAGTCATACACTTGAGTAAACTTAGCAGTGCATACAAAGCCACTGTTCTTTGTCATTTTCGTTCAATGTATCGTGTGGTCAAAATGCTTCATTTGATTCCTTCCAAAATTAAAAATAAAAATAAAAATTGCTTCATATGATGCTGTGGTTAATGACTCTTTGTTTTACATGTTCGTAGTCATCCTGTTTTAGATTTCCCTTTTCTGTCTCAATCCTTCAAATTTTGGCTTGTATGATGTATTGTTGGAGGAAACAAAAAACAAGCTGAAAAGTGACTCTGCTTTCGTTATTTCTTTCCTGGGCAGTATGTCTATTCTGGATTCTCTTCATGAGTTAACAATGACCTCCTTACTCATCTTTACTCAAGTATTTGTGATGAATTATGCAGGTTAACTCGTGAAACGGAAACGGACTTGTACCACACTGTGAACTGCTGATGCTGAACGGTCTTTCTGAGGTCCGACATTCTTATGCAATTTCATGTAATGTATGATTGAGAGAAGCTCTGTTAACCCTGGGAAAACATTTTGTGTCTGTATAGTACAATCACATCAAATTTGTTGATCTGGAAAGTCACGTAGAACTTGATTTTGATGCACTGCTGTCGAAATTAGCTGATGATCTGATTCATTATGTATGCGACTAGTCCACATTTTGGGTAAATATACATTTCTAACTCGACCTTTGAATGAATGTCCAAAAACATCTCGTTCGTTGAAGTGAAATTACCATGCATTCTTGACTCACGAGGATAAAAATTAACCGATGAATGATGAATTAGATCAAATGACATATATCACCCAAACCTTAAGTCTGGGCATATCAGTGGAAGGTACGGATACGGTGAATGATGAATTAGATCAAATGGTGAATGATGAATTAGATCAAATGACATATGATCGGAGATTATCGTTTGTCCAAGATATCGATCAAGGGGTGCTCAATCTTCATATACATTTGCTTTTCTCCCAGATCAATCTTCATGTGTCTGTCCAAATTCCAAATCATTCTTCTTCAACATGACATGCAGCACATTAGCCGTACTGGTACAGTATGTAATTCTTATAGAATTCACACTTTTCCCTATTATGTGCATTTTGTATGCTAAATTCAACCTAAAGAGTAATAGTGTAATAATGTGTGCGTAGAATCTAGTGCAATTATCTTTTGAATAATATCCCTGATAAGATGAGGCCCAATCCCTCGGCCCAATATATTCACTTTGGCCCATACGAAGCTTGGCCCGGACTACAATGACAAGCCCAGGCCGGGCCCAAGGGGTCGCGCCATAAAGGCAACGTGCAACGTGGGATCACGGAGAGGTTACCGGCACCCTCCACGTTCATCGCCCATAATCATGGCAGTTAATAGGAGATAGAGATAAAGGGAAAAAAGGGGACTCATTGTAAACACAGAGAATACTTTGAATACACAATTTCTCTCTTTCCTCTCCGTGGACGTAGATCATTCATTTGAACCACGTAAACCTCTTGTGTCCTTTTAATTTCTTGCATTACGTCTCTTTTGGGCCCTTGTTTGATTGATCATCAACGAATTTGGGATTCATCAATCCCGAATAGTCTCTGCAATTATATACTCCCTTTAGTTTTTTCAAGTTGAGTCGTTACTTGAATATGTGAAGTATAAATATCGAAATGACTCAACTTAAAAAAACAAGTGAGTACTTTAATCTATGTGCACCGTTATTCCTAATCACATAAAATTCAATCGAAACTTCTATAGATTGGCCCAAGATGAAAAGGTAAGGCCCATTAATGTTCAAAAAATAGCCCGCGAGAGAAAAATTTACTCATGAATTATTGGAATGATGTTGCAAATAAATTAATTGAGGCATAGAATGAATTTGTTTGTGCTCTATCCTTTTTGTGGAACTATATGCGTACATGATCTTTAGGCATACATGGCTTTATAGTTGATTTTGAAATTTCGTAATGATATATTAAAATTTTAACTCGAATTAGTGTTTTTTAAGGTACTACGAGTGTTGTAATATCGCACAAGTTTAATTTAAAATATGTAATTACAAAGCTCCAAAATTGAGGGGAAAAAAGTCAACTATATCAGAACATGGACGGATACAATATAAATAGTTAAAAAAAAAACATTTAAAGCCATATATATATAGAATATTGATATGCTGGGGCTACAGTTGTGAGCGGCACTTGTGAGCGACCGCAACTTCTTTTTCTCTCCCTTAATTATTTATGTGAATTAATTGTCTTTCTTATTTTCTACTATTATTTTAAGAAATTTTTATTTTTGTAATATATGTTTGTACGTAGAAAGATAAAACCTTATTAAACCCTTGTTGGAAGATAATAAACCCTAAATATAAATTATTAAACCCTCGTTGGAAGATAATAAACCCTAAATATAAATTATTAAACCCTAGTCAGATAATAATAAACCCTAATTGATTATTAAACTCTAGACAAAAAACTATATAAAATCATGCTTAAATCAGTATATATTTATGCTTACAACACCATTATGCTTTTTAATGTACAAATTCATGCTTAAACCTAGTCATGCTTACAATAACTTATAATCATGCTTAAATCAATTACAGCCATAGATCAAATTAAGATCAATGGTTCAGATCAATTCCAATTTCTCACACCAGGGTCTAACAACCCTAATTCCATGCATAGCTGGTTGAAACGAGACTCAGCTAGGGGCTTGGTGAGGATATCTGCTCGCTGAAGATCAGTGTGAATTTTCTCGAGCTTGATATCCTTCTTCTCGACATGATCACGAATGAAATGATGTCGAATTTCCACGTGCTTGCATCTGGTGTGAAGCACTGGATTCTGCGAGATACATATGGCACTGTTGTTGTCGCAGAAGATTGGAATTTCATTCGCTTCAACCTTGTAGTCCTTCAACTGCTGACGAAGCCATAGAATTTGAGAACAGAAGCTTCCTGCGGCCATGTATTCAGCTTCAGTTGTTGAAGTGGCTACGCTTGTTTGCTTCTTAGAGAACCACGAGATCAGCTTGCTTCTCAAGAACTGACATGTGCCCGAAGTTGACTTCCTATCGACTCGGCACCCTCCATAGTCAGCATCTGAATATCCAGTGAGCTGATAAACACGGATTTCTACGTGTTTCGAGAGCTTAAAGTTGCGCCTCAGTGTTATTATCATGATCGAATTCGGTACTTTTAATATATATTTATTATATTCGAGGATATTACACTTGATCGTAGTTTTGTGGAGTTTTGTAGGGAAAATCGGAGAAAAAGGGATTAAATAATTAAGTGTAGGCCTTGGGCCTTGAATTCAACAATGCATGGCCCAAATGCATGGCCCAAGTGCATGGCCCAACAATGCATGGCCCAATGCATGTCATCCAAGAAGAAGCTCACGCGGCCATGCACCCCCGCGTCCCCTTCCCTTCCGCCGCGTCTTCGCCTCAAGCTTTGCAAGACGCGGCCGCGTCTCCACTCCTCCCCTGCCGCGCCCAGCAGCCCCTTCTCCGCGCCTGGGCCGCGCGGCTGCCCACGCCACCGCGCTCACCTCCATCTGTCGCCGCGTCGTCCATGTATGGAAAGAGGCGTCCAACAAGCGAGCGGTTACGATCTGCCTTCAAGGGGGTCGTAACAGAAAATCAAGGAAAAGAATAAGAGGGCGGAGAAGAGAAGAGGACGGGGACATCTCATATTTTGCAGCTCGTCTCTACGGAAGCAACTGGGGATTCAATCTTGGGAGAAGAAGATCGAAGAATTGAAGTCGGCGATATTCGGAGCCCTAGTTCTCCCTACAGTTTCCGTTTAATTTCGATTATAATCCTTTCGAATCTTAGAATTTTTATCCTCATTATGCTTGGCTAAATTCTCTTTTATTCTAGAGTTAGGGAGTACATGAATATTATGGATTCTATTTAGTTCTTATCAATCGATCACGACCTTCTATTGCTTCGTATGTTCTTGTTTGTATTATTTGCTTATTTGATGAGCTACCAAGTGAGCATGATTCATTGTGTTGATTCGATAGGCGAAAGATGAGAATTAACGCTCGAATAGGGAACATAGGACACACACTTCAATAAAGTCGAAAGATCTCGAGAATTGTGTGAGAGCTTATAACCTTTTGAACCTTTAGGAGTTTCATGTGTTAGTTATCAGTTGGACACAACGATTCTTGCATGAAATCTACGGTTTAGGCGCTACGAAAGTAGGTTTAAGCTATTTGTGTGGTTGTTCTAGTAATAGTCGAGTCCTCTATGTGATTGATTGATTTTGATTTAATTGAATTCGTTCGTTCATCGAAACCGAAGCTCTAGAATAATTCTTCTTATATTTGATTCTCTCGTGCTTGTTGTTTATATTTATTATTTCGCTTTTTATTAATTTAGAAAACAAAATCCAAAGATTTATTCGTCTAAATAGAGGATAGGAAATTCGATTAGTACTCATTAGGTTAATCAGTCCTCGTGGAATACGACCTTGCTTCCCTATCTATAATTACACCCGTACACTTGCGGTAGTAAAAATATTAGTGAACATGAGCTCCAAATTGTCCTCCGCTGGATACCACAGACCCATGTTGACAGTGCCCTTCAAATATCGAAGAATTCTCTTGGCAGCTTCAAGATGGTTGTGCTTGGGGTTGCTTTGGAAGCGAGCGCAGACTCCGACTGCAAAAGCAATATCTGGCCTGCTTGCAGTGAGATAGAGTAATGACCCAATTAGGGCACGATAATCTGTAGGATCTACAGATTTTCCTCCTTCGTCTGGCTCCATCTTCCAGATGGTATTCATAGGGATCTTCACCGCTTTAGCATGTTGAACACCAAACTTGGCAAGCATATCTCGAGTGTATTTGGCTTGGTTGATGAAAATTCCATTATCCTGCTGCTTCACTTGAAGACCTAGAAAGCAGCTCATCAAGCCAATCATTGACATTTCATATTTGGTCTTCATCAGCTCCAAACTTCTCGCTAAGCGACTGGTTTTGGTGACCCAAATATGATGTCGTCCACGTAGATCTGAACCCATAGCATATCATCTCCATGATTGATGGTGAATAGAGTTCGATCTATCTTCGCTTTGTGGAAGCCATTCTCCACTAGGAATTGAGATAGTGTATCATACCAAGCTCTGGGAGCTTGCTTCAACCCATACAGGGCTTTCTTCAAGCGATACACTTTATCTCCTTGCTCGAAACCCGGTGGCTGCTCCACATACACTTCTTCCTTGAGTTCACCGTTGAGGAATGCGCTCTTCACATCCATTTGATAGACCTTGAACTTCTTGGCTGCTGCATAGGCTAGAAACAATCTGATAGCTTCAAGCCGTGCCACTGGAGCGAAGGTTTCGTCAAAGTCGATTCCTTCCTCTTGGCAGTAGCCTTTGGCAACGAGTCGCGCCTTGTTCCTCACAACGTTGTGGTCCTCGTCCGTCTTGTTCTTGAACACCCATTTGGTGCCAATTACGTGCTGGAATTTGGGACAATCCACGAGGTACCATACGTCGTTCCTGGTGAATTGATTCAGCTCCTCTTGCATGGCGATCACCCAGTTAGAGTCGGCTAGGGCTTCCTCCACGCTTGATGGCTCAATGTTTGAGAGAAAGCAACTGAACATGGCACTTTCTCCAAATACTTGACTTCTGGTCACTACACCCTTGGATGGATCTCCAATGATTTGACTTGGTGAGTGATCTTTGAGCCATGCTCGCTTGGATCCGCCAGCTTCATCTTCATCTTCTTTCTTCTCGCTCGCTTCACCATTTGAAGCGACTGGATTGGGTGCTTGGCCTGCACTAGCTTCAGGAATCTTGGGGGCAGCTTCGACTTGTCCTTTGGGATTCTGCTCGCTTGAGTCCTTGATCTCATCATCTTCATCGAGCACGTCCCAAGTGAGTTGATTTGAGGGTTCCTTGCTTTGATCCTTTTTATTCGCTTGAGCCTGTTCCTGTGGAAAATTTAAAGAAGATTCATCAAATACGACATGGGGTGATTCCTCCACAATTAGGGTTTTACAGTTGAACACTCTGTAGGCTTTGCTAGACGTGGAGTATCCTAAGAATACTCCTTCATCAACTTTGCTTTCAAAAGCTTTCAACTGTGACTTCCCATTGTTGTGAATGAAGACCCTACAACCAAAAATATGGAAATAAGATATATTAGGAATTCTCCCTGTCCATATTTCATATGGAGTTTTGTCGTGCCGTTTATTGAGAAGCGTCCGATTCTGTGTGTAGCACGGCGTGTTGGTAGCTTCAGCCCAATACTTCATCGGAAGCTTCGAGTCAGCAATCATGGTGCGAACGGCTTCTTTGATGATTCGATTTCTTCTTTCAGCAACTCCATTCTGCTGAGGTGTGCGTGCTGAGGATGTCTGATGTGCTATGCCATGCTCCGTGCAGTAAGCTTCAATGGTAGAGTTCAAGAACTCTGTGCCTTTGTCGGAGCGGATGGTCACAATAGCTTGATTCTTTTCCACAGCCAATCGCTTGAGTAGTTGTGGCAGTTTGGTCAGTGTCTCCTTCTTGCTGAAGAGGAATACAACCCAAGTGTAGCGAGAGAAGTCGTCGACTACAACTAGAGTGTACTTCCTTCCATTTACACTAACTGGAGTAACTGGACCAAACAGATCCATGTGAAGCAGTTCGAGCACTTGCTTTGATGAAGCTTCTTCAAGACTGGCGAAGTGCTTCTTCGTCTGCTTCCCTCGTTGGCATGGTGAGCAAGGATGGTCTTTGATGAATACTTCATTCGGTATGCCTTGCACCAAACCCTTTCGAGCTAAGCGATTGATGGCTTTGAAGTTGAGGTGGTTCAAGCGTCTGTGCCATAGCCATCCAATTTCTGTAGCACTTCTTGCAACTAGGCAAGTTTCCTCTTTGCAGCTGTCCCATTGTGCTATGTAGACGTTCCTTTGCCTGATTCCAGTGAGCACAATCTGAGACGTGAGTTTGCTCTTCACAATGCACTTGTTGGAGATGAACTCCACCCTGTACCCCTTATCACAAAATTGTGAAATGGACAACAGGTTGTGCTTGAGTCCTTCCACATAGGAGACTTCTTCAATTGTGAGCTTTCCAACTTTTAGTGCGCCATATCCCCTGGTGCTTCCTCGAGAGTTGTCACCAAAGGTTACGTGTGGACCTTTCTTCTCTATATAGTTGTGAAGTAGAGCTTTCATGCCGGTCATGTGTCTTGAACATCCACTGTCCAAGTACCATACTAGTTGACCCTCACTCGGCATGGGATCCACGGCGCTCACCTGCAATTAGACAGATTTTGGTACCCAAATCAGTTTGGGTCCTTGCAGGTTAGTTCCCTTAGGTACCCACACTTGCTTCACTCTCTTTTGAGATGAAGCTTGTGTCTTGGGCTTCTCGACCTTAGAAAACTGTGACTTCTGCCTTGAAGCAGTTTCACACGTGCAACAGTGTGTGCAAGAGGGGTAGCGGCTCGCTTTAGACCTACCTATGCTCTTCCCATTTTGCTTATATCCTGAAGCGACTTGCTTCGGATTAGCTCTGGGTTTAGAGGCTGACTTAGGGTTTCTAGTTTGTCGAAGCGGCTCGCTTGGTTTTCTCGAAGCGGTCCAACTAGGGTTTTGATCCTGACTCGCTTGAGAAACCTTGGGAATCTGAAGCGACCCAGTGGAAGCTTCAAAATCTTCCCCCTCAACGTTAGTCCGGTTGGACCATCTCCAGTCCGGATAACGTGACACATAGACATTACTCCTCCTTTTAGGAAGTAGATCCTTTGTCTCTCGTGTCTTGGCTTGAGACTTAGAAGCTTCAACAGTTCTCCCTTTACCCTTGGATTGGTAAGACTTAGCATGTTGAGTGCTAGAGACTGTTGAACTTTGCTTGCCCTTAGGATCTGCCCTTAAAGATATAGACATCTTCATAGGCTTCCTTTTAGGGTTCTCAGCCATTTCGCCTTTATCTTTGTTAGTGGTCGCTTTGGATGCAGTGGGCAATTCCAAAGTGACTGATGGTGTAGTGTGAGATGCACCAACAAAGACAGTCGGCTTGGGAGGTCCACCCTCATATCCATGGCCAGCTTTCCTACCAAAAGGCAGAAGCGAGCCCTCTAGTGCCTGCCTAGCATATGATGCTTTGTTCAAGTTGGCAACTAGAGCGGACTGGGTTTCATACCTTCCCTCCAAGCTTTGATGTCTAGCGAAGAGATCCTCGAACTTACTAGTCATAGCCCTTAAATTAAGTTTGACTTCATCAAGCTCACGGGCTAGCTTTCGGTTCTCCTTCTCGCTTTGAGACAGAGCTTGTTTTACCACTTCGTGGTCGCTTGACAATTTTTGGTGCTTGTCAAACAACTCACTCCATGAAGAGGATTGTTCTTCCTCATTGACAGTGTGTGCTAGTGTAATTGAAGTGATTGAAGGATAGAAGAATACCTCTCCTGTTTCTTCGTCGGTGAGCGCCATAAATCCAAGATCCTCACCATCACTGGAGTTTGGATCTGTGAATGCATCTGAGTCGCTTGGTGGATCTTCAGTTGTAGCGACCGGCGCTTCACTCGCTACGAGCGCTCGCCTTGGAGCATCCCTCTTGGCCTTCAATTCCTCGCGCTCTTTAGCACTGAGCTTTGGGCAATCGGATTTGTAGTGGCCCATCTTGTGGCAGTGATAACATTCCACTTCCATCATGTCGCGCGGGATCGTCTTGGTCGTCTCTTCTCTCTTTCCTTTTCCTTCTCGAGCATCAGTGCTCCTCCCTTTGTACTGCTTGTAGAATCTTTTGTATTTGCCCACTCGAGAGTTCATCTTGTTGAAATTCTTGGACAGGAACGCAATGTGTTCTTCCAACTCTTCCCTCGTCATCTTGGCTAGCGACTGCTCGCTTGGCCCTTCGGCAGCTTTGAATGCTACTCCTTTTGACGTCGTGGGAGCTTCATCCTCTTCGTCGAGGTTCATTCGATTCAGATCGAATTCATGAGCTTTGAGTTCGGAAAATAGAATCTCCGGTGTGAGCTTAGATAGATCCTTGGTAGCTAGGTACAACTCCTTCATTGTCTGCCACTTCCTTGTGAGAGCTCGGACAATCTTCAGGTTGACTTCCTTATCTATGAGTTCCTTCCCAAGTGAGTTAAGAGTTGCAGTGATGTTGGTAACTCTCAGCTCGAATGCGTCGATGGATTCTCCTGGCTTCATTATCAGGCTTTCAAACTCCCGCATTTGTACGGCGAGCTTGTTTTCTTTGATTTTGTCTGTGCCTTGAGAAATGAGAGCTAGGGTTTCAGTCGCGCACTTCCTTATCCTTGGTAGATAAGCGTCCGACACGGTGCTCTGCATCGTGTGGCGTGCGATCTTGTCGAGGTTGGCGACTTTGAAGTCATTTGGAGTATACTCATCCTTATCCTTCTCCACGTATTGTTGACGAACGTGGGCTGGACGACCTTCAGCGGCTGGAACATCCACAGATATGGCTTTCTTGATCTCGATTGGTCCGTCCTCAATGACCTCCCACATTCGGTCGTGGATGGAACACAGGAAGCTCTCGACTCGAAAGCTCCAGATCTCATAGCCTTCAATGGAAAACTGTGGAAGACTAGAAGCACTGTATGTAGACATGGCAAACAGTCAGTAGTATATGCAGTATGCGTGGGTGAGGTTTTGATGCACTTAGGAAAATAGGATCCGGTTCAGTGAGGCAACGTGAAGCGAGTGGTGGCTCGCTTCAGGTATGCAAAGCAGAGGCTCGAAAGAACCGCTGCTCTGATACCACTTGTTGGTCCCGGTTTGTTAATAGGAAAATACGTAGAGGGGGGGGGGGGGGGGGGGGTGAATACGTATTTTGAAGTTTTTCAACTTCAAATCCCTTAACTCAGAGTAACAAGTAAAGAGCTAGCTTGTAACTTAAGACCTAGCTGAAGCTAGATCTACAGTACGTAGCTTGCCTGCTTGACCGAAGTGAGCACTTGATCAAGAGGGAGTCTTTACTCGTATATGCGGAATTTGGTGAGCTAAAAATCTTTTCTAAGTATTTAAAATTTCCAGATTAGGTTTGTTTAGATGCAATATGCAGTGAATAATCAAACACGTAAGAGTTTAGGGTTAGAGAGATACGACACAGAGAATTATAGTGGTTCGGAGATAACGCTCCTACATCCACTTTGTTGCACAGCGGCAACCGTTCTTTTCACTCAAGAACTTGAAGATTCCGGGCTCTTCAAAAGCCTGGTCAAGATCGAGCTTCACTCGCTTGGATCTGACAGACGCTGGGTGATTCCGGGTTCACACCAAAAACCTAACTAGACTGGAAGCTTCACTCGCTTCAGTCGGACAGACAGGGAGATTACGGGCTCTCCTTACAGCCTAGCTTCGATCGAGCTTTGCACAAACGATGTAAGTGCAAGCTTGGATCTAGACTCTATGATCGAGGCTTCTCCAATCGATGAAAGAAGGGCCTTGGATCGAAACAACCTAACGACGACTCAAAAACCTAACAGACAGATTTAGGGTTTTTGGTTGACGAACACACTGTGAAGAGCTCTTTACAGTAAGTGCAAAGATGGCTAGAGCTCTTCTTCTAAGCTTGGATGTGGAATGGGCTTAGACTCTAAGTGTGAAGGTTGTGAAGACGAGTTCCGATGAACTGGAAACTCGGAGAACACTTGAAAACAAAGACTCGAAGATTTGCTCAAAGGCTTGGGAGTATTTGTTTGCTGTATGCGCTTGAATGCTCAAGTAGTGTTCTGCTTCTTCACGTCTTGGTCTTTCACTATTTATAGGCGGAGAGATGGCTGAGTTCGGTTGCTTGGTTGGTGGCCTTGTCTCTCCTCCTCTCGACAGTACTTGCGCAGGCTGGCACCTTTTCAGACGTCCAGTTTTGGCATTTTGCCAAAATTGGCTAACTTACAAGGCTAACAGTAACTGGAGCGAGCCAGTACTGTTGCGGCGCCTTTGTCGGCCTGGCAGTCAACTCTTCCGCTCCACTCCGCTTTCGACACGTGGAGATCTTGTAATAAATGCTACGCTCTCCTGTTGACTGGAGTTCAAAATATGGGCGGGAGTCGCGCTGTCGCTTTCTGGTAGGTAGTGGCTCGCTTCGCTTTGAAGTTGTAGCGGCCGCTCTGAAGTGAGTCGCTTCACGGTCATATTTGTAGTGAGTCACTTGAGAAATAAATTTCCCGAGACACTACTTAATTAAGTGTTGACTCGCGTTGACTCGCTTCGGCTTTTCTTTGTAGCACACGCTTCGCTTCGCTTTGGTGGGTTCACTCGATTCCACTGTAGCGCTCGCTTCGCTTCGCTAGTTTCAGCACGCTTCACTTCGGCTCGCTAGACTCGCTTCGCTTCGGAAAAGCACACTCAAGCGAGTGGCCTTCACTTGGAATTCCTGCAGTCTAAAGCTAAGCAAAATAAAGCCAACCTAACAGTATAGGCTTAGAAAAAATTTAACCTATCATCTACATCAAAATGGGTCGCTTGGGAACAGAACGCTTTGGGGTTTTGGGATCGAATCAAAACACTAAGATATCCCTTATAAGTTCCCTCTTAACAAGTTGTTCTTAACAATTCCCAACAAGAAATGAGAAATGCTCTGGACCATTGATCTGTGTGATCTACGGTGTAGATTAACTTGTGCATTATGATTTTACTAAAATGCATTATGATTGTATAAATAATGCATTATAATGCACTGTGGATTATAATCATGTGCATCATGCATTATAATTATATGCATAAAATGCATCATTTTTTATTTTTTACGATAATCCTATTTTGTACAGGATCTCACCCCTATATATATATATATGGTGAAAACCTTACTTTTCGTGAAAACGTGAAAACTATGCACTTTCATTCATAACATGATGCACTTTCATGCATATCATGTTGCACAAAAAATATATGCATTTTTTTTAATAAAATAATATTTATATTTTTGGTGCAACATGATATGCATGAAAGTGCATCAGTAATGAATGAAAGTGCATGGTATTCACGTTTTCACGAAATATTTAGTTTTCATATGATCCAACTCCTATATATATATATATATTGCAACGACATTTGAAATTAAATAAATTGAACTATATTAATTAAAAATCAATATTGAATCATTTCTGAGGTACCCTAGACTTACTTGCAACCACAATTCATTGTAGTTACTTGTATCACTTGAGCCAGAATCGCCAAAGAAAGACATGATGATGAAAGCGCAGAGGGCTGAGTAACTGATCGATCTTATTTTTTTAAGGTAATAGATGCGTAACGGTTATGTAAAGAAAACACAAGTAACGTGGTTCAATCTATTAAAATTGATCTACGTCCACAGAGCAAACGGGATAGATCTTTATTGAGTAATGTAAGTGTAGAGTACAAAAAGAGTGAATAACTGACGAGCCCAATTTGTGCTCGTATTTTGCATCATTTTGTGTTTGCATGTAGGTATTTTAGTTGAGTCTTTTGCATGAGTCTTGTGCTTGGGAGGGCACATTTTAGTTTCAGGGGAGCTTGGGCAAGATCTGGAGTGGGCAAGACAGGATTGGGGAGCTGACTAGGCAAGACAGAGTAGAAGCATAATGGGCCGAGATGAAGGCGTGATCGTGGGCTGTAAGACGACCAAATCGGGCTAGGATAAGGGCTTCAAACGGATGAGGAGAAGCAGAGAAGGAAAGAATCCTAGCCGAGATACTTTCCAAATTCCCGCAGTGACCAACAAGGAAGAAAATCTGTGCAACAAGGCAAGTTCTCTAGAAAATCAAACCCTAGCAGCCGACGTAATGCGCCGAGTCCACGATCCATCTACAAGTATAAATAGCAGCATCATTTCGGGCAAGGAGGCATCTTCGATCACCTAAAATCTCAGCATTTCACTGAGCTGCTTCGATACTTTACCATTTATGCTTTTACATTTCATTTGAGAGTTGGAGAGGAATGAACAAGTCCTACGGGCAATTCTATTATGTTTTTAGTAATTTAAATGGCCAACGTTGGTGTCCGCCCTTTGCTTGGATATTAACTTATAATATTTCGAGTATTTCCCTGTCCATAATGTCTTCTTTACTTAATTCTGCTATTTCATTTCCAAGTATGCTAGAGTAGTCGCATAGTCCCATCTTGGGCGAGATGCCATAATTATAATGTAGCTTAATACTCGTGAGATTAGAAGGTTGGGTTAATTAATGCATGCATGTGTTCCCGAGTTTGCTAGGTTTGGTTCTACAATTCATGTTAGTCTTGGTCGGGTATGTGGCTAATATCATATCGAGTCAAACATGATTACAAGTAACACATGGGCAAAACGTGGAGATAGCTCTCATGCCATATAGTATGAACTAGCAACAGAGTGTAGTCGTATGACGGCGTTAGGCCTACCGTTGATGCTATTCGGGTTCACCATAAATCGGTAATGTAGCTTGGGCAGAGTGCGTGACAACTAACCTTGCACGTAGATTGCCCAAGTTAGGGAGAATTAAATTTCTAATCCGTAAGGGTGAATTGGGCACACATTGGCAGGGCACGTGACACGTGACAGTAAGGGGTCTTGCTTAGTAACTTGCCTATAACCGATGACATATGCATGTGTGAAAATGTTAAGACCGATGACTGAGTAAAGTTATGATATAATTTGGGGTACTTGCCCAGGATGGGTCTCTCTCTGAATAATGTTTAAAAGTCTTATTAATTACGCTGTCTTTACTTTCCCGTGTTATTTTATGTTCTGTCTTGGGCAACCCCCACCCCCAAAACTTGACAATTTGGTTCTGAAAAGGTTGTTATTCCAACTCCTCGTGGGATCGACCATGTGCTTACCATTGCTATACTAAGTGTAGTAGTCAAGGCATATGCATTATAATTTATTGATTGAAGCTAAACGGCGGTTGTGTCAATAACCTCTTCGTCTAATCTAGCCCCTGTTTATATATGATCATATAGACTTATGGAGTTCGTTCCTAATACAAGGTCTTCTCCTATAAGGACTCTTTGAGTTTATCTCGTTCTTCATGATAAGTGATTGGTGTTTAGATGTTAGGTTTTTAGTCATCTTTTCGTGTTTGTTTTCGTATCATCTTTGTGTATTTTCGTCATTTGTGGCTATGATTGGGTGTGTTTGGAGTTTTTTGGTATTGTAGGATCTTAAAGGGCGAGAACGAGGAGGAACGGGATGAAAAGGGCTAAAGAATGAAGAAGAAACGTGAGAGTGCAGATTTGGGAGTTGGACGACCGTCCAAGATTTTTGGACGGCCGTCCAGATCATCACCAGCGAGCTCGTCCAAGAGCTGGATGAGCGTCCAAGCTTTTCAAGCCGTTTCCATAGACAGAAGTTGGACGACCGTCCAACATATTTGGACGATCGTCCAGATCGACGGATTTAAATTAGTTTCCTTGTTCAACTAGGTTTTTATACCTAGTATAAATACTATTGCTTTAGGTCGAATTTCACAACACTTTAATCATTGTTTAGCTTTAGTTTTCAGCATTCCATACTCTAGTTTTATTTTTCCTTTGTTCGATCCGGATCGCAACTTTGTTCTTCGTTTTTTTAATTCAAGTTTAGTTCATGTTCTCTCGTTTCCGCACTTAATTCGTAAGCTCTTTATTGCTTTCTTTTTGCTTGATTAATTGCTTTCTATATTCTTAGATTTAATTATAAAGTTCTTCGTTTAATTTGTTCATTCGATTTTAAGTTCTTAGTTTAGATTCGTTTTTCAAAGTTTCAATTCCTTCGTTTTTCAAGTTCTTAGAGTTAGATTTATTTTATTAGATTCTCAGATTTTAATTTTTCCATGTCTAGATTCGTTTTCGTTGTTGCTTTCGTTATTGCTTTCTATACAATTTCATGCCTAGGTAGTTTCATTGCTTTTGCTTAATTAGTTAGATATAATTCCTTGTTTTCTAGATTAGATTTATTTACTTGCTTTTAATTTCTTGCTTATTTATTTTCTTGCCTAGGATTTAAAACCCAAAACCAAACAAATTTTTTACTTGCTTTCATAGATTTAGGCTAGTTTAGGATTGTTTTACTACACGATTATTTGCCCTGCAAAGTTTTCTTTGAGAATTGACTTAGGGTTTTGCTTACTAAGTGCTAGGATAGATTTCGTTCTATTGCAAAAAACTTTTTGGTGAAACAATAAGCATCCGAGTCTTCTTGGGCCGAACTTGCGGCCAAGCATAATGTCGGGGCCCATTTATATTGGGCCTGGTGCTTGGGCCTAGTAGTTGGGCCGAACTTGCGTAGGCCAAATTTTGATAAAGTCAAATACGCGCATACCATCCTGTCGATGTATAACCGCCGTGCCGAAGTCGAATATGTAACGTCGTGCCGAAGTCGAACACGGAATGTATCACTTCCATTTAATGAATGTGGCAGTTGGGTTCTCGATAAAGGTATTATGGATATGACCGCGGGTAAAAGTGAATAGGCGAAAATAAGGTTGAATAACTTTCTCAACACGCCATTCCCTCACTTTACAATTCTAGTCCGGCCTCCTTCCTTTCCTCGGTTGAGTAATCATGAGGATTTTTGAGGACCTTTTCATAAGTGGCTTCACCTGGGGTGGTTCCCTCCACAATTATCCTCACGGCATAGATCGGAGTGGGGCCATTTTTGAGGACATCCCACATAAGGACATGATGTGCTTGGAAGCACATTTTGATTCGAAAACTCCAATCCTCATAGCCCTATAGCCCTGGATGGAGAAGTCTTCACAAACCCTGAGAAGAGAAGCTTCCATAGAGAAAAGAGAAATATGCGATTTCCCCAAAATTTTCAATGGCTCAGTTCAAAATGACCAAAAACTTGATAAAACATTTAGTATACAAAGCAGCGGTCAAAAGAACCGCTGCTCTGATACCACTTGTTGGTCCTGAAAAGAGCTAATTGGTATATTGGGGGGGGGGGGGGGGGGGGGAATACACTGCCAACCGTTTTTTTTCTTTAAAAATGAAATGTGATCAAGGTCGATCCTATCAAAGATCATATCAGAGACAGGTTGATCTATCAAGCTCGTTGAAGGACAAACTTGATTTATCAAACTGTGTGAGTGCGGAAGTTGGTGGAAGGTTGATTAACTCTTCAGAAAAATCTTTAAGTTAAATATCAATATGCAAGTCGATTTGTGATATGCAGGTTGATGTTTGTCATTTCTTAATGAATTGAAATTGCGATAAATAAAGAGAGAGAAAAAGGACAATCGATATATTGTGGTTCAGAGATAATCATCCTACGTCCACGTTAGGCCGAGCTCGACCTGAGAATCCCTTTACATTTGGATCCAACTTCTCTCTTGTTTATACTGACTAAGTATCAGTTTCAAGTACAATCTAACTTGACTATACCTAGACACGAGTTTTGGGTCTTGACCTTTACAACCTTTCATACAGGAACACTAACGACCTTTCACCAAAATCTCTATTCGTCAAGTGTTTGGGAAACTAATTGGATTTTGAACACTTGAAAAGATAAGGGCTTTGAGAGAGATTTCTGCAGAGTATTTGCGTTGATAGTTTGAGTTTCCCGTGCTTGATTCCGAGTTTGGCTTGAAGTATATTGGCATATTTAATTTAAAAACTAGCCGTTGGAGTCATGATGATGTGGCACTAGCCGTTGGAATGGTCACTCACTTCTTGGCGCTGGGAGTTTTGTCCTTGTTGTAATTCCACGTGGCAAGGAACATGTCGTGTTGATTTATGAAGGCGAATCAACGGCCTTGGGTTTACAAACCAGCGCTTGAAATCTTCTAAGACATAGCAGGTTGGAAGCTTGAGTAGAAAGGTCGATAGACATCTAAATCCATCAAATTCGATCATATTGAGAAATGTCGATACACAACCCCTCTCTTACATGGTAGATCAACCTTGACTTAAACTTTAAAGTACTCGACCTACACTAATAGGTAGCAGGTCGATCTATCAGCCTTGACACTATACAAGTGAAAATAATGCCTAAGTGTGGTTTCAAAAAACATCATCAAAATCAAACTGCAAAGCGTTCCCAACACATATATTTGTATTTTTAAAGAGAATCTAAGAAAATCCATAAAATATTAAAATCACTAGTGTTTTGAATACCTTAAGATTTTTTAAGACATTTTAAAATTCATATTGAATTCCTCAAGATTTTTAAATACTTTTGAAAACTCACATTGAATACCCTTACACTTTAAAACTACAAAAAAAAAAAAAAAAAAAAAAAAAAAAAAAAAAAAAAAAAAAAAAATCCAACACAAACTCAATTGAATACGCCCCCCTTAGTATCACTTCTATGTACAATTAGCTAGACTCTACTAAGACATGAATTATGAATCGTGACCCTTAAAACCTTCTTACAACGAATTTACAAATTTACAACAGACTTATTCCAAAATTACAAAGCTTGAACTACCATGTAACGACGAAGTGTTTACAGACACAAACTAAACCAAATCTAGCGAGAGCGGTGAAGTAGTCTGTGTGATAACTTGAAGCAACAATAAATGCTTCAAGTTGATTGCTTCCAATGGACAAAATTCTTGTTCTTCAAGACTTGGGAAATGTCTAGATTTTTCGAGTGTTGAAATTGAATATGATTTGAGAGACAATTTCAGCAGAGTTTTGGCTTGAATGCTTTGAGTTTCCCATTCTTGTCTTATAACACACATGATTTTTGTATGGCTTTTAGGGTGATATTGTATCATTCATTAGCTATTAGATGTTTGTTTATAACTACATTTAATCATTATCGCATTCCATGGCAAGTACTAACTTTTGTGTGAAATATTGGAAATTTTTACAGGAAAAGGTGAATATTTAGCCATGAAATCTATCCCACAGTGTAGCTCAACTCAAGAGAAGTCCGTAGGCAAAAAACGACAGTCGTATCGGAGTCCGAACGAGGGAAAACGAGGCGAAATGGTGAAGTTGCGCGCAACGAGCTCCCACGTGCCGGGAGCATCCGTGGGCGGCACCGAGTGGGCATGCCACGTGCCCGCTTCAGAAGGGGGTGCGCGGTCCGTGTGTGAACTTTGTCCATTCTTCGATTCCCCCGAATTGCCTCATATTCTAATTTTTTACCCCATTTCCTCTTATTTTCCTCCCCAAAATATATTTGCACTCTAGTTCTTAATTTCAAGACATATAAATAGGCTAGAATAGAGTCATTTTGGGTAATTTTTCACTCAAGAATACTTTCTAGACCTAAATTTAAAATTCTTTAGTTAAACATACAAGTTAAGATCACAACACTTCATCATTATAATTTGCTAATTAATTTCTTTATTTTGGAGTTGATTTACCTTTGATCATGAGTAGCTAAATTTGTCTTTGATACCAATTGCATGAATACTTGATTGAAGCTTTGGATTTGAATGATTAATTGAGTTTGGGCTTCTAAATTCATGATTGGGGGTTCATTTGGTGCGCGCTTGATTTATGTGTAGGAGTAATTTATCACTACAAGTGTACTTAGGGTATTTGATTAAATGCTTAATGGGCTTTTTAATGAGATACTTGATCTCAAATGACATCCAATATTAGTAATGAATGCTAGTTGGGTTAAGGAACTCCATGATCCTTTGGGAGTTGTTAAGTTACCTTGTACCTTAGTAGGAAATGAGTATGAGGTGGGTTTCTCACATGAATTTGGATTAAAATGTTGTTAATCAAGTTAGTGGTTCACATCCATAATTGAGATCAAGTTGAAGTACAATTACAATCATTTTCTCAACCTTAATTTCTATTATGTTTGAGCTTTTGTTCTTTGTCTAAGCTTAGTATTTACTTGTTAGTTTACCTGTTAGTTTTCTATAGTTGCAAACCAAAAATAAAACATAACCCTTATGATAATTTAGCTTGAATTATATAAAGGTACTCACGTTACACTACTTAAGAATCTTTCGTAAAACAATGCTTGTGGATTCGACTTGAAAAACTAGCAATTAGATTGGAGAATTATTTATAGACATAGTTTAAAAATTAACCATTGGATCAAGTCAAAACTGACGTTGCATGGAATTCGTTATATTATAGTAATAATTTTATTTCTATGAAGAACATTATAAAATTAGCGAAATAAGAAATTTGTAGTATAATCTAGAAGCATAAATTAGAATTAGAAAATATATATATATATATATATATATATATATATATATATATATATATATATATTTTGTAATTTACAACTAAAAGTCTCAAAGTCTTCTTCTTCGAGATTAAATCAATTCTAAAGAAGCAAATAACAAATGAAAACAATAAAGAAACATACATGATTTGAGGGGACCAATCCCCAAGACTTTTAAGAACAATTGATAATCAACATTATTGCAAGAAGTGTCAAAGACTCATGTGGGTGGAAAATATTGCCAGAACAGAACAAAACAATCTCTACACACTTTGCAAATCCTAATTAATCTTCAACTCTTCTATTTTCACTAATATATATCATGGCAATTATTCGACATTAAGTTATTTAATTTCCTCAAATCAAGTGTTGTAAAGAAACAAGACTATATTGAATCGGAAAGAAGGGATTATCAATGAATCTGGGCAGTAAATTTTATAGGGACCAAAAATCTAGATGGGCTACACAGTGAATCCAGTGCAGATCGTTTATTATTTCTTACGGAATATTGTTTATTTAATCTCCAACCCATATGTAAGAGATAAAAACAAAAATATTCGCAAGGGCTAAAGGAAAATATGACATGTTTTGAAAAAGTCATGAAATGAAACGGAGTGGGTATACTACTCCGGCTGAACATAATTAAAATATTGCTCTCCAAATTTGTTGGAAATAATCATCGATCACCCTTTGCACGAGACATTATAATTAACAAGTAAAGAATTAGCTGCACATATATAATAATTCCGCATGAAGTAGCCGCTGTATGATTAGATTTGAGGGATTTATTGCGTAATCAAGTGGATATAATTATTATACCATTTAACTGGATAATAATTTATGACAATCTGTATTATCTTCACTGCATAATCACATGCAATCGATCATAGTGAAGCTATCATCTCTGTATTTCTTTTCTTTATATTTTTGAATTATGTTATGGTGTGATGATTTGGATATCAGATTTTCTATTATTTAATATTTATTTGAATGTATACCTATTGACTTCTGTCTTTCTAGTTATTTGTCAAGTTGTATATATTGAGATTTGGGAATCATATCAGAGTACGTGTGTTATTAAGCAACATCATAAGTATAGTCCAATTCAAACTTTGATAATAATTGTTCTGTGTAATTACTTAAATACTTACAAATTTGCGATGCTCAATGGAATTCAAAGACCACGTCAAAAAAAAAAAAAAAAAAAAAAAAAAAAAAATCAAACTCATAATCAAATGTCCACGGTCCAAACATTATCGATAGGCAAATATACGTATACAATGGTATTTACTCAAATTAGAATATTTCATCAAGTTAGATATTTAGTTTTAACAAATACTAATACATGTGAAATCAGTGGCGGAACCACATCTAGGTAACAAGGGGCTTTAGCCCAGCCCACTTCATTTATTTTTTATAGTTCTAAAAATTTCAAAAATTATCGAAAATTTTCACTATAAGTCCACGCTAAATGCGAGAAAAATGAATAACTCTCGTCTTATTTGTGTGACCCGCCGATCGAGCCCACTCCATTTAAAATTTATGACTTTGCCACTGTCTGAAATTCATAAATTGTGATACGACAATAAATTTAGTTCTTTTGAAATAATTTTTAAAACATCTCTTGCAAAACTATTTGAAAGACAAAAATTTAAAGATTGTATACATAGTACTAGCTAGAATTTGTGATCCTTGGTCTCAAGTGTCCTTCCTATTGCTTCGCTTCACATGTTTACACACAAAACTATCTTATATTTCCTTTTGTCACACTTTATTTGACTTCTTTTCCTATAGACATTTCACTTTAATTGGCTTTGTTTCACAAAATGAAAAGAATTAACTTTTATTGTTCAGTGTGGACCCCTTACTTTCCACTTTAATATTGCACCCAAAATCTCGTGTCAAAATGAAACTAATTAGAGGGTGTTTGGCTAAGCTTATAAACTAACTTATAAGATGTTTGATTGCTTAATTATAAGTTGTTTGACTGCTTATAAACACTCTAAATGTGTTTTGCAAAATAAGCTCCTTAAGAGCTTATAAGATGTAAAAATAAGCAAAAAGTGCTTATAAGCACTCCAAAAAATAAGCTCCTTCACTCCAACTTATTTTTTTTTTAATTTTTTTTTTGCTTATTTACCACTATAATTCTATTTTATTATTATATTTATATTATATGCACTTCCATTTGATGTTATAACATTATGATTTCAAAAATTTTATTTTTTAAGTTTTTTTTTTTTTTAATTTTCAGATTTTATTTTTTTATTATCTCCTTGAGCTTATAAGCTCTTTTATCCAAACACTTCAACAACTTATAAGCTCTTACCCTTATACATCTTATAAGCTCTTAAACATCTTATAAGCACTTAGAGCTTATAAGCATTTTGAAATAAGCTTAGCCAAACGGGCCCTTAATTAAAATGAGACGGAGGGGGTAATTTCTTAGTAACGACACCTATACAAACAATACAGTATCAATATTATAACTCAATACAGAATTAATTGCAAGTTGTGAAGGAGCTAGCGACGATCACGCTACATTAAGTGCGTAGCTATATAAATAAATGAAAGCCAAAGTTTCAACATATGTTGTAGCTGCAGAAAACTAGTTACAGCCTGCGACTGCATGTTCTTGACCTAACAAGTCAAACACACAACTAGTTTTGGCAGAATCTGAGAAGATCTCTACCTTTTGCAACTAAATTATACTATCATAAACTAAAAGTTTGAATTAATGAAGTTGTTTGGAAGTATGCATATTACACATAGTGTGCATATTATTATATACTATCATTGCACGGGGGAGTCTATTATTGCAACTCATGGCAACGTGGAGGTGAATCGACCTGAATTGCAATTTCTCATGGTTGGTTTCTCTTAAATATATGAGTACTAGTATTGATTAGTCAATTCTAGAATTTTTATTATAATATTTTATTAGATAGTGAGTAGACTTAACGTGTCGATTATTAATGTGACAATATTACTTTGATAATTTTTTCATTTAGGTTAAATTGCTTTAGTAATGTGTAGTTTTTTTTTTTGGTAGGTACGTCTTTAGGATATACCCCCTCCGTTTTTGTAAGTGTTTCCGTCCACCAAATTGCACATACCAAACAATTGGGTATATTTACATTTGTAACCCTCGTATTTAAGTTTTTCATCTTTGATTTAAGTCAAAACTAGTTATAAACGAAGCCACTAATGAAAAGGATAAAGTAGGAAATTTGTAGTCATTTTACCATCAAATTTTGAAGTAGGACACTTAAAAAACAAAAAAACAAAGATGGTAAGTAGGACATTTAAAAAAATTGAGGGAGTATATTTTTAATAATTTTTCAGAATTATATCACTATCACACCAGCTATATATGTATATTAAAAACATCCGCGAGAGACTGAGAAACTTTTTACTCGAGGTGTGAATATATATTGAGAGGTGAACATTCTTAATGTGCACACGAATGACGTGACATACTATTAATGAATAAAAAATTTTAACATATACACTAACATATCTAAAAAATGAAATTTTATCACTGTCACGTCAACAATAGACACATTCAGAGTCCCAACTTTTGAGTACGGGAGTGTTTCTCTATATATTAATAGCAACACTTTTGAGATGTGTAGGTTATATATGATGAAGAATATACCTAACTTTCTTGGACTTAGGTATTAAACTTTCCGTTTTTGTTCACGCGTTTCCTCCTATAAACCTTATAAGAGCAAAACAAATTTGCTATAGTAGTTCCTTTTACACTTCATCGGTTCTTTGACCCATTCATTAATTTGGACAATATATAGAGCTTGTCGATTATATGCATATTATTTGCAATGATGTAGCCAGAGAAGTTTGTGGTTATTAATTACCATTCATTTCTTTTAAAATGACCACGTTTCTATTTTGAGGCGTGTTATTTGAAATAGTCAGTTTTTTATTTTGGCCCAACAATCTATGTATACTCCTCATTAGCTCCCTAATACACTAAACTCTCATTTAAAGTATGTGGACCACCGCCATTATACAACAAACCTCAACTTTCTTAATATGTGTGTCCAAAAAAAGTGGTCACTTCGTAACATATGGAGGGAGTACGTGTTTGTTTGAAGATTTATTTCTCTTGGGATATATTTGAAAATTAATAAAGTAAATATAAGGCATTTTAAGGCTTAGGGTTTCTCTTGAAGATAAGTTTCGAGATCAAAGGTCCCGAGTTCGAATCCTTAATGACGTCTTAATGACGTGAAGACCCTTATATATATTTCAACAAGTTGAATTTGAAAGTTAAGTTTATCTATGAGAGGCAGTGAAGTGACAAAACCTAATGCCGACATGGCCAATTTTGCATGTCAAGAGACCCTCAAAATCAAATTTAATTTGTAGCATGTACTATGGCTAGGCAATGACTTGACAAATTTGAAATGGGAATGTGAAAAGAATTGAATTAATGTCAAATCTTTTTGAGGTTTCTCGTTGAATTTTTCATTCTTACAAAACCCAATTATAGCGATGTTTGACCTTCTATCGAAACTTATAAAAATAGATAAACAGTAAATAAATCCAATAATAAACATTGAAGTTTACGATCTTTGATCTTGTCTAACAAAGGCTTACGTAGTTTCCATAATTGAAAGCAATTGTATGGTACCTTTTCAAACAAACCGATTGTGTTTGTGGGAAAGGCACATATACTATTTTTTATTTGACTTTTTTTTACCAAACGATTCAATTTCACTGTCAACACTTTTTATTACTCCAACCGTCGACAGTATATGCGTACAAATGCACTTTCTGGGACGTTTATTGTGCATATATTATTATTTTTAAATATATATATATAAAACTTTAATCCAAAATCCTTATATTATATAGTACTCTTTATTTACATAATTACGTATTTATGGTCTGTACACTGTGTTGTTTTCTCTCAATAGCTTTATCTTAACAACTTTAACACTTCCTCCGTTCTTCGTTATAAGTTACATTTGAACGGGCATAGAAATTAAGGAAGGAGGGGATATGTGGTTGTAACTAATTATAAGGAGAGAGTTAATTGTGCTCAAATATTTCTTGTCATTTTAGGAAACGGACAAATAAGAAAATGACAAATAAAACTAATAACAAGGGACAAAGGTAGTATTTATTCTCTTTCAACAACTTTATCATTTATTTTAACCATCTAAATTTAGTCTCGTACCATGGGAAATTTCATTTTCACATATTATTCATAGACAAACAATATTATAATACTCATTTTGGATAAAATTGTGTTATGTAATGAGGGGATTTATACGTTCTAAAATTAAGTGAAATCCTACAAAAATAAATATCCCGCGAACAATTTTTCTACATATTATTGCTTTTCTGCCTACCGCATGCATACTAATATACACACGAGTGACGTGACGATGCTTTATATGTAAAGAAAAGTGTAATTAATATAAGCTATTAAAATAATTCCAAATACTATAGAAGGCATTTCCCATTAACTTAGTATGCTACAAATGAAAATTTAGTCACAAATAATGCCTCTTGACATTCGTAAATGGACCTCGTGTTCTTTGGTTGAAGTCTGAACTAATTACACCAAATAACGTTAATGCATATAAATTAAATAGATACAAAAAGTGACGCAATACCACGCAATAACACATCACGTACGTTTTCAAATTCAATTCCAATTGTCAAAACATGATAAAATTAATCGGGACCAAGTCCTTGAAAATACAAATCTTAACCTGTCAAAGTTTGATTTGAGTTGCTTAATCTTTTCCTTTTATAGAATGCTCTGATGTGCCCCTTAGAAATGATCTAGTGGTTGAGGAATCAACATGTAATAAGGTTCAAATTCCTAATAACCTTTATGTCTAAATCTCCTACCAACCTTTGTCTCGTCTGATAAAAAATAAAATCGTAATAATGTCTTGAATTCTAAACTCAAGTCTATCTAACAACTTGCTACCAATCTCTGCTGATCTATGTTGAAAACATAATGTGAATTGGTTGAATAAAAATTAAAATGCTATGGAATGTGTTGACAATCACATAATATACCATTTCAATTCACACCCTCAAATTACTATACCTGTCAACATACACAAACACATACTTTATGTTTGAGTGTGAATTATTTCCATTCTAATAATTAATTAAACAGCCATTAAGTCAAATGCATTGACAACCTAATTAATTCTAATTTGTTTTATTTATACATAATTATTTCCTTTCATTTTAAAAATTCCATGCTCTCTACAAATGGCAAAATAGAGGTATAGAACAATAACCAATCTCTATCAAATTCTTGTCTACATTAATAATAAGCTCCAAAAATACTCTAAAAAAAGTTATGAATTTAATCACAATATATCAAATTAATCAACTAAAATTTCATTATTATACAAAGATTGTCGAATTTACTGTATTTGATTTTTTGAGGCGATATACAAAGAATAAATTAAACTTCAAATATGAAGAAACCCTAAATATTCTAGCTTAATAAACCTCAAAGCTTTCTCCTCTCCATGAAATCTTGAATTCTTCTGAGGGCAATCTTGAGGGTTTCTTCACTCATGTTCGCAAAGCAAACCCGAAACCAACCGGGTTCGTCGCAATGGCAAGACGAACCGGGCGAGATATTGAGCCTCACTTCACTTAGTATCAATTTCCACAGCTCCAGTTCCTCTTCCTGCGTCTTCTCCTTCAACAACGGGCTCAAATTCATCCAGCAGAACAGTCCGGCATTCCCGTTCAAGCACTCGATCCCGATTTTCCTAAGGCCGTCGATGATCATGTCGTACCTCGTCTTCAGCCTCAGCCGGTTCGTCCTGATATAATTCTTTGTAAACTCCACATCCGAAAGCATGTTCGCCAGGAGCTGCTGCGTTTGCGACGAAATCAGCGTGAAGCTCGACATCCGTCGCGCTGTCGTCACGACATCGTCGTTGTACGAGTAAATGGTGCCAACCCTAAATCCGGGAAGCCCTAAATCTTTGGACAGGCTGTAAACGATGTGAACTCGCTCCGAACCCTCGTAGTTCCGGGATTCGAGGATCTCGGCAACGCTAATGAATTCTTCGGAGGAGAAGGCTGAGCCGGAGTATATCTCGTCGGAGACGAGGTGGATGTTCTTCACCGCGACGAAGTCGAGGATCAGCTCGAGGTTGGAGCGCTTGATGGTGGCGCCCAGAGGGTTTGAAGGGTTGGTTATGAGCAACCCTCTCACTGTTAAGTTCTTGGATTCTGCTTCCTCGTACGCTGCCTCGAGAGATTCTGGAGTTATCTCGAAATTGTTGAAGCTGTCGCAGTGAACTGGCACTATTTCAACTCCCGTGCGCCATCTCAAGTCTCTGTCGAATCTGAAGTCGCAACAATGGAGTTGTTAGTTCAGAGAGAGAGAGAGAGAGAGAGAAGTGTTGTTTGGATAACGTACCCTGGATAGTAAGGAGTGGGAACAAGCAGGGCGTCGCCGGGATTGGCGATGATGAAAGTGAGGAGTTCGTTGGCGGCGGTGGCACCGGCGGTGATGACGACTCTTTCAGGGTTGAATTTAGCCCTCCCACCTCTGATTTGCTCCATGAAACTTGCCATTGCCTGAAATGTTGTACGCAGTGCATCAGAGTTTGTACCATTTGTTTTCTTTCTCAAGTTTCATGCATTTCTTTTTTTCCATCTTATTCTAAAAATCAAAATTTAAAATTAAAAAAATACCTTTCTGAAAGAAAGTAGCCCATGATAATCTTGAAACAAAGCATTCTCTCTAAATCTAGATGTTCCACTGTCATTTCCATTATCTGAATTCTGCTCCAAGTATTTTTCCAGCAAATCAAATGAAACCTGCATATAATAATAATAATTAGTATATGTTACCATGATTAATAATATGCATGAAACAAGAAAAAATTGAAGATAGGTTGGTAAATAATTACCTGATTTTCAGCCAACCCCATCTGTATAACTCCAGAGGGATTGCTTGACTCATCATAAGGGTTTTCATCATAGGCTTTCCATCCGGCAAAGTAGGGCGAATCTTCGCCGTGAGTTTTCGAAACTGCGATTTTCGACAGCTCAATCTTCACCCCCATGTCTAGATTGCAAGCTCAAGCTTCTAGAAGAGAGGAAATGTTGAAGATGGGATAGATATTTTGACTTGAGTTCTTGAATGTGTTGAGTTTGTGGGGGTTGGGTTATTTATATAGGAAAGGTAGGAGAGAGAAGGTAGCTTACAAGGATGCAATAATATTCAATTCTCTGACAAAGTTAAAATAAAACAAAATAAATAAATGGCCAATCATTGATTTTATGGAGTAAGCAAGATCGAAAGAAGCATAAAAAATAAAAGGATAGTAAGTAATAAATTAATAAGTGACAACTGTTTGAGGCCTGTCATATTTTTTCTTTCCAAGGCTGCTTCCTATATCACAATCTCTCCATATATCATAATATCCCACTGCAAATATATAAGGTGGTTGGGTTGGGTTGGGTTGGGTTGGGGTGGGTTATGTACTTAGTCTTTTTCTTTAATTTCTCTTTTTTAGTAACTTAAAAACAAAAAAATTTAAAAATAAATCAACTCCTTGTGAATATAATAGGTGTCGCGGTGCATAACTTGTAAGAATTATCTCAATTTATAATAGTCCCTCGACCAGGGGCGGAGCTAGAAATTTGGCAGTGATTAGGACGAGATTAAGTTTACGTAAATTTAAATAGGCAAGACTACACATGTATAAAAATAAAAATGAAAAAAAAAAAAAAAAATAAAAAAATAAAAAAAAAAATAAAACTCTGGGGGTATTCTGGTATGTGGCTTTGCCCCCTGCCCTCGATATATATGCTTTTAACTTCTTTTTTGGTTGCCCGTCTAAAATATGTTTAATTTATTTTTAGACGTGGACCTTAACTTATAAGTTCATTATTTTGTCTACTTCAAAAGCCAATCAGATATATTTGAATGTTTATTTTACTTGACCCATTTATATTCAGTAAATAAGACTTAAGAACAACTTTAACATCGGTAATTACGAAAATTTGTACTTTAGTTGTAAGATTTCAAGCATATATGTGATTGAACGGAACGAGTAATAGTTAAGTTTAATCATCATCACACCAAAAGTACTTAAGACTTATAATTAGACACCCCATATGAATTTTATTAATTAGTGCAAGCCTAGGGTAAGATGTAAATGTAGCCAAAGGGGGGTAAGTACGTGAGTTTTATAACCATATTTATAAAGGTTATGTTTTCTAACTACCTTTTGATAAAAAGTCATACCGCCCAACGTTAAAGATTCATTACTGCCCGAAACACAGGGCGGTAAAGAATTTTTGGGCTCTAATACAAGTTGGATGATAAAGGCAGTTTTGACAATTAATTCAAAATTCGGTTATAAAACTTGCACTATTATAAGTGCGGTTACGAACTTACATTTTTATCCAAATTGGTTACTGTGACTATTAACACGATAATTATTAGGGTGATTATATTTAAATAGATTTTGAATAAACTCAAACAACTTGCACGTGTGGCTAGCAAGTGAGCATCAACGATATGAGTTTTAACTTGGTTTTCTTGTGTGAGCTGGAGAGATGTGGATATGGAATCGATCGAGTAAGGTAAGTGTGGTATTTTTAACTATAGACTACTACTAGATATATATAATATCCCAAACTTTCAAATCGAACTCAATAAATAAATAATTCTAAGAATAGAAAGATATATAAAAAAGGTTTTGAAATCAATTTTATTAGGTCAACTTTATTGATGCCGAAATGTGGAGCTGGCAAACGAAATTACGCGCGGCTTTCAAAACTATCGAGTTCATTATGGTTGTGGAAAGAGCTTATATACGAATAAATTATGACCTAATACCTCGTATTTGCGTGGGCTCGATTTCTTAACTCGCTACTATGAAAAGTAGGCTTAACAAGTGTATATTTTTAATGTACATAAAGTAATTATCGACATGTTTCCAACAAATTAAGGTCCTCAGAGTTAGCTAAAAACTCTGATACGTGATAGAATTTCGTCTTATCTAAAAATTTAAACTTATAGAGAGAGGTGTAATCTATTTATTTAGATTATATCACTCAATATTCCCCCTCACTTGTGGGCTTTTCAACTCTTCCCTATGGGAGGAGACCCAAGTGTTGCTGCATATTTCTTTATACGTTGTGGCATAGTTTATGTATGCGGCGTTTCGTGAGAAGTGGAGTTAGAGTTTATATGTAATAAGGATTTATTTTCCTTATTATTTTATTTATGGATATTCACACGCACATGGAATAGATTTGCATGGAGATCCGATTCTACTCTTATAAGGTATCCTTAGAGATATACCTTAAATATATCCTCTAGGGTTTGCATGAATAACTCTATATATATATATATATATATATATATATTAGAAGATCGAGACTTGGCCGCTGCGCGTGAGACGAGAGCATTCTTTAAGAGCTGTTATTTCTTCGCGTTCTTCGTGTTGAGAGTTATTGTATTCATTCATCAATTGTTGGGTAGAGTAGTTGGTGAGTGAATTGTAATATCTTGAACTGTTCTACGTTCAAGATTGGGTTGTGCTTTTCGTTCTTGAGAAAAGCTTTGTGGGTAGACTAGTTGAGAGTTTACTGTGAATTCACTTGAGAGGAGTAGAGTCGGGTGAGGAGAGATCATATAGTGTATCTTACGTTCAATAGTCTTGTATCCCTTATACTGTTTATAGTGGATTGTTTTCTTGGAATAATTTCCCCCTGACGTAGGTGTGTTTATCACCGAACTGGGTTACCAACTTTTGTGTTCTTTATTGTTACAATCTGTGTTACTGTTGAACACACAATTACGTGAGTTATACAATTTCAATTGGTATCAGAGCAGGTCACCTAAGTTATTGGTGTTAGGTCCTGCCACCTATGTTGATCCTGATGTTCTCTGATGATTCTTGCTCCCACGGCGTTCCCGAGGCGTTCTTATCGTTGTAGTTGGCGGTGTTCCTTTTCTTTACCGCACACGAGGAGGAGAAGTTCATAGCAAGGGGGGAGTTTGTTGGTGCTGCTAACTCTCGAGGATTCACTTCAGGGGGAACAAAGATTTTGCTTGTTTATGTGCATTGATGGATATGTGCTCGATGATGTACCTCTTGATGTCTCTGTTTTCTTAACAGGATGATTTTGATTGCTTTTGATCGTCTTGGAGCATGAGTTTGATTATCTGATTTTTGTGCTCATTATGGGATAATTATTGATCTGAATCCCGTATTTTTGGCTCGATGGATACCTGTTGGAGAAGTATTTGGTGCAGGGGGAACATTCTGATGTACTGGTTGGTGTTTCAGTGATGCTTGGATTAGTGTGGTTTAATGCGTTGGTTTATTGAGTGTTGTTTGCATACATAAATGCCAAAGGGGGAGATTGTTACTGCAACGTGTGGTTGCATATGATTTTGGCAATTATATATGCATTGGGATATATTATTTATTTCCTTATAATTAAAGATTTGATTTTATTAAGGGAATTATTTTCCCTTTATTATATATTTGCATAAGGATTCTATTTGCATAAGGATTCTTCTTCTACAAGGAAAATGATATCTACAAGGAAAGAAGATATACATGGATCCTTATTCTACAAGGAAACGTGTTACTTGTGCTACAAGAGAAGACCTACGACTTGGAGGCTATATAAGGAGGCTCATAAACATTCAAAAGGAAGAGAGACAAGAGCTGATATTGTTATCCTCGCACAATGTAGTGCCGAGAGTCATTTTGTGTCTCTCTAACATCTTCTGGGACATCATGTGATACATATAATACAGTTTGTCCCAGATTATGTTTTTTCTTGTTTATTTCGTTTTTCTCATATATATTGTGGGTAGATCTCTCAAGAGTAAGTCTAGATTAGGCTTGGTTAGGCTGAGGGTTTAACTTCAAGTTTACTTGAGAAGAGTGTAGACGGGTGAGGAGTGAATACGTAGTCGTGGCTAGTATTCGAATACTTGTATCTCTAAAGCTCTTGATAGTGAATTGGCTCTTGGGCATGTCCCCCCAGATGTAGGTTGATTTAACTAAACTGGTTTATCATTGGTTGGTGTTGATTTATTGCTTTCATGGCTGTTTTGTTGTGCATGCTTCCGCAGCATAAAAGTAGTACATTATCTGTAACGGTATCCATAACATCGTTCAGATTTATGTTCAACACGGGTCAACAAAATGTCAATTGATGCGAAGGTCTCTCCATAATCAATACCTTCTTCTTGAGAATATCCTTGAGCAACTAATTTGGCTTTGTTCCGAGTAATGTTACCTTGCTCATCAATTTTATTCTTAAATATCCACTTGGTTCCAATCACGTTTGCACCTTTGGGGAGAGGAGTAAGATACCACACATTGCATCGTTGAAACTCCAATAACTCTTCCTGCATAGCTGCTATACAATTTTCATCTTGAAAAGCATCAACCACATTCTTTGGTTCAATTTTAGAGACAAAACACACCGTGGCTATATGAGATACCATCTTCTTGAAGTCTATGTCCTTCTTTCTGGTTTGTATCCCATCATTGATGTTTCCAATCACATTAGTAACAGAGTGATTCTTATGAACTCTCTTCTCAGCAGAATCTTCTTCAGGAGTACTGTCTGATGTGTCTTCTGGTGTATCTTCTTTTGGTTTTTCCTCTTTCTTAATACTAGAGACTGTCTTCTCTCCACTAGAGGCTTGTGATTTCCCTTCAGCAGTGGAGATTTGCACATCTTCTTCAGTGTACACTTCATCTTCTATTGAATCATCAAACGTGACATTTATTGATTAAATGACTGTACCTTGATTCTTCAAATAAACTCTGAATGCTCGACTGTTTCTGGAGTATCCCACTAAGATTCCTTCTATTCCTTTGTCATCAAGCTTCCTTTTCTGAACTCTGTCATTCACAACAAAGCATCGAGTACCAAAAATGTGAAGATGTTTCACATTGGGCTTTCTTCCTCTCCAAATCTCATATGCTGTGACCTCAGTTTGAGGTCTAAGATACACTCTCTTGCATATATAACATGCTGTCTCAAAAGCTTCAACCCATAATCTCAGAGCAATATCTTTGGCCTTCATCATGGTTCTTGCTATACTCTGGAGAGTTCTATTTTTCCTTTCTACTACTCCATTTTGCTTGGGAGTAATGGGAGCTGAGAATTCATGTCTAATTCCCTTAGACTGGCAGAATTCCATAAACTCTTGATTTTCGAATTCACGTTTGTGATCAATTCTGATAGTTTTGAGTTTACTCTCCTTTTCTACTTCCAATCTGAGACATAGAATTCTGAAAGCTTCAAATGTGTCTGATTTTTCCCTTAAGAATTCAACCCAAGTAAATCTAGAAAAATCATCAACGCATACTAAAATATATCTCTTCCCACCAAGGCTTTCTACCTGCATGGGTTATAAGATCAAGAACCTTATCTGTGGTAATCCGCAGTACTCTCTTGTGTACTTCATGTGTCTGTTTTCCTTGTTGGCATGGTCCACATAAATCTACATCACTGAACCAGATTTTGGGAATTCCTTCAATAGCATTGAGTTGAATGAGCATCTGGATATTTCTATAATGAGTATGACAAAGTTTTTGACGCCAGGTCTCACTCATCTTTGACGATATTTTGAAGCTGGTGATCTTTGGTGTAAAGATATAGCAATTGTCAGGTGATCTGTTGGCTTCCAGGAATTTTTCTGATCCTTTGTTGATAACACAACTGTTCTTCCCAAAGCTCACACTCATACCTTTGTCACACAGCTGACTAATGCTAACCAGATTTGCCCTTAGACCTTCAACATAGAGAACTCCATCTAGCACAGGCATACCAGGAACATTCAATGTACCAATTCCTCTAATTCTGCTCTTACCACCATCTCCAAAAATAACGGATTCATTAGAACAACTTTGTATGTTAATAAGAAGATCCTTGTTTCCTGTCATATGCTAAGAACACCCACTGTCTATGTACCAAGAATTTCCTACTCTTGAGTTGTTACTAGTATGAACAATATAGGCCCTATGATATCCATAACCTTGGTTTCTCCTATTCTGGTACTTGATCATCTCTTGCCTCTTGTCTCCAAGATAGAAGCGACATCTAGGTCTAATATGACCAATTCTATGACAGTAATGACAAAGAGGCATAAATTCTTCAGAATCAGGATCATGTTCAGGTACCTTATGATGTGTCTGTTCAGGTACTCCTTCTGGAATTTGTCCTTCTACAGCTTTCAGTTCCACATCAGTTGATGCATCAGTTGCTTTTGGTCTCCATACCACTCGGTTGACTGGTTTATCAATTCAATGAGCTCCAGGATTTCCTTTGAATTGACTCCATGTCTCAACTCTTCTTCCTAGTTTAATCCAGTCCTGCCTTTGAGATCTTTGCTAATACTGATACTCAACCTGCTTGTAATCTCCCTTTTGAAATCCAAGTCCTTCCTTATCTGCAGCTCTTTTTCCTTGTCTAAGAATTTCATCCAATTTTTCAGTACTGGAATTCATCATTCTGATCAATTTCTGTATCTGGCTTAGCTCACCACCAGTCTCCTTTCTTCCTTCCTCGCAATTTCTCAACTTTGTTGCAGAGACTCTACTTTAGATTTAAGAGAATCTCTTTCTCTTTCTAGACTATTAACCTGTTCAGTAAGACTCTAATTTAGAATCAAGGCCTTCTTGCACGCATCTACCAATTCAGCATAGTCTTCTTGCCCTTCTTCATTCTCATCAACATCTTCAACATCGAACGGATCTTGATCTGTGACAACTGACGTGATCCTTTGGCCATTTATGGTAGCAACATGAGTTGTATGTGAGGTATCATGTCCCTCTTCAAATTCAGAATCAGTAACTTCATCATCACTGTGAGTAGCTTGGAATACCTTTTTACTGGTTTTCTGGTACTTGTATAGATTTGTGCACTCACTCTGGAGATGACCTTAACCATCACACTCATGACATTGAGGACCCCTGTCTCCATTCTCCTTCTTCTCCACAGAGTTTGAATTCCTATTCTGGGCACTTCCTTGACGAAATCTGGAATTTCCATCACTGTTTCCCCTTCTGAAAAACTTTTTCCCAAATTTCCTTGAAAGATATACAATACATTCAGCCATGTCCTAAGTGCTCAACTCTTCTTCTGAATGATTGGAAGATGAAGCTTTGAATGCTACGGATTTCTTCTTTTCAGCTGGATTACTGCGCATTCCTATCTCAAAGGTCCTGTGGGAACCAATGAGTTCATTTGGTTTCAACTCATCAACATTCTTAGCTTCTTCAATAGCTGTCACCTTATAATCAAATCTTTCTGGTAGAGACCTCAGAATCTTCTTCACGATCTTAGCTTCAGTGAGCTTTTCTCCTAAAGAGAAAAATTCATTTGACAGACTTAACAGTTTATCATAGAAATCCGAGATGGTTTCATTCTCATGCATCCTTAGGGCCTCAAACTGAGATGTAAGTTGTTGAATCCTCTGATTCTTCACACGCTTGTTCCCTTCATATGTAATTTCCAGAATGTCCCAAGCTTCCTTATCAGACTGGCATGTAGATATGATGGAAAAAATTTCAACACTTACAGCAGTATGAATATCATTAATAGCCTTCTGATTCATGCCTGAAGATTTGAGCTCTTCTTCAGTCCACTTTGATCTTGGTTTCTTTGCTCCATCTTCATCAGTTGGTGCACTCCAGCCATTCTCCACTGCTATCCATGCTGCCTCGTCAATCGATCTTATGAATGAAGCCATTCTAACCTTCCAGTAACCATAGCTCGTCCCATCAAACAGTGGTGGACTAACCGTAGAACCACCTTCCTTGATGGTGCTCATCTTGAGGACCTCCAATTTACCCGTGAGTTACTCGTATATCCCAGGATCTAACACCGCACCTCGATGACCAGATTGGAATCTGTGAGATTTTTAATGGGGATGGCCAGTAGCATGGATTTCAAAATCTACCAGATGGACGTCAAAAGTAGGGGTGGGTCGGTACGGTATACCTTCGTATTTTCATCATACCTTATACCTTACCTTAAGTGACGGTATGCTAATTTTTCATACCTTTACCTTACCTTACTTGTCGGTATACCTTAATTCCGGTATGAAGCAAATTACATACCTTTACCATACCTTATTTTCGGCATACCATTCCCTTAAGCCGGTATGCCACGGTATACCTTAAATTAATAATAAATAAATCAATCAATATATGTATAATTCATATCTTATAAACTTACAATACAATAAATAGCACCCAAATACTTAAACTCCAACATTCTTCAAAACAAAACATATTATCAAATTCAAATCCAAAACATCTAAATTCAAAACACAACGAGAGCATAAAAAACATACTAATCTCACTCCATAATTTAAGATATATATATACATAATTTAAGGTATATACCCTACTTTCGGTATATACTGCAATAGTGGTATATACCGCGATACCGGTATATACCTTATTTTCGGTATATACCTCGATAACGGTATGTAACGGTATACCCTGGTATTCAAAAATTGATACATTTACCTTACCTTTGTCTTCCGGTACGGTATGATACCTTACCGAAATTTTCGGTATACCTTAATTACGGTATTTTCGGTAAATTTTCGATACAGTATGGACGGTATACCAAATTTTCGGTATATTTCCCCAGCCCTAGTCAAAAGAGCCTTTTTAAATGGTAATCTGGAAGAAGAAGTTTATGTGAAGCAACCGAAGGTTCTGAGGATCCAGAACATCCAGATCATGTCTACAGATTGAATAAAGCCTTGTATGGATTAAAACAAGCTCCCAGAGCTTGATACAATACTCTTGTTGAATTCTTGCTTAAGAAGGGATACACACGGGGTAGTGCAGACAAAACCTTATTTGTTAAACAGCAAGGAGGCCACATGTTCATTGTCCAAGTCTATGTTGATGACTTGGTATTTGGTTCAAGATCTGAAGCTCTTGTGAATGAATTTGTCAAACTTATGACATCAGAATTCAAGATGAGTATGTTTGGAGAACTGAAGTTCTTTTTGGGACTTCAAGTTAAACAGAGTGAAGATGGGATATTTGTAAGCCAAGAAAAGTATGCAGAAAATCTGGTGAAGAAGTTTGGCTTAGAAGGTTCCAAGGCTAAGAGAACACCAATGGGTACACCAGTCAAGTTAACTCAAAAAGGAGAGGGCAAACAGGTTGAACAGACTGTGTACAGGAGTATGATTGGGAGTTTGTTGTATCTAACTGCTAGTCGACCAGATATAGCATATAGTGTTGGTGTGTGCTCGAGATTTCAGTCAAGTCCTAAAGAAAGCCATTACAAAGCTGTGAAGAACATCATAAAATATGTCAAAGGTTCCAGCAAATATGGTTTATGGTTTGGAAAAGGGAGCTCTCTTAAATTGACAGGGTACACTGATGCAGATTGGGCTGGTAACCCAAATGATAGGAAAAGTACCACTGGAGGGTGCTTCTTCTTAGGTGAAAACCTTATATCTTGGAATAGTAAGAAGCAGAACTGTGTTTCATTCTCCTCAACTAAGGCAGAGTACATTGGAGCTGGGAGTGCTTGCACACAACTAATCTGGATGACCAAGATGCTACATGATTATGGGATTGATGAGAAAGAGTATTTGTTATTTTGTGATAATCAAAGAGCTATAAATTATCCAAGAATCCAGTTAGCCACTCAAAAGCCAAACATATAGAGATCAGACATCATTTCATAAGAGATCTTGTAGAGAGCAATGCCCTATCTCTTGAGCATGTCTCTACTCGAGTGCAGGTGGCGGATATATTCACCAAACCATTGGATGGTGAAAGGTTTGAATCTCTCAGAAAATCTCTTGGAATGTGTATAATCTGAGCTTATCAGATTATGTTTATTTGATTTCATATTTTTTATTGGATTCATTGAGATTCTGGAGTTGATGTTGTTTATGAAGTTCTTTCCTATGTCCTTATCTGACGTGGATAAGTGGAGGTTATTATATGGCTATTTTTCAGCGCACCATTTTTCATTGCTCCTATAGCGGCCTTGGAATTCGAACCGTCATATCAATATTTGCAGAGCCCATTATCACTTCCTCTCTTCTGCAAACTGCTAGGGCTTTCTACTCTCACAATTCTTCCATCATTTTCTCTCTGCGATTTTCTCTTGATTTTTATAGCTTCCTTCTAAATTTCTGATGAAATCGACCTGGATGCCTTGTTGGCCATGACTGCTCCAAAAATCTTCGCCCTTCCTTGGAATGGCGAGTCAAGCTCCGCCGAGGTGCCTGCTCCGCTCTCTCCGCCTCGAGACAGCACTACAAATGAGGTCCTTGGACCTCTGTTTGATTCTGAGTCCATTCCTATACCTGATGCAAAAGAAACCAGTGCTACGATTTCTCCTCCATCTGCTTCAGTGAATCCTCCAGTGCGAAAGATGAGGATTAAGCAAGTCGTGAGAAAGAACAAGTCTCCCCCTCCGTCCTCTGTTGGTATCGGCGGGAGAACTAGGTCTCAATGTTGCATTCCCAGGGGATCCTCTGTTCCTGACTCTAAACGGAAGCGAAAAGTATCTCATTCATCTCCTGCCCAGAAGAAGAAGAAGGTTGCTGGTCAATCCAAATCCCGCGCTAAAGACTAGTTATCGAGTTGGATTCTGATTTTGAGGAAGAGGTCGATGCTTTGAGTGATTCTGATGAAGAGCCCTCAAGTCCTGTTGGTCGTGATACTCTGAGAGAGACTGATTCTGGTCCATCTGCTAGGTATGTCTTTATGCCCATTTTTAGACATGCCTCGTTTGCAAAGTACTGGGATATTAATCAAGATAAGCATGTGATTGTGGATAAACCTGCGCGTTCCTTTGATCTGAAGAGGGCAGGTGTTTATGAATGCATTTCTAATGCTAACCCTTCTTTGTGTTCGTCGTTTGAATACAATATGGATGTGATCTATGAGTTTTATTCTAATCTGAGTAAGAGTCTTTTTGACATTAAGTCTCTGGAGTATCATAGAGGGTTCGTGCGGGGTGAATTCTTTGATTTTTATCCAACATTGATTGATATTTTCATAAGTGGAGAGGTTATTGTGGAGAGTTCGAATGAGATTGATTCTGATGCTATTGCTGTTGAGTTATTGGGAGATAAGGATGCTGTGTGGCCGGTTGCAGCTAACAAATTAAGAGCCTCATCTATGACTTCAAAATACAAGGCCTTGTGTCATATCTGTAACATCAATTGGATGCCTACTTCACATAAGACTTATATGAATCTGACTTTGGCTACTTTCTTGTTTAAAATTGGTACTGGGATTCCTGTTTCCTTGGGAAGATTGGTTTTTGAGTTTCTTGCTGAACATGCAGAGAGTTCAAGCTCTTCTAAAGCCATTGGGTTTCCACGGCTATTGTTCTCTTTTATGGCTCAAAATGTGCAGGCTGTTAAAAGGATATGCCTAAGGATGCTAGGGACGAGGCTCCTTCTCATATGATCTTCAATGCTCAACTTACAGGCACTAAGACATCTTCACCTCCTAAAGCTCACAAGTCTGCTCAGGCCTCTTTATCTAAAGGTCCTTTAATGCAAGATGAAGAAGAAGTCAAGCTGTCTTTTGGCCCTGCTCCTCATCATATTAAACCAGAAATCAGCAAACTGATGTTTCAAGCTATGTGCCTTGAGTATGATATGATTTCTGAACAGATCAAAATGTTGCAGATAAAGCAGTCTGAATTGGTGCAACTCCTCTTAGCTGCTAGTGGAACCCTTCCTGGAAGTGGTAGTGGTAATCAATCAGAAAGAGCTGGTGGTTCTAACCAAGGGGGAGATTGATGCTTGGCATTTTTGCATGCAATCAAGGGGGAGTCAAATGATGCTGGTATTTTCTTTGCTGATAATTTTTTTGTTTTTGGTAATTCGATGGGGTTGTTAAACAATATTTCTGTTGAAGTTTGGTTGGTGTTTTTGGCGATGGACGCATTGTTGCTTTTGGGTCTGTAATAGTAAGTAGGACAGTTTGAAGCATGTTTGGATGTTTACCTGTGGTATTGTGTATGTGGCATTTCTGGTGTTATGCTTGGAGGTGTGTTTGGTGTTCTGTGCACTATGATTTTTCTGCTTTTTAAGTATTCTAGTTTGGGTGAGCTCGGCTAGTTGCTTTAATGCAGGATTGTTGATTTAAGGAGTGTATTACACTATGTAACTGTGTATGGTACCGTGGGTGCGCTCCTTGCCTACTTAGTTGCATTGGGTGTGTTTGTAGCAAGATGGAGCTGTGTTGTGTGATGTGCTTGTGTGTGATTGCATACATAAAATGCCAAGGGGGAGATTGTTGTTGCATATTTCTTTATCCGTTGTGGCATAGTTTATGTATGCGGTGTTTCGTGAGAAGTGGAGTTAGAGTTTATATGTAATAAGGATTTATTTTCCTTATTATTTTATTTATGGATATTTTTCACACGCACATGGAATAGATTTGCATGGAGATTTGATTCTACTCTTATAAGGTATCCTTAGAGATATACCTTAAATATATCCTCTAGGGTTTGCACGAAGGACTCTCTATATATATATATTAGAAGATCGAGACTTAGCCGTTGCGCGTGAGACGAGAGCATTCTTTGAGAGCTGTTATTTTGATCTTCACGTTCTTCGTGTTGAGGGTTATTTTATTCATTCATCAATTGTTGGGTAGAGTAGTTGGTGAGTGAATTGTAATATCTTGAACTGTTCTACGTTCAAGATTGGGTTGTGCTTTTCGTTCTTGAGAAAAACTTTGTGGGTAGACTAGTTGAGAGTTTACTGTGAATTCACTTGAGAGGAGTAGAGTCGGGTGAGGAGATAACGTATAGTGTATCTTACGTTCAATAGTCTTGTATCCCTTATACTCTTTATAGTGGATTGTTTTCTTGGAATAATTTCCCCCAGACGTAGGTGTGTTTATCACCGAACTGGGTTACCAACTTGTGGTTCTATATTGTTACGATATGTGTTACTGTTGAACACACAATTACGTGAGTTATACAATTTCACCAAGAAATGCAAACTTTTAATATGAGTGGAGTTCTTGTTATGATTTAAACTAAGAACCTCGGCGTTAGTCAAAGACTGTGATACCGGATAAAATTTTATCTCATCTGAAAGTTCGAACTTGGAACTAGTCTATACCTTTACATTCGTCCGTCCACAACCTACGTGCACAATTAATTTTTGGACGTGGATCAAACATCCGTTATTCCCTTTACACCTCAAAAGTCAACAAAAATACATTATTATATTCATTTCATTTAATACCCTCTCACAGGGACTCAAACATCACTTTAATACCACTCATTATAAAAATTAAAATCGTACCGAAAGATTCTAGATACGTACGTGGTAATCAGAGGGAGTAATTTAAGCCCTTATTTTCCAATTATTTACGGAAAAAAACAATATTTTATTAATTAACCTTAGTGTTCACAATTCTTACTTAAAAATATTAACCCACCATGTACTACTTTCCATTAAAACTCGTGTCACTAAAAGGACACCACACTTTTGACAGTCGAAGGGAAAACTAGTTAACATTGATTGACAAGAAATAAGTTGATAGTAAATAGTGAATGATTGTTAAACATAAACTGGACATGGCTAATAGACACGGATTTATAATGGTTCGTTCAACTTAAATACGTCCATTCTATCTGATAAGGAGATTAATACCTTTAACTCGATATAGGAGTATAACTTAATTACTCACTACGTTGAGAGCCCGGGTCCTATGTTTTACAACATGCAACTAAGAGTCGATCTATTACTCACAATTTTCACCTTTGAGGACAGAACAATCTCATAGCAATCAAACATAAATATTTACTCAATCTAAGACTGAGTTTGGATTTGGATAAGCTTCTAACGGGAGTAATCACTAAAGTTTTTTTCTCATGATAATTTGTTGAGTTTGTTGTGTTGTAAAATTATAGTAAGACTGATACGGTTCCCGTATCACCATTGCCGGAGGAAACCATGCAGCCGGAGGAAGCCATGCAGCGTGGGAGGCGTAGGGAATTAGTGACTTATGATACGAGAGAGGATGATGGAGTTGTGCATGAAGTGGGTGAAAGGTCGAGCCGTCCGAAGCGGCGTACGCAGCCTCCTCGCCGATTTGCAGATTTCCTCCAGTAGAATTGCTTCCATGATAGATTATTTTATTTTCTAATTTTTATTATTCGGATTATTGTTTTGGGCCTAGCCCGTTCGTTTTTGGGTCGAGCGTTCTATAAGCTCCGTTTCGGGTTTTCTTGTTGGTTCTTTCCCGGAATCGTAAGTCGAACCAACCCTAGGGGTCTAGTATATATTGAGGATTAGCGTTGTATTATTGCATCGAATAATAATATCAACCCTAATTTCCTTCGTTCTTGTTTGTTATCGTTTTGTGGCGCGTACGACGAGGCCTCCCTCGCGTCCGTCGAGTTGTGATAGGCACTTCATCCTATCAATTGGTGCTTTCATCCCGAACCATGTCCAATCCCGTATCCAATTCTTCGGTGCCACCTACGAGTATCGCTCCTCCGACGTCAACCCCTAGTTCGGGTTCGATGGGAGCGGGTTCTTCGGGTGGGGCGCAATCTGAAATTTCGATGGAAGTTATTGTGACGATGCTTCGTCGTCTCGAGGCGCGTTTTGATGAGGAGATATGTCAACGTGAGCAGTCGGTATCGCGGGTCGGATCTGACCCCATCTATGGCATGCCGCCGGATTGGCGTTTGCCGTCGTGGAATCCGGGGGGACCCTCGCTCTCCGTGGCGGAGCCAACTTACGCGTACACATCACCGGCGACGTCGACGTGTGTGGCGGGGAATACGTTCCGAAGTAGCGACCCAAAACTAGGGCTCCTACAGCAGCAGGTTACGGCGAGCATGGCGCCAGCCTCGTCGCCCATGTTAGGGTTTCAGCAGAGTTCAACACCCTTATCGACTTGGGTGATCCCTCCGCCGCGACCCCCATCGACATGGGACCTACCATCTTCTCGGGCCCAGGTTGTCACATCCCGATTTCACTACAGTAGTCTTAAGTACCGGGATGGACAGGGTAGGGTTAAAAGGGCTCATTTAGGGGTTAATCTCGTTTATCTCATTTATTGCCCAAGTAATTCGGGCAGCATTTCCCCTATACCAGGATCTATTCGCTGGGGCAACCAATAAGCCAATCTCAACAACAACTAACTCTTTCTACCAAATTTTATTATCGTTTAATTCGTTTAAGTTTCTTTAAATTCAAAGCATAACAACGAGGTCGGACCACACCGCGCCATCGTTGGATCCAAGTGTAAAGTACGAAAAATAACGACAGTGGCGGACCAGACCGCACTACAGTCGGATCTACATAATGTAACAACCGTGGCGGACCAGACCGCACTACAGTTGGATCTGCATAATGTAAAGGTTATAGATAGCGTCTATAGGACGCATAGTATGAATATGTAAGTAAAAACGTATATAGTTATATATTCTGGATTGGACCAGAGTTGCGTAAGTAAAAGCGGAAACGAAATACGAAAAAGTAAATACAGAAACAAAAGACGAGAGAATATGAAAGCAAGTAAAGAGTTTTCTTATTAAGTGTTTTAGGCCAAGTTTTATTAGGTCCAACCCTCTCACAAAACGAGATAGTGACTTATCAAAGAGTTCAATCGAAAAAGAAATGTAGAGTTTGAGTCTTTCGATTCTCCTCGTCTTCCACCCCTTTCCACTCCCATCCCGTCTATGCCTCCGGCTCGTAATCTGCAAAACAAAGAAAGTTCTGCAGGGCTGAGTACTAGTGTACCCAGTGGGTTCATTGCCACGAAAAGAATATGCAGGTAAACAGGAGTAAAAAGGAAGAAAAGAAAGAAATGTTTGGATCCACTCTGTCATTTGGTTACTCTTATCGACCCATCGGGATAACCTCCCTAGGATCTTATGGCCGTCGGGATAACCTCCCTCTCTGAAACGAAAACCGTCTAATTATGATAACGGAATCGCGGGATAACCTCCCTCTCTATGGTACAAGTGGTGGGGTCAGCCCACAATCACTTGACCTGCATGCGTACAACTCTTCCGGCACCAGCACCTAGTGCAGCCGGGGAGTCCGATCGTAATTTAATAAGAGCGTTAAACTCAAATAGACAGAGACAACACAAGTCTCCCCTGTAACAAGCCTGCATAAAGAGTTTGAGCTCACTAGCTCGAGAATAATTTTTATCAAGGAATAGGAACCCCACCTTTACCGTTAACTTCGTTTCTCGTAAAACGCGCTCTCGACTTAGAATCCTATCTCAGGCCCTTCTTGACTTGTTCCTACAATAATTTTTAAGTTACTAAGGTGTTCTCAGAATTTCTAACGGAAATTCCTAAGCCTAAGAACTTAATCCTTAAGTAAAGTTTTTATTAAAAAGTTATTATAAATAAATTATTATTAAATATTCGGATGATCGTATGGCTTCGGTAAAGAAGGAAAAGTTGTTTAGAATAATTTTCTAGAGGGATTAGTGATGAGAAATTAGTCATGCAAAGATTTTGACTTTTGACCTAATACCGACTTAACACAGTTTCTTTAATTACGTGCAAACGGTGACTCGGAATGACACGAAAATTTACGGACATGTTAAATATACTAACAGGAACCTATCTTTAAAATTTCAGAATTTTTGGACATCATTTAGGCTGAAAACGAAATTATCCATTTTTAATTAAAAACCGATCGATTAAAAGTGGTTAATTATTAGGTTACGAACAACTTTAATTCGGTTATATGGATGCAAAAAGGAATACCGGCAACCACCAAAGAAAGGGCGATTGCACGGCACGGAGAAGAAGAGAATATGCAAATGAAGATGGCGATGCATGTCCTACTTCGAGACTTCGCGACGACGATCAACCAACATTTCTAGGATCGAAATCCTCCTACGAGTTCATAGAAGCGAACGACATACCTTTTCGTTGATCGAAGAAGAAGATAGGCTCGAAAAAGCGATCGAAGACGATCGGGGCTGTTCTTGGCTTCCTCGGCTGGAAAGGAAGGTGGCGATGGAAAGATGAAGATGCTGAAGCGATGAAGAAGAAGGTGGCAGCAGCTGCTGCTGGATCGGAGAGCTGAACGGCGGTGATGGTGGTGCAGCGTCGGAGATGGAGAGTTGCAGGCTGCTCTCCTTCGTCTCGGAGAGGAACGAAGGTGATGGCTGGTGGGTGGTGATTGATCGGTGGAGGTGGAGATGGAGGGGATGATGATGGTGGAGATGATCGGAGATTGGAGGATGGTGGCGGAGGTGCTGCTCGGAAGTGATGGAGGAGGGTCGCCGGCGGAAGGGGGAAGGCGGAGGTGATGTACGGTGAGAGAGAGATGAAGAGAGAGTTGGTGGGTGATGGGTTTCCTTATGATGAAGAAAGTGGAAGTGGGATAAGATATGATCAAGAATGAGGCGGTGGTGGCCTCTCTTTATAGAGGTCATCCCGTCTCCGATCGAACGTCTCGCTTCCCGAACGAAAAGATATTTTTCCGGCAATGAATTCCGATTTAAGATTTCAAAGGGTTTATGGAATCTATGAAAAATATCGAACTCAACGATATAGGTTAAAGAATTTTCGGAAGGAGTTTGATAGCTCGAAGAATTTTAAAGAGACGAAAAGGATCGAAATTGACAAACGACGACTCGGGTTTTCTTAATCGTTTATCCGAAAAATACCTAGCTTCTTTCATAATTCTTTTAATGTCTAAATTAGATTAAAGGAGTTAACTTAATATTTTTAGGGATTTTATTGAGCAAGCTATAAAGGTTCTAGATAGTGATTATATTAGTTATTTATTATTCTAAAATTCTTTAGTTAGGATTTTAATTATTTAAATTAAATCTTCCATCATCTTAAATCTTAATAACTAAGGAGAATTATTTTCTTAAGGGAAATCTATTTAAATTTTCTTATTTTCTATTATTTAAAAATACGGGATATTACACCCTACCACCCTTAACAAAAATTTCGTCCCCGAAATTTACTTACCTCCCATCTCTAGGTCTGGAAACTGGGCTCTTATCTTGTCTTCTAATTCCCATGTCGCTTCCTCGACGTCATGATGGTTCCACAAGACTTTAACCTGAGCTATCTCTTTATTTCTTAAAACCATAACTTTTCTGTCAAGAATTCTAACAGGTTTTTCCTCATAGTGGAGATCAGAACTAAGGGTAACTTCTTCGAACCGGATCACGTGCTTTGGATCGTAAACGTACTTTCGAAGCATCGAAACATGAAAGACGTCATGTATGCTTGATAAACTTGGCGGTAAGGCCAGGCGGTAGGCGACACTGCCTATCCTCTCTAGGATCTCGAAAGGTCCAACATATCTCGGGCGAAGCTTTCCCCGCTTCCCGAATCTTATTACCCCTCTCGTGGGTGAAATCTTGAGAAACACTTTTTCGCCTTTTTGGAACTCAAGTTCCGTTCTTCTTTTGTCGGCATAGGATTTCTGTCTATCCTGCGCCTCTTTAATCCGCCCTCGGATCGTGTCGACAATTGACACCATTTCTTGGACTAACTCTGGTCCAAGCAACTTTCTTTCTCCAACCTCATCCCAATATAATGGGGATCGACATTTCTTCCCGTACAGAGCTTCGTATGGCGCCATCTTAATGGTACTCTGGTAGCTGTTGTTATAAGCAAACTCTACCAATGGTAAAATCTCCTCCCAATTGTCTCCTCTGTCTGCCACAATGGTTCTTAACATATCTTCCATTACTTGGATGGTTCGCTCTGCTTGCCCGTCAGTTTGCGGGTGAAATGCGGAACTAAACTGCAGTCGCGTTCCCATGGCCTCTTGCAAGCTTCTCCAGAACTTGGACGTGAAACGTGAGTCCCGATCTGATGTGATTGTGAGGGGGATCCCATGAAGTCGAACAATTTCCTTAACATAAAGTCGTGCAAGCTTCTCAAGTCCGAATGTCATCTTGATTGGAATGAAGTGAGCTGACTTCGTGAGTCGATCGATAATGACCCAAATCGCCGTGTTTCCTCTTTGAGATTTCGGGAAGCTTGTTACGAAATCCATGTTGATGTGCTCCCATTTCCACTCTGGTATGGGCAACGGCTGCAATGTGCCATAAGGCCGTTGGTGCACTGCTTTTACTTGCTGACAAGCGAGACATCTTTCAACATATGCCGCTATCTGTTTCTTCATAGATTCCCACCAAAAGTTCTTTCGTAGGTCCATGTACATTTTCGTACTACCAGGGTGTGCGGTGTACGGAGTGTCATGAGCCTCGCTCAGAATCTCTTCCTTGAGGGCGTCGACATTGGGCACACATAGTCGTCCGTCGTATGTCAAGGCTCCGTCATTTGTTACGATACATTTCTGTGCCATTCCATTGACCCCTTCTTTGCCAATTTGACCTCGTATCTTCTCAAGGTATTCGTCTTTATGTTGTGCTTCGATGATTCTCCCTCTGAGATCTGGTTTAGCAAGTATGGCCACTAGATGTCCATCAATTGTTGTCGGGGCGTGAATGATCTCCAGTTCGAGCTTAGAAAAGTCTTGGATCAAGCTTTCTTCATTGGTTATCATGTATGCAAGCTTTCCATGTGTCTTTCGACTTAGGGCGTCAGCTACAACATTAGCCTTCCCAGGATGATAGCTAATCATGCAATCATAGTCTTTCACGAGTTCTAGCCATCGTCTCTGTCTCATGTTCAACTCTTTTTGCTCAAAGAAGTACTTTAGACTTTTGTGGTCGGTGAAGATCTCACACCTGACTCCATAGAGATAGTGCCTCCAAATTTTGAGTGCGTGAATCACGGCGGCTAACTCTTGGTCATGCGTTGGATAGTTCACCTCGTGTGGCTTCAATTGACGGGAAGCATAGGCAATAACTTTCCCTTCTTGCATAAGGACACACCCTAATCCTTGTTTCGAGGCATCGGTGAAAACCACAAAACCTTCGTTGCCCTTAGGTATAGTGAGAACCGGAGCGGTTGTCAACCTCACCTTGAGTTCCTGGAAACTCTTCTCGCACTCTTCCGTCCATGTATACTTGATTCCCTTTTTCAACAGTTGAGTCATAGGTCTTGCAAGCTTTGAGAAACCCTCGATGAATCTGCGATAATATCCGGCTAGGCCGAGAAAACTGCGGATCTCGTTAGCACTAGTAGGGGTTTTCCATCCACTAACTGCTTCAACTTTTGCGGGGTCGACTTTGATTCCTTCGGCTGAGACGATGTGGCCAAGAAACATAACTTCTCGGAGCCAAAACTCGCACTTGCTGAACTTGGCATATAGTCTTTCCTTTCGTAGTGTCTGCAGCACGATGCGCAAGTGTTCTTCGTGTTGTCGATGATCCTTGGAGTAGATTAGGATGTCATCGATGAACACAAGAACAAATCCATCAAGATACTCATGGAATATTCGGTTCATTAGGTCCATGAAGATGGCAGGGGCGTTCGTCAATCCAAAGGGCATGACTGTGAACTCGTAGTGGCCATAACGAGTTCGAAATGCTGTCTTTGGGATGTCCTCCTTTCGAACTTTGAGTTGATGATAACCAGACCTCAAATCGATCTTGGAAAACATGCGGGCTCCTTTGAGTTGATCAAATAGGTCGTCAATGCGTGGGAGAGGATACCGGTTCTTGATGGTGAGCTTGTTTAACTCACGGTAATCGATGCACATTCTCATGCTACCGTCTTTCTTCTTCACAAATAGGACTGGTGCTCCCCATGGTGATACACTAGGTTGCACAAAGCCTAGATCAAGTAACTCTTGCAACTGTACTTTAAGTTCTTGCAATTCGCTTGGAGCCATTCTGTAAGGTGCTTTCGACACTGGCGCTGCTCCGGGTTCAAGATCAATAGGAAACTCAAGCTGTCTGTTGGGCGGCGGCCCTGGCAATTCTTCTGGAAACACGTCTCCGAATTCTCGAACAATGGGTATGTCAAGAATACTCCTTCCTTCTTTTTTGACGTCTTCTAGGTTCACCCAGAAGCACTGGCTGGTTCTTTTCCTTATAATGGACACGACTTTCATGGCAGATATCACATGGATTCTTTCTCCAATTCTTGTGCCTCTGAAGTTCATACGACTCTCCTCGAGTTTCCGAAACGATATCTCTCGTTCTTGGCAATCGATAGTGGCTTTATTCTTCTCCAACCAGTCCATCCCCAATATAATATCAAACTCCATCATTTTGATTACAAACAAGTCAGCCCAAAACTCTTGGTCTCCTATCTTAAGACTTTGCCCCATACAAGCCCTTTCGGTTATCATTGTCATCCCAGAAGGTACACTAATTTGTAAGGGGTTTTCAATTTGGACAGGCACTAAGGCTAGGTTCTCACATGCTTGTTGTGATATAAAGGAATGAGAAGCTCCGGTATCAAACAATGCTAAAACAGGTATGTCGTTGAGTTGAATCATACCTGCTAGGTTTCCTTGTGCGTGGGCGGCTTGAGCGTTGTTGAGGGCATAAGCTCGTGCTTGTTGCATTGGCCTCGCCGGAGGACGTCGGCTTCCAGCATTCCCTCGATTGTTTCTTGGAGGTTGAGGCGGCGGGACAGGAAAACGGCGGGGTCCTTGGTTCCTCTGGTCCAACGAACACTCGTTAGAGTAGTGTCCCATTTTGTGACATCGAAAGCATTCTATCACTTTCCGTCGGCAATCTCCGGCATGGTTCTTTTGGCAAAATCGACACCGTGGCATGGCAGGTGCAGGATTCTGGCGTAGTTGATGTGGCCGAAATGGAGGTTGCTGGCCCTTTTCTCCCCATGCTGGACGGTTCTGGTTTCTGGAGTTCTCTCCATCCCACTTTCTTTTCCCTCGAGCAAAGTCAAACACGAGGCCTTGTTCGTTGTTTCTTTCCTTCTCACGTGGCAGCATAGATTCAATGTCCATAGCACGGCTCAAGGTCTGGGCGTATGTCAAGGTTCCGTGACTGGCTAGAGGTATGCCAATCTCAGGACGAAGTCCTCGGCGGAACTTGTCAGCTCTGCTTGCATCAGTATCAACCAAGTGTGGAGCAAAACGAGAGAGTTGATTGAAAAGTCGATCATACTCGATTATAGTTCTCTTTCCTTGGCGCAAGTTCCAGAATTCATTCTGGCGACGCTGGCGATAACATTCTGGAATGTGTTTCTCGTATAAGGAGTTCTTGAGATCATCCCAGGTGAAATTTTCCCATTCCTCGGGAGTCAGAGTTCGCTTCACAGATTCCCACCAGAAATCCGCTTCATCAGTCAATTGGTTTAGCCCAAAGGCTAGCTTATCAGCTTCACTGCATTTGATATAATCAAAGATCTTCTCCAAAGCACGGATCCATTTCTCACAATCAGTCGGCTCGCCGAGCCCATCAAAGGTAGGTGGGTTTTGCCTACGGAAGTTCTCATCATTCCTCATTGGTTCTACATTCCTATCCCTTCCTGAGTTGTTCCTTGTAAGGGCCATTGCTAAGTCGTCTACGCTCACTGAAATCGTCAATCAAATAAACATTAGTAATTCATTTAAAGAATATTTATAGGTGGGGTATATTCCTTATTCGGTTGGCGATGGATTTCCATCACAATTGAGCCTATCACATAGGTCTCACCATTTATCATTTACCATTTATGTGCGCCTGCACTTAATTTCATAAAATTGTTAACATTTCATCGCATAAATCGTTATATGCTCTCTATAATCCATTCATCGCATAAATCATTATATGCTCTCTAAAATCAACCATCGCATAATCATTATATGCTCTCTTTATAAATCAAACATCGCATAAATCATTATATGCTCTCTTCATAATTTCAATCATTGCATAAAATCATCTTATGCTCTCTTTATAAATCAAACACCGCATAAATCTTTATATGCTCTCTAAAGTCAAACATCACATAAATCTTTATATGCTCTCTAAAATCAAACATCGCATAAATATTTCCATGCTCTCTATCACACATATAATCCAAATCACGAATATCATTTTCGTTCACATAGATAACCTCTATGTTCATTTATTTTAGCAGGACTTACAGTTTCTTTATCGTCATAAATGTGTCATCACATATAAATCACATTCGTGTCACAGAGATACATCAAGTTTCATAATTTTAAATAAAATCACATAATTTCAGCATTTTTCATATTCGTTTCCTATTTACCCATAATCTCATATTTACCATATCAAAAATTTCAAAATCGTATAGCACAACTTCATCATACTTCACATTTCATAGTTTTGCAAAATCTTTTCTTGGCATGCTTTTGAATAACTATATTTCATTTTAAGACTCTTAGAACAGTGCACGGTTCGTGCTTAACCTAGGACTTCTCCAATTCAAGTTTTTCACATAATCATGCAATATAACTTCATGCTCATTATATAACACCTCAAGGTTTCAAATTTCCGTATAACAACTTATCACATAATAGTGTACAAGAGACTTACACGCATGCTGACATACAAATATCATCAACATATAATCACTTATAAGTTAGAAATGTACCTCTCAAGTTTGAGCCGGGGCGATAGCGGTGGGAGGGGGTGCGTTGCCGAAAGTGAGATTAGAGAAACAATTCCAACCTCGATAGGAAGAAAGGCTTATAGGTTCCAGAGCGAAGAATGCTCTGATACCATTGTGTCACATCCCGATTTCACTACAGTAGTCTTAAGTACCGGGATGGACAGGGTAGGGTTAAAAGGGCTCATTTAGGGGTTAATCTCGTTTATCTCATTTATTGCCCAAGTAATTCGGGCAGCATTTCCCCTATACCAGGATCTATTCGCTGGGGCAACCAATAAGCCAATCTCAACAACAACTAACTCTTTCTACCAAATTTTATTATCGTTTAATTCGTTTAAGTTTCTTTAAATTCAAAGCATAACAACGAGGTCGGACCACACCGCGCCATCGTTGGATCCAAGTGTAAAGTACGAAAAATAACGACAGTGGCGGACCAGACCGCACTACAGTCGGATCTACATAATGTAACAACCGTGGCGGACCAGACCGCACTACAGTTGGATCTGCATAATGTAAAGGTTATAGATAGCGTCTATAGGACGCATAGTATGAATATGTAAGTAAAAACGTATATAGTTATATATTCTGGATTGGACCAGAGTTGCGTAAGTAAAAGCGGAAACGAAATACGAAAAAGTAAATACAGAAACAAAAGACGAGAGAATATGAAAGCAAGTAAAGAGTTTTCTTATTAAGTGTTTTAGGCCAAGTTTTATTAGGTCCAACCCTCTCACAAAACGAGATAGTGACTTATCAAAGAGTTCAATCGAAAAAGAAATGTAGAGTTTGAGTCTTTCGATTCTCCTCGTCTTCCACCCCTTTCCACTCCCATCCCGTCTATGCCTCCGGCTCGTAATCTGCAAAACAAAGAAAGTTCTGCAGGGCTGAGTACTAGTGTACCCAGTGGGTTCATTGCCACGAAAAGAATATGCAGGTAAACAGGAGTAAAAAGGAAGAAAAGAAAGAAATGTTTGGATCCACTCTGTCATTTGGTTACTCTTATCGACCCATCGGGATAACCTCCCTAGGATCTTATGGCCGTCGGGATAACCTCCCTCTCTGAAACGAAAACCGTCTAATTATGATAACGGAATCGCGGGATAACCTCCCTCTCTATGGTACAAGTGGTGGGGTCAGCCCACAATCACTTGACCTGCATGCGTACAACTCTTCCGGCACCAGCACCTAGTGCAGCCGGGGAGTCCGATCGTAATTTAATAAGAGCGTTAAACTCAAATAGACAGAGACAACACAAGTCTCCCCTGTAACAAGCCTGCATAAAGAGTTTGAGCTCACTAGCTCGAGAATAATTTTTATCAAGGAATACGAACCCCACCTTTACCGTTAACTTCGTTTCTCGTAAAACGCGCTCTCGACTTAGAATCCTATCTCAGGCCCTTCTTGACTTGTTCCTACAATAATTTTTAAGTTACTAAGGTGTTCTCAGAATTTCTAACGGAAATTCCTAAGCCTAAGAACTTAATCCTTAAGTAAAGTTTTTATTAAAAAGTTATTATAAATAAATTATTATTAAATATTCGGATGATCGTATGGCTTCGGTAAAGAAGGAAAAGTTGTTTAGAATAATTTTCTAGAGGGATTAGTGATGAGAAATTAGTCATGCAAAGATTTTGACTTTTGACCTAATACCGACTTAACACAGTTTCTTTAATTACGTGCAAACGGTGACTCGGAATGACATGAAAATTTACGGACATGTTAAATATACTAACAGGAACCTATCTTTAAAATTTCAGAATTTTTGGACATCATTTAGGCTGAAAACGAAATTATCCATTTTTAATTAAAAACCGATCGATTAAAAGTGGTTAATTATTAGGTTACGAACAACTTTAATTCGGTTATATGGATGCAAAAAGGAATACCGGCAACCACCAAAGAAAGGGCGATTGCACGGCACGGAGAAGAAGAGAATATGCAAATGAAGATGGCGATGCATGTCCTACTTCGAGACTTCGCGACGACGATCAACCAACATTTCTAGGATCGAAATCCTCCTACGAGTTCATAGAAGCGAACGACATACCTTTTCGTTGATCGAAGAAGAAGATAGGCTCGAAAAAGCGATCGAAGACGATCGGGGCTGTTCTTGGCTTCCTCGGCTGGAAAGGAAGGTGGCGATGGAAAGATGAAGATGCTGAAGCGATGAAGAAGAAGGTGGCAGCAGCTGCTGCTGGATCGGAGAGCTGAACGGCGGTGATGGTGGTGCAGCGTCGGAGATGGAGAGTTGCAGGCTGCTCTCCTTCGTCTCGGAGAGGAACGAAGGTGATGGCTGGTGGGTGGTGATTGATCGGTGGAGGTGGAGATGGAGGGGATGATGATGGTGGAGATGATCGGAGATTGGAGGATGGTGGCGGAGGTGCTGCTCGGAAGTGATGGAGGAGGGTCGCCGGCGGAAGGGGGAAGGCGGAGGTGATGTACGGTGAGAGAGAGATGAAGAGAGAGTTGGTGGGTGATGGGTTTCCTTATGATGAAGAAAGTGGAAGTGGGATAAGATATGATCAAGAATGAGGCGGTGGTGGCCTCTCTTTATAGAGGTCATCCCGTCTCCGATCGAACGTCTCGCTTCCCGAACGAAAAGATATTTTTCCGGCAATGAATTCCGATTTAAGATTTCAAAGGGTTTATGGAATCTATGAAAAATATCGAACTCAACGATATAGGTTAAAGAATTTTCGGAAGGAGTTTGATAGCTCGAAGAATTTTAAAGAGACGAAAAGGATCGAAATTGACAAACGACGACTCGGGTTTTCTTAATCGTTTATCCGAAAAATACCTAGCTTCTTTCATAATTCTTTTAATGTCTAAATTAGATTAAAGGAGTTAACTTAATATTTTTAGGGATTTTATTGAGCAAGCTATAAAGGTTCTAGATAGTGATTATATTAGTTATTTATTATTCTAAAATTCTTTAGTTAGGATTTTAATTATTTAAATTAAATCTTCCATCATCTTAAATCTTAATAACTAAGGAGAATTATTTTCTTAAGGGAAATCTATTTAAATTTTCTTATTTTCTATTATTTAAAAATACGGGATATTACACAGGTTGAGCAGAATCCTCCCCGTGGTGGATACACTTCATCCGCCTCGGATCCTTCTCGTTTGTTCAAATTGGACCCACCAATCTTTGACGGTTCTGATGTGAGCAGTTGGGTGACGAGAGTTCAGTATTTCTTTGAGCATATACGCCTTCCCGAAGAGCAACGTTTACATCACGTCGTCATGCTCTTCGCTCCCCCAATCACGGATTGGATCTTTTCCTATCGTGCAAATAATCCGTTGGTTTCGTGGCCACAGTTTTTGGACGATGTTCGTCGTCGTTTCGACCCCAACTATTTCGTTAACTACATAGAGTTGATCGCGAAGTTGCAACAGACGGGGACGGTGGCCGAGTACAACCGTGACTTCGAACGGATGTTGGGGCAGATTTCAGGGGTTTCGGAGTCGATTTCCCTCCCGATTTATATCAGTGGCCTTCGGAGTTCGGTCAAAACGCAGGTGCGCTTCCAACATCCAACTTCGATAGCATCGGCGATGGCATTGGCGATGGAGTTCGAGTCGACAAGTGAGAGAGGGGCGCAGCAGAATCGCCGGCCGTGGCCACCCCGGGATGGGCGTTTGTCGTCGGGGTCGAGTCCGAGTGCCGTGAGCCCTTCCCCGGGGTCTCAACAGGCTGCTCCGACGTTGAAACCACGGGATTATTCTAAGCTCCCTGTGGTCAGATTATCGGCAGCGGAACGTGCGGAGAAGTCGAGACTTGGTCTTTGTTGGTATTGCCCGGAGAAGTGGGCGAGCGGGCACGTGTGCAAGGGTCGTTTCTTGGCCTATATGGGGTCCGATGATGAAGATGAGGATGTTGAGGGTGGCCCGGAGCAGCAGCAGCCGGACTCGGAGGTGATTACGACCGATATATCACACGTTTATAGCATGGATGGCCGGCCTCGCTCGCCCGCTTTAGAATTCCAAGGATTTCTGGGTACCACGGAGGTTTCGGTCCTTGTCGACACGGGGAGTACCCACAACTTTGTTCATCCTCGTATTGTGGAGAAAATTCCCCTTCATCTAACGGCCATTCGGCCATTTCGTGTTTATGTAGGTAACGGAGAATCTTTGGTGTGCTCGAATCTTGCGAAGAAGGCCGAATTGAGGATTCAAGGCCATTCGTTGACAGTAGATCTTCACGTCCTTCCCATACACGGCCCAAGTGTGATTTTAGGGTTGGATTGGCTCAGCGATTTGCGACGGGTTACGACCGATTATGGAGCCGGGACGTTGGAATTCCATTGCCGGGGGAAACCGGTCCGCTTGAAGATGTCGCAGCGTCTTCCTCGGCAAGTCTCGGCCACCACCATGGCCTCCATCATGTTGCATCAGGCGGGGGCAGAGTGCTTTGAAATTGTGGCAGTGGAGAGCGAGCCCTTGCATGGTGGGGACACCTTAGAATTACCCTCGGACTTGCCATTGGCCGTGCGTGAGGTGTTATTGCAGCATGCTTCAGTTTTTGAGATGCCTTCGGGCCTCCCGCCGACGAGGCCGTTTGATCACCGCATCCATCTACTTCCACACACCAAACCGGTGAACGTTCGGCCTTACCGGTACCCCTATTTCCAGAAAACGGAGATAGAGAAGCAAGTTCGAGAGATGCTAGACGCGGGCATCATCCGTCGGAGTTGTAGTGCATTCTCTTCTCCGGTGTTGCTAATTCGGAAGAAGGATGGGTCCTTTCGGTTTTGCATCGACTATAGAGCTCTTAATACCGTCACCGTTGCAGACCATTTTCCGATTCCTACCGCGGATGAGCTCTTCGATGAATTAGGGGCTGCTCGGGTGTTTACTAAGCTCGATTTGAGATCGGGTTATCATCAGATTCGAATGCACGAGGAGGACGTGTATAAGACGGCGTTTCGGACGCATGATGGCCACTTCGAGTTCTTGGTGATGCCTTTCGGATTGACGAATGCACCCTCGACGTTTCAAGCGGCAATGAATGAGATCTTCCGGCCACTTTTACGTCGTTTCGTGATAGTATTTTTCGACGACATCCTTGTCTACAGTCGGGACGTACCGGAGCATGCCGAACACTTGAGCAAGGTTTTCTCAATCTTACATCACCATCACTTCTTTATCAAACTATCTAAATGCACATTTGGTTGTGCCACGGTAGAATATCTTGGACACATAATTGCCGAGGGATGTCTCAAAGCCGATCCGGCCAAGATCGAAGCGATGGTGTCGTGGCCGACTCCTACGACGGTGAAGAAGTTGCGTGGTTTTCTGGGGCTGACTGGGTACTACCGGAGGTTTATCGAGGGATATGCGATGATCGCGGCTCCTCTAACCGATCTATTAAAAAAGGAGTCCTTCGCTTGGTCCCCGGCGGCCGAGAAGGGTTTCGAGGCCTTGAAACAGGCCATGTCGACGGCGCCAATTCTTCACTTACCGGATTTCTCGAAAGTTTTTTGCGTGGAGACCGACGCTTCTGATTTTGGAATAGGGGCGGTATTATTGCAAGACAAGCACCCCATTGCTTTCTTTAGTAAGAAGTTGGGCCCTCGACGGCGGGTAACGTCCACTTACCACAAAGAGTTGTATGCTATAGTCGAGGCGGTGCAAAAATGGCGCCAATATTTGCTTGGGCGTGAGTTCATCATCCGCACGGACCAGAAAAGCTTACGTGAGCTCCTCCAACAAGTCATACAAACCCCGGATCAACAGCTTTATGCGAGGAAATTAATGGGGTATAAGTTTTCGATTGAGTATAAATCCGGAGCCACGAATGTTGTGGCCGACGCCTTGTCCCGCCGCGATGAGGCGGATTCTTCGATCGTTGCCGAGGCTGCCGAGTCTCCAAGCACCGATGCTGCCTTATTGGTAGCCGTGGCCCACCCCTTGCCGGATATTATGCAGATTTTGAGAGAGGATGCACGTACATTGCCGGAGTTGTGCGAATTGCGATCGAAGATTATTGCAGAGGAATTGCCTTCGGTCTTCCGTGAGGTGGACGGGCTTATTTTCAAGGGGCAGCAGATTTTTGTGGCCTCTTCATCCGTAGCAAAGCAAGCTTTGATGTACGAATACCATGCGACGCCGTCGGCAGGACACCCGGGGATAGACCGCACTCTTCGGCGCCTTGCAACGTCGTTTTATTGGGTGGGAATGCGCCGCGATGTGAAGAACTTTGTTGAGTCGTGTTTTGAGTGTCAAACTACTAAATACTCGACACAGAAACCGGCGGGCCTCTTGCAGCCGCTTCCGATACCAACTCAAGTGTGGGAGGAGGTATCAATGGATTTTATCACGGGTTTACCGCAGTCGAGAGGCTTTACGGCTATCATGGTGGTGGTTGATCGGCTGTCCAAGTATGCCCATTTCGCGCCGTTGCCACCGAGGTTTGATGCTTGGCGCGTTGCCAATGCGTTTGTCGAGACCGTGGTTAAGCATCACGGTTTTCCTAAGTCTTTGGTTTCGGATCGGGATACGGTTTTCATGAATGAAGTTTGGGATAATTTGCTTCGCCTCAGCGGGACTAAGTTGCATTTTTCAACGGCATATCATCCTCAAACGGACGGCCAGACCGAGGTTCGTAACAGAGGGTTGGAGCAATATTTACGGGCCTTCGTAGCGGACCGCCCGACGAAGTGGTCCAATTTTCTGCCGTGGGCGGAGTTGGCTCTTAATTGTTTTCATCATGATGGCTTGGGAACATCGCCGTTCAAAGCATTGTATGGAAGAGAACCTCCAGCGTTGGTAGCATCAACTCCCGCGGCTGCGTGTCCAAGGTCAGTGGCAGAGGTGATTAAGCAAAGGGGAGAACTTCTTGTTTGGTTGCGGGAGAATCTAGCCAAGGCCCAACAACGTATGCGAGACACGGCGAACAAGCATCGTCGACACGTGGAATTTAAGGTGGGTGATCGGGTGTTGTTGAAATTGCAGCTATATCGTCAACATTCCGTTGCTCGGCCTATTTCGCAGAAATTATCGCGTCGATATTATGGCCCGTTTACAATAACGGAACGAATTGGTGAAGTGGCGTATCGATTGTTGTTGCCCGAGGGGAGCAAGATTCACGATGTTTTTCATGTGGGGTTGCTTCGGCCTTTCGTTGAGGGTCAGCTCGTTGTTTCCCCGTCGTTTCCATCGGAGTTTGCGAGAGGAAAGGTGGTGTCGCGCCCGTCGAAGTTGATTGGTCGTCGGAGGGTTTGGAAGGATGGGGCGGCAGTGGAGGAAGGGTTAGTGCAATGGGATGATGATGGGGGATCGGTGCCTTCGTGGGAGCCTTTAGACGTTCTTTCTCGTCGTTTTCCGACGTTGCCTCTTGAGGACAAGAGTCCTGTTAACGGGGGGGGAGTTGATACGGTTCCCGTATCACCATTGCCGGAGGAAACCATGCAGCCGGAGGAAGCCATGCAGCGTGGGAGGCGTAGGGAATTAGTGACTTATGATACGAGAGAGGATGATGGAGTTGTGCATGAAGTGGGTGAAAGGTCGAGCCGTCCGAAGCGGCGTACGCAGCCTCCTCGCCGATTTGCAGATTTCCTCCAGTAGAATTGCTTCCATGATAGATTATTTTATTTTCTAATTTTTATTATTCGGATTATTGTTTTGGGCCTAGCCCGTTCGTTTTTGGGTCGAGCGTTCTATAAGCTCCGTTTCGGGTTTTCTTGTTGGTTCTTTCCCGGAATCGTAAGTCGAACCAACCCTAGGGGTCTAGTATATATTGAGGATTAGCGTTGTATTATTGCATCGAATAATAATATCAACCCTAATTTCCTTCGTTCTTGTTTGTTATCGTTTTGTGGCGCGTACGACGAGGCCTCCCTCGCGTCCGTCGAGTTGTGATAGGCACTTCATCCTATCAAAGACATATACTCATTTGGTTAATGTTTACTTTTACCTTTAAGAAGAAAAAAGAAAAAGTACTATAGTTAATTCGTCTCTTTCTTCTCCATCCCGTTCCACAAAATGTGAAGGAGAGAGAAAAAATTAATGAATGTGTTGGAAATACAAAAGAGTTAATCTTGATATTCGAGAAAATATGTCAAAAAAATACAAATTCATGATCTTAGAAGATCTTATTGTTAAAAAAAATGGAGAGAGTATAAAGTATTTTAACAAATACTACTTCCGTTTCTTTCTGAAATAGCCACTTTCTTTTGGGCACGCATATTAAGAAAATTGAGGTTTATTGTAATATTGTGGTGGTCCACATACTTAAAATAGAGGTTTATTGTATAAATGTAGTGTATCAAGGGGTTAATGGGGTGTGCATACATGGGTTTGTTGAGCCAAAATAGAAAACTGATCATTTCGAATAAAACGCCCGAAAATGAAAACGTGGCAATTTCAGAAAAAATGGAGGGAGTACATGTTGATTAGCGATGTTGCCAAGATCTTTAGTCTAACTTCACACTCCTTTAAACCAGCAAATTAAAATATAAGATTATATATTATTGGGCTGTCAAGTGTAATTAAGCTTCTTTAAGAGTGTAATTAGGTGGGATTAACACTAAGTATATCAAAGACCTAGACAAACACATACGACTAAGTTAATCAAATTTATAATACAATGAACTAAATCTTAAAAGGAATCTTTCATAATCTTTTACTCTTAACAAATTAAGTAGGTTTGTTCTCAATATCTACGGTGACATCAACCAAGAATATATAGCATCTTTTAGCTTCTTGTCTGAAACAAATTTCATATACGTAGATATGGAACATGGTAATTTAATTTGAAAATAGTAGTGACGGGAATCATTAAACGTGTGAGAAATACTTAAATAAATAATAGTATTAGGAAATATTCGAGATAAACGGTTTGCAATGTGACATAGTCAAAGTTTCTATCTATGCAATCTAATGAATCAACTCATATTCATACGGAAATGTTTCTCTACCTATCATGGATACTGAACGTGCTTATGGCTAATTTAACATTATTCCGTTTATAATATTTCTATTTAGGGTTTAGTGTTTTTTTAGGGTTTAATTTTTTTTAATAAATTGAATATAGCATCATCGTGTCACATGTTAAAACATTAAGCATGTTCACGTTGGGTAGGAGAGATGTCTATATACATATACTTGTCGGGTCAAGAACAAGGAAAGAATGTCGAAAGAGGCCATGACAAGGCCGAGAGAGGTGTAGTACAATTCTTAGAGCAACAGTATAGTAAAATTCTCTCCTCTACTCGTGATTTTCTTCTGTTTTGGGTTTCTACGCAAATCTGTATATTATTTACAATTTATGTTCTTCTTATTGCTTGTCAGTTCGTAAAGTGTATATGAATACGAACATAAATATATACTAGAAAAATATAGGGATTTTATTTTGTATCCCAAAAGGATAGCAAGGAAATCTTGGGGTTGTACACCTACTACTTGCCGGCTTAATTTCATTAAAAACTTAATTCAATTTAATTTGATATTCCACTATTGTAAGGACGATTATTTATGGAAGCTTTGTAGAATATTTGGTAGATAGTAATATTTTCCTAGCCATAGTAGTTTGACATTTGTTCCGACATGATTTAAATGTTGTACATGTATTAATGGATTTTATTCTGTTTTTCTAGTGTTTGACTTATGTATAATCGAGCCTCCAATAACTCCATTATTTGCCCTTAGATATTGTTCTCTAAGAAATGATTAGGATATTGAGAGAATGAGATATTGTTCGAATATTATTAGTATTAATATTCCCTAAGTTTTTCTCTCAACATATATGTTAGATGATTTGTTGATGTCCTATAGTAATCGTGATTATGTTGAATACACCCATTTGTGCCACATCGATTTGAAAAATATCTTGAAGATTGGATGACTCTACTTTTCTAAGCCTTTTTATAAGGGTAAATGACCTAATTCTAATATGGTATCAGAGTCGACCTAAAATTGATGATGACTTATTTGGTCACAATGTTAATTCTTTCCAGTCTACTGTCTACTCATGTAGGAGCGTAATGAAGTCATCAAATTGTTCAACATTGACTTGGGAAATGTCTCGATTTCTACATATAGAGAAAGTGTCATGATAAAGCTGAAAGCCGATCGGGCTCAAGCCATGCCACTCTCGACTGCTAATTATTTTTTTCCAAACATAGATGTACAATGTACTACTTTTAGCCAGAGGTGAGCATTCTGCCGGTTTGGTACAAACCAAACCAAAGCCGAGCAAACCAAAAATCAAATTCTCAATTTCTTTTTGAACCAAACCATCCGAATTAGGTTGGTCAAACAAAACCAATCCATAACATACGGTTGGTTCGATTTGGGTTCCGGTTAAACCATTTTCTTTTCTTATACTCCCTCCGTCCTCCATTTAGTGACGGAGGGAGTATGGGCACGGGATTTTTCGTATTTTATGGTATAATAATAAATTAATGTGTTAAAGTGTTAAAGTGAAATAACTGTGGGTCCATTTGAATTGTTTAATAGTATTAAAATGATAAAATAATAAAAAGTAGATGTATAAAGTGATAAAGTGTTAAAGTGATTGTGGGGTCTACGTCCTAAAAAGGAAATTGTCAGTAAATGGAGGACGTCCCAATATAGTATTAACGTCACTAAATGGAGGACGGAGGGAGTACTATGAAATACTAAATATAAATGAAATATTCTAAATTTGTTGGGACATAAATCCACTTAAAAATAAACATTAAACCAACAATGCAACAAGATGATCAATATTTTGAATCCAGTCTAATTTTTGAAGGAATAAATTAGTGATGAATATACTCTATATAATCTTAATCTTATAATAAAGTAATAAATATAATATATTAAATATAATTAAAATATTATAATATGAATTTCGGGTTGAAACTATTTTTTTTTTCTATCAACTCAAACCCAAACCATACTAGATTTTGTTTGATATTTTAAACCCGAACCAAATATAGCTTTCTAATCCAAACTAAACTAAAAATTTCGGTTTAGTTCTTGGTTTATCGGTCTTGTTCGGATTTTGCTCACCCCTACTTCTAGGCCAGTACTTTTGTGTCATGCCATTTTGATACTTATAGCTCACTTGTATTTAAGAAATGAGAATAATAAAATGAAACAAGGGAGTATTATTTTTTTATTTTAAGAAAAATCATATTTTAAGGATCTTAATTACACGTATCATTATTTTGAACTTAAATCATTTTCATAAATTCTAATGAACTTTGCTTGATTAGTCATTAGTTTCATATAATTTCAACTATTTCACCTCCTGAACGATCGATTCAAACCAGCTTTACATATGAGATATATATCGGAGATAAGATAGTTGGAAAAATCTAAACTAAAGGGCAACAATTTGACACATAAAAATCATAGGTACTTTTTTTTTCCGAAACCCAATTTTTAAATTTCTGTTATTAAAAGTAAAAATAAAAAATAAAAGTATACGTAGTACGCCAAATATATGTCGATATTTAGTGTGCAATATCATAATCAGATATAAGTACAAAATTAAGATAGGGAAAAAACCTGGGTACATACCGGCAAGAGTAATTGCACACAGTAGTTGGATCTGATGAAAAAAATTATGAAGAACAAATGATAGAATTTGAGAGAATGATTCGGATATTATTATATAGATGATTAGCAGTTTTAGTGATTAGAATGAAGTAACATATTCTTAAATGAAACGGCTATTATTTATTTGCTTATTAATTAGAGATAATATATGTTTTTACCCCTTTTAACTTTGTCAAAACAATATTAGGTATGGAATATAGTTTTACAATAAAAACACCCAATTTTTGGTTTGGGTGGACAAAAATATCCCTATCTTTGATATTTATAATTGCGTTTACTTAAATTTTCTCTTTTAACTTTATTTTTCGTAAATGCAAAAAAAGAAAAGAAAAAAGGACTGTTCTTCTTCTCTCTCTCCCTTTCTCTCACTACTCTCTTCCTCTCTCTCACCGGCGACTGTGGCCTTCGGTAGCGATGAGAACGCCGCTTGCTTCCGGTAGCGATGATGTGTTTGTGGCGATGAAGGAGGCGAAGAAGTGGTTGGGATCGAGCACGGCGGGATGCTAGAGAGAGTAATTGGGCCTAAATTAGGGATTTCGATTTCGGTGGGATTCTGCGTTCTCGCGGCGGCGGAGGTGGGAGAGGGAGGTCATGAGGGAGAAGAATCGAGCGGAGGTGGTGATGAGAGTGTAGATCGGGAGGGAGAGGGCGGCGGCTATGGTGATGAGGACGATCGTGGAGGTCGTGCAGCTCTGCCACAAGCACGGGGTGATACATCGGGATTTGAAGCCGGAGAATTTCCTGTTCGCGAATAAGAAGGAGAACTCGCCGCTTAAAGCGATCGATTTTGGCTTGTCGATCTTCTTCAAGCCTGGTAAGTAAACAATTTTAACTGTATGATTCGTTTGAGGAAAAACTTCTTTGATTGATTGCTACTCGTGTTTGTGGATTATGGCGTGTCGAGACTCAAGAGAAATGCTTGTTATTATAGCAGATTCGAATGGTGAAGCATCGATTATGGTGTGTTTGGCGGTATAACTTCCTTTTGTATGAGTTGATTGTTTTGTTGTGTGGATTCTGTTTATAGGCTGCTTCTATTTTATAGACGAATTGTGTAGAATTGCTTGTTTCGTTTCAGTTATGAAACTTGTTCTTGCTTCGTTTCGTCTATTGCTACTCGTGTCTGTGGATTATGGCGTGTCGAGACTCAAGAGAAATGCTTGTTATTATAGCAGATTCGAATGGTGAAGCATCGATTATGGTGTGTTTGGCAGTATAACTTCCTTTTGTATGAGTTGATTGTTTCGTTGTGTGGAAGATTCTGTTTATAGGCTGCTTCTATTTTATAGACGGATTGTGTAGAATTGCTTGTTTCGTTTCAGTTATGAAACTTGTTCTTGCTTCGTTTCGTCTATTGCTCGATCATCTGAAACATCGAAAGTATAGAATGGTGTGAAGCTTCATGATTGATTAGTGTAGCATACCTTGTTCAGTGTTCCTACTGCCTACTGCATGTTGTTTCAACTAGCTTCTGCTGTAACTTATGAATTTTGGGAACTAGTTTTAGTAGCTTCATTTTGTTTGTAATCCTAAACTTTTTGACCCCGGCCCGGCTGCCTAGCTTGGAACAAAGAAAAAATCAAATTTATATATATAAATAGAAGAGATCGAAATGGCAATAATGTTTTCATTCATTCATTCTTGTTGGATTTGATATTTATTATCTACTATGTTGTTCCTTGTTTGTAATTTTTCCTGAAGCTATTGATACACGTATAGGCGCTCGATAATTCTAGCATTTCTACCTGAATGCAAATGCAATACTTACACTCCGCAGCCCCTTTTTCTCCCTCTTTCTTTATAATCTAGTTGTATCAATGCCATGAACGTAGTTTAAGATGTTGAGTTCATATTGATTATGGTGAAGATGGTGTTGAGTTTTGGTTCCAGCATTAGTTTAAAGAGGTTTACTAGAACTAGTGGTTTTTACTAGAGCTTCATGAAGATTATGTTTCGATTCGTCTATGTTGTGAACTTCACTTTGTTTTTATTGCAGGAACATACTGTACTAAAGAAGATATCATCTCAAGAAATGGCAGAACTAGAAAAGAATGGGCAAGAAGAGATGGAAGAAGGAGATGAAGAGGAAGAGGAGTATGTCATGCTCGAATTGGATGGCGTAGCTGAGCACATTCGTATGCATTGCGGTGCTGTTTGCGGCTTGTGGTCTTATTGTTTACTTCTTTGTTTTTGCATATACGTTTCTGGGGGCATTCGTGAAGTTTGGTTATGGGGAGATGGTGTGTAAATTCTGCATAACATAGGTACAATTTGATATTATTCGTTTATCACTTACTGGTAAACAGTACTAAAACAACATGAACGTACTTTGTAATATAGGTACAATCTGGTATTATTCGTTTACTACTTCCAGTAAACAGTACTATAAGATGTATTTGGTTTACCATGTACCGGTACACAGTACCAAAAAAACCTAAATTTACTGTGTACTAAGAAGTATTATTTGGTTTACCATGTATCGGTACACAGTACCAAAAAAACCTGAATTTACTGTGTACTTGTACTTATCGAAATATACAAAAAAAAACGGTAGAAAATTGAAAAAAAAAAAAAAAAAAAAAAAAAAAAAAAAAAAAAAAAAAAAAAAAACTGAAAATTTCTGGAAAAAAACAAAAAAATTATTATAAATAAATAATTTAATAATAAATAAATAAATAAAACAAACAAAAAAAAAAAAAAAAAAAGGAATGAGGAAACACGTGTAGGGAGAAGAAAGGGGAGGAGGAAGTGGCCATGTACTAAAAGTAAGGGTATTATTGTCCACCATACCAAAATATGAGTATTTTTATTGTAAACTATATTCCATACCTAAAATTGATTTTACAAAGTCAAAATGGGTATTTTCTTTTTTGCTTCTATTAATTAATTGTTTTAATCGCAAGAATGAATAAAGCAACTCCTAAATATTTTAATAACTGACCGTAGATAAGTGATTGATGCTTTGAGTTAAATAGCTTTATATTTATTTTTTTATAACGTTGAAGTTGATTAAATTTACAAAATAATTAATTTCAAAATCGAGGATTCATATTTTCATATACTCCCTTCTTCTCTGGTTAGGTGATACGTTTTTCTTTTTGAGACGTATCATTCTACATGATACAATTCAATTTAGAAATAATTATATTTATAAATAACTCTTTCGTTTATTAACAATTATATTCTAAACAATCACTCCTTAATTATTATGACGAAAAACGAATGCGTCACTTAACTTGGAGCAGACGAAGTAGTATAGAAGAATAGATAGGGATGAAATAATTATAAGAACTTGGCCCTTGGTTTTAATAAATATTGGGGTTACATTATAAGATATAATGGGTCAAACTCAACGGTAAGGGTTCAAATTGGGCTGAGGTTTATTAAGATTATGGGCTTTTAATTAACATATACGTAATTTATTAAGTTTGAATTAGCTCAAAATATGTTGGGTAATTCTATTACACAGCCACCAAATTTATCCGGATAATTCCATTCGTAGCCACCATTTAAACAAATAATTAAAAACTAATGCGAAATGTACAATATTATGACTTTCCACATGGACTGACTAAAATATATATTCCCGCTTTAAAATTATCAATTAATAAGTAAATCCTAGTATTACCCATAACCCAATAGACATGGAATCTTCGTTGCTACTCCCCCAGTCCCCTTCGACTTGGTCACAATCGTTTGAACATGCTTTTTAAGGAGGAGTGAATTAAAAAGGCTCTGTGACACTCCATATTAATTAGTTACCTTGAATTTGTTGTTATCAATAAAGAATAACTAAAATTAGGTATTCAAATTTATTCTTAACAATTTTAAAATGTTAAACTAAAAAGTTGAAAGTGAAATATTGGGTCCTAAAAGAAAACTGACTATATCGACTGAGTATCCCGATTGAGAAACGTGACCAAGTCGAAAGGTACGGGGGAAGTATAATTTAATTAGAGTGGTTTTGCATTTATGGCGTCCCTAAATGCAGTAGGAAGTTGGAGGTCAAGTGAGGTTTATGAGATAGTGAAATAGGTCATGTGGAGAGTGGCTGCAAAGTACTCCCTCTGTCCCACTTATAAAAGGATAACTTTTTTCAGTACGGGAATTAAGATAACAGTTATAGTGGTGGATAAAGTAGTGTGAATGAGATTTTAGTGTGTTAAAATTTTGCTATTCAAGGTAATATACCTATATGAGTGGGGCGGACGAAAATAGAACTTATGAACTTATCTCTTTATGAATGGGACGGTGGGAGTATAAATCAGCTCTGGCGACGTCAACGTCGGTCTGAACGACAACTTTTGTGACGCTTTCTTCATATCATCATGCTTCGTCATCGGCGTCATCAGCATCGCCATCTCGAAGCGATGATTCGAGTCGACAAGGTGAGCCTCTTCGTCCTCTGCTGCGTGATCGCTATGATTACTTAACTAAGTGATGATTTATTATGTTTAAATTATAATACTTACTTCGTGTCATCATAATAAATCAAAATACAACAAAAATGAGCACGTCTAACTTGTGTCCCTTGAAGCAATTGCCTATATATATAAAGCAGTCTTACTTGTATCCCTTGAAGCAATGCGCCTCTCTCCCTCTCTCTCTCCCCTCTGTCTCTCTCAATCTTTGATTTATTTAGTTAGAGATGGGTTTGAATGGTAAACTGGTTGCAGCAATAGAATTCAAGGCTGGTGGAGATGTGTTTCATGAATTGTTGAGGCATACACCTGATGATCTATCCATTGCGAGCCCTGATAAAGTCCAAGGTTGTGATTTGCATGAGGGCGAGTACGGACATGTTGGCTCCATTATCGCCTGGAGGTACGCACATGGTACGTCGTCGTCTCACTCTTCAATTTTTTTAAAAAATTAAATAGAATATAATACTTACGACAGAAAAAATTTACTTTCTACAATCTTATTGTACCTTTCGCGGATAGTGCAGTATTCTATTATTGTAATGAGCCAATTGATTATTATAACATATCCATTCTAATATAAGTGAGTCGATATCAACAATATATGGTGCTTTTAAAAACAATAATTTATTTTTAACATATCTTTGTAATTGTGACGAATAGATGGGGAAGAGAAGTGGGCAAAACAAGAGATTCAAGCCATTGACGAGGAGAAGAAGTTAATTAAGCTCAACACACTAGAAGGGGACGTGCTGAAGCTATACGTACAAAATTTTCCTAGTCACCATCCACGTGAAAAGCCACGGCGACATCGATTTGGTGACGTGGATAATAGAATATGAGATGCTAAACAAAGAAGTTGAACATCCTATCTCATTGCTCTCCTTCTTCACCAACCTCACCAAAGACATTGAGACTCATCACCTTCTGAAACCTTGAACCCACCAAACCAACTGATCATAGTGTTAATATTGTTCAACTCCATAAAAAAAATGATTGTGTGCTTGTTTGTGAGTGTGAGAGACCGTGGCGAAGTAGAAATTTAGCATGAAGGATGTTAAAATAAAAATAATTATTAAATAAGTACGCTAAAATTAAAAAATAATAATAATATTTATTACATTGTATTTATTTTTTTTTGTGGGGATGCATGTGCTCCCTCCAACACTCTCTCTCTTCTCCGATGGCGAGAGTATGTGTGTATGTTTCTCGTTTGGAATGAGGGTGGAGTTTTTGACTCTTCTTCTTATACTGTACCGGTTGTTGGTGAAAGATGTTTTAGTGTCAATTAATTAATAAAGTAAGGGGCATTATGTAAACTAACCACTATAGATAGTAAAAGATAAATACTAGTCACTAACTTAATAATTATAAATTCTAGCCACTTACTATTTAATAAGACAAATTTACCCTCACTAATTAAAACTAAAATATAATTTCCATTTAAAATACAAAATCTAGGTTTTGATTTATATTAGAGCCGCACGTCTGTGCGTATCAAAATCGCCTTTCGTCATTCGAGCCGCCGTCGTCGGAGATTACCATCTGCCGAGGAACTTCGCCTGTTCGACCCCTGATCGCGCCACCTCTTCGCCGGAAGTTTGTGCTCACGTTATTCCGCCGTTCGAGCCACCGTGGGGGAACGACTCAAACTGTTCGAGCCACCGTTGTCAAACTGTTCAACCCCTGATCGAGCCGCCGTCGCCAGTTCGTGCCGTCTGCCGTTCGAGCCACCGTCGTCCGTTCGTGCCGTCGTCGGTTCATGCCGTCTGCCGTTCGAGCCGCCGTCGTTGGTTCGTGACGTCTGCCCGTTCGAGCCATATTCACGATCGAGCCACATTAAATATGGTATTAATGGCTCGATCGAGCCACATTCAATATGGAATTAATGGCTCGATCGTGCTATGTTCACGATCGAGCCATGTTCAATATCGAATTAATGGCCCGATCAAGCTCGGATGCAATCGATCGAGGCCATACCATAAACCTTAAAACCCTAAACCCTTAACCCTTAACCCTAAACATAACCCCAAGAGACGAAATCCTACACCCCAAGAGACGAAACTGTACACCCTAAAAAACAAGACCCACGACCTTCAACCTTATCGAATACGCAAACTGCACGATCGGTAACTATAAGGTTTGGACCATAAATAATAAACCCTAAACCCTAAGTACAAATCCCAAAACTCTAAACATGCACGATCGAGGAACGTGGATAGAGATAAAACCATCAGGCTCGATTGAGATCTCATCAAGGCTCGATCGAACATGTTGTCGGATTTTGGTAGCGGTGACGACGGTGTAGTTGCCGGATTGCGTCGTCTGCGGTGGCTTGGAGCGCGATGAGAAAATGGTAGAATAGAGAGTGCGAGAGACACTACAAAAATTTAGAGTTTTAGGTACACATACATGTGTGGCTATATGTATGATTATGTGTGAGGATTGTGATTTACCCACACATAATGCAAGTGTTACCATGTGTGACTATTTTTCCGTGGAGAAAGAATATTAGCCACACATAGGTGTATGTGTAACAAAAGTTTTTTAGGTACACACATATATGTGTCCCAAAATACCTCTAATTATATGTGGGTAAATATATTTATGATTTAATTTTTTTATAATGTGGAAATTAGGTGGCTGATGATGTGGAAATTACACGTGGCAATTCATGTGTGTGGATTAAATATTTAAAAATCGAGCAATTTTTTTGTAAATTTAAATAATTAAATTTAAATGCAAAGAATGAATAAAAGATATTTAATAATATTTCAAATAATCAAATTACACAATGTTTGAGCACCAACTAGGGGCAGAACATTTCTAAATAGTTCTACTATTATTCCAACCGTGACATATTAGAATCAAATATCTTTACAAGTACAAACTAAAATTATAAGAGCCTTCGTGGCTTGCGTCTTCTTTATTGCAACATGTGTACGTACAACTGTTGTTCACTCCATCGACGAGTCTCTACACGAGCAAAGAACACTCTCCATAAAATCTGAAAATAGAGGACATCGAAGAATTTGAGAAGCCAATTACTTTTGAATATCTAATGTGACATTAATAATTTTTTTTTTTTTTTAAATTCCGATAAGCATACAATTCATGGAGATGCATTCTTGTTTTTGCTAAATGAAACCAAACAAACCTTCAACGTAGCAACCACATCTCGATTTTACGGCTGAACAATTTGCTGATTACTCGCCGTCGTACACATGTTTATGAAACTCTCAATTTGGCCACGAAATAAGAGGAGAGCAAAATCTGCAACATCAGCCTTGGAAGAGTAGAAAATGAGCAGGCTGGTGGGAGGATAAAATAGAGAGGAGAGGAAAAGAGAGTGGTGGAAACGTGGGATGGGATGTGGGGAAATGAATCTATGATATAAACTGCCGCTCTCTCTACATTTATATGGCGAAATTATTTTGGTGAAGAGCGGATAATGTTAAAATTTTATTTTAAACTTTTTTGATGTTGAGCGGATTAACATTAATTTTGTTTAGTTCTATCTATTTTATTTTTTATTTTCTTTGCAAACAATTAATTAATTCATACTTTAATAAAATTATTAAACTAAAATTTTATATGGAATCTTTTGAAGGCTACCAAAACCAGATAACAAATAAGATTTGTTTGCAGTGATATACTAGTATATACTTTTTATTTTTAAGATGTAATTTATTAATTAACACCTATCTAGGAATTGAGTAGAGTTCGTTAAATCAATGTCTAGATATGCATAAATCAATAGAAATCTTAAAGAATCAACAAATTTTCCCTAAAAAAGAGAGCAAGAATTAATAAACAGAAACAAAAATTAGGTTGCAAAATCCTAATTGAACATGCGTGTTGTTCTCATTCTCTTGTTTCATTTTCCTTTTTTTCCATCTTAAAATTTTCTTCTTTTCTTAACCATTTTATAGTCTGAGCATACACGAGGGAACTGCATGTCCACCTAGAGATTAAACAGTTTCGTTTGATGAATAATTTCCATTTTTACTGAAGTGAAAAATGTTTATAAATGAAAAGTATAATAAAATTATGTATATCTTAATTTAACAATTAAGAAAGTAACACCACAATAAAAATAAAAATTCTTAGCATTATGGTGATCTATTAGATAACATAAAATGAATACGAACATATTTATGTGATTATTTTTTCCCATAGTTATGAAATGGTAGCAATATTTATAGTTACAAACAACATACATGATTGTTAATTACATGTGGTGAATACTTTTTTTTTTAAACATGGTAGAATAATTTAATAAAATACGAACAATTAAGTTCAAAAGAAAATAATTAAATAAACAATAAAGCTATTTATATTTCCCAGATTTTGCCTTTATATTTCCCAGATTTTGCCCTTAAATAAATTAAGCCTTTATATTTCCCAGATTTTGTTATTTACCACGTTAGCGCACAAATAAAATTATGAAAGAAATATTGTTAACTAAAAAAGTAAATAAATTAAAATCGACATATATTTGCCTGCACATATTTAATAATTATGTGTAGCTAAAATTTTAGTTACACATTTTTTTAACCACACATAATTTTGTGTAGCTGATTATGTGTAGCTAAATCTTACCTACACATTTTTCAATTATGTGTGGCAAACATGCCCACACATAATTATGTGTACCTACATATGTGTAGCTAAAACTCCAGTTTTTTGTAGTGAGAGGGGAGAAAAAACGGCGGACGTGACAAGTTATTTTGAGTTATTTTTTTATTCTATAATTTTTTCTCATTAAGGGTATTTTTGTCTCTTCATATATGAAATGGCTAGAATTTATAATTTTTAAGTTAGTGGCTATAATTTATCTTTTACTATCTAAAGTGGCTAGTTTGACACATTACCACATAATAAAGTAAACCCTTAGCCTTCTAGTAGTAATGGGTCAAAATAGTCACTATAGATAACAAAAGATAAATAGTAGCCACCAACTTAATAATTATAAAAACTAGTCATTTACTATCTAAAGTTACTAATTTACCCTTAATTATATTGAACCCATTTTTGGACTAAAAATTAATAAAAATTATTTTATTTCGTTTAATTTGTTTTAGTTTGTGGGGATAACGTTGTTTCACTGTATACCTTCCGGTGGTTCAGGTGGCAAGAACAGGGGTCGAACCACTCAAACGACGGCGGCTTGAACGGCAGACGGCACGAAACGACGACGGCAGACGGCACGAACGGACGACGGCAGCTCGAACGGCAGACGGCACGAACCGACGACGGCAACTCGAACGGCAGATGGCACGAACCAATGACGGCGGCTCGAACGGCAGACGGCACAAACCAACGACGGCGGCTCGAACGGCAGACGGCACGAACCGACGACGACAGATGACACGAACGGACGACGGTGGCTCGAACGGCAGACGGCACGAACCGACGACGGCAGACGGCACGAACGGACGACGGCGGCTCGAACGGCGGACAGCACGAACGGACGATGGTGGCTCGAACGGCAGACGGCACGAACCGACAACGGCAGACGGCACGAATGGACGACGACGGCTCGAACGGTGGATGACACGAACCAGCCGGCACGAACGGACGGCAGACGGCACGAACCGACGACGGTGGCTCGAACGGCAGACGGCGAAGAAGTGGTAATATAAATCAAAACCTAGATTTGTATTTTAAATGGAAATTATATTTTAGTTTTGAGGGTAAATTTGTCTTGTTAAATAGTACTCCCTCTGTCCCTTTGGAGTTGTTACATTTCTTTTCAGCATTTGTCTCAAGCATTTTCGAGCGTCTTGATAATAAGTTTCATAATATCTTTTTGTGAAAATTTTAAATTTACGAGATACTACAAGTGTTTTAGTATTTTATAAAAGGAAACAATATTTAAAAAGCTATTTTAAAACTCATCAATAAAATTCTCGAAAACGCTTGGGACAAATGTTAAAAAGAAATGTAACAACTCCAAAGGGACGGAGGGAGTAAGTGGCTAGAATTTATAATTATTAAGTTAGTGGCTATAATTTATCTTTTACTATCTATAGTGACTAGTTTACATAATGCTTCAGCTTTCTATATACATATAATGTAACCATTTTCCGTGTTATTTGGTTCACAGTCAAAAGTGATGGATCATGGTTCTAAACTTGACCATGAAACTTATTTATTCATTATTAAAACTCAATCCTAAGCAATATTTATACCCATTCTTTTAATTTATTTGTCTTTGTTGACGAGATCGGTATAAAAAACTTTGAAAACTACAAATTAAGAAGTTGATTGAAAATTCATCAATTATGAATATTGGCGATGACAAAAAAAAATTGTACTCTTCAAACTGTATATACTAGTGGAAAGTTACGAGCAAATACATGTAAGAGAAAATCTAATTTTGATTTTGAACGTACGTGCAAATACTAGTAGTTTGAGAGCTTGGTGTACTAATCTAACAACTAACATTTGTCCAATTAAAAAAAATCAAATTAAATAATTATTTTTAATTTTGAACTTATTCATTATTTTTTTATTAATCATAAATTCATAAGGAATAACATTGAAGGGAAAAATAGACAAATCGTATATTTTATAATGATTCACAGTTTTATACTAATAGGTAATAGATAGATTACCGGATGAGATCCTCCGCCTCCATTTATGTGTACCAATAGTGTATCAAATAATTATTTTTATTAGTATTCTAACATTTTTAAATAAAAAATTTAATGGAAATATTATAACAAAATAAAATTATATTTATGGCAAAAAAAAATAGAATTTTTAAAAATTATAAACCATATTATAAAATTGAAATTAAATGTTAAAAAATAATTATAAAAATTAAAATGGATAAGTAAACACCCTAGAAAGTATTTTAAAATTATTCCGAATCATAATACGTCGATCTTGTCGAAAGAAAATGTATAAAAAAATAAAAAAATAAAATATATCAGGTACACGATTGGTACATAAAAATGGGAATAGAGCCATAGAGGTTTTCATTTAATAGTATATGGATAAGATCCCTTGTCCTCATTTATGTATATCAATCATTTACCAAATAATTACTTTAAAGAAAATAACGGAGATCAATTCCTCCACTGTGGTTCATGATCATATCTTGGGTAATCTCTCTCTACGCTTTCTACAAATGGCAACCATCATAATTGAAATTCAATATGAAAAAACAAAATCGATACATCAATCAATGTGGTTTGGTTTCAAGCCCAGTTAATTTGGTTTCGATCAATACATCAATACCAAACTTTGTTGGTTTGGTTTCAATCGACACATCAAGCAGTTGGTTTGGTTTCAAACAAAATCATTGAGGCAACCCACATCGTTGGTATGGCTGCACAGGTATATATCAATGCATTCGTGAAGGGTTAGTCTGTGAGCACCAAATGCAAATGAACACATAATGGACGAAAGTGGTTTTTTTTTGCAACATATATGAAAATGAAAATAATCTAAACTAACTATGCACTGAGCTAGTTCCCCTATCTAGTATGGTCTCAATTAAAGGCTCTCACATACACATATAGATACAAAATTTATTTTATGTACATTTTTCTATCCTTCTATGAACCGACGTCGAGAGTGTGCCCACTTCTACATATCTTCTTTCACCTTTTATAGATGTTGATAACTTGATTTAATCACAGGTATATTCATAACACTATAGTAGTAGAGTAATTGTAACTCGTCACTTCTTCCGAATAGTCACATCCTATGATATTCTCCAACAACTCTTTACCAAGTTTTCCCATATTCTTGTATGTCTATGCTCAACTATTTCCTGAAAAAATCGAGCAAACAAAAACTAAGAAGATAAAAATAAAATATGGAATCTAGAAAGGGAGAAAATTAATAATACCCCTTCTCAAAATTGTGATGTGTAATATAACCCTTTTTGAAATTGGATGTAAAATCTACCCTATTTCATTTTTTAATAGAGATGGGTCCCACATTTGTTACGGTTTTCTTCAGTTTTGAAACATTAATTTCTTGGAAATTGTGATTTTTTTTTACTGAAGAGAATTGATTCTCTCAATTTAAAAATATGCAGATAACGACAAAAGCAACACGCTTCTGACGCTCACCCTCTCCTCCACGCTCTTTCTTCCGGCCCTCCCCAACCCCACCCCCCTCCGACAAGCTACCTCCACTCCTCCACGCTAGCCCTCTCTCTCTCTCTCTCTCTCTCTCGTCCCTCCTCACCCCCACGGCTCATCCGGCAAGCCGCCTCCACTCCGACCCCCTTTCTCCTATGTACACTCCCTCCCCTATCACGTACACGTGGCCGGCGAGCTCCAACCCTTCGGAGAAGACTTTTGGATCGCCGAAGACACTCGAAAACACTCCGGTAATCACATTTTTTTAGCACCAATAGAAGTAAAAAAAAAAAAATTAAAAAAAAAAAAAAAAAAAAAAAAAAATAGACTCTCCACGCCGGACCACTGTGGTCGGAATTTTCTCCACACTTGGCTAGAAACCACGCCGACGTGAAGGAGCCCTATTTTCTCTTTTTTTAGAGTTTTCTAGTATAAAAATCTCATAATATAATATTTTAATTTTAATGCATAATCAAGCTTAATTATTAATAATTAAGTGGGGATATTGCTATGATTTTTGGTTTTTCTTTTAAAATATAGTATGTAATTAAGTAAGTAGTAATTTTGTTCGAATTACTCAATTAACCGAGATTTTTTATATAATAATTAAACAATGAATCAAGTAGGGATATTGTCCAATTAAATAGTGATTTGTTTAAATCTTTAAATTCGAATTACTCAATGAATTATAGGTATGCTATAATTTATCATATGTTTAATATTATGATGATTTGAGTGAATAATTAATTTATAATGTATTATTTTGAAGAGTTTGTAGAAGGAAGCGAGAAAAGCAAGTCGGAAAAAAATAAGTTAAACACTGGAGACGAAAAATCATAAACCAAAGTCACCTTTGCATATAAATGGTTAGTAGAAATAAAAAGAATATTTTTGGCGTTTTTTCACGCCGGAAAATTTTGCCGAAAAACTCACCACGCCGCTGGTACTGACGCCAACGTGGGGATCTTTCCGGCGTGGAGAGCATCAAAATTCCCCCCCCCCCCCCTATCTTCAATATAATTTTTTATAGCAATTTTATGTTATTATTTGTGTGTTTAATTATGATATGCATGTATTTAATAGTGTAATATATAGTAGGTTATTATGAATGGTTTATAGAAAAATTTCAAGATTAGTTGCTTAATATAGAAAAATGGTTAGAAGAAAAAAAAAAATGGTTTCATGAACCATAAAAATTCATGAATTAGATTAATAATTGTAATTACATTTATAATAATAAACATATTACAAGAATAAATCAATTACTAAGACATACAATTCCTATCTCTAGAAATAGATAATTTTTTTTATAATTATAATAAATAAAATGGACATATAAAAAATAGGAAAAAAAAAGAAGGAAAAAAAAAAAGAAAAAAAGAGAGAGAGAGAGGCCAGGCCCCTCCTTGCAAGAAATCTGGTGAAGGATTGTTTCCCTCACCCCTACACCCTTCTTGAGCCACCAAAAAAACCTGCAGGGATAAAAAGGAAACACATCAATAGGGTTCTTCAAAAGAAAAAGATTGAGGAAAGCAGTTTTTCCTCCAATCCTTACCATCATATGACAAAGCTACATTAACTCTAATCACATCAAGAGATCAGCCAAAACAAAAATGAGCATTATAAAGACCACCCCACCCCCAAAAATTTCAGTACCACTCCTTAGGGTGCTTCCAATGGCACTTTTTTCCAGTTTCTTGAAATTGAAACTATTGTTTGGAAGTTTAGAAACAAGTTTCCAAAAATTAAAAAAGAAACTAAGGGTGCCCACAACCATTAACCCAAAATTTCAGCTTCCGAAATGCCACGTCAGCTTTGGAACCTAACCACTTTTTTCCTCCAACAATAAACCATGTTTCTTACTATCTGTGGCTCCCACCTTTTAATATTATAATGTATATATACATTCATTATTAATAAATCTATTATCATGAACTATTACTAATAAGCAAGAAAATTTAAAGTAACCAATTTCAAAAACCTCATAACAAAAGTACCCATTTGTTAACAGTCCATATTAAATTTCAAAAACCTCATAACAAAAGTACCCATTTGTTAACAGTCCATATTAAAACTACTCATTCCCTTTTTTTAATACTAATTTACAGTCAAGATTTTCTTGGAATCCAAAAAAATTCGACCATATTTTTTATTTTAATTAAAACCCTACCCCACCCTATCAATATTCCCAAAAAAAATGACATTCTACCCCACCCAACCGTTCGAAAAACATCCCCCACCACTATCAACTTTCCCTCGAACGGTGTGAATATTCCGGCATCATTTATCGACCGGTTTATGCGTAGTTAGACTGAATTTTTGACGTGAATACTGAAAACGTTGAAACCGGTCGACAAAGTCGCAGGAAAAGTTCAAACCGGTCGACCGGTTTGAACTTTTCCGGCAACTTTGTCGACCGGTTTGTGCGTATTTTGACTTAATATGTGACGTGCATACTGAAAACGTTGAAACCGGTCGACAAAGTCGCCGGAAAAGTTCAAACCGCCGGTTTGAACTTTTCCGGCGACTTTGTCGACCGGTTTCAATGTTTTCAGTCTTAATTTGTTGTTTTAGTTTAATTACCTATTATTTTGTGACTAGAATGTCAAAATTCAAACAAGTCAAGAATTGGTTATGTTAACTGTTCTTAGGAATTATTCAAATTAAATTTGATACGATTTTAAGATGAATCACTCGTATTGTTGATTTTGATTAATTTCATGGATTGAATTCGTGTATATAGTCTTAGATTTTTAATATGTGAATTGGTCATGTATTTGATTCACTTTTTGTATTTGTTGACATAAATTATATGGAAAATATTTTTAAGTGTAAAGTTTGAAATAACATTATTTTGATGTGATATGTGAACTATCACATCATCATCTATCGATTAAAAAATGACATAGATTTCATGAGTAATGGGTAGATTTTTTGCATGAGTAATGAGGAAATGGGTAGATTTCATGTGGGCATTATGAGAATGGGTAGAAAACCCAATTTACACTATTAATAAATCTATTATTAGTACATCTTTTATTATATTTGTGTTTTTTTTCTAATTTATTATTTACATGAAAAATTAATCTATTGAATTATAACAGTTAAAAAAATTATTATAAAATTCGTATTAAATTACTAATTTGAAAGGGATATTAAATATTATAAAAATTACATAGAAAAATAAAAATTACATTTCAAAATTAAAGATTACATAATTAAATTAAAATTACATTAAACAAAAGTACTTAAACACACTAACATAAACAAAATAGTACTTAATTGTCTCCACTACCGTTGAATTGTGCCAACATATATTGTGTTAAATCATGTTGAAATCGAAGATGAGCTTCCATGTTTGTTAAATCGTTGTGATTTCTTAGATAATTTTAAATTCTTCCCATTATCAGTACCCATTGGTATTGGTTCGTAGGGAGTTGCATATTCATCAAACCAATTAACCACTTCTTCGCCCTCGTCTTCAACGATCATGGTATGCAAAATAATACATGTGAGTATTATATTGCGGAGATCATCTTTGAAGTAGGGCCGTGCGGGATATCGAATTATTGCCCAACGAGCTCTTAGCACTCCAAATGCTCGTTTGATGTCTTTATTGCAGCCTCCTGCCTCTGCGCAAAGTATTTTCTTACCGGATCTTCCGGTACTGGATAACTCTTGACGAAGGAAGCCTATTTAGGATAGATTCTATCTGTTAGATAATATCCTTGGTTATACACTCGGCCATTCACCGTGAACTGAACTGGTGCAGTATTCCCCTGCAGAAGTGGATTAAATAACGGAGATCCATGAAGCACATTGATATCGTTGCTTGCTCCGGGGACACCAAAGAAAGCATGCCATATCCATAAATCAGCCGATGTCACTGCTTCAAGAACTATAGTAGGAACTCCATGATCACCTCGTGTATACAATCCTTAGGGTGTGTTTGGTAGGTATGATAAGGTGAGATAAGGCATGATAAGGATTTTTATCTTACCTTATCCATCCGTTTGGTAGCTAAGATAAAATTACTGGGGGCCCGGTATAAAAACTCGGCCCGCAACTAAAACACTGTAGCCTTTTAATTAGTGTATCTTGGGTATTTGCCCATGATAGTGTTATCATGGATGAATAGTAATTTTATACAAGGAAAAATACCTAAATGCCCTTAGATGAAATATGTTCTCTATAATTGCTGGCAATGCATTCTTATAAAAAAAAATTAATAATAATAATAATAATTGGAAAATTAAGGTTAGAAATTAAAATAAAAATAAATACGAGAAAAAAATTTACCTTGTTGAGCATACATTCATTCTCTTTTAGGGAAAATATAATGGAGGCCAAAATGTGACAAATTTTTTTTCGGTATTTTAATATTTTCAGCTCTATTGTTTCACTTTAAAATGCAAGATTTAAAAAATAGTAATTGGACTATCAAAATTAAAATTAATTCCAATTCCAAACTTTGAATTTATAATTTTAAAAATATGTTCAAAGAAAACTACACTAAAAAAGAACTAATTCCAAAGGATATAAATTTATTTATTTATTTATATTAAAGGTTATTTTCGTCATTTACTATTTTAATCTTATCTCAAACTTGGCTACCAAACAACCAACCACAAAACATACAAAATTCTAATCTTACCTAATCTTATCACTCAAGATAATTTTTATCTTATCATACCTTATATCATCAACCCTACCAAACGAGGCCTTAGTATATAAAGTCAAAAGTTCAATAATACAAATGGCTAGTGATGTCAAATTTCACATGCAATGAATACTATTGGCCAGAAGACCACTTGACCATTGTGGTAGATGGAAATTGAATACATGTGATAATTGAAAAAATGTCGACAATTTTCCATACATGCAATTGCATTTATTTGTGGACTAGTTTACAACCCGTCGAAAATCGACGGGTGCTAATTATTTTTAACATTTAAATATTTTATCAATACAATTTATTTTAAAATATTTTAGACTATGATAATTAAATTAGTAGAAGAAAACATAATTATATAAAGTTGTCCGTTACTCGTGTTTGTAAGAAAATAGTTTAAAGGGAATATTTTGATGATAGATGCATTTATCTCCCGTCAAAATTCGATACGAATCACTTTATAATGTTATTTTAAAGAAAAACATAAAATAAATGAAATTATTATATGTTGTTTATTGTAATCAAATATAAAAGAAAATTATTAAAATAAGTCAAGTCGCCCATTATTTATTTTAATAAAACGAAAATGTCAAAGAGGGTTTTGAATAATTATATTGGTTTTATCTCGTCATGTGATCAATTCAAGCCATCTGTTAATTGTGATATTTAAAATAGGTTTATAAGAGTGATATTTAAAATAAAATATTTTTTATCGTAATAAAAAGAAAATGTCAGTTATATCGAAATAAGTTAAGCCGTCCGTTGTTTATTTTAATAAAAAGAAAATGTCAAAGAGGGTTGACGTAGCCTTATGTTTATTATGTTTATTGTAATAAAAAAAAATGTCGTTACATCAACATAAGTCAAGCCGCCCGTTGTTTATTTTAATAAATAAAATATGTCAAAGGGAGTCTCACATAGTTATAATCAATTTTAACGTCAATATTCGATATGAATCACTTTATATTGCTACTTTTAGGTAGTTCGTTGTTTATTGTAATAAAGATAAAATGTCGTTATATTAAAATAAGTCAAGTCGACCATTGTTTACTTTTAGGTAAAATATGTAGATAACTTTATAACGTTATTTTAAACTAAAATATAAATGAAAATTATTAAAATGACAGGTTGCCCGTTATTTATTTTAATTAAATATAAAAGAAAAATATTCAAATAAGTCAAGTCGCCCGTTGTTTAAATAGTTATATAATTGTAATTGTTATTGTTTGTTTATATAAATCAAATAAAATAAATAAATAATAAATAATATATTAAAATCTATTCATGTATGAATGGAATAGTATTAAAGATAACTATTAAAGATATAATAATATTAATAATAATAATGATAACTATAGAATAATTAGATGATATTTTTTAATAATAAATAAAATAAAATTTAGATAAATTATAAATAAATTGAATTTTTAGATAAATAGGAACGGAGAGCATAGGAAGCGCCACGTAGGCATGTCAATCAACGTGGTGCTCCGAATCCGCATTGCTATTATATATAAAAGGATGTGGGAAGTGAACCCCTAGCTAGTTATACAAAATGCTTGAAATTATGGCAAAGTTTAAAATAATGATACAGTTACACTTTCAATATAACTTCCAAGTTCCAATTTGAGAAAATTGAACAGGCTAAATTAAATAAGATATAAAGAGACAATTTAAATTTAGCACGAAAACTTGTGATCACTATTTGTTTAGGTATGTTGAGTAGATTTGAGAAGATCTAATCCAACCTTCAAAACTATAAGACCCTATATGAATAAGAACATCGTTGTGGCAATATCATTGATATTTTTCAATTGAAATAGAGTGAAGATAATAAGAATACAAAAGGGAAGAGAAGCCACTGACGGTCGAAGGAGACGCTTATAATTCTCATGTATGCTTCACAGTTGTCTTCATCCTATTACCTGTCAAAAGCTGGAGATAGTCAAAGAAAGAAACATACTTATACTTGATTTCCAAAGAATATATAGTAAAAGTAAATATTTATGAATATAGTATTTCAAAGCCTCAAACTACTTAGAATCTCCCATTGGATGCATGATATTTGTTTTGCTAGAACTCCAAGAAAGCCGAGTACGTCATATTTTAGTATCCAAAATACATTTATTAAAAATAAATCCAGACAATACAAATGTTCATACCTTCTTGGCTCCATAGAATTCTTAGATATTCCTATTTATGGATGAACACATTCCTTGCAGAAAACACAGTTAGATTCTTCAATCAATGGAATAAAAACGATAAACAATACAATAAGATAAAGGATTAAGCTAATAAACTAAATTATAATCAGATCATAAACCCCTTGGAAGCAATTAAGGAGCTGACCATCAAAGTATTCAGATCAACACAACCTCTAACTTTCCCAAATATAATCATTACATAATTTTAATCAAAAAGTAAATTAAAACAATTACTGCTCCAAAACAATTCCTTAAACTAAAACTCACATACATACTTCGTCGTCTTTTCCTTTCTTCTATAGCAGCACATCAATGTGGTCCTGCAAGATTTCGAAAGAAAGGTAAAGAATGCAAACACATTGGATTAATGGATTGATGTGTAGGCCAGCTGCCAAAAGAATTGAGGTAATTTAGTAGCAAACTAAAATAATATATAGAGTGTTTGAGAAGCATACCAGTACGAATGTGCAAACAATAATGGAGATTTCTGGATAAAAGAAAAATTATAGGAGGAGGAGAATTGGAGAAGATCTCAAATCCGAATTGCTACAACTTATTTAATATTCTTATTTAATCTCTTGGAAGAGAGTAATTTATACTGCAATGAATGTACGATTGTGTAAATTCAGAAAACGAATGAGAAACAGTAGATGAAAATTAAAAGAGAACTGTATTGGAAAAGACAAAACGTTGGAAACTAAACAGTCAATAGAGATTGGGCGTGTATAGTAGGCTTACATTTTGAGCGGGAAAACTTGGCAAAAGTATTTTGTTTTAGTATATGTATATAGATTTGACACTTCAGTAACATCTTTATCAGTTGATTGACATATTTGACCGTTGGATACAAATTAAATTACATTATTTGTATTTTTGTGGTAGATGAAACTTTAACATTATTATTGCAAAGATGTCGACAAGTACATAATACAAATACATTTATAATTACATTTATTTGTTTTAACCGTTGCAAAATATAACCGTTACTCTTTCTTTACATATTAAAAAATAATTTACTGGAAAATAGAAATTGAAAGAAAAATATATATGTCGGTAATGATTTAATTGAATTATTGGAGAAAAATAATTTAAGCACAAAATATTATTGAAAGCATTATTGGAAATAATGATTTGATGAAGCAAGATAAAAATAAAATACGAAAAAAACAAACAAAAAGAAAAAATAAAAGAGAAACGTTTTTTTTTTTTTCTTTCATATAAATAGAATAAATAAAAAAAACAAGAACAAAACAGTTCTTACTACTTTGTAAAGGAAAAGAAAAGGAAAAAGTAAAAGTAAAGAGCAAAAGAAAAGAAAAAACAATGAAAATTTGAGTTGGGGCCCACAAAAAACTAGTTCTTGCAATGCACTCAGTTTCTACTTTTAGTTTCAGAAACTAGTTTCTTTTTTCTTCAATGGTAGTTTTAATTTTTGGAAACTGAAAAAAAACACCTTGGGGGCACCCCTAAGGGTGCCCCCAACAGAGAAGCCACATTTCCAACTTCCAAAATGCCACGTCAGCTTTGGAACCTAACCACTTTTTTCCTCCAACAATAAACCCAGTTTCTTACTATTTGTGGCCCCCACCTTTTAATATTAATATATATATATATATATATATATATATATATATATATATATATATATCATGAATTATTAATAAATCTATTATTAGTACATCTTGTAATATATTTGTGTTTATTTTTTCTAATTTATTATTTACATATGAAAAAATAATCTATTGAATTATAATAATTAAAAAAATTATTATAAAATTCACATTAAATTACTAATTTGAAAGGGATATTAAATAATATAAAAATTACATAGAAAAATATAAATTACATTTCAAAATTAAATATTACATAATTAAAATTAACAAAAGTACTCAAACACACTACTAACATAAACAAAATAGTACTTAATTGTCTCCACTAACGTTGAATTGTGCCCACATATATTGTGTTAAATCATGTTGAAGTCGATCATGAGCTTCCATGTTTGTTAAATCGTTGTGATTTTTTAGATAATTTTCAAATTCTTCCCAATTATCAGTACCCATTGGTATTGGTTCATAGGGAGTTGCATCTTCGTCAGACCAATTAACCACTTCTTCGCCCTCGTCTTCAACGATCATGTTATGCAAAATAATACATGTGAGTATTATATTGCGGAGATCATCTTTGAAGTAAGGTCGTGCGGGATATCGAATTATGCACTCCAAATGCTCGTTCGATGTCTTTTCTTGCAGCCTCCTGCCTCTGCGCAAAGTGTTTTCTTACCGGATCTTCCGGTACTACGTAACTCTTGACGAACGAAGCCCATCTGGGATAGATTCCATCTGTTAGATAATATCCTTGGTTATACACTCGGCCATTCACCGTGAACTGAACTGGTGCAGTATTCCCCTGCAGACGTGGATTAAATAACGGAGATCCATGAAGCACATTGATATCGTTGCTTGCTCCGGGGACACCAAAGAAAGCATGCCATATCTATAAATCAGCCGATGCCACTGCTTCAAGAACTATAGTAGGAACTCCATGATCGCCTCGTGTATACAATCCTTTGTAGGCGACGGAACAATTTCGCCACTCCCAATGCATACAATCGAGACTCCCTAACATTCCCGGAAAGCCATGTCTTTCTTCATGCATTTGTAGTAAGCGTTCTGTATCTGTGGCATTTGGAGTCCTCAAATATTGATAAGAAAATATTTCAAGTATACACTTACAAAATTGATGTAGGCATTCCAACGCAGTACTCTCGCCCATCCGCATATACTCTCATCAAGTGAATCAGCGGGCGATGCATATGCCAATTGTCGGATAGCTGCGGTGCACTTTTGAAGTGGTGACAGACCGTTCCTTCCCGTTGCATCGTGTCTCAATGTGAAATAGGGGGAGTGCGTGCTCAATGCATCAACGATCTTCACAAATAACTCTCTCCGCATACGGAATCGACGACGAAAAAGAACACCATCATAAATTGGGTCGTCACTGAAGTAGTCACGAACGAGACGATCGTGGCCATTTTCACGCTCCCGGTCCCTATATTTTCTAGGACCGCTTCTCCTTCGTGAAGGTTGAGCCGTTGTTGCATTTGCGTCAAGTATATCAACCATCTCTCGCATGACTGGATCCGTCGTTGAATTTCTGATGAATTGCTTCCACATTTCATTAATTTCACTTGAACTAGGAATATTAGACATCTTCCTGTTTTCTTTTGAAGATTTTTAGATGGGAATGAATGGATGAAAGAAGAGGAGAAAGGAAGGATATGGAAGGATATGGAATAAGAAGTGTGTGAGAAATATACATGGGTCGAACCGTCGAAGTGTGTATATGCAGAGGAAAATATGTTTTAACCGTTGCAAAATATAGTCATTGTAAAATATAACCGTTGCAACATATAATCGTTGCAAAAAAATGATTTAATAGAAAATAAAAATTGAAAGAAAAATATGTATGTCGGTAGATGGAAATTGAATACATGTGATAATTGAAAATAAAAATTGAAAGAAAAATATGTATGTCGGTAGATGGAAATTGAATACATGTGATAATTGAAAATAAAAATTGAAAGAAAAATATGTATGTCGGTAGATGGAAATTGAATACATGTGATAATTGAAAATAAAAATATGTATGTCGGTAGATGGAAATTGAATACATGTGATAATTGAAAATAAAAATTGAAATAAAAATATGTATGTTGGTAGATAGAAATTGAATACATGTGATAATTGAAAATAAAAATTTAAATAAAAATATGTATGTCGGTAGATGGAAATTAAATTCATGTGATAATTGAAAATAAAAATTGAAAGAAAAATATTTGTCGTTTTGTGGTAGATGAAACTTTAACATTATTATTGCAAAGATGTCGACAAGTACATAATACAAATACATTTATAGTTGAAATATTACAAAACCACACAATACACTAAGAATTAAAAGCAAACAAAAACAATTAGGCACTTAAAATTATTACTTCCACCCATATTTAGCTTTGATTTCAGCTGCCATCATGTTAAAATTGTATAGTTCTGCCTCAGACATGCCACTTGTATCCTTACTGCAAAACTCAATATGTTGGAGCTTGAGTTGTTCCTCTTGAAGGCTCAATTGTCTAACCATAGTCTCCTGCAGATGCTTCCACCCCTCTTCGTTGCTCGTAGATGTGACTTTTGCCTTTTGTTTATGTTGGGAACCCCTTGCAGTTTGATTTTGATGATGTTTATCGAAACCACACTTAGGCTTATTTTACTTGTTTAGGGTCAAGGCCGATAGATCGAACTGCTACCTGTTAGTGCAGGTCGATACTCTCTAATGTTCAAATGCAAGTTCGATCCATCCTATAAGAGAAAGGTCGATTATCGACCTGCCTCATTCGGATCGAGCTGGCATGTCTAGCTGTCTATCGACCTTCCTTATCAAGCTTCCAGCCTGCTTTGACTTAGAAGATTTCAAGAGCTGGATTTCTATATCAAGGTCGATGCTCCGCCTTCATGGAGCAACACGACCTGATCCTTGCCACGTGCCAGCAAGGACGAACTTTCCCAACGGCTAGAAGTGAGTCAGCCTCCAACGGCTAGTGCCACGTCAGCCTGACTCCAACGGCTAGTTTTTCAAAACTGCCTATAAATACTTCAGCCATTATCGGATTCAAGCACGGGAAACTCAAGCTATCAACGCCAAATCTCTGCCAAAGTCTCTCTCAAGTTCATATCCATTCAAGTGTTCGAAATCCGATTAGTTTCCCAAACACTTGACAAAGAGAGACTTTCAACTCCGATAAAAGCCCAACGACGAAGCGTTCACTGCTGCTTGTCGTTGATTCAACATCTTCTTCTCCGACCCGTTCGAAGTTAGAAAGATTGTTTAGTGTTTCACCATTGTAGAGTTAGTCAAGCTCTGTAGTGTGTGAAAGGTTGTTTGTGCGTGTTGTAAGAAAGGTTGTAAGGGTCACGACCCAAAACTCGTGTCTAGATATATTCAGGTTAGAGTGTATCTAGAACTGATACTCGGTCAGTATAAAAAAGAGAGAGGTTGAATCCAAAGGTAAAGGGATTCTCAGGTCGAGTCGACCTGACGTGGACGTAGGAGGGTTTCTCCGAACCACGCTATATCGCGGTGTCTCTCTCTCTCTCTCTCTTTATTTATCGCACTTTCATCTTATTATCAAACTGACGAGCATCAACCTGCATATCAAGCATCAACCTGCATCTCAGTATCGACCTTAGATTTTTCAAAGAGTAAATCAACCTCCACCAACTTCCGCATAAGCACAGTTTGATAAATCAAGCTTGATCCCAAACGAGCTTGATAGATCAACCTGTCTCTGATAAGGATCGACCTTAACAATCGACCTTTGATCGACCTGATTTTATAAAAGTCAAAAACAGTTGGTTTCCCCCCCCCCCCCCCCCCCCATACACCAATTACTCTTTCCCGGGACCAACAGTTTAGCTAGCCGTTTAGCTCTCTGTTGCCCCATTGGTCGTGTTCGAGTCCCAGTATCACCAGATGATGGACTGTCCGTTTCAGAAGTCTTTGATTTTTTGTTTGGATTCTGTGGCCTTTGTTGAGGAGTCCATTTCTCACATTCTTGGATGCCCTTCCAAATGTGCAAGAACTTGAAGTTCTTGCTATTCGGATCAGCGTTTCTCCAACATTTTTTGGCCGCCTCCAATACATCACCATCACCTTGTCCGCTAGCTCGATTACTCCAGAAATTATTGTACATACCTGCCCATTTGTTAAGGTCTGGTAAAATTTTGTAATAACGATTTTTTACCTGAGTGGGTGTTCGCTGAATAGTGCCCTTCGGCCTGTACACATTGTAGTGGTCTACAATTTTCAGCCAAAATTCCTTTTTCTTTTGTTCATTGCCGATCATGGAGTCGGTGCTGGTGTTGTACCAAGCTTTTACAAGTTGAGTATCTTCATCATGCGTCCAAATGGCTAAGGGATCACGAACTTCCTCATCAACATCAGCAACAGCAGCAAGTGGAATTTGTGAAGAATGCTCAGGAATAATTGATCCAGAAGGAGAATCGAGTGGAATCTGTTGAGGATAAATTGGCCCAACAGGCGAGTTGAAATAAAATTGCTGAGGAAAATTGTAAGGATTTTGTTGAGGATGACCAGTAGGTGCAGAATTGAGTGGAAATTGTTGAGGAAAATTGAAACCCGGGGGGAAGTTAAGTGGGAATTGTTGTGGGAAATTCTGTTGTATTTGATAATTGAATGGAAGTTGTTGTTGAGGGTAAGACGACATTTGACCAGGATGTGAATTTTGAAAATATTGAGAGCTTGAATTGCTAGAGTCGGAATTTTGAGAGCTTGAATCTGCCATTTTTTTAAACTTCGATATATGAAGAAGAGAAAGGAAGGCTATGGAATAAGAAGAAGTGTGTGAAAAATATCAATTGAGAGAAGTGTGTATATATAGAGGAAAATATAGTCGTTGCAAAATATAGTCGTTGCAAAATATAGTCGTTAGTCTTTCTTTACATATTAAAAAAATAATTTATTAGAAAATATAAATTGAAAGAATAATATGTATGTCGGTAAATGATTTAATTGAATTATTGGGGAAAAATAATTTACTCTCAAACAATTATTGAAAGCAATATTGGAAATAATGATTTGATGAAAAAAATAAAATAAAATACGAAAAAAAACAAACAAAAAAATGAGAAACATTTTTTTTTTTGCCATATAAATACAATAAATAAATAAAAAAGGACTAAAAAGAAAAGAAAATAAATGTATGAGGAAACTAGTTCTTACATATAAGAAAAGGAAAAAAAAAAAAAAGAAATGCAAAAGGAAAAGGAAAACGTAAACAACAAAAGAAAAGAAAAAAAAAAGAAAAGGAAAGAAAAGGAAACGTAAAAGAAAACAGCAAAAGAAAAGGGAAAAAAAATATATATATATATATATATATATATGAGGTGGTGCCCGCAAGAAACTAGTTCTTGCAGGGAACCCAGTTTCATGTTTATTTTTTGGAAACTAGCTTCCAAATCCTCCAATGGTGGTTCTAGTTTCATGGAAGCTGAAAAATGTGCCCATTGTGGGCACCCTAAGTGCAAACTAGGAACTAGTTTCCATGTGGGTCCCACCTCAATTTATTGGATTTTTTCTTTTCTTTTGCTGACTACTTTCTTTTCCTTTTTCTTTTCGTTTTTTTTTTTGGTTTTTTTCCTTACTTTTAATTTAATAATACTCATTTTCAAAAGTTTTATGTCAAAATTACCCATTATCTATGACATGGGGATAAAATACCCATTTCAATTAAATAATGTATATTTTCTGAAAGATTCCATCGATTTCAACAAAAAATGACCGAATTTCTTATTTATTTATTCTTTATAAAATAAAAAACCCAAAATTCAACAAACTGCTCGAGCGATTTGAAGGTTTGTCGAGCGGTTTATGTGATTATCGACTGGTTTAAACATCTTAACTCAAAAAGATTGAAACCGCTTAACAAACCTTTGAACCGCTCGAAAAATTCAATAAACCGCTTAAGCGGTTTGAAGGTTTGTCCAGCGGTTTATGTGATTATCTACCGGTTTACACATCCTAATCTCAAAAAGATTGAAACCGCTCGACAAACCTTCAAACCGCTCGAGAAATTTTCAAACCGCTCGAAAATGGGCTCGACCGGTTTTAACTTTTCTCGAGCGGTTCAATAAAATACACTATTTAAATAACATATAAAACATAATTACCTGTAATTTGGTATTCAAAGAAGCTTTTTATGATGTATATTGCCGATTCCATGACTTCGTTTTACAAACGATAACATAGTAATTTTTATCTTTCAATTATTTTGCACGAGAATGACAAAATGCTGCATTTTTCTGAATCAATCATTCAAATAAGTGAAAGTAATGCACAAACAGTACACTCTATTTTTTTTATTTCACTGACGAAAATTAGATAATTTTTTTTTAAATAAATCGGATAACATTTCTCACATTTTAAAATGTGAACTATCACATCTCAATCAATTTGGACCTACCCCATTTAATTAAAAAATCAAATGGTTAGTTTTGATATAAAGCTTTTGAAAATGGATAGTTTTAACCAGTGTTCTAAAAGACGCCACCTATTCCGCCTAGGCGCTAGTTAGTACCTCGCCGCCCGACTAATAAGTAATCCGTCTGGGCTCTATGCGATATCCAACGAACCGATCTTGAAGCTTAATGAATAGTCTATATGTGTTAATTAATCTACGTTTAGACAAACTATGCTACTCTATGCATGATTTTTAGATTTATAATTATAAAATTAACCTATTAGTTGTCATAATAGGCTTATTTATTATGATTTTGGCAACATTATTGTAAGAATAGTAAAAATAAGCATTATAGTTTGAATCCGCCTTGGCCCCGCCTAGGCTCCCGCCTAGCCGCCTAGGCGCTAGTCACCCCTCCACCGCCCGACTAGCGCCTAGCGCTTTTTAGAACATTGGTTTTAACATAAGAATTTTTAAAATGGGTAAAAACCCCAATTCTCACTTCAATTTATTCATGTGGGATTTTTTTTTGTTACTCTTTTCTTTTTCTTTTCGTTTGTTTTGTTCTTATTTTATTTTTGCTTGCTTTTCGTTAGTATAAAAACTAACTATTTATATATAGTTACGAGTAAATGCTCGTATTATGATACGTGATCGATTTAATGATATTCGATTTATTTAGTTAATTACGAATGTTATAGAAATAAATTAGAATTTATTTCGAACGAGAATAATTATCGAATCGATAAGCCGTTGCAAAATTCGGGATATTGGGACGAGCTCGTTTCATGAAATTTGGGCCGAGCCCAATGGTATATTTAGGGGTGGGTCAGGATACCGTTACGCCGAAATACCGATCATACCGCGCCGAAAAAATAACGAAAATACCGAAAGAGACGGTATACCGATTTTTCGGTATGGTATCATACCGTACCGATAAGCTTCGGTACGGCAACGGTATCCAAAATTACAATACCGCGGTATACCGATAAATACCGTACCGCGGTATATACCGAATTTACGTGCATGTCACAATAATTATCTCAAGATTTATAATGCATGATTAATGAATACACTTAGCATATATTATATGTTAATATTTACACATTAAAACTTTAAAAGTATGATTGTGCGTAAGTGTATGAACATGATAACTTATGTTAATAGTTTAATTAAGTTAAGACATACTAGTTAAAAATAAAAATTGAATGTAAATAACTTTAAGTTGTATAAGTTATATTATCTAAGTAAAATACTACAAATAGTATTCTTTCAATATTAGTTTGATTTAAATTTAAGGCATACTAGCGTAATTTCTGAATATTTTAGTTTTTAAAGTAAATATATCGAAAAATATTAATGAAATGTATAAATGTTGATTCATGAAATATGTATGTATTTTAAATGGTTATGGATTTATCACACTTTTTATTAATGAATTGTAATTTCTTATGGTTTTATTAGTTTATGAATTTTTTATTCTATGGATAATCGTATGTTTTTGGTATACTGTATACCGTACCATACCGAAGTACGGTACGGTATACCGAAATGATGGTACGATAACGGTATGAATTTTTTCCATACCGAATTTCCGGTATACCGAACATTGGTATACCGAAAGGTATGGTACGACAACGATATGAAAAATCTCATACCGCAACTAACGGTACGGTATACGGTATGGCGAAAATTTTACGGTATGCCGTACCGAACCACCCCTAGGTATATTAATGAAGGTTCAATTAATTAAACCCCCAACCATAAACCACCATCACCCAAACCACATCTCTTTAATTCCCCAATAGTCAAAAGTATTTACTTGATTAGAAGGTTGGCAGTAAAACCTTACTCCCTCTTTACTTCCCTTCACGTCAACTTCTACCACATTCATCTCCTTCCCTACGAGAAAAATAAGCAAGTACTCGGTAAACGAAGGTTGCGGAGAGGAAGACCATCAACAAGGAGAGAAGAAGCATCGAACTCCATTTCCGTCCACTCTTTCCCGTCCGACTTCGTTGAAAACCCCTTTCCGTAGTAAGTTAATATCCTTGTATTATCCTTAGAACTTCATCTCTTCAAGCATGAATTTTTAGTATAAATCACCAAGCTTGATTCCATAAAATCTAGGTGAAAGCTTAGGTATGTATGTATGAATATATTCATAAGATAAAACGTAACATGAATGTAGATATCCGGACTTCCTCGGAAATGAAACGATTAGAGGATAATAACACCCCATATATATGATAATTTCTTATTATAAAATCTGGAAAATTCTTATGTTATTTCACAAGAAAGATTACGTAAAAGAAAGAATAGAAAACCCATATATATGCATATATACACATTAATATGGAGGCTTGAATCGAACCTCCGTTGAAGCCTCGACCTCGACGTTGAGATGAGCCGGAGTTGAGGTCAAACCGGGCAGCAGAGGCGGCCCGGGACGGTCTGCAGCGGCGACATTCCGGCGACGGCAATAGCCGTTGTCGCGAAATCTGAAAGTAGAGAGAGAATGGGTGTTAAGAGGTGTATAGGACGAGAGAATAGAAAGAAGGAGGGAGGAAGAGAAAGAAGAAGAAGAACTGCAGCAGCTGGACGGCGTTGGACCAGCCGTGCGGGACGAGAAAGGGAGGAAGGAGGAGTCTCCGCAGCAGCAGCGGCGACGTCGGAGTCACTGCGGCAGCAGCTGTACGAAGCCGACGTAACAGCGGTGCTTGTCGGCAAAGAAGAGAAAAGGAGGAGATGGCCGGAGCTCTCGCCGTCGGCGAGAGCATCGCCGGCAGAAGCAAGGGAAAGGAGAACGCTTGAGATGTGAAGACCGAAGCTCAAGCGAGCCGCTTGAGAGGCGAAGCTCAAGCGAGCCGCGAGAGAGGACGAGCTTGAGGTGAGAGGGAGCTGAAGCGAGTGAGAAAGAGAGAGCTGAAGCGAGCGGCTGAAGCGAGTGAGAAAGAGAGAGCTGAAGCGAGCGGCTGAAGCGAGTGAGAAAGAGAGAGCTGAAGCGAGCGGCTCAAGCGAGAGGGATGAAGCGAGCTCGCTCGCAAGAGGGAAGGCAAGCGAGCGAGAGGGAGGAGAGAGAGAGCGTGAGAGTTTGGGGGTGTGAGCGCTGTGCATGGTTTTGCATGGTTGCTGGGTGTGTGTATGCTATGCATGGTGTACTGTCGGGTGCAAGCTTGAGGAAGGGAGGGAGAATATTTTTAAATAATTAATGGGTTGGGCTAGGCTGGGTCGGGTCGGGTGGGGCAGTGGGTTGGGCTTGAGTTTGGGCCAGAAATTGGGCCGGGCTATTTTATTGATTCGACCCGATTCGCGTTGGGTTCGTTTTATTCGTCTATTTAATTCCAATAATTACGAAACGAGAGACGTATTACACTAAGATTTAAAGATTTAGTTTAGTTAATTTGGTTCGATTAATTCGAATCATTACTCGAAGATCGACAAAATTATCGAACTTATATGATAAGCCTTATGATATTTAATTTTAGATTTTAATAAAATCTTGGTTAATTAATTTTCTAAGTTTAATCTAATTATTGAAGTATATAAGAACAATTTACGACTACCCTTAGTCGTGTAATTTATTAATTCCGAATAATAGTCTTGCGACATATTAACGGAACGGTAGCCGAAATGAGAGGAATAAGATTAAAAGAATAGAATATAAATTCTTAATAGAATTTATGGAGCTCTTTAAGAATGGAAATTCTTATAATTTCATCTCTATCTAGGCTGGAGTCGACCGAAAGGCAAACGACGCGAATTCAGTAAGGCTAGCTCTTTTTACGTTAATTAAGGTGGGCTTTCTTATACAAGAAAAGTTATAGAATGTTTAGATGAAAATGCTTATTTTCAAGTATTGTCATGCCATAAATGTTTTGATTTATGTATGACACCTATCTGTATTGGCTTCGCCAATTTATGTTAATCGAATTCGGGTCCTTGTCGGGATTTCTATCTTGCTTGGACTAGTGTACACAGGACCGTGAGTCATCTTTAGGGTTGGCCGGTCAGGTGTCGTGTGAGGTGGCCACCTCCTCGACACCACAGTTTCAGATATGGTAGATTACTAAAGAACTTAGTCCGCGCGGACACTTTTAGATCACAAGAACTTTTTTAGTAAGCATGGCTCTTTTCAATAAAACCCCTATGTCTTACAGTTGAATGGCTTGACAATTATATTGTATAGTTTTCGGCAATGTGCCCACTGAGTACTCTATACTCAGCCCTGCATGTATTTCTAAATGTGCAGGTTGAGCAAGGTGAGGTGAAGTGACGAGCGGAGCTATTTTGTGTCTTGTTTATGTAATAGATAGGACTCTCGGGAATACATGTCTTCATACATGTATTCACGTACTCATTCCGCTGCGTACACTCTTATGTTATTATTCAAGTGCTATCTATGCACTATTTCAGTCTATGTAATGGTTAAGACAAATACTCTTGTATTCTCTTTGGGCCTTGAGCTGAAACTCGGCGTCTTATGCAATGTTCTAGTATTACTACGAGCCATGTTCCACGTTTATTTCATTACCCCCTTTCTTTCCAACTTCTTAGTCCCCATCCCTAGTCACGGTTCCCCGACTTAGCTATCCTTAGCAAAGTCCGGTCGTGACACTTCCGATATGATTATAATTAGGGCATTCGAATTTAGATGTTTCAAACCACTTTAATCCACCTTGAATGGTTTCTTATATCATATATGTTAACCTACCTTACTATGGTGTTCAACAAGTTGATCAATAGAACAATAAATGCTTTCTAAGCCTTTAATGCTCTACCAACTCCAAATAGTTCATTTTAGTCTAAGATAACCTACCAACTATCATCCAACCAATCTAATTCTTTCTAGGAATCATATGAAATGGATTTTAGGTGATATGGGTATGAATTGATGCCAAGTGCTATGAATGGAAGCTTCCTAAGGCATTCCATCAAACACCTTAGATGCACTCCTAGTACTCAATTAGTCATGCATTCAAGTTAAGTCCCAATTCATAGGCAATTTAAGGGGTAGGTAAATCAACATCCTAGACTCTAACACCCATTATCTAAATCACATCATCCATCACTTGGAACCATAAAGGAGCTTAGCTAGTCATGGATCTAGCTACAACACCAACAAAAATAAGAGAGAACATAATGAAATTGACAAGAAAAAAAAGTAGAGAATAAATCTTCAAAGTCCAAGCATAATCTTCATCACATTTTGAAATAACCAAAAAGGAAAGAGGGAAAGTGATTATACTCCCAAAACAAGTTAAGGGTCAAATTGCAATAACTAGAAAGTGGTGTAGAGGAGATGGGGTCAAAAATGCACTTCCTCAAAAGCTCAAGAATCTCTCCCACACATCAACTATCGTTTCATCCTCATGTTGTGAAAACCGATAAATTTCCTAGATTAGATGTTGTTCCTTGGAAGGTGGAAAGTATCTCGAGGGGAAAGCTCTCCATAAATCCTCCCAAGATTTGATTGACCTCCCATTGAGACCTTTGAAACACTCTTTAGCTCAGTCACGAAGTGAAAATCCAAAGAGTCTCATCCGAATTCTATCATTTGGCACTCCTTGTAGCTTTGATGGTGTCACAATTGTCGAGTAACAAGTATAGATGATCATTTGGGTCCTCAGTGACTTCTCCTCCAAATTGATTTGAATTGCTTGAACCAAACGAATCAAACCCGGCTTGAGCTGAAAATTGGGTGCATCTATCGTGCCCCATTCTCTTCCTTGATAACTAGCATTTGGAGGTTGGAATATCTCAATTATAGGAGGTAATTGAGCCTCTTGAGTAGGGATGTCAAACGGGCCAACCCACCGGGTTTCGGGCTAGCCCTATCGGGTTGCGGGCTTTTCGGATCGGGTTAATCGGGCTTTTTTTTTTTCTTTCGGGCTATTATTTTACGACCCTAACCCTAACCCACCGGGTTTCGGGCAAGCCCACCGAGCCAAATAGTAAAAAACTAAATTTAATATTTCTGTTTTTTCCTAGTATTATATTCTTACATATAATTATATAAATATAATAATATAAATGAATACGTATAATAAATGCCAACATATAAATTATAATCATAAAATATCATTAAAAAAAAAGAAAAAAACAAGTTCGATCACCTAAACCAACAAAAGTACTACAGTATATAGAAAATAAATCTAACAAAAGTACTAGTTTATCGGCATTCTCTTTGATAACCTGTTTAGATGAACCTTCCATAGAAACCTAAATTGAAAATAAAGGAAAAAAACAAAACAAAAAACAAATCAGAAAACAAAACAAAACAAGAAAGAAGAAATCAGAAAGCAGAAAACGAAAACACATATAATTGGAAGAGCTAAAGCCGAGCAGGAGAAAGAGCTGATGAAACGTTACCTTTTGAGTCGCCGGAGAAAGAGCCTCGCTGGAGAGGTGGACAGATGGCCGCGGAGCGACGGAGAGGAACGTAGAGAAAGGAACGGGGGAAGGGGGGCTGACGTCGCGTAGGCGGGGGCGACGGAGAGGAGGGACTTTGGGGGCTGCCGACGGGCGACGGTGATTGGAGAATGGGGGTCGGCGGTGGAATGGGATTGTGGGAGAAGTGGAGAGATGAATTACGTGAGTGTGCTTGCCCTAATTAATCATTAAAGTATTAAACATTAAAATAATATTATTTTTAATTAAATAAAGCTTGGCTCACGGGCCAGCCCGAGAACCCACCGGGTTAGCCCGACCAGCCCGACAGCCCGACCGGGCTGGGCTAAAAAGCCCGAAATGTATATGGGCTAAAAAAAATAGGCCCTAACCCACCGTTTTTTTCGGGCCATTCGGGTCGGCCCGTCGGGTTCGGGCTTTTTTGACATCCCTACTCTTGAGTTCTTCTCCTTTGGTCGTTCACTCTTGCTTCCATAACCTCCAATTGATTCCTAAGAACTTCCACTTCTCGATTGATTTCTACATCTTTCTCTTCGTAAGTTCTTTCTCTCTTCTCATAATCCAAATGGAAAGGTTCCACATGTTTAACCTTGGATCTTTTAAGTGTGTACCTATCAAGCACACCAACAAAGAAATCAAAAATAGTCCAATAAAATGCTTGAATTAACAAGCAAGATATCATCCTAACTATAAAAATAAAAACAAGCTCAAATTAGCAACAAGAAACTAAACAAACTATTGGTCATCAATCTATTCACTCCCCGACAACGGCGCCAAAAATTGATCACCCTATTTCTAGAGGGTCATTAATATCAAACTAGAGAAGTCAGAGTATCGAACACGAGGAGTGAATGCGTCGAGAGATAATCAAGTAGTTCGTCTTGTGTCTATTATCCTATTTGAGCTCATAAACTTGGTTTGGTGTTTTTCCTTAAACTAGGCAATGAAATAAGTAAATGACAAGCTTAAACATGCAATAAGTAAATGAAACTAGCAAGTAGTGAGAATGAAAATTCAAGTAATAAAGGCATGAATCCAAGTAACTTCCGATATGATTATGATGAGGGCTTTCGAATTTAGATGCTTCAAACCACTTTAATCCACCTTGAATGGTCTCTTAATTATATCATACTACCTCCATCTCACGAAAGTAATCCACCTTTCCTCTTTGGTCCGTCTCATATATTAGTCCACTTTCTAAAAATGGTAAAGAATACTTGGCTGTAATTAACTCTCTCTCCTCAGAATTAATTACAACCACATATTTTCTTCTTTATTGTTCTTTATTGGTTCTTGTGCCAATTCAAAAGTGGACTACTTTCATGAGATGGAGGTAGTATATGTTAACCTACCTTACTAGGGTGGTCAACAAGTTGATCAATAGAACAAAAAATATTTCTTAAGCCTTAAATGCTCTACCAACTCCAAATAGCTCATTTTAGTCTAAGATAACCTTCCAACTATCATCCAACCAATCTAATTCTTTCTAGAAATCATATGAAATGGATTTTAGGTGATATGGGTATGAATTGATGCCAAGTGCTATGAATCTTCCTAGGCATTCCATCAAACACCTTAGATGCACTCCTAGTGATGATCAATTAGTCATGCATTCAAGTTAAGTGACAATTCATAGGCAATTCAAGGGGAAGGTAAATCAACATCCTAGACTCAACACCCATTATCTAAATCACATCATCCATCACTTGGAACTATAAAGGAGCTTAGCTAGTCATGGATCTAGCTACAACACCAACAAAAATAAGAGAGAACATAATGAAATTGACAAGAAAAAAAAAAGTAGAGAATAAATCTTCAATAAATCTTCAAAGTCCAAGCATAATCTTCATCACATTTTGAAATAACCAAAAAGGAAAGAGGGAAAGTGATTATACACCCAAAACAAGTTAAGGGTCAAATTGCAATAACTAGAAAGTGGTGTAGAGGAGATGGAGTCAAAAATGCAATTTCCGGAACTTGAGCTCAAGGATTTCGCGCATTTCCCGGCCTTCTTCGTCTTCTTGCGCACTCGTACGGTTTTGGCTCGTTCTCTCTCGTCCGACCTCGGAATAATGATCTGTGAAATGCTATGGCTTCCTCATTCAATCCTATTCAACATAGGATCATTCATACATACACAAAAAATCGCCACAGTACCTGAAAATCACACGGAAACTGAGAGAAAAATGATAGAATGTAGAAAACGCATAAGTTATGAAACCTATCATTTCCTACTCATTTAAGCACATAATACAACCAAAACCAAGCATCGAGATGCACTCTACAGTATGAAAAATATGTGATTATCATTCATACAATTTATTCATATGGAAAAAAATTAGATTTATTTTTCAAGATAATGTAAATAATGAATTAGGGGAAAAAAAACACAAATATAATAATAGACTTACTAATAATAGATTTATGAATAAATCTATTAATATATTTATTAATAATGAATATATATATATATATATATATATATATATATATATATATATATATATATATATATATATATATATATATATATATGAAGACAAAGACTTGTGTGTGGCCGGCCGCATGGTGCGGCCGGATCCACTTGATCTGCCCGGCCCGCCAACCCGACTCGGCCCAACTGTGGTCAACCCGACCCGGTCCGTGTTGACCCGACCCGTTTAAGTAAAGTGCCAATCTTTGTTAATACAAGTGCTAATCTTTATGAACAAAAGTGCCAATCTTATAAATAAAAATTTATACGTAATTTGTATGTATGTAGTAATTTTAAAATTACTTTATAGGGTTCATATATCAATTTAGGGTTTTATAATTATTGTTTAGTATTTAACTTCAATATTATAATGTTGAATATGGATTATAAATTGAAACTTAGGATATATAATTCTCCAGCAAAAGTGACAATCTTAATGAATAAAAGTGTCAATTGTTCTGAATGAAAGTGCCAATCTATTTGATATCGAAAATTTTATATTTTTTTTATCAACTTGTTATTATAATGTTTTGATATTATGGTTTATATTATTATTATTATTATTATTATTATTATTATTATTATTATTATTATTATTATTTATTTCCATAACATGAAATTAATATTCATTATTAACGTATTTTTCGTAAAAGTGTCAATTATTATGAATAAAAGTGTCAATGTTTCAAATGTGTCAATCTTTGTAAACAAAAGTGTCAATGTTTCTAAGTGCCAATCTTTATAAACAAAAGTGTCAATCTTAATCCGGCCTCACGGTGAGGCCGGCCTCACAGGAGTGTGCCCCCTTTTTTTTACAAAGACTTGTGTGTGGCCGGATCCACTTGACCTGCCCGGCCCGCCAACCCGGCCCAGCCCGGCCCGCCAACCCAACCCGGCCCGGCCCGGCCCAACTGTGGTCAACCTGACCCGGTTGACTCAATTTCGGGTCGGGTCAACCCGACCCGGTCCGTGTTGACCCGACCTGTTTAAGTAAAATGTCAATCTTTGTTAATAAAAGTGTTAATCTTTATGAACAAAAGTGCCAATCTTATAAATAAAAATTTATATGTAATTTGTATGTATGTAGTAATTTTAAAATTACTTTATAGGGTTCATATATCAATTTAGGGTTTTATAATTATTGTTTAGTATTTAACTTCAATTTTATAATGTTGAATATGGATTATAAATTGAAACTTAGGATATATAATTCTCCAGCAAAAGTGTCAATCTTAATGAATAAAAGTGTCAATTGTTCTGAATGAAAGTGTCAATCTATTTGATATCGAAAATTTTATATTTTTTTTATCGACTTGTTATTATAATGTTTTGATATTATGGTTTATATTATATATATATATATATATATATATATATATATATATGTATATATACATATTATTTATTTCCATAACATGAAATTAATATTCATTATTAACGTATTTTTCGTAAAAGTGTCAATTATTATGAATAAAAGTGACAATGTTTCAAAAGTGTCAATCTTTGTAAACAAAAGTGTCAATGTTTTAAAGTGTCAATCTTTATAAACAAAAGTGTCAATCTTAATCCGGCCTCACGGTGAGGCCGGCCTCACATGAGTGTGCCCCATATATGAATATTAAAATGTGGGAGCCACAAATAGTAAGAAATTAAGTTTATTATTGGAGGAGATTAAAAAATATTAATTAAGTTCCAAAGCTGATGTGACATTTTGGAAGCTGAAATTGTGGGTTCATTGTTGGGGCACCCTTAATAACCATAACATATAAAACACAAGGGAAAGAGGGGGAGAAGCAGTAGAGAGCAGAAGAAGAAGGAAGGGGTGGAGGTGAGCAAGCAACAACACTACTAACTCCTAAATAAGTAGCCAAAAACCACAATTATATCAAAGCATATCAAAATTTCAACTTATAGATGAGAATACCCATTTTCAGCTTTTACAAGCATGCTAAAACTCAATACTACCTCCATCTCACCACCTTTCCTCTTTGGTCCGTCTCATATATTAGTCCACTTTTTAAAAATGGTAAAGAATACTTGGCTATAATTAACCCTCTCTTCTCAGAATTAATTACAACCACATATTTTCTTCTTTATTGTTCTTTATTGGTTCTTGTGCCAATTCAAAAGTGGACTACTTTCATGAGATGGAGGTAGTATTACATTAAGCATGACAATGAAAGTCAAAGCATGAATTCCAAACATAATATATGAAACTAAGACCATTCAACTATATGATATCACAATTTTAATGTTATAGTTCATAACATGAAATTGGACCCTAATTACTACAGCATATGTGTGTTCCCATTCAACAAAAGAAAAATAAAACAGAAAGCCGTAAATCTAAGCTACATATAAATTATTCTTGAGAAAACGAAAAGAAATTGGAAATATCCATTTTTTCACATAAATCAAACAAACAATCTACTGCCTCATTAATCTAAGGGATAGAAAATTATATACCTATTTTAGATAAGGAAACTAAAAGATGTACTTCCTCCGTCCCATTTACAATGTCTCATTTGCTTTTTGGCACAAGATTTAAGGAGTTTCTGTGACATTTTTGCAATAAAAATTAGTGGGGGCTTGTATTTAATCACCTACATTAGTTGAATAAGCATGTGGTGGGATCATACCCTCATTCAATTAGTGTTTTTTGTTAAATTAATTTATTTTTTAATTAATTCGTTATTAATTTAAATTTTGATTTAATATTTTTTTTACATTAAATAAAATGAAATATTTTAATATTAGAATATCAATACGCATTATTAGTTGCAAATCTGTTAGATTAAAAATTAATCATAATTTTTATATTCCAATATTTCATTGTAGTTAAGATGAAATTTTAAGAATCTAAAAAGGGACACAAAAGCTGCAATTCATGAAATTGAGAGAGAGAGAGAGAATGGAGCCAAAATTTAATAGTAAAAATTGAAATTTCAAACTGGAGCTAAAATTACAAGAAGACAGCTTTAAGCTCATTCAAACTTCCCCAAATTCCAAAAAACAAAATCCTATAAGTAAGCTCATAAGCTCATTCATAATTTATCCACAAATAACAAATCTTCACACAAAAAACAACAAAAAATGAGAGACCAGATTTAACTACAAATGAGAGGGATCTTGCAGTCCAATTCCTTCTTTCTCAACAGATTAATGGGAGGCTCATCCATGGTGCCATCAATGAAGTTGCACAACAGTTCGCCATTTCCCGACGAACAGTTAGTCGGATCTGTGCTGAAGCAAAGAAGAAAAGGTTAGAAGGGCAGATGATAGTGCTTAAATTTGCAAAATTTAATTGTACTAGAAAAAAGATTGTTATTCATCTAGATTTGATCAAAAGCTTGTCAATCCATAAGAGAGCTTCAATCTGACGTCTTGCAGTGTCCATTGGTTGTAAGAGGACTACTGTGGCGAGATGGATTAGTCAAGGGATGATCAAAGCTCACACTAGTGCCCTAAAACCAGATCTAACAGCCCCAAACAAACTGCTTAGGATTAGGTTCTCACTAGAGGCAATAGAGTTTGATCGGATCCTCAATATTCTCAAGTTTAGAAACATGTATAACACGGTGCACATAGATGAGAAGTGGTTTCAAATCACTAAGCCAAAACACAGAGTTTATCTTGCACCAGATGAGGAAGAGCCACATAGAACTTGCAAAAACAAAAGTTTCATACCCAAAATCATGTTCATGTGTGCAGTGTGTAGGCCGTTATTTGCAGATGATGGAAGTGTTCTATTTGATGGGAAAATAGGCATTTTCCCATTAATCGAAGAAAATGAAGCACAGAGAGGCAGCAAAAGCAGGCCAGCAGATACACTTATCACCAAACAAACCAATTGACTCTATCACCAAACAAGTGATCAAGGACCGCATGATAAAGGAGGTAAGGAAGGGACTTAACTACTGTAATCATTGTGGCATTCAATTTTTATTTCAGCTCTGTTTTCATTAATTTCTTTAGTGTAGTTATCATTAATTTCATAGTTTAGTTCAGTTGTCATTTCTATTCACTTAGTTTAGTTTTCATTTGCTTTCAAGGCTGTTCCAATTTGTACACATCTATATTATGCAGATTACCATCTATCGAATTAAAGTGTCATACATTTGCATCCAAAACTATCAACATACAACAAGACAACGCTAGACCACATAATAGTGATAGTGATGTTGATTTTAGAGTTGCAGCTAGTTCTTATGGATTTGATATTAGATTAGTGCAACATCCACCCAATTCACCTTATACTAATATCAATGATTTGGGATGGTTTAGAGCTATTCAAAGTCTACAACATGAAACTTCTAGCTACAATGCAGATCAGTTAGTGAGCGCAGTTTTGAATTCATTCAAAGAATTGAGCCATGTCACGCTAAATAATGTGTTTCTTAGTCTACAAGGGTGTATGGTTGAGATTCTGAAGGTTAAAGGGCGTAACAGATACAAGATCCCTCACATGAAGAAGGGTTCACTCATAAGACAAGGGCTTATTCGTACAAATCTAGAAGTTGATGAAGATCTGGTGAGAGATTGCATTAATTACTTAGTGGCAAAAGGTAAACTTAAAGGAATACAGGGGTTGATGCAGGACTTGGGGATCCACCCAATTTGAATGATTTAAACACACTTATACTGTGTTTAAGTTAGTCAAATTAGGAAATTCAGAACATATGTTTATCTTATTTTTGTGCAGTCATGAATAATCATACTTTCTGGACAGCTAAAGCATAAGAAAGTAGAATCTCATTAGTGTATGGCAACTAATTTATTGTAATATATGAATGATATTCTAACTTTATTTTGTAAGAGGGGAATGAACCTTTACTTTATTAAAGTATTAAGTGTTTATATTCAGATTTGTATATAAGCATGATTGCATCATTCATCTCATTTTATTCAAGACAAAACACTCTAACATTCTTTTGTAATTCTATCAAATTTTGCACAAATATTAACAGAGGCATGACTGCATTACAACATAATCAAATAAGAGGCCAAACATCATCACCAAACATGATTTAGAGTAACCATCATCATCTGGTTTCCAATAACCATCAGAGCACAATCAAATATTGAAGTTAACTGAGATTTCCGTTGATCCATGTAGAACATAAATCTAACGATGTTATGGATAACGTTACAGATTATGTACTACTCTGACGCTGCGAAAGCATGCACAATAAAACAGCCATGAAAGCAATAAATCACAACAACCAATGATAACCCAGTTCGGTTAAATCAACCTACATATGGGGTGACACGCCCAAGAGCCGATTCACTATCAAGAGCTTCAGAGATACAAGTATACGAATACTAGCCACCACTACTTATTCACTCCTCACCCGTCTACACTCTTCTCAAGTGAACTTGAGGTTAAATCCTCAGCCTAAACAAGCCTAATCTAGACTTACTCTTGAGAGATCTACCCACAATATATATAAGAGAAAAACAAGAAAAAACATAGTCTGGGACAAACTGTGTTATATGTACCACATGATGTCCCAGCTGATGTTACAGAGACGCAAGATGACTCTCGGCACTACATTGTGCGAGGATAACAATATCAGCTCTCTCCTCTCTGCCCTTATGAACGTGTATGAGCCTCCTTATATAGCCTTCAAGTCCTAGATCTTCTCTTGTAGCCCAAGTAACACGTTTCCTTGTAGATAAGGATTCATGTATATCTTATTTCCTTGTAGATATCCTTTTCCTTATAGAAGAAGAATCCTTATGCAAATATATAATTAAGGGAAAATAAATCCCTTAATAAAATCAAACCTTTAATCATAAGGAACTAAATATATCACAATGCATATATAATTGCCAAAATCATATGCAACCACACGTTGCAGTATCATTAACAATTCACTAATACAACAAGGATGTGACAGAGCATCATCACTTAAATCAGAGGCCATACTACAACATTATTTCATAATTCTATCAAATTTTGCACAAACATTAACAGAGGCATGACTGCATTACAACATAATCAAATAAGAGGCCAAATATCACCAAACAGATCATCATCACTTAAATCAGAGGCCAAACTCCAATATATTTCTATCAAAATTTGCACAAACATTAACAAAGGCATGGCTACATTACAACATAATCAAATAAGAGGCCAAACATCATCACCAAATATAATTTAGAGTAACCATCATCATCTGGTTTCAATTACCATCAGAGCACAATCAAATATTGAAGCTAACAATTCAGTAATACAACAAGGATGGGACAGAGCATCATCACGTAAATCAGAGGCCAAACTCCAACATTCTTTCATATTTCTATTAAATTTCGCACAAACATTAACAGAGGCATAGATGCATTACAACATAATCAAATAAGAGGCCAAACATCATCACCACACAGATCATCATCACTTAAATCAGAGACCAAAACATTCCAACACCTATTATCCAACAAATAAACCACACAAGGAAATAGGGGCAGAGCACAATTCATCAAATGAATCACAAATGTGCTCTAAAAACCTAGTGTACGTGAGCATAATCTTATCATTTCAGCACCAAAAGTCCGAGAATCTCGCCACAGTAATAAACCATAAACAGAACACAGAGCCAAAACATGAGAAATCAGATTGATCTCACCAGTTTGAATAGCAACGGGTAGTTAATCTTCAATATTGCATCTTCTTCCTCGAATTTGCATTGAGTTTTCTTCTCTACCAGCACTCTCGCCTCCATCTCCTCGTGCGCTCTAATCTCCATCATGGCCTTCCAATATTCCTCCGAATTGGTGATAGAGGGAAGAACAACCATCATTTTCCTGTAACGGCGAGCAAGCTTGCATATATCCACCTCCATCGATCGTTCGCATTTCATGCTTACCACGGTGGGCTTAACGCCGCTCAGAGAAGGGACAATTTCTAAATGGGAAGATCTAGGGCTAGGGTTTTGAGAATCGAGATCAGAAACCTCAATTTTACAAATCTGGTTGAATTTTTTTTTGAGATTCATCACAGCGGTGGGTGAATAGAAATGGTGGCAACGCAATGAGGGCGACGAAGAATGGGTTGCTCGTGTATTTTGAGAGAGAGTTGCAACGAGGAGTGGTGGCGAAGAGATTTGGAAAGAGGAAGGTAGAGAGCAACTGGAACAATTCGGCAAAAGAAACAATGAGAAGAAAATTGATTTCACAAATTTAGGGTTTTAATTAGTGAATATTTTATTCTCAATAATGGGCCATTAGTTGTTATTTAAACTCCCTTATTATTTCTATTTATGGAATGTGACATGATAGTTGGGACACCTCAAAATGGCAAACGAGACATCATAAATGGGGCGGAGGGAGTACAAAATATAAAAAAAAAACCCAATTTTTACCAAACTTTTCAATATCTCCTCATTTTACCCTTACTTTTCTCACTCTTCTTTATTCTCTCTCCACCACATGTGACATGTCTCATTCACCTTTTTGACCTTTTCTTTTGCATTTTTTTAGTTTCCATTAATATTCTTTTTTCCCCTCTCCCCCTCCCCCCAATTTTCGTATTCAGTTTTTTTTTTTTTTTTTTTTTTTTTTTTTTTTTTTTTTTTTTAAGAATTGCGAATGTCCTTAGGTAAGAAAATGATTCATTCTTACCATACTTTGTATGAAATCAGGTACAATCTTACTATCTTGTAATAAATGACACATTTTAATAATCTGGTGTAAAATGACATGTACAATAATATTATTATCTTACTTAACAATAAAACATGTACAATCTAAATATCTTACTTAACAAAATATAAATGTAGCATTTAGACTTATTATGTAAGAAATTACCTCAATCTTACAATATGATGTAAAAAAATAATGTAACATTTAAACATATTATGTAAGAAAGGCCTCATTCTTACCATACTTTTAAAAAAAATAATCTACATTCTTATGATCATGTGTAAGAAAAGTCGTGTACCATCTAACTATCTTACATAACAAAAAAATCATTGTAACATTTACACATATTATGTAAGAAACGACATTGTTCTTACGATACTTTGTAAGAAATCGTGTACAATCTAACTTACTTAACAAAAAAAAAAAAAAAAACTATATAACATTAAAGACATGTTATGTAAGAAACGACATCATTCTTACCATACTTTGTAAGACATCGTTTACAATCTTATAATCTTGTGTAAAAAATCATGTACAATCTAACTATCGAGGGATAGAGAGAGAGAATATCAGATAGAGAAAGGGGAGAGAAGTGAGATGAAAGTGACAATACATTAGGAGTATTTTTGTCCAACCATGTAAAAAGTGGGTAAAATTTACTTTTTGTTAAGTTTTGTACACAAAATTTGGTTTTGTTTATATTACCACCTTACTTTAACTCGGTGTATTGTGCATGATACGTCAAGAGAAGAACTTTGATTTTGAATGGGATAAATGATAACAAAATAATTATTTTCTCAAAATTGAATTTGGTTTTATGGATTCAATTCAATTAAAATAGTACAAATATATCTCTAGATTTTTGTGTATGATGGATTCTCAATAAAATATTGCTCAGTTTTGACCTAATACAATTATCTTATTTATTATTAACATGTTAGAGTTTTGCTATTTTAGATAATAACTCTATATCAATGGGATATCTCTTTTTAGAGTTTTGTCTTTTTGATAATATCTCTTTATCAATGGGACGGAGATAGTATTTCTCAAATCCATTAATTACCTAAGAAAGTTTTTCAAGCCTTGAAGTAAGAATTAGACAACATAATATCCATCAATTAATTAAAAAAAAACAAAAAAGGACTAGATTCTCCAAAGTTATTTCATCAAACAATATACGTATGAGAGATAATATGTCTATGTATGCTAGTTATACCTCCATCCCGCTGGTCTTGATACATTCGATTGAAATCAATCGAATGTATCAAAGACCAATCCTTCTATATATACTTCATTATATCAATAAAATTCTTAATTATTTGAGAGGGAATGATAAGTCTAAACGGACCATCTCTATCCACTGTCATTCCTAATCTCATCTTATTCTATGTTAAAATCATTTCAACGCAGAAAGATTACACAAAATATTTTGCGTACAAGAGTGTAGCCAATGGTAGGGCCAAATGGATGTGCGAAATAACCAAATACAACCACGCTATTCATTAATTTTGGCTAATAAGGGATATAATATCAAACATCCATAACACAACCTATATAATAATCAATATAGATCAAAATAAAAGTGAGCACGTCTCACTTGTTTCCCTTGCCTCAATTGCCTATATAATTCACTTGTATCCCTTGAAGCATTACATCTCTCTCTCTCTCTCTCTCTCTCATTTATTTAATTAGAGATGGGTTTGAATGGCAAATTGGTTGCAGAAATAGAATTCAAGGCTGGTGGAGATGTGTTTCATGAATTGTTGAGGCATGACCCTCACGATCTTTCCATAGTGAGCCCTAACAAAGTGCAAGGTTGTGATTTGCATGAGGGTGAGTATGGACATGTTGGCTCCATTATCACCTGGAGGTACGTCCAAGGTACGTCGTTGTCTCACTCTTCGTTTTTAGTTAAATATACAAAATGACATATGCACTTCAATAATCTCTATCGTCAGCACAGTTATTGTACTTTTCGTGGATAGTGGAGTATTCTCTAGAATAAAAAATTCGAAGATAGGGATTTTATTAGTGATAAATACATAAATAGAGTATGTGAAAGTTTTCGAAATTTAATTTTCGGTATCTACGTGAAGTATTTAAATAGGCATGACGACAATAATATGATTGGGATAAGGAAAAAAGGACTAATGGACTTGTTGGAAAATGGTTGTAAATTGGAAGGGAAGTATACATAGCACTGTCTGTGTCTAGCTAATAATGAATTCACTAAATATTATGAAAATAAAATTATCATAATTGTGAGTGTGTGTAAATTTGTTTATTATCAGTGAATCATAGGGAATATATTTTTTTTTTTGAAAGGATACTTGTTGTTTACTCTCTTTGTAATTATGAAAAATAGACGGGGAAGAGAAGTGGGCAAAACAGGAGATCCGAGTCATAGACGAGGAGAAGAAGTTACTTCAGTATAACACACTGGAAGGAGACCTAATGAAGCTGTACAAAACTTTCATACTCACCGTCCACGTGGAAAGCCACGGTAACATCGATCTAGTGACGATCACCACAGAATATGAGATGTTAAACGAAGATGTTGAACATCCTACTTCGTTGCTCTCCTTCCTCATCCACCTCACCAAAGACATTGAGAGTCATCACCTTCCCAAACCATGAACCCACCAATTCACAATATTAATATTGTTGAACTCCAAAAAAAAAAATGCTTGCGTGTGTTTGTGTGTGAAATAAACCGTGGTAAAGGTATCACAATAACAGTGATAAATTAAAAAGATAAAATGTAAAAACTATCGTTGTTTTTTTTATTTTAATATCTTCTTTTGTGGGGGTACATGTGCTTCGTCCAGCACGTACCCCTCTCACCTCCACCGGAGGCGAGAGCGAGAGTGTGAGTGTGTGTTTCAAACTTGAAATGAGTAGGGCTTTGCCTCCTCTTCCTCTTCTATGGTACTCGTTGTTGGGGAAAGATGTTTTAGTTTCAATAAAGCAAACCCCAAGCTTTCTATTTGATGTAACCTTTTTCAGTTTTCCTTGTTATCGATCAATATGTAAGAATTGGGAAAACTACAAATGAAAGAGTTGATTGAGAATTCATATATTATGAATATTAGTGATGAAAAAAAATATGTATTCTTCAAACTTTATTTATTGAAAATCAAACAGTTTATTTAAAAATCTCAATTAAGTGCCTGTTCTGAATTTAAACCTATCATATGAACTTCCGGGGATCAAGTAAAGCAACGAAAATAGACAATGAAGTGCAGCTCAGTTGGTAAGACGCTTCCCCTCCAACCAAAAAGTCGAATGTTAAAGTAACTATTGAAGGAAATTATGGAACCATTATCGATCACAATCAAACTAAACAGAAACAAAATTAATTTTGATTTTCAATAACATAGCAGACTCAAACATAACTCGCGACTTCGGTAGGTTTTTTTCAATTTAAGTTCGGTTATGCTCACCCCTACTTAACGAATCAAGCTCTGTAGGTACCCTACAATCACGTAAGGTGCCTCACGAGACAATGGTGTGCAGCATAACTTGCACAATAGTCATATCAATTCAATCGCCACCCTAGATCTCCTAGTCCTATACTATACCAACTCCTAAAACTCCACTGCTAAACACCACATATGAAACTTCCTTTTACCGAGCATGAGGCCCATGATTCTAAATGATTCAAACCAGTTATATATACCGAGTACTTCAATATGGAAATCTTATCAATGTGTGTGTGTGTATGAGAGAGAGAGAGAGAGAGAGAGAGAGAGAGAGAGAGAGAGAGAGAGAGAGAGAGAGAGAGAAAGAGAGAGAGAGAGAGAGAGAACTAGACAAAAACTAACAATTTCTTCATTTCAGTACAAAGCAACCTACAAAGCAATGTCCTCATATCATGGCCACATGATGTAGAAGCATATTAAGCCGTCTAAATCACCCAAACATTGTGTTCATGACAGAAGCAGAAGCGACATATTCATTACTCTACGTTTGGGAGACATGTCCAACAGCATATAAAGTCGTTCAATATTCATTTTGTAGATAAATTTGAGCAAACCTAATGATGTTTTCAGACTTTTTTGAACTTCAACAAACAAAGAGAGATTATATCGATAAGGCAACCCATAATTTGAAAGCAAATTCACCACTCCTAGCCGCTGTTCTTAGCTCAGTAAAAACGACAATGAATATGAAGCTAACATGCGGTACCTGTCAGTTCGACCATTTCTAGTGATGTGCCTAATTTTTGGCCTTTGCTAAATTATTCGCCTTGATTCTGGCTCGGTTATCCAGCTTTGCGAGTCGCTTTAGATCCTCAAATGGAAGAGTTTCTGCCTTCTTCCTCCTTAGCTCACTAAGAGCTGGGCGTTTATCGAGCAAGTGCCACAGCCAATCCGGGTACTCGGAATCAGCCAAGAGTTTAGGGTCTTGCCCCTCTTTTAGTATATTGGCTCCATAAGCTGTAGTGGATTTAACTTCTTTGCTTATTAATTCTGCTTTGGGTCCATCTCCAGCACCACCTTTAGGGCCTTTCTTTTTAGCACCTCCAGCAGCAAATGTTCTGCTACCCACAACTCCAAATGCCCCGTTTGAGAGGCCGATGCTTTTCAGCGATCGCATGAGAGCCATTGACATATCTACAATATGATAATGGATAAGTTTATAGGTTACAGAAGACCCTTTTTCCAAAACTACAAGCAATGATAGAATACGAGTTTCACCGTCAATCAACAAAGCTAAAATGTTAACCAACAGCAAACAACTTCCTGGCTAATATGACCAAACAATACTTTTATCAACTTATCATAACATGTGACGAAAAGAACTTGAATCCGAGTGGAATTAAACAATTTGTACAACTAACGGTATCAGACTGAAAGATCAATATCAGTTCTAACACAATGCTGCAATTAATTAGCCCAAAAATGATCAAGAGCTCGAAACTTAATCTTCAAAAATAAGAAACAACCCCCAACCCCAGTGCTCGGATATTGAAGATTGATGAGACAACTCTTTATCTGTGATGCCAAAAGTCACAAAGAAATTAAAAGGGCAGAAAAGTACTCAAAAAGTTATCAGTCAGAATCATAGGTACATACAAAAGAAGTTAGTGTGAGTGTTTGAGAGAGAGGAGATAGACTTCTCCATAATATACCTGATATTTCTTAAGAGTATACATGAAATAAATGACATTTTATTCAAACCAATTATCAGTAGTTCCAGCTCAAGAAACACTAGCAAAGGAAAGAAAATCTTCACAAGAAACAAAACGTTATAATATTCACTTTGCTTCACCCGACATTTCACATCATTTCACCTCTACACACCAGAAGACTACCATAGCTTTCTGCTTTTCAGCCTATGTTCCTTAGACAGTCAGAACTACAGCATAATAATCATACGAAGCCCAAACAATCAATACTCGTAACTTCCAAGTTCATTCGTATTGCGTGGAAAAACTGAAAAAAGGTTAACCATAATTCTGTATACAGCTTTTAACCAGCAAATGTAGACACTTTGCATGCACAATCATCATAGAACATCAGGATCATACACACCTCCCCGTTAAATCAGCACAAAATCCTAACCAAAATGTTTTTCTAATTCCTTCTAGCTAAATGAAAGCTATATGCCCATATTTCCAGATTGAACAAAGAACAAATTCAGAGATTCAAGAAGCACCCACAAATTGCTAGATTGGACACTAAGAACAAGCAGCTAGAGGATTGCTAGGTCAGTGTCGAATCGAAACCTAGTCAAAATCGATCCAGAAAAACTCAAGTAATCAACAAAAGAACTGTTCTAAAGCAATGAGTCACTTCAAACCTCTAGCCTTAATCCCACCCCGAGCTTTAAAAGAATTTTTTTTTTAAAATAAAAATGAATAGGTCGAATTTGTACTTCACCTGAATTTGATAGCGTTAGCCCCCCTTCGCCGCCGCCGTTGAAGCTTGGAGTGAAGAGAGCGTGTGATTGGTCTGTAATTTGCTGTCGATGGAGAAAGATTAGCAATTGAGCAGAAGAAGAATAGGTTAAATGGGGTGGGAGTGTGGCGTTTGGGGGGATAGAAATAGTTTTCCTTTTTTTTTTCTTTTTTTTTTTTTTTTTTAAGGGTGTGTTTGATTTGCAAAATTATAAATCATGTAAAAGATTAGATTATATTTGGTTCGAGATAAATTGTGTGAGACTGTCTTAGGGGGTGTATGGCTAAGCTTATTTTGAGGAGATTATAAACACTAAATGCTTATATGATGTTTCAAGAATTTATAAGCTCTTAGATTTAAGATTTTTATAAGATTTTAAAGTGTTTAGATAAAAAAGTTTATAAGCTTAAAATAAATTAAAATCTGAAAATTAAAAAAATGATTTTTTTTTTTTTGGAATTTATTATTTTCTACAATCAAATGAAAGTGTTCATAATAGAAATATAAAAATAATATGAAGTTATACAATGAAAGAGTCAAGTTTTGAAAAAATAAATTGGGGTGGAGGAGCGTATTTTATGGAGTGCTTATGAGCACTAAGAGCTTATTTTGGGAGCTTAAAAGCTCTTTGGGAGCTTATTTTGCCAAAACACTTTTAGAGTGCTTATAAGCTTTCAAAAGCTTATAAGCAACTTAAAGTAGCTTATAAGCTTAGCCAAACGGGGCCCTTAATCTTGGAGGTGAGGGCAAGACTAAAATATGTAAGATTATCCAAAATCCGATCTACACTCTCATCACCACCTCCGCTCGATTCTTCTCCCTCACGACCTCCCTCTCCCACCTCCGCCGCCGCGAGAATGCGGAATCCGCCAAAATCGAAATCCATTTTAGGTATGTGAGAGAAAGGGAGGGAGAGAAGAGTAGAAGAATCATACGGGCAATAATAAATATCGGGGTATTTTTGTCCACCCAAACCAAAATTGGGTTTTTTTATTGTAAACAATATTCCATACCTAATATTGTTTTAACAAAGTCAAAGGGGTAAAAACATATATTATCTCTTTTAAAAATTGTTAAATCGGGTCTACTAATGATGTAATGAAATATTTGTTATAAATAAGTAGAGATTATTGTGTCAAATTATTATTATTTTTAAATAGTGGAACTATGCACAAAATAAAAAGTATATAATCTAGAAAAATCGTCCAAAAAATCAATACTACTCCCTCTGTCTCACTCTATTAGTCTCATTTGCTTTCGGCACATGAATCAAGTAAGTGGAGAATATGTGGTTGTAATTAATTATGAGGAGAGATAGTGAATTATGACCAAGTATTTTTTACCATTTTAGGAAATGAGACTAATAAGTGGGACAAATAAAAATCGCAAAAGAGACTAATAGAGTGGGACGGAGGGAGTAGTATTTGTTTTTTCATTTTTTTTATGAATTTATTTTCTATAACGGGTGTTTTGAGATAAGATATACGGAGTACTAATCAGTAACATTATTTCGGGCCATTTGCGGGCTGAGCAGCAGCATCAATATCGGGCCCGATCCGGCCCGATCTGAGGTTAGGGTTTATTGTTTAACAAACATTTCTTGCGCAGAAAACCACTTCTCTCTATAAACCCTTCTCCCTCTCTCTTCTCTCTCTCCCAAAACCCTTCTCTCTGGATCACCCCATCTGCATTTCCCAACCACCTCTGCAAATTCGAAGCCGCAATCGGTAATCTCCAGGTATGAGTAACGCTCAGAGAGCCGCGAATCTGCTCACCAACGTCGCTCGCGCAGCGTTCGCCGTCGGTCTCGGCGGCGCCGCCGTCAATTCCTGCCTCTACACCGTCGACGGTGGCCAACGCGCCGTCATCTTCGATCGTTTCCAGGGAGTCAAGCCTGATACCGTCGGGGAAGGGACCCACTTTCTCGTCCCATGGCTTCAGAAGCCTTTCATCTTCGACATCCGCACTCGCCCCCACACCTTCTCCTCAATCTCTGGTACTGTTATCTTCTCTTCTCTTCTCCCGTAGTTTTCCCTTTGTAGAATCTCGAAATGAATGGCGTTTGTATTTTGAATTTTTTAGTTCCTCTACTGAACTGCTAGTTGATAAAATAGTAGCGCTTTTAATTGATGTATACTTTGCAATTTGATGCTGGATATCATAACCTTTAGTTGATTGTTATGAATCTAGGTTGAGGAAGTAGGTGATGTTATAGATGTATTCGTTGAATTTGACCTGTATACTGGGCAAATTGATAGGTTTCGTTGCGAATTTGAATTAGAAGGGACAAAGTATTGTTGATTTGCAGTCTTTGGAAATGCTTGCTTGAAAATGTATGGATGACCATCTTTTTACTCCCATAATATTAGGTACCAAGGATTTGCAGATGGTCAATCTGACACTGCGTGTGCTTTCTCGTCCTGAGGTCAGTCGTCTCTCTGACATCTTCCAGACCCTCGGGCTTGAGTATGATGAGAAAGTGCTGCCATCGATTGGTAATGAGGTTCTGAAGGCCGTGGTTGCTCAATTCAATGCTGATCAATTGCTCACTGATAGGCCACATGTCTCTGCACTTGTAAGAGAGAGTTTGATTCGGAGGGCCAAGGATTTCAACATTGTCTTGGATGATGTGGCCATCACTCACTTGTCCTATGGTGCTGAGTTCTCGAAGGCTGTGGAGCAGAAGCAAGTGGCCCAGCAAGAGGCTGAGAGGTCAAAGTTTGTGGTGATGAAGGCCGAGCAGGAGAGGAGGGCTGCCATTATTAGGGCTGAGGGTGAAAGTGAATCTGCTAAGCTGATTTCTGATGCAACTGCAGCTGCAGGTATGGGTTTGATCGAGCTGAGGAAGATTGAGGCTGCGAAGGAAAACGCAAACTCCATGGCGAGGAACGGGAATGTCATTTATCTGCCCAGCAGCAACAACATGCTTCTTGGTGTCAATCCTGGACGTTAGATTGAGGTAGCATTCTTAGATGATGGCATTAATAAATGTCCTTGTTTATGGTTGATTTGAAAATAAGTGTTGTTTAGTGTTTGTTAAATGCATTGGTTATTTGGTTGTGATATGTGCTATGTGTTCATGTGTTAAACTTTTTGATTTTGTAATGCAACTCATTGACCTTTGTCATTTATGTCACAGTGTAGTTCTATAGCGTATACTTCGTTGAAGGATGATAGATTCACGATAGGTTGGTAATATATTAGATGGATAACTTGTCTATGAAAAATATCATTGAGGTCGTATGTTGTGTTTTATAACTTTTTGCCTGTGTTTTAGTTGTTAGATCTTAATAAGTGATTATAGTGTCAATGTGTTTGCCAGCCTTGGTCTTTATATATGATCTTAATATGATATATAGGCTAGGTACTCATTGTTGTATTCGATCTTTATATGAAATTTGATAGTGTCGTTGTGATAGAATTGAACTCATTTCTGTTAAAATCCGTTACTGTTGGGCCATGTAAGAATTATTGAGTTCCTGTAGAAATTCTCTATTGTTGAAGCTCGATTTATGTCAATTTATATTTCTGTTACATGTGGCTTTTGTTGTTGAATCATTTCCATCAAGTGAGTGAGTTGCCGGCATATTTTCAGCTCCATGTGGTCATTCAATTTTTGATTCATTTTCGTTATGGTTGAGATATGTAAATATCTTTCTGCTATTATGACTTATGAGGAGTTTCTTGTTCATTACACTTTGATGTGCCTTCCATGGTTCATTTTGTCTAATTGACCTTTCCCTTCTCCTCTTATTGCAGGGTGCTGAAGGAGGCAGAATCGGTGCATTGGTTCCGTTATTTTCTGTTATTATGGGGGAATTTAAGTTTTCAATTTGCCGAAGTTGTAAGAATGTTTAGGATCCAGATGAGATATAATAATTCTTGAACCGTACCCCTTTTCCCTAGTCTCTGATCGTCTATCCTTCCTCATTTAACTCATTTTGCAAGATGTCTGATGCACTGTGGTATCTATCTCAGTGCTTGTTATTACTGATATATGATGAACCATTTTTTCTGTCTACCATGGGATGATGTTTCTGGTAATTTGCCTGTACTTATAGATCAGTTTATGGTATGAATAAATGTGTGTGATTGTAGATCTGAATGTATTGCTGGAAAATAAGAAATAATAACAGAATGAATGCTCGTAGCGTTGAAAAGCTGAGTGAGTCGTCGTTGCTTTAAGATGGATAGAGCATTCTGTTCAACTGCTGACGGTGATTGGAGTTCAAGTAATCCATATGATAGTTAGTTATTCCTGTAGAACAGTTTCTTTTGCTTAATGGGCATCTCATTTCTGGTGTAGTGTTTGTGTTTTTGTCAAAATCTAATAATCGTCCTTGGCGGAATTTAGCAAATTGTCTAGGATATTTCTATCCTTATTGCTTTCTCTTGCGTATTCATATTTAGGATTTTGTTGTGCATGAAAATTACTCGGCTAAGGTTATTTTAGACAATTTAATAGTTAATCTAAATGTTTTGTCTAGTGTACCAAACATGTACTGTATATCATTAATCTCGGTTCTACTAACGGCTATCAAACACCATGTTAGATTATTCATATAATTTTTATGGGTACTGTTGTAACATAAATTGATCAAAAGGGTCCTGAGGATGTGTCATATGACTTACGAGCAGAAATTTTGTTGAAATGGAGCTATATTTTATCGTTTTTGAGTAAAATGGAATTTACTTGATATTTTAATTTGACAGACTTTTACACTATAATTTGCACAAACTAATAATCATAATTTGAAAAATTTTAAAGGATAAATTTTTTATTTTTTTGCATGGGTAGAGAGGGTCCTTCCTCTTAGATCCGCCACTACTTACGAGCATATACAAGCCTAGAAATTTGTTGAATTCAAAAATCGTATGGCCCCAATATACCTGTTATTCAACTATTACCTATTTTTCTCCACTTCGGTTTCTTAAAACCTGTTCTGTTTCTCTACCACCTAAATGTGAGTGATGGAGGGAGTATCACTTAATAAACACAGTAAGCTTCAATCATTGTAAGCTAGTGGCGAAAATGAAATAAACTAGCAAAATGAGACGAGAATTTAAGCATGAGAAAGATGAAACATAAATTCAAAAGAGCTAGAGATAGAAATTCTGTTCTACGTATCCAAACATATCCTCGTACAAAAACACAAAAAAGATCCGCAGAAGATAAAAGCTCTCAGTTATTCAATGGCTGCTACAGGAGTAGCCAATCAAGCAGAAACAATCCACATCTTTCCAGCAACAGACATCTACCATTACACATCGATAATCAAACCACGATTAAGCTACAGACGCCATGTGACGGATCAAGTCAATCACGCGGTTGCTGCAATCACGAATTGTGTTAGTGTATATATTAATTGGATCTCATAAGGAAAATTACTGATTGGCTGTATGCGATGATGCTTGTTATCTTACCTGTAACCCCATTCATTGTCATACCAAGATACGACCTTGACAAAGTTGCCATTAAGAGCGATTCCAGCCTTAGCATCGAAAATGCTAGACCTGCCATACCAAAGATATATTATAAGTAAAAGATCTTACTCAGAGAAATGCTCGTATATTGTGAGCAATCGTAAAGTTGTTATAATTTAATTTGAGTTTAGGGATTCAAACCTGGAGTCACCGACGAAGTCCGTAGACACAACATCATCATCGGTGTAACCAAGGATTCCCTTCAAGTTAGTCTGGGACTCCTCCCTGTATAGCAAAGAAAAAGAGACAGAATAAATATGATGAAACTCTGCAGCTTTAACTTTACAAGGCCAAAGATTGTCCAAAAAGAAACAAATAAATTACTTGATTGCTGCTTTAATGTCATCATAAGAAGCTGCCTTTTCGAGTCTAACAGTAAGATCAACAACTGAAACATCAACAGTTGGGACACGGAAAGCCATCCCAGTAAGCTTTCCGTTGAGGGCAGGAAGCACCTTTCCAACAGCCTGTAAAACCAATTGCCCATGCTTAATAATTGAATACCATTAATTGATTATTATAAAAGCTAATATGCAGCAGGGATGCATACAGTTGCTAGCTAATCGTTTGAACTCAGAAAAAATGTTACAGAGATGCTCAATCATCAAATACAAAAAGTATAAAAGCTATAATGCATCGAAACTCACAGAGCGTCACTAAATTTGTTGTGAGCAACAATCTAACCACTTATGCATATAGTTATCTAATCTTTCACTTATACTGGAAACCTATCTCTCAAAGAACGCTTAATCATATACTCCCTCTGTCCCACCAAAATAGAAGCGTTTCATATCTATATTTAATACATCACATATATTCAAGAAACGTCTCTCTTTCAGCAGGACGGAGGGAGTATAATTATTGACAGACCAACAAATTAACAAAAATTTTAAAATGAAGAAACATGAGAAAACAAAATTCTACTTCACAACTTAAAATGCATTTCATGGTACCTTAGCAGCTCCAGTGCTGCTGGGGATAATGTTGAATGAAGCAGCCCTTCCACCTCTCCAGTCCTTCATTGAAGGTCCATCAACAGTCTTCTGGGTAGCTGCATTACATCAAGAGAAAATCATTCAGTTAGATAACTTAAAGTAGGGGGAAATAACTTGAATAATTGGCAAAGCTCTCTCCTCACCAGTCATAGCATGGACAGTAGTCATCAATCCCTCAACAATTCCAAACCTGTCGTTTAGAACCTGCAAAGTCACAAATCATATGTGATTGTGCTATTTTTTATCTATTTAGAACTCACTTCTATGCGTCATGACTCATGACTGAGACAAAACAGAAACATAAGAGCAAACCTTAGCCAAAGGAGCAAGGCAGTTGGTGGTGCAACTAGCATTAGAGACAATGTTAATGTCTTTCTTGTACTCCTTCTCATTGACACCCATAACAAACATGGGTGCATCCTTACTTGGGGCAGAAATCACAACCTTTTTGGCACCTCCCTGAGGAACAAAAAAGATGAACCAAATGAATATATCATCCAAATAATTAGTAAACTAAAATAGTCAGCCAGAAAATGTTGACAAAATGAGCAAAGAATTTCAGTTGGATATGTAAAAATATTTGATGATTCAATTTTGAGAAAATAAACCTTAATGTGAGCAGCAGCCTTGTCCTGGTCGGTGAAAACACCAGTGGACTCCACGACATACTCAGCTCCAGCCTCACCCCATGGGATCTCCTCAGGGTTCCTATTCATCATATAGTAACATGCATTTTAATATTATAAAATTAATTTATTAAAAAAAACAAATAAAAGGCTAAACAAGCCTTATGTTGAAAGGAGAGATAAGTACCTCATGCCAAACACGGTCACTGGCTTCTGACCAAAGAGAAGAGTCTTTGAATCCTTAACAGTGAGCTCATCCTTCTTCCATTGTCCATGAACAGTATCATACTTGAACATGTAGGTCTGTACAACAGAGAATACAAATTAACATTCGTATTCGAACATCAAATATATCTGACACTAGCATCTAATCAGCACCATCAGAAATACAAGGCAAGTAGTAACGAAATGAAATGACAAACTCATAAAAAACAAACACGCACCAGTTAAAATTGGCAATGCCAACATCAGTTATGCATTATATGTAACTAAATCATATTCCAAATACTCACGGCTCGTTTAGCAAGAGCTTTCGCACATACACGTAAACAAAAAACATTTACACCAAATGCCATTTTTACGAATTGAACTTTCTGGACACAACACAAATCGGCATCCGATTATCAACTCTGAACAGAGATCTCGTTTCCGCATGAAAAATGGAGCAAGCATGTAATGTAGACTAGAACTGTATAAAACACAGTAAGATACAGCCAAATAAAGAATAAAACAGTAAAATATTGGAGAGTTATGCACAGACCAGGCCGGATCAAAATCAATCTACAACGATTGACTTAGAAGACTAGCATTATACCGATCTACTGAACTACATTGCACCGACTAAACTCAAATCCAAACAGAGAGTGAAAAAAATGCTTAAAAACAAACCACAACTTCGGAGTAAGAGAGAGGGAGCATTTACCATGTAATCGGTGGTGATGAACGGGTCGTTAACTGCGACAAGTTCAACATCATCGCTCATCAGAGCCACCCTAGCCACCAAACGACCGATTCTTCCGAATCCTGCACATAAACAACAGATCGAATCATTCAACCAGGTGCAACTATGAAATCAGACAGGAATTCAGATAGCAAGCAGTTACCGTTAATGCCGATCTTAATCTTGGCCATGGCTACGAAAGCGAGCTAGATCTAGAGGGCGGAGTGTGGTAGAGAGGGAGAGAGAAAATGAGTTGAGTAGGGTTGGAGGAGAGCGGAGAGTGAGTGTGGACGTATATATATATATAGATTTGGAAAATGACGAACGCGTTACGATCTAAAAAGGGGAGAGGCGGAAAACTCGAGGCGTGCGAGCGATGGAGGCGGGGCCCACTATGAGATGAGATGAGCTGAGCGGTTATTTCGGAGAGTACGGACTCCCCTCACGTGCACCTTTCAACGGTCGGATCTGGGGTGCGTCTCGCGATTGCATGAATATTAACGTAAAATTGAGGAAATGAATCGTAGAATTGCAATGATTGAAATAATTGAAATTGGTTGAAATATTTCAATATAAATCAGATTATCAATTACCATTAATCCATTATAATGAAATCTAACTACTGAAAATCTATTAACTAATGAATCGGATGTGGACCCAGAAAAAATATTGAAGGCATTTCTATAGGTCCTCTCCGTTTATCATCTTTGTGTTTTTAATTTCATTTTCAATCGTCCACCTTCTTTGTGTTCCGTTCATTTTAAATGGTTAAAAATCACTTTAACATGCAATCATCACAAAAATTAAAACATGTGCCATAAATATTAAGGCACAAAGATCGTGGACGGATAAAGTATATTTTTGTGCGGTCAAATAAAATAGAGTTCTCCATTCTTTCCTTTTATCTTTACACATTTTTATTCAAGCTAAGTCTATTATAATAATAAAATATGCCAAGATAAGAGGGACATATGGTGTATCAAATAATAATATACTTTTTCTTTCTCCCCCATGAATATTTTCTGTACTTAACATAAACTAATAATCTAAAGATTCAATCACAAATTTAAGTTGTCTGCTACAAAATGTTGTAATTAAATTTTATTTTTCCATTAGAAGGAGAATATATACTAACATTTCGTGATAGACAACTTAATATGATATTGCAATTTCTTTTCTACTATTTGAAATCACCCTTGAGCACTTGAGCTAAGGGATAAAATTTTCAGATGGTTTCTTCAGTTTACGAATGTAAACACACACACAAGTACATAGTATGTTGCCGCCAAAAGAATCCAACGTTTGCAGACACTAAATGGTTTACGCACACTCATGAAGACGTTTACTTAAATGATAATATGATAGATCGACTAATTTTATCGAACACAATCTCATGTTTGCTTTGTAGGATTGCAAATTAGTGGTATTCCATAACCCTAGACAACCGTTTGTATTCAATTTCTTCACAATTTTCTTCTCGTTTACACTTGTGATTTTCGTGTCCAGAGGCCACCTCCCATTCATCGTAGAAGAGATCGACGGAACAAGCCACTTTATCACTACGGCTCAACCGGTTCGTTTCGATAGAGAAGTACTATCAAATCTCGGTTTATTCGGTTTTGAAGAATTTACATGCAAAACCAACCTAACAAACCGATTGCTTGCCATACACAAGCTCACACCAGAATCGAAGAAAACACTCGGATATAAATCAATCAAGATTTGGCCTTTATTATTGTCTTTAGAAAAAACAACATTATTCCACACACAAACTCATCATACATTATATCTCATGTCTTTGCCTCAAACTCGACAAACTCAATAATATACTTCGACGGGAGAACGAGTTGACCAGGGCAAGCGACTTTACAAGGTAGGAGGAATCCATATATAGCCATGCGTTTGAACGTAACCCACCTTTTCCAACAGTTGGTCTGCTTCTGCGGGGCCTCGGCTCCCGGGCTTGTATGGAAGGGACTTGAACTCCCCTTTGTCTATCCGGTGAAGAAGGGGCGTGAAAATCTCCCAGGCAGCCTGAAAATAAGTTACTTAGATACCATATCCTTGAAGTCTGAATTACGAAATTAGAAAAGGATGAAACTTTTGTGTTTACCTTCAACTCATCTCTACGGACGAAATGCTGCTGATCACCTTTTATTCTGCGTATAAATATCATGATAGCATTTAGGATGGAGCACACAAACACACACTAAAGAGAATGTCTATATAGATTATGTAAGCATACGTGTCGAGGATTAGACGTTCGTAAGCTTCGGGTATGACAACCCCTTGGTAACGTTGCCTATATGATAGGTCGAGTTCACTTTGAGCAGTTGTCATTTCCAGGCCAGGCTGCTTCACCTGCATGAGAAGGGAATTTAACCAGAGCTCCCAATGCAACAATGGAATGACTAGGAAATTCGAAATCTCTAAGAAACTATTGTCATTGCAATCCACTTACTGTTAGTTTCATGTATATCGCCTCTGAAGGTTGGAGACGAATGACGAATTCATTTCTTCCTTGTCTTTGACCTGAAATATTTTCAAAATGAGTAAATTGGCAGATCAAGTGGGAAACTGAATGTCAATAGTAGAATGTAGATGCATAATATTTATGGACTATTTTTATATTTGCTGACAGTAAACACTGCCATCAGCCCTAGAGATGGATATTCATAATCAGCAGCTCGATCGCTTCTACTAAATTAGGACAAATCAAAACAATCATAATTGAAGTTAAATTTTTCCGATTAAAACATAATAGGAAATCTGGTGAAGTGAACTTGTAACGAAACAATTACCAATTGTAAGGTAAATGACACCATCCGAGTTATATACTAACTGTCTTTAAAGATACTATACTACTACATACATTTAAAGATGTCACCAGGAACATCCTTGAACTGAATGCGGATTTCTGCTTTTCTTGAATTTAAAGCTTTTCCTGCCTTGAGAATGAATGGCACGCCTACAGAAAATCATTTGATGATATAATAAGAAATTCTCTTTCAAGGTCAACTTACTCATTCATTATGGAAAAGGGAATTAAAAATCACAAATTTTATTATATGTGGCTACCTTCCCATCTTTCATTATGTATATGTAGAATTGCTGTCGCAAAAGTAGGAGTATTTGAGTTTTCTGGAACTGTTGGATCATCCTTGTAGCCGTCATACTGTCCAAGCACCACCTCTTCGTCTTTGATCGGAAGAACTGATTGAAGAACCTAGAATTCCAGCTAAACAATTAGTGCGATTCAAAATACTGCCAACAATCATATGCAGCAGTACCATATCTAGGTAAGCTAGAAGTTCGTCAATCAAAGAGCATCTTGCGAGAAAATGCTCTATGGGAAGAGGGAAGTAAGATAAATTTGAGTTGTATACGAGGAAGAGAGAATGAGTTTTCAAGAGAAATGTTCCTATATATACCTTCACTTTCTCGTCTCTAATATGCTCAGGTTTCAAGGAAACAGGTTTCTCCATAGCAACAAGGCAAAGAACCTGCAAGCTTTTAAATGTTATGATTTCCACATAGGTAGAGATACTAAAAAGCTAAACAGAAAGGAAGCAAATAAAATTCATATGAACATGAATTGTGGATTCTGTTAAGTTATAGTCATGCTTCAGAGTCTTCAATTAGAAACTAACATACATTGCGCATATTTAGGATAACATGTAACTCGAATATTTTTTACTTTCTATAATGAGCTAGCAGAAATAATTTTATATTAACATATTTAACCTGCAATAGGTGATTCTGGATGATATCACGGATAATTCTGCAAAACAAAAAACATAAATAAGTAAACAACAAGTTCATCAATATCTGATCGAAGCAAAAAAGAAGAATGCTTAATTTCTCCAACTATACTTTATTAACATATTTTGTAGACTTTCTCTAGTTACAGGGCAAGATTTATGTTCAGAACTAAAAGACTCTGGAGAAGAGAGTGGCATACCCATACTGGTCGAAATAACCACCACGGCCCTCAATTCCAAAATCTTCTCTGAATACAATCTGGGGGAAGAAAAGGTCAAACTTGCACCTAAAACCACAACATAATCTATTGCAATTCTCATAATTCAAACAGAAGCAACTCACCTGTACATTAGCAATGTTATCACGATTCCAGAGAGGCAAAAACATGCGATTTGCAAAACGAAGCACCAACTGCATATTTTGTAAGATAGAGATTAGTTTCTTCAAGAAACAAATCCTACATAAGGAGTACATACAAACTACTACAGAAGGCAACAAGCATTACCAGATTCTGCACTAATTCCTTTCCCAGATAATGATCTATACGATAGATCTGTGGTTCTTCAAAAAGTTCACCTATTTGTGAGCTCAATTCCTCAGCTGATTCCAAATCCTTTCCAAAAGGCTTCTCAACAACAATACGAGTCCATCCCCCAAGGTCAGCTGGACAAAATTACACTAAAGACTTGTAAAAGTGTCTAAATGAAATAAAGGCATGCAACCCATGCAAACAAGTGGTGTTCCACTATCTCCATACATAAAGGCGAACTGCAATAAACACTCAACTTCAGACAGCGATGATGTGGATTAAATAACAAAATCTATGAAGATGGAGCTTCCTTCGACGATAACGATTATTCAAGACAGAAACCAAGAAGAATGAGCAAATCTACACCTAGTTCCAAATATGATACCTACATTTATTCATGCAATGACTCTTGATCATTCTGCAGACTGGTGGATAAACAGATGGTGGAAGTGCAAGGTAGAAAAGCCTTCGGGATGATCCTTCTGTACTGTTTTTTGAGATTTCATGCTCAGATATTGCCTTGTCTAGTGCTTGAAACCCTTCTGGAGCATCATACGAACCACTCACATATTTAATCTGCATTGTTAAATAAAAGCAAGGGCATGATACATACAGATCCTCCTTTATGGTTCAAGCAAAAGATAATACACCCGAATAGAAATCACTAACCAACAATAGAAAGTTTGAAACATCTTCTGTGCCTTCATTACCACCGGGAAGATACCTACAGCAATCAACCCAGGAAAATTAATCCAAAACATATACCACGTGTATATTAGCCTCAGAATATGATGAACGAACACAGATTTGTATCACATTCAGCTTTAGAAAAAGACCCAAGAACATATGCAACAGGCAGTTCCAATTTCTATGAAAGAAAGACAGACGACCACCAAACTTCAAAAATGAATTTCACCATAAGCTCGAAATAAAGAGTTGCAGAGATCTTACCCTTTGATCCGATCTCTCAATTCATCATCGGAGATCTTAGTCCTGGCATAACCAAATATGTGAACCTCATTTAATTGCAAAAATCCCTGAACATCACAATCCAAAGCAAATCATAAAAGATGAGCTGCCTTCTAAAGATATTTCATGTTACCTTTCAGCATAAAGTAAACATTCTGAATTTAACTCATAGCATAAATCTATTCTAAAGACAAGCAATCAACCATACTAAAGAAGAACCGATCTTGAGATCAACCTGTCGATAAAGGTTAAAGAGTGCAGGAAACGTTTTCTTCTTAGCAAGATCACCAGAAGCACCAAGAACAATGATGGAGAGGCAACCAGTTTCAGGCACATTCTCGTTGTTATTTGCAAAAGATTCACTCTTATTAAAAGGTCTCTTCTCACAGTACCATTCTCCCACAACCCCCGCCATTAGATTTCTCAGGAGCCAACGAATCTTCCGATTAGCAGCTCCTTATCTGCACAGCAAGCAAGTCAGCGAAATTCAATAGTTTAAACCTAGTTAGTTAGTCCAAAATGGAAAAACAAAATAAAAAATCCAACTTTCGAATTCAGTCGCAATCAAAAGTACGTAAAATGGAAATCAAAAACCAGTTACGTTACTGAATTTGAATACAATTCAACAGCGAATCAAACAGCAAGGCATCAAAAATTGAAACAATTATATGCTTCACGCAACAGTAAATTCAAAAGGCTAACACCACACACACATCATAACTACTTCGAAATTCATTTCCACCGAAATCGATGAGTTCATCAGATTAGTTTACCGCGATTTAAACAGAAAAAATCAGAACTTTAAACGATCCCCAAAAGGCAACGGATCAAAGAATAATTCTCCAAACAGAAGATGATCAATAATGTTGAGATGGAGAAGAATAAAAAAGAGACGAGAGAAAGAATCTTACCGCAAACAAAAATCAGCAGCAGTCGGAGAAAAAATCTTAATTGCTTTGCGATAACAAAGAAAAGGTAGGTGGAAATGGAGGTGTGAATATTGCAGTTGTGAAATGTGATTTGGAGAGAGAGAGAGAGAGAGAGAGTAGGGAGAGCTTAGGTTGGGAGTGTATTATACGTTGAGTTGTCTAATTTGACTTTGCTGGATCGAGAGACTGCGGGTTGGTGGCTGATTCCACCCTTCACTCCACTAGGTACCTCTTTGGCAGTTTGGCTTGGTATTCCTGTACTACTTACCAATGAGTCGACTGGTCGTTTCTATTATTTTACATTTATATTTGTTCAATACACCTATTATAGTTGTCATATTTATAATGTCTCATTTCATTTAGGACGTTCAAATAATAATGAGTCATTCCCAAAGTAGCATAAATAAAAATTTACTTGGAGGAATAATTCTTAATAGGCTCAAAGATAACATGATAATACTATTAATGAGTAAAATAATTTAAATATTATAGTTTATTTAAAAAATGTGGTTCGTAATGAAAAAGTTATAGGCGTGACATTATTACATCAGCAGTTAACATATTAAGAAAATTCATAGTGGACAAGGGAGTTTTTCTGAACTTATTTATAAGTCTAACCTACCAACTACTTATCTATTCAGGTATATATACACATATTTCTATAATTTTTATAGCAATCATGTCTTTATTTGAACGAATTATAAATAAACAATCATGCCATTTTACGATGAAGTGTACATCACTATCAACCAAACCCACAAACCAAACCAACTATATAAAGGGATCATATAAATTCAAACTTAACAAGATTAACACGAACCTTTAGTTTTGGACATTAACCCTTTACCGTTAAGTTATACATGCACTTTGTAATGCCTCATCTTTGATGCTTGAACTAAATTGTGTGTGTATTCTTGATAGAAATGAGGTCCATAACATAATTATGAAAATGTCGACAGTTTAAAATTCCGTCTGCTATGTACATATATCATTTAAATTGTACAATGACAAAAACTTATGTTAGTTCGCCTTCACCGTGCAACCAAATCCTTATCTGAGTCGCTCCAACCCGACTTGACCTGAACGTGCACCCATATAAAAAGAATAATCATCCATAAAGGTCTCAGTGATGAACTGTAACCAGCCCTATTCCACGGTTGCAGCCCTGTGTAAAAATTGGGCCGGTCTATGTAAATCTTGTTAAATCCAATACTAATGTTATGTTTACTTTCACTATACTTATTTGAATTTTTAAAGAGTTTATAAACATTAAGACCTTATAAGGTTGTACCTTTTTTTCCCCTTCAAAATCGGAGTATAAAACAGAGGATCGAACGACGTCTTTTTCAACACTTTATTCATAATATATTGATACCGACATTTATTCTTGTGACAAAAAAGGATACTAATAATAATTCGTAAAGAAACAAGAATCCAAATGAACCAGCAAGTTTGGAAAATTAAATACTACAAGTTGCCAGCACAATCAATCTTGATTCATCGCTTCTTTGGTCCAAAATAACATGCGATCGATTAATTAACTAATTATCATGTGATTAGCTCGTCATTATACACACATACATACATATTCACTTATACGGAAACGATTCTCTTCTCTACCCATAAGCCAATAACTTTTTTTCAGTTTTAAATTTAACTTTTGTTGGTATGTACTATGATTCAATTTTTCTAGTGACGTTTATTTAGAAGGTATTATATAATTATATGATAATATTTCGGAATTATACCAACGACCCGTAAACCGTGAATTTTGAGTAGAAGGACATTCATCAATAATACGGAGTAATAATTAAAATACGTGAAAGCCTGCTCAATATAACTTTTTTTAAAGAAAACCACGTGAATGTTTTAGTTTTTATTTTTTATATCTACTTGTTCTAGTGTGCTCAATTTATTTATTTATTTATTTTATTTTTTTTGTAATAGAAATATAATAGTAATATTGAGAAGGCTAATTTAACTTGTTAACTGAACATTTTTCTAATACAATCAGCTTAATTTCTTTATATATATATATATACACTAATTAATGTTAAATGAATTTTTCTACCCATAGAAGTTAGAACACAATCACACATTAAATTCCTATTTCACAAGACCCAAGCTAACATTTGATTTTGTTAATTGATCATGAGTATATATTTATTTACAATTTTTTTTTTTTTGGAAATTTTGATTTTGAGTAAATTATATAAAAAAGAAAAAAGAAAAAAAAAAATAGAGAACGAATGACAGCTTAGTTGGTAATACCCTTTACCTCCGAACCAAAAACTATAGTTAGAAGTTCGAGTCACCATGGAAGAAAAATTGTAACAATTATTGATCCTCCTTTTTAAAAAATATATATATATCATGGTAAACTGATTAATCGAGAACTATAATGTTAACAAATTTAGAGCTTCCGAGTAACAAAATGTCTACAGTGTATATAATTATGAGAGGTAAAAAATATACTAGCTATATAGCTTAGTAGAAACAAATATTTGTTGGAAACTTAAAAAGACACAAAAGGTAGACAAATTTGAGGTAAACTCCCCAAATTGCCCCCCCCCCGTGCATTTCACTTAAAAAAAAAAAAAAAAAACTGACAAAATATATATTTTTTTTATTTTCCATTTTCAATTGGTTAGAATTAGTGAATTTCTAATAAAACCACGTTGTGTCTCTATCTCCCCCCCCCCCCCCCCCCCCTTCTGTATGCCACAATCTAACCAACATCATTCTCGCATTTGCATTGAACATGTGGCATACGTAATAATATACTAAATTCTAACCATACATTCAGGATGAATCAATAAATTCTAACCATTCTTCCGCCGTAATATGCAATATTCATAAATTATAACTAAACATTCACGAAGAATTTGCCAAACCATACGACACATTTAACATGTAAAAATTTAATTAATTCCCGTATTGCGATAGTTAAATAAAGTTGAACCCACTGGGCTTGAAGAGGTAGTATCTTAGTGAGAAATTGTCAATTTCTCACTAAAGGTATTTGATACGTCTATCAAAGATAATTTGATTTTAAAAAAAAAAAAAAAAAAAAAAACCTTGATCAGAGAGTTCGAAAAAATAAAAAAATAAAAAGTGATTTTTTTTAAATATCTAATGGCAAAAGGAAAAAAAATGAAAAAGTAAAAAGGTGATGTGACATGTGTAAGAATGTGTAAGAGATGTGTAAGAAAACGGGGGAAAGGAGGGGTAAATTGGGGAGTTTGCATCAAAGTTGTCTATGTATTGTGTTTTTTTAAGTTTCAAACAAGAATTAGTTTCTATTAAGCTACATAGACAAGTTGGTATATTTTCTCTAATTATGATGCTATTATATATAATAAAAAAATTTAGAGCTTCCCCAAGTAAAATTATTATGCGTATTTGAAGAGGAAATTGGGAACAATTATTGATCCTCCTTATAAAAAAAAATTATATCATAAAAAAAAAATTATATCATAGGGTAAACTGATAAATCGATAACTTTAGTGTTAACAAAATTTAGAGCTTCCAAGTAACAAAATGTCTACGCATCCTCTATGTATAAGTATGATGCGTATTCGGAGCACCACATTCATTCACATGCCTACGTGGTGCCCTATGCCCTCCATCCTATTTATTTAAAAATTCATTTTATTTATAACAATAACATCCTACATGCACGGTAATTTATCTACCAAAAAATTTTATTTAAGAATTAAAAAGTAATCGAATCCCATCAATTTTTGCGGGCTCAAAACTAGTTTATTTTCCATGATGATTATAAGTACTACAAAGAATATTAAGTTTAATATAGTGATTTTGCTTTTCTAATAATAATAATTTTGAATATGTAGAGTATCTATAACTTATTCAAAGCCACGCGTATTCAATTCAAAGCCCTAATTAAAAGTCATGAGAAAACAACAAAGACAAATAAATAATCGGCAATAGTTATGCTCCGATTTGTAAGAGATTTCAGTATCCATCGTACACACAATTTCTTGACTTTTGAAGAACACAAATAAACAAAACCAACAAACAACGATGGTTTCCAAACTTTAGTGATCCCCCCTATGAAGTGTCAAGATCTATGCAATTAGTTATGTGCATTTGTTCCAAAGTATTAAATTTCGATATAGCCATACTCATACCTATCTCGTGCTTATGTTTATTGGGTGGAATTAAAAATTATAATTAAGGGGACATTTACTTTGAGGAAGGTATACTTCTATTAATTAATTAATTAATTTTGCCCAACCTATTATCATGTTTTATGAGCTTATAGTATATTATCATTACGATTCTGCAAAACTATTTTGAGATACGAAATTCATCCAAACATATGTGATTACATATATCAATCTCTCAAGTAATCTATCAATCATGCATAGTCAAAGTCAAGTTCGTGTGTGTAACCCTATATATATTTTTAAAAAAATAATATATCAAGGTATATAGATGACAGTTCATGTATATGACTAGATTTTTTTTATTTTTTTATTTCAAATGATTAACAAAAAAATTTAGAGGTTGCATCACAGAATACTTGAACTCAGGACTTTAATCTCGAATCTTAGCCCTCTATCGATAGTCCAACACGCACACAATATGACTAGATTTTCTTGTACCAAAAGAGTCACAATAAGATGTATCGACACTATAAGTGCATGATTCTAGAATTGCCAAAAATCTAAAATATATAAAATATAGTAGTGGATTTGATTTAACAGTTAACCAGATATTTGAATATAACATATAGAGGGCATTTTCATTTAAAATACACAACCATTTTAGGGCATTTTCATTTAAAATACACAACCATTTTATTTAAGTCTTGGGTTCAAATATGAGTAATAGTCTACTAGTGACCATCAAGCAGTCTAATAGTAGATACGTGACCACGCCTCATTTAAAAATAAAATAAAGGAGGCCTATTAGGAGAGTCAGGCGCAAAGTTCACTCACCATAGGCTTTCGACACGTGTCCGTTTATATCGGCCGAGATTTGTTTATATCGGCACGGTTTTTTTCCCATCGGCCCGGTTTTTTGTACTTCCGTTAAACTTGGCCGTTAACTCTCCGTTTGTTTTGTCTTTTTCTGCTCCTTTTTTTTGGCGGCTAAAGTTGTTCCTTTAATTATTGTCTTTTTATTTTTCTTTATTATTTTCTTTTGCTGCCACCCTAGTATATTAGGTTTATTATAGACATTTTATCGAAGTAAACATCGTTTTGAATCGTAGTCGGATATTTAAAGTCATTTTTCATCGCCGAGTAACGTTATTGTGACGATAATGTAGATGTTAATTTTGAGTAATCGAAAAAATTATTTCACTGTATATGATTAGATCTGTATGGGTTTGAAGAAATTAAGGAAAGAGATCTTAAATATTTTGAAAATAGAATAAGTTCTTAGTAGATTTTTCATCGAATTAAATATCGTTTCGAATTAATCTCGCATATATTGAACCGTTTATACATCGCCGTTTTTTGTTCGTGGTCGTATCATTTGGATCATAATTTGTAGTAATCGGCATTAAAATTACATTGTACTGAACAATATCTGTGAATTTTAAAGTTCATTTTTTGGTAAAAAAAAAAAAGAACTTAGAAGGTCAGTCTCATTTTTCACTTGTCAGGGTATGGTGCGCAGGTTTCAAGACAAGTAAACTCTGAAATTACACTTAGGTCCCTGCTTAAACTCCATCTGATTGGGCAAGAGATCTTGTTGACCACAAAGCCCCTAATTTTTGTTGTTTTACGTGTTCCTCCTTCTTCCCTGCAGCGATATCGACGAAGAAGAAACGGCGCTCTGCTTCTCGGACGAGCTCGGCCATTCTCCACGCTCCAGACCGGCGAAGTGCCGTTAAAACCTAGCTGTAGCCAAGAGAAAAGGGGCGGCTGAAACCCAAGGTATGTATCTCAGAATTTGAAGCAGCGGCTCTCTACGGTTTAGGATTAACTTCTCGTTTCATCTATTTCGTATTTTACACAGATATTTCCACGTATCTCTAGCTTAGTTGAACGAGTTACTCTGCCTTAGTATTTTGTAACAAAAAAATTTAGTGTTTTAGCCTGTTTCCTCTAATACAGGGGCTTGAAATTAGGCGTTTTATGTGTATGAAAGTTGTATGTTGATTTTAATAGCTTACCTCAGACTTCATGTTGTTTAAATCTATTCCATCCTCACGAACTTGTTTTTGTATCTTATATGAGTGCATTCTATTAGCCGGACGCTTTAGGTTTCATTAATTCCTTACGCACGACGACGATGTCGAAGAGGGACATAAGGGTTGCAGTAGAGGATGAAGAATCTCATTCTGGAGGCGGTGAAAACGACGAGAGTGTAAGCAATCGTCATGATTCATTGCAATAAATTAAGTTGCTGTCAAGCAAGAATGTATATTATTCCACTTCTTTAACGGAGTCCCTAAGTTCTGTCTTCATCAATTGTATGTAGGCACCTAACAACGATGTTATCGAATGCATCCAAGAGATGTTAAGGCTGCATCAACAAGATATCAGCAAACAGCTGACAAGCTTCTTCGCTGAGTTGAAGAAGATGATGTCTTCATCATCTCCGAAACATGCCATACACACCCCTCCTACCCTTCCCGTTATGCCGACCTTTAATTACAATCCAAAAGTGATATGTCAAACTGCTCCGCAGAAGAAGGCTGCTCGATTATCTCTTGACGAACGGTCACCAATTAACATTCCTCATTCAGCCGAGCCTGTGAAGGAAAGAAAGTTAGGAGAGGCGAACCTGCATAAAGTGAAAAGGAAGTTGATTAACTCTCCTGACCCGAACTTCCCTACTTATGATCACTCTTCAGTTATGGACTTTGAAAAATGGTACAACGGCTCCATTAATGATCACAATAAGAGGTGCATATAAAGATTCAACTGCACATTCACATACATTATCTAACTCTTTTAATATACTACATGTATATAACTGTTGTGCTATATTCTCTATTTAGATACGAAGCCCTAACAGTTGTCAGTAACGGTTCAACTCTAGTTGGTCCCCGCTGGTTTAAGTGCATATGGGAAGATGGTGTCGAAGCTGAGGTTAGTTGATTAGCCTGTTAATGTTCTATGTCATTATATCATTACTCTCTCAACAATAATGTACCGTTTTCTAAACTTATTAAATTTCAGCACATGGATGCCCTAGCTACTCTTGTTGCTAATGAGGAGGATGAAGCTGCTGATAGCTCTAGGGGTACCAAGCAGTGGACTTGGATACCGGCAAAGACATGGGTACTATTCCTTTTCATATTCCTCTATCTACACTGATTCCCCTTGAGCGTTGGTTGGACAATGTTTTTGCAACAACCTTGATAAACTGTGGATAATGTGGCTACATAATGTATTTATCAGTGTGCTCAGCTGATGTGGATTTCAAGTAGGATTAGTACCGGTGATGTGGACAGTGATTGGTAGTTAGGAATGCCTTTGTGAACTGGCATTTGGTATTAACTTCCTAGATTTCTCCTCAAGCCATTCACATACTTTTGATCTCCTCCGCTCAGTTCCACGGTGGAGAGATTTGATCTCTTTAGCTAGTATTTTTTCATATATGCGATCTGAGGTTTTGTAGAGGGAAAAAGAAGAGTGTTGAGAGCACGAGGGTTTAGCTAGTTTAGCTCGTTTGCTCTATTCTTGGAGCTTGATTTGTTGCTGTAATCTTTGTTGCTTGTTGATATTGGATTATTCAATCGACTCATTCGATTCCATGTGCTTCTACATCTATTGCTCTTTCCCAACAAGTGTATTGTTAATTTTGTTTAGGTATAAAAATGCTATCTGTATTGTGTAGGACGTTCTAAGCGGTGATGACTTCACCGATGTTCCGGCTTGTTCATGGTCATTCGTTACCGGTTCCGAGCGCAGAGGTGGCTGCAGAGCATGGCGAACTTCCACTTAGGTTATTGGATTCGGCCTTGTTGGGAAGGCATGGATTTGCTATGAGGTATCCTTTCTTCATCAGCGAATCACCATTTATGATTCTTCACATTCGAACTGGGGCGCAGTTACTTCCGCATTTGAAAACCTGAGCAAGCACATCCCTAGGATGTGCAAGATGGGGAGAATATGGGAGGCTCACCGCTTCAAGGATCCCCTCCGTGATGTTTGGGATATAGTACCGTACCCTACACCACCGGTGGCTCAAAAACAATATGACTGCGGAATACTTGCACTGAAGGTGATGCAGTTCCTTGCCCGTGGCTCCCCCGTATCGGAGATTATTGTAAGTAGATGCCCCCAGTTCCGAAGACATTTCTGCGGTGCGCTGTACTCCAGGGGGAGAAATCTTCAGCAGCGTGCTCCCTAGGTTTGGCGCGGATCATTTTTTTGTTACTATTTCCGGTTTAAAACAATTTGTTGGGTCGTCGCCTTAGAAAACCGGGCGTATGTATTTGTTAAGCCCGTGTTTTTTTTGATAATTCCATCTTGAAGGGGTGCGACGGTTCAAGCCTATGTATGGCGTGAGCAATTTTTCTGCTCCTTTTTTTTGTATAGTTAAACTCCTTTGATGGTATAGTATGCAGAAGTTGGTTGCAGACATATTCAATGTGTTGTGCATGGTGCAAGAGTTGGTTTAGGGGAAAAGCAACACATACTTTTTCATAATTGGGCCGAAGTCACTAATTCGGCCCAATTGTTAAACTTGGCTCATTTTTTGGGCCAATAAGAATGGACACTTGTCGACAGTCTATGACAAAAAAACCTAGCCGATAATAAAAAATCTCGGCCGATAAGAATGGACACGTGTCGACAGCCCATGTTTAAAATCCGGAAGTACAGGGTTCGAGCCCCCGCTACACCAATACTTTGTCGTCGATAATTATACAATTCATTATCGTCGGAATAACGATATTATCTTTTCCTTATCCATTATTATCCATCCAGTGCGTTGTTTTGAATTGACCCCAGTCACACGTACTAATTACATATGATCGAACATATTTTTGTTAGACGATAACTGTCGCGAAGAATAAAACAACATGAAATTCGATCTACCGGGAGATTGTTTCAAGCTGGTCGAACTGCGTGGGCCTTGGTTTCTTGTTGGGCCTACTTATATTGTTCCCAATTTCTGGCTTGACACATGGGCCGTATCCTATCCACATATTTCCAAGTATTTGAATTTTCTTGCTTCACATGATGCCCACCACAGAAGCCTATTAGACAAAATATCACATGCATTGATTAGCTCTGAATTAACAAGGCAGAATTCCTTTCTATGAAAAAGCCGATATATATTGTCACATCCTCATCGGAATGACGATATTATCCTCTCCATTTATCCACAATTACGATATACATTGTGCTTCATGTTTCAAGTTGTTCAAGAGACGAACGATGTCAATTATAATGTGTCTAACTTTGTTTTTTGTTTAATAATCTTTAATTTGGAGAATCTGCAAATTCTATGCACATACAAACATAGTGGGGAAATAGATAGCCCTACAAATAAAAAAACGGGTCCTATCCATCTCATTTAGTTATCTTTGTACGACAATAATTGGAACTACGAATAGAACGACACAAAATTCGATCAACAGTCGGAATAGTTATACGTTCTCGTAATTATCAGATATTTGCTTTATCTCTAAATGAGGACATTATCATTTCCTTATCCATTAGTATCGAAAATAATAGCAATATGAGTAAAATTTTTAGACTTTTGCAAATACAGGGTTCGAACTCCGATGGCAACATAACCTTATTTCCGATATGAATATAAATATATTTATCGGAATGACGATATGACTGTTTACACTTTATTCGGAATCGGCGCGTGCCGATCTGACAAGGCGCGTTACAAACAGTTTTGCATGCATTCATGCACGAGTCGAAGCGGTGCACCCGTTCGATCCTCTATTTTTCAACTTCTTCAAAGTTCTATATAATACGATCTCTTTTAGCAGTAGTGGTGGATCTGCTTTCAACGCCCTATTTCTGTACAACAACTCCAACTTCCCCATATTTTTCAACTTCTCCAAAATTCTCAAATCCCTCAGTTTACTATGAATATCCCACCGCAGAACGTGATCCTCTACAACAATCGGTGCTGGCTGCCTGATGTAATGCAATCATCATGGATATTGCTTTGGAACACTTTGCCGGACGTACGCCGCTGCCCCACGCTACGCTCGACGATGAGGTGCTGCGCAAGGTCTCTAGAAACCTGGAGAACCCTTTCGGCCGTGTCTACACACGGGAAACAATTGCAGAGAGGTTTCAATTTCTACGAGATCGATTTATTGCGTTCAAAACGTTGGTCGAAACACGAAGCGTGCATTGGATTATGGGGGATAATAGCATAGTCGTCGATGACTACACTTTTCGAAGAATCGTAGAGGTTTGCTCCTGTTGCCTTAAATTCTCTTAATAGTTCATTCAATTTATGATGTCCTACTGTGTTTTTCGCTGGCCTACTACAGGCTAGGAGACCCAGATATCGTGAAGCTACGTCTCCTATTTGAGACGGAGGAGTTGAAGCTAAACCCTTTTTACGTTGTCCCCTACGTTGATCCCGCTCCCGAGGGATGTAGCTGCAGCCCCCTATCAATTACGGAAGATGAGTCCGAAAATGAAACCGATTACGACGTCGAGACATGGTCTTCGGAGGATGGATCATCGGCGGATGGGAAGCATTAATTACGCTTTATTTCTTAAACTTGTTGTATGGTTTAGAGTTTGGCTCTATGTATGACGTCACTCATAATATATTTCATTTCGTTGTTGTTTCACAAATTCATTTATTTAGCGACGGTCAAAATTTCCTATGACCACACATAAATTGTGTGGAAATAACTACCCTCATCTAAAAAAATGTATTCCATTTGTTACATTCAGCGCCCCAGTCACACGTACAAATCCCATAGCGTTAACGAATTAATATTTAAAGGTCACAAAATTCAATCCATTGAAAAAATTCTACGTTGGCCTAACTGCCTCTTTCGGGTATAAATCGTGGGTCGGGCGTAGCATATTGTGACACATTTCCCTATAATCGGAACACCTTTATTCGTAATACGCCCATCTCCACATGGATTGCAGAGAAAATATCACATGCATTGATTTAGGGTGGAGTTGACAAGGCATACTGCCGAATTACTATAAAGCCGATATAAACTGCATAAAGCCGATATCTACTATTTCCGACATATTTTGTTTACTAGTGGCTTACTAAATAAGTGAGTCATTTCCGATGAATTCGTTCTATCCGATATTTCCAAAAATGTACAAACAATTTACAAAATGAGTGGTCAGTTGTGGGGCCCACCACGCATACGTCAAGCAATTTGGAATCTAGCTACCCCACCGGCCCTAATTTCCCAATCCCTCTCCCTCTCCCTCTCCCTCTCCCTCGCCGTATCTCTGTTGTATCTCTCTCTAATTTGAATGCGTGGCAATATGACAAGAAGCTTTTCAAATAGGCGTGCATGCACTCATGCACGCATAGAAAGGTGTCTCCGCTCTAAAAAAAAAACGGTTTGAATCGCAACGGCGTTTATTCACAGTTTCAAGCATCTGTCTATATAGTACGAGCTTGCAACGCCCTTGTTCTATACAACGACTCTAACGTCCACGTATCTATTTTCATCCATTCAGTATGAATCCCGCATCGCAGAATGAGATCCTCTACAACAATTGGCATTGGCGGCCGGAGGTGGATGCGATAATCATGGATACCGTCCTCGATCACTATGCTGGCCGTACGCCGCTGCCCAATGCTATTCTCGATGACGAGGTGCTGCGCAAGATCTCTAGAAACTTGAAGAATGCCTTCGGACGTTTCTACGCATGGGAAAAGCTTGATGACCGTTTTCGATTTCTACGGAAGCGATTTCTTGCTTTCAAAACATTGGTCGAAACACCCAACGTTTCTTGGAGTTTAGGGGATAACATTATAATTGTTGATGATCTCACTTTCAGATCTATTGTGCAGGTTTGCTCTTATTGTCTTATCTTCTCTTACTAGTACATTTAATTTAGATCGTCCTCTTCTGTTGGCCTGCAGAGGAATGGTCTCTCGCAGACCTACTACCGAAAAGCAGACCCGGATATTGATAAGCTTCGGCTGTTGTTCGAGACGGAAGAGTTGAAGCTAGCTCCTTTTCATGTTTTCCCAAAACATGAATCCGGTCCCGATGGATGTAGCACCAACCCCGTTATAATCTCCGAGGATGAGTGGGAATATGAACCCAAAGACGACTATGAGACGGGGTCTTCCGACGATGCGCCATCGGCTGATGGGTCGCACTAATTTTATATTTTGCTTTATTTCGATGTATGGCTGTTGCTTCACGTTTCTATTCGTTGAATAATGACGTAATTTATAATAATTATCTACTAGTTTTGTGTTTCATGTCATTTTTTTAAATCGGCTAATGTGGCAATATTAATGAACAACAAAATAATGTGGAATTAACTTGGCCGATATCGAGAAACATACAACTACAAATGATGTCAATGAAAAAACCTATTGTATGCCTTTCCGATATGTATTGTGTATTTGACATCGGAATTGCGATATCATACTTCCCTTGTCCAAATTTTCGAGTACATTGAAATGTTAAAAGCCATTTCTTAAGGCCGGGTTTAGGGTTCGAAGACCGGCGACAACATTATGAAGTTTACCGATTTTTTCATCCCCATAATTTTCCCTCTCCTTTATTCAATTGCTCGCAAGAAATAACGGCCCAGTGATTTTAAAACTCGGAGTTGCATGGTCGAAACCCTGCTACTACAGTAATTAGTTTCCGATATAAAACATTTTCCAAGGCATCGGATTTACGATATTATCATGGCCTTATCCATATCTAGAAAAAAATAAAATGAAAAAATTATTGAAACTTCTTTCCATTATCAGTACGTTTGTGTTGTAAAAATGAATACTTGAAATAACTGATTAATTGATCATTGAAACGGTGCAACACTCCGAGAATATAACTGTACAGTCAGAATAGGGTTTCCACTTTATATATAGTGGGGTCTCATGTAATGGATTTACCCCTTACAGCCACCATTCCTATTCCATATATCAGGAGCTCCTCACGCTCTTCAATTCCTGATGGAGCTCCCTTCCCAGAGCCAATTTCTATACACTTGTTGGGAATTGTTAAGAACAAAGTGTTAAAGGGGAACTCCTTTGAGTCACTTCGTAGTGAGTCAAATGGTTTTGATTTGATTCCAAAACCCCAAAATGTTCTATTCCCAAGCGACCCTATTTGATGTAGAAAATATGTTAGAAAATTTTTCTAAGCCTACTCTGTTAGGATGGCTTTATTTTGCTTAGGTTTTTAGACTGCAGATAGTTCAAGTGAAGGCCACTCAGTAGAGTGTGTTTTCAATCGAAGAGAGTCTATCCAACCGAAGTAAAGCGTGCAAAAGCAAAGCGTAGCGAAGCAAGCGCTACAGTAGAATCGAAGCGAGTCCACCAAAGCGAAGCGAAGCAAGCGCTACAGTGAAAAGCCGAAGCGAGTCAACGCGGGTCAATACTTACTAAAGCAGTCACTTCGGGAACTCACTTCCCAAGTACTCGCTACAGCATGACCCCGAAGCGACTCGATTCGAAGCGGACGCTACAAGACTGAAGCGAAGCGAGCCACTACCTACCAGAAAGCGACAGTACAATTCCCGCTCTGATTTTGAACTCCAGTCAACTAGAGATCTCCGCATTAATTGCGAGATCTCCACGTGTCGAACGCGGAGAGGAGCAGAGGAGTTGACTGCCAGGCCGACAGGGCGCCGCTACAGTACTGGCTCGCTCCAGTTACTGTTAGTTTTGTAACTTAGCCATTTTCGGCAAAGAGACAAACTGCGCTCCTGCAAAAGCATCCAGCCTGTGCAAGTACTGTCGAGAGGAGGAGGGACAAAGCCACCAACCAAGCAACGGATCTCGGCATCCCTCCGCCTATAAATAGTGAAGGATGAAGACAAAGAGAAGAAGAACACTTCCTGAGCATTCGAGCCTACTGCAAACAAACACTCCCAGCCTTAGAGCAAATTCCGAGTCTTTGTTTCCAAGTGTTCTCCGAGTTCCGGTCTCATCGGAACTCGTCTTCACAACCTTCACACTTAGAGTCTAAGCCCATTCCATATCCAAGCTTAGAAGAAGAGCTCTAGCCATCTTTGCACTTATTGTAAAGAGCTCTTCATAGTGTATCGTCGTATACCAAAAACCCTAATCTGTTGTTAGGTTTTTGAGTTCGTCGTCGTTAGTATGTTTCGATCCAAGGCCCTTCTTTCATCGATTGAAGAAGCCTCGATCATAGAGTCTAGATCCAAGCTTGCACTTACATCGTTTGTGTAAAGCTCGATCGAAGCTAGGCTATAAGGAGAGCCCGCAATCTCCCTGTCTGTCGTCGGACTGAAGCGAGTGAAGCTTCCAGTTCAGTCTAGGTTTTTGGTGTGAACCCGGAATCACCCAGCGTCTGTCAGATCCAAGCGAGTGAAGCTCGATCTCGACTAGGCTTTTGAAGAGCCCGTAATCTTCAAGTTCTTGAGTGAAGAGAACTGTTGCCGAGTGCAACAAGTGGACGTAGGAGCTTTATCTCCGAACCACTATAAACCCTGTGTCGTATCTCTCTAACCCTAAAACTCTTTACTTTGTTTGATTATTCATTGCACATCGCATCTAAACAAACATAACTTGGAAGTTTTTAATTACTTAGGAAAAGATATTAGCTCACCGAATTCCGCACAAAGAGTAAAGTCTTACTCTTGATCAAGCTCTAAGCTTAGGTCAAGAGATTCGTGATTGCTTTAGATCTAGCTCTCGGCTAGGTCTTAGTATTTCTACGAGCACTTTACTTCATACTCTGAGTTAAGGAATTTGAAGTTGAAAAACTTCAAAATACGTATTCACCCCCTCCCCCCCTCTACGTATTTTTCCTATAACAAACCGGGACCAACAACACTCGCCTCTGGCGGGCTGATGTTGATAAAGTTATCCTGGATACCGCCTTGGACCACTAGGGAAAGGCTACGCCACTTCCCGACGCTGTGCTGGATGACGATATGGTCCTCGTTCTGTATCGAAGCCTATGGAACGCCTTCGGGTATGCGTACGGGTCTCAAGAAATTAAAGATCGGTTTCAGTTTCTTAGAGACCGGTTTATTGATTTCAAAACGATGGTGGAAACACCACGAGTTCTCTGGTGTGAGGAGGCGAAATTAATATTTGCGGATGACATTACTGTAAGAGATGTTGTACAGGTATGGGCTGTCTCTAGATTATTTCTTGTCTTAATTAACAGTTTATTCAAGCTTACTCCGCTTTCCTGTGTTTTGCTGTACTTGATTCTCTTTGACCATGGTTCACTGCAGAGGAATCGGCTTTCAGGAGCCTATAGGGACCATGTAGAGCCGGAAATTGCGAAGCTACGCCGCCTATTCGAAACGGATGAGTTGAAACTACGTCCTTTCAAGGTTTTGTCTCCTTGGAAGGACCGCGCTCCGCCTGGATGTATCACCAACCCGGTTTTAATTCGTGATGATGAGTCGGATTAATTTTAGGGTTTTTTCCTTCCGTCGTATCGGTACTGCTTGATGAATGGTTGACGTTTGTTGATTTAGAGGATCAAAATCTGTTATAATATATGTTATTTCGTACTACTTGTTTTTTTCTATTATACTTTTAAAATTTTCGGTTACTCTACACCTTTAATAGCCTACATCCCGTTTTTTATCGATTACATTTATGGTTCACAATTATCAATAAACACCCATGCAAGAAAATGAAGTATTATATCCAACATTATAATCGATCGTTTTACATCCAACTTTAAAGAGGCTTGTTTACTAGACCCATGCAATGCATGCAAAAGATCACATGCATTGATTTAGAGGGGAGTTGACAAGTCAATACTGCTGAGTTACTGTAAAGCCGATATAAACTGCATACAGCCGATGGGAATTGTCACATCGTCATCGGAATTAGGATTTTAACCTTCCCCTTTACCCACATTTCCGAACATAGTCCTTCTTAATAATTGTTATTTAGTTTTTCTTCCATGTACTAATGTTTTTAAATTAATGTTGGTTTTATGTGGCATTTTCCACTGACTATATAATTTTGTTCTTTGTAGTCGATTTGTTTACATCGCATTGCTCCCGAGCATCCACTCTTCCACTTTTTTTCCTATTCCAAACTCTTTAAAGGCTTCAATTTCTTCAACTCAGTATGGATCACCAGACGCAGGCCCAATTACTCTACACTCTCCGATGGCGACCGGAGGTTGACGAACTCCTCCTTGATACCGCCTTGGACTACTTTTGGCACCGTATGCCTTTGCCCGACGCTACGCTTGATGACACGTTTCTCTTCAAAGTCGGTTTAAGCATATGGAAAGCCTTCCGGCTAGGTTTTACATTTGAAGAGTTGCAAGATCGTTTTCGCTTTCTACACGACATATTTATTGCTTTCAAAACGATGGTTGAAACACCAAACGTTTACTGGTATTTTGATTTGAATCTAATAGTTGCTAATGAATTCGTTGTTAGGGATGTTGTACAGGTAAGGCTTTGCTTAGAATTCTTCTTGTACTATACAGTTCATGCAAGCTTACTCCATTTTTCTGCTGATCTCCCGTTCTTACTTCTCTCTGTCCATGGTGATTCGCAGAGGAACCGGCTGTCGGGAGCCTATAGCAACCATGGAGATCCTGAGATTTTGAAGCTACAAGAACTCTTTCAAACGGATGACTGAAACTATAGCCTTTCAAGGTGTTGTTTCCTAGGGACCCGGGTCCGGACGGATGTAGCAGCAACCCCGTTTTAATTCGTGATGATGAGTCGGATTAATTTTAGGGTTTTTTGCTTCCGTCGTATCGGTACTACTTGATGAATGGATACCGTTTGTTAATTTAGAGGATGAAAATGAGTTATACTATATGCTATTACGTACTACTTGTTTTCTTCTATAATACTTTTAAAATTTTCGGTTACTCTACACCTTTAATACGCTACATACGGTTTTTATTGATTACATTTAGGGTTCACAATCATCGATAAACACCTATGCAAGAAAATGAAGTATTATATCCAACATTATAATCGACCCTTTTATATCCAACTTGACAGTTACTTGTCTACTACACACATGTAATGCATGCAAAAGATCACATGCATTGATTTAGGGGGGAGTTGACAAGTCAATGCTGCCGAGTTACTATAAAGCCGATGTAAACAACATACAGGCGATGGGAATTTTCACGTCGTCATCGGAATTACGATTTTAACCATAATTAAATTTTACCGATATATACAATAAAGTCGGTATCGGAATTTTGATATTATCATTTCCCATAATTACTTTAAAGCGGTGCATGCATTGAAAAGGTGCGACCTTTCGGCAATATCGGTGTACAGTCGCGGTAGGGTTTCCTCTGACCATAAAAGGAGATCTCTTGTAGTCGATTTGTTTACATCGCACTTCTCCAGAGCATCCACTTTCTTCCTATTCCAAACTCTTTAAAGGCTTCAATTTCTTCAATTGAGAATGGATGACCAACTGCAGGCCCGATTACTCTACAACCGCCGATGGCGACCGGAGGTTGATGAACTCCTCCTTGATACTGCCATCCTCCACTTCCAAGGGCGTATGCCGTTGCCCGACGCTTCGCTTGATGACCCGTTTCTCTTCAAAGTCAGTATAAGCCTATGGAACGCCTTCAAGCTTGCTTTTACATTTGAAGACTTGCAAGGTCGTTTTCAGTTTCTACGCGACCGATTTATTGCTTTCAAAACGATGGTTGAAACACCAAAAGTTTGTTGGTACTGGGATACGAATCTAATAGTCGCTAATGAATTCACTATTAGGGCTGTTGTACAGGTAAGGCTCTGCTTAAAATTCTTCTTTTAATAATACAGTTCAGGCAAGCTTATTCATATTTTCTGCCGATCTCTCCCGTTCTTACTTCTCTCTGTCCACTGCGAACGGCAGATGAATCCGCTGTTGGAGGCCTATAGCATCCATGCAGATTCGGCGATTGTGAAGCTACGGCGCCTCTTTCAAACGGATGACTTGAAACTACAACCGTTCAAGGCGTTGTTCCCTAGGGACCCGGGTCCGGACGGGTGTAGCACCAACCCCGTTATAATCTCTGAGGATGAGTGGGAATCTGAACGTAATGGAGACGGCGACACGGGGACTTCCGACGACGGACGCCGGATTCTGATGCTGCGTAGGTTTAGCTTTTTCAGTGTTTCGTTTTATGGATCCTCTTTGATGTACGGTGGATTCTTGTTGGTTGGATGAACGATGTTAATTATATGTAATGTATGTTTTTTTGTTTTAGTTTTTTAACTATATAATTTGTTTAGATTGTCCGTTTATCATATGAATTTAATATTTTTAAAAATATTATTTTTCTAAAACATCAAAAGAAAAACGTAAAACTTGAACCTTTCTGTTAGAAGAGGGATTTTTTTTAGCACTACTGTGTCAATGTGCATTACAAGTCAATTTGACAAAATGCCATAAAAAAATGGTACAAAAAATGTTGACTATATAATTGGCCACTTTTTAATAAAATCTAAGTATCACATAATTTTTTTTAAGCTTCCTAATCATTTATTTTAATAGAAATATTTTAATTTTTGTAAACAATATTCGTTTAAAAATAATCCACATAAATAAAAATCAAATTGGTTACTAAATGCAAATAAATTGAATTAAAAATAATGTACAAACGTAACACAAAAAATTAGCCAAGTACTGGACCTTTTGGTTTTAATTTGAAATGATAACTTATTTTCATTTTAAATGAATAATAGATTACCGAAAATGCAAGGTTAAATCTGGTTTAATCATGAGTTATATCTAATCTACCAAACAACTACTTTAAATTACCATGGTTTTTCTTATAAAAAAAAAATTACCATGGTTTTTAAAATAACGTATATATTTTAATGCATAATTAATTATGCTAACAACCGCCCTTTCCCTTTCCCGCTCCCTAATCCTCTCCCTTCCCCTCTCTCTGTCCCTCTCCCTCTCACTCTCTATCTCTCTCTCCCGCTCCCATAAATCTTCCATTACCGAGTTTTAAACCCCACAAAATAAGTCGCCGTCGCATCCAGACCACCGCCGCCGCCCCCGAACTGACCTGCTTCACTCTTTGATGCCGGCGTCACAGCCTGGAAGATGTCGGGGTCCGAATCCGTCGAAGAAAGGCCCATGCCACCGCCGCCGGCGAGTTTTTAAACGGATAAAACTCCATTCCATTTAACATTTGTCGATTTACTATTTAGGGATTTGATTTAGGATTTAGGGTTTAACTATAATGGCGGTGCCGTTTAGGGTTCATTGTTTTTGACTATTGATTTAGTTAGATTATGTAATCTGATGAGAGTTGAGAGAAGTTGATACTGGATTCTGTTAATGGTTAGGGTTTTACAAACTACCGTTCGAAATCGGTCGCGATTGAAATTCAACAGTGGATAGTTGTTGACTGTTCCAATTTATGACCAGACATGGTTGACTTCCACGAATTACCGGCCAGACACGATTTAAAATCCACATCAACCGTGTCTTTCCAAGGCTGATTTGCTGTTTTGTTGATCTGAAAATCATTTTTGTCCCCTATAATTGTACTAATTTATTTTGTTTGCAACACTTTCAGCCTAGGTTTCAGTGGATGAGACCTCGAATGCAAGGATTTGCCGGAAAATAACTCTATACACACGAGATAAGGTTCTACGCGATATCCCGACTGTTTTGATCAACGTCGGTGGGCAGCAGCTCTACGATAAATTTCTCCAAGGCCCATTCCGTTACATCATGGAGCTGAATAGAAGAGATGTTGCAATCAGTGCATTGCACGAGTTACTTGCACGGGAGTTGAAAGACCCGTCGATCTCAGAGTTTGAGAGGATGTTTTCAATAGGGGGCCATGAAATTGTTTTCGGCCCTCGAGAGTGGGCCATTGTGACCGGATTAGGGTTCGGGGCTTCCGCTTTCAACCCATACGGTAGAAAACATATAATACCGTTATCGAGCCTCTACCATACGAAGTACGGGAAGATGAAGGAGAGGGTGAAGACGGACCACTTGAAGGAAGATTTCCTCAAAGATCACACTAAGAGTCCGCTAGGCACACCCGAACAATATGTCAAGGCCACGAATCTTCTCGTCTACTACTGCATTCTACTGTCTCGAGACAATCCCCCCATCGAAGATTGGGCTTGGGCATTAGTGGAGGACGAGGATCAGTGGAGGAGATTTCCTTGGGGATCATGGTCGTGGCAAATCTTGTGCCACCAGATGGGCGTCGTGAAGAAAGATCCGGCAGATATCGACAACAAACAAGGCAAGTATCACTTCTACGGGCCCGTTTGGGGACTAAATTTGTGGTCTTACGAGGCCATTCCGATGTTGGGACAAGCATGTGGCTACATTGCTCCATCTAAAGCTGAGCTGGTGCCCCGGTTGAAGAAATGGGAAACCTATTCCACATACACGGCTATGGTCGGCTTCTTCGACAACCCCGAGGTATAATCACTTCACTACACAACTTACTTATTTCATTGTTTCATTTGCTTAGTTAGTTAACGGATGTCTGTCACACACCTATGTAGCTCCAGGTACACAACCGGCTCGTTCCGTCGGAACAAGAGCTACGTGAGCCCTATCTCCTCGGTTTCGACGAACAGGACCCCCTTGTGTTGCGGTACGCGGCCCCGAAACGCCACGCCCAAAAGAAAGTTGAGCCGGAGGAGAGGAAGTCGAAGGCGGCCCGAGAGATGGCCAAGGTCGTGGAAAAGTTGAAGTGCCGGGAGGTTGAAAGGGCGGTGGTTCCCCATCGGCAAGAGCCTCGACCAACCCGTGCCTATTCGGAGGGACGAGTTCCCATCCCTCATCTCCGTCACGATTCCGTAGATCGGGCCACGTTTCAAGAGGTGAAGTCGAGGCGACATAGGCCCGACGGGCAGTCGAAGCGGCCTAGGGCTGAGCCCTCTCGGCTAGAGGATTCAAGCGAGGTCGTCTGCTGCATACACGGTGATCCGTGCCGGTTAGGATGTCGTGGCGACGATGCGGCAATGGACAAGTTCATCGACCGTTTCGGTGAACGACTGGTGCACGATACGAGCGAGAACAGTATTGTCGCTCGATTCGCCAGAGCCATTGTCGAGCGTGCCAAGGGTCTAGTTGGGGATAAGGATCGACAGAGCCGCAGTAAGCGATCTCCTTCCAAGTCCTATAGCTCACACGTGGGCGAGCGTCATTCGAGGGGGTCCAGCAGTCGGACACCGACCCGTCAGTCGAGGATGGGGGAGGGCTCCAGGAGGTCGAGCATGCGGACATCGACTCATCAACCGGGAGTAGAAGAAGACTCTCGAAGGCCCCCGTCACCGCTACCATTTACGGGCGAAGACTCTTCATCCCACAGTTCCTTCGTACGGGAGCTTGAAGAAGACATGCCTTCGCCTCCTCCTATCGGTCAAGCATCACCCGAATCAGAGGCTTCGGACTTTGAAGCGGGACCTCTAGTCGATCAAGGATTAATCTGTGCTCTGGCAGGCCGACAGATTAGGCCATCCGAGACTCCACCTTCTACACGGCCGAGAACTATTCGCGAAGCGTATAACGAGTTTAGAACAAGGGGCGTGGACGCCTCAGTGTACACCCGTCAAGCCTGTCGATTCGAACTGAAACAACCGCTATTTAATTTGATCGAGAACCCGAACACGGACATAGACGCAACTGTCAGTGTTTTTTATTTGCGGTTTTAGTATTGTCCTTAGATAAAAAAAAAATAAATGCAAATGGCACTAATTTGTGGTTGTTGTGTTGTCACTTTCAGATTGTTGATTTATACATCCTATATTGGAGGTGTCGACTGCGCCGTCGCTGCAACCTAGCCGACAATGTAGGATACAGTGTCACCATACTACCGGGAGTTGATTACTATGTACGTTTTTTTACTAGCTTATGATTTTACATTTTTGTTTTAGATAGATCCCATTCATCCTCACGATACATTGTTGTTGTAAATACAGTTTATGTTGAACCAAGCCCTCGCTGACATCCATTGGAACGATGCGGAGCTAGGCTTGAGGTCGGGAAATAAATACAGTCAATGGAAGGTGCCGGACAAGTTGTTGTCGGTTTTTGATGGGACGGATACGTACATCCCTTGGCACCTTGGCAAATATGTGAGTAATGGGTATTTATTTATTATTAATATTTTTCTATCTTTGTTGTACGACATAATTGGTTTATTATTCACACTTATATTGGTCGCAGTTTATCATGGTTTGCCACCTCTCCACGCAACATTGGGTTGTTGTTCGGATATGTATACCGGAGTGGAAGGTTGAGGTGTACGATTCCTTATTGCATCGTCTCACTTCGGTCAAGGAAAGATTACATCGCGAAATACAGCTCCTCTGCATTTGTCGTCTATTCCCTCGCGTCATGGCCAAAACCAAGTATTGGGGGCAACAGGTTACGTTGTCGAAGAGGACCGATTTCATGGAGCTGGTTTTCATGCCCACAGAGGAACAGTTCATCCAAGGCGACGGTGTGAGTTGTGGTGTGTATGCGTGCATGTACATGGATCGTCTCCTCGCTTTCTGGACACCCGATGTACGGCAAGAAGAGCGAAAGTTTATCAAAAAGTCTAGAGCACGAATTGCTAGGAGAATATTTAGCCTTTCCATATTTAATGTGGACGGTCCGGTCGATCTTTCGGGTTTGGATGTAGATGTGTAGCTTTATTTTGTTGCATCCAACAATAGATGTGATCTAATTTTGGAACTTGATTGTATTTTGATGGCACAATGTATGACAGCTACATGGAATCTTTGAATTTGACTGAATTTCGGATGCCAAAAAAATGTTGTAATTTCGAGCAAAATGTCGAGCAAAGACGAAATTTCGAGCAAATGGGGGGCAAAAATTCTGAAAATGTCCTGCACAAACACGGTTAAATACTATAATCAACCGTGCTACACACGGCCGAACGGACGAGTCAACCGTGTCTAAGATATTTGACAGTTGACTTTCTAATAAACGGTTGACTTAGAATTTTGACCGTGTCTAACCGTGTTTCCAAGAACAGCAACCGTGCCTCGAACCCCAAATTGTATAATAATCCGCTATTTACTCGCGACTAAACAGCGAGGTCAGTTTCTTTTGCCATGGTTGATTACTAGAACAACTAATCAAGGTGAATCGTTTGGTTCGAACGATTACAATAGCGTAGTCTACTCTAGCTATATCATCGAGACTTCTAGATACCAAACAACCCTTACGTTGTATATGGTCCCCTACCTCATTGTTTGGAGATTTGAGCTTCGATACGTTGCGTAGCTGTTGTCGGGGGGCTTATAACTGAAGTATGGTTGGTGAGTAATGTGTAGTGCATGCTTAGTTAACATACGAACATCAAAATCAAGCTATTCTTATGTGGTTGACTTTCAGTTTTGGCTGTTGACTTTGACCCGGCTAGGTTGCACGGCTAGGGAACACGGGCAAATTGTAATGGTCAACCGTATCCGCTGAGGTCAACGGTCAAACGCTATGGACACGGTTGACTTCTTTAATTTACCGTGGCTAGAACGGCCGATTATGTAAATGGACCGTGTTTTTGCAGAAAATATGCCCAAATAATCTGCAATTCATATATTCTTTGCTGCCCAAATCATGTGGTATGACTCGTACCGAATACCAATTTCAATTCACAGCAACAACATATTTTCATCGAATTTCGACCCGAGGTAACATAAATTGCATTTTGACTTTCCATGTATTCAATCCGATGTTTACTTTTATAATATAATCGGAAAGACGATATTAAAGAAAAGGGGGGAAAGCAGGGAAACTTTCCCCCCTCTTCCGAGTTTTAGAGTTCCCGCTCATATTTTGAATTTCGAAAGGATTTCCAGTGCATAAATTCAGCGTCCACCTTGAAAGTTCACAAATAATTGATATCAGCACTCGCCATGTCTAGCTCGCATTGCACCGATTCTAGTGCGTCAACGCCACTTCGAGTCAGTTGGGTGCCGATATGTATAGATGGCTTGCCGACGGAAATCCGAACTTCGGACCATGAAGCATACCGAGGCCGGCGGTACTTCAGCTGCCAGAATCGGAAGGTTAGGTTCTTTACTTTTGTGCAGGCATGAGTTAACATGACTTTGCTAATTTAGTAATTTGTACACGCTCTCTACAGTGGGACGATTGTGACTTTTTCCAGTGGATCGACGAGCCAGGAGCGACGACTTACTGCGAAAATTATTGCGCGCTTCGTTTGGCAGCGGTTGAAGACAGATATCAAAGGCTGTTGCAGTCCAAAGCCGTCGACGAGATTCTGCAGGTCGAAGAATTGAAGCTGAAGACGAAGGAGTGTGAGCTGTTAAAGTTGAAAGTCGAGAAGCTGGAGATGTGGGTTTTGGTAGCCGTCGTTGTATGTTGTGTACTTGTTCTGGGTTTGTTTAAAGTTTAGGTAAAATCGTTGATTTGGCAGAATCTTTACCTCTGTTTTCATGACCGTTGTAGAAACTTTATGTTATTACCGTTGCTGCTTTCCTAACGTTCACCAAAATTTTGTAATTACACTTTCCCTTCCCATGCTTTGCTATATAAAGATGGCTGCGTTTGTGCATAACGTTATCTTCGAAAGCGATCGCTATATATTACAGAGAGAATGGGAGGTCGTGCGGCGAACAAATACTACGCTATCTTCAGAGGCGGTCGCGTAGGAATATTTTCTAAGTGGGAAGAATGTGCACCCTACGTGCTGGGGTACAGGGGTAGCTATTACAGGAGCTTCAGATTGGAGGTCGAAGCGGTAGAGGCATATCACAGGTATTTACAGACTGTGAATCGAGACCAGTCGGAGATCGAGTTAGACGGGGATATTGCGATGAATACACAAGCCGACGCACTTCAAAACCACCCACCTATGCCGAGAGGGATCCCATTTAGGCCGTGTGTAATGTGTTTTGTTGTTAGTTTGTGTGTAGGAGCTGTAGTTATGCATTTGTGTATGAATCTGTAAGTGTAGTTCGTCGGCTCCGAGGGTGTTGAATCCTAATTACAAAAACGTGTTCGTAACTGATATTCAGGTGTAATGTCCGGAGTTTTGTAGGAATTCAGAGATGGCCCGAGAATTCAGTGAGTAGTTATTTACAGAGTAATGGAGAAGATGGCGTGGAGCATAACGGTGGAAGGGAAGGTGGTGAAGACGAGGCTAAAATAGGTTTGTGTAGTTTGAGGGATTCGATCCCGTTATCTGTCTAATAAAGCATTTTAATCTGGACCGTTGATCTGTGATCGAACGGTCCAGAATATGTCTTTTTAACTTAGAAAAACGCTATAGCGTTTTTACCTTTCTCGTTATTTGACTAAGTAGTTAGTTAGTTAGACTATTTTAGTTGACTAAGTACTTAGTTAGTTAGACTACAAGGAGTATGTAATGTAATAAACTGTGATTGGATTGATTCTTAATCCTAGATTAGAAATTAGATCTGTTGAGTTTGCTAATTTATCTATCTACTTCTCTATTTCTTCTTCTCAACTGAAATGCATCTGCATGTCTAAAACATTGTAATCGGGCAGTTTCTAAAATAAACGTATGATCCCAACCATAAATTATAATGAAGCAGAAGCAGGGATGGTGCCTATGCAATGTAAACTGCATGTAGGCAAATCTGAGATTGTTCAATAAAAATTACTACTTGAAAGATGACATTCACTTTGGCTCACGCTTTATCTTACTCGGGCCAACATCAACATGCTTTAGCTTCTTGTTACGGTTTAGGGGTGTTGATACAGACTCACTCCCTTCAGCTGTGTAGCGACACGACCTGGTTGTATAGCTGGATAAGTCAATGATCTCTTCAAATAGAGATTTCAGTTTATCCCAGTTCAGTTCTCCTTCCTGCATATACACACACAAATCCGGACGAAACTGAACCGGAAACAGAACGGATTTAGTCAGTAAAGTACAGAAATTGATTACACAAGTAAATAGGCCATGTCATAATGTGTAATTACCCTCGCAATGTCTCTCCAAACATCAAGTTTTGCTTCAACGCTATTGTGGGGTTGGTCATAGCTAACGCCTGGCCGTGTAAGCAAGAAATTGAATTTGTGGAATCGAGCCTCCCATTCGTAGATCTTGGCTTCTACGCCAATATCGTCCAGATCCAACTCGCACTCTGCAAGCAGCTCGTCCTTCAGTCCAGAAAAAAACTTGCACAGCTGGCTGTTATTACCGGCGATGAAACCTGTTCTCCACGCAACGAACTGCAGCTTAGACAACACAACAGATTCATTACCTCGAGTAAACTTATCAGTATAGAACAATCCAAACTGCGAAATCGGGGTTGGCACTTCCATCTGTGAGAGTGTATGGTATGAATCAATGAACATGGAAAGGGCTTCGTCTTACTATCTTATATAAAGGAACGAGGCTGAATAACGAAAGCTATCACCATCTACTGCATGTCTGACTTGATTCTTCACGAGATACATGTCTTGCACATAATGCCAAACACATATAGTACAAAACAGAGGGACCCTAAACACTACAAAGTTTAATCTACCAAAAAAAAGATGAGCTGTGTTCTCAAGTCATTGATATGGGCCCTTGAATGTTCCACTTTTATGGCTGAGTATCCGCGAGCGACTGTTGGACACAAAGTAAGCGCAAGTGTGTTAGCGGAATCAGTATGTGAGTAGCCTGAAAATGTAGGTGAGCAAAGCTACATGAGGACTCAAGTTGTACCTTGACGTACGCTTCGGCGCTTGCAAAGTCTAAGACAATTGTTTGAGAGGTATTGGGCAGATTGAAATCGTTCCTCCAATCAGTCACAGGAGTTTGGGACGGTGAAGTTTGTGTACACGTACCCTCATCTCCGGCAACCGTTGATTGAGGCACATTGAAGTCCTGCCTCCATTGAGTCATCGTATGTTCACTCGGAAGAGGGTGTGTACTAACAGTTTCAAGAGGAGCAGCCGTCCTTTTCTCTTCCCAGCTACAAACATAGATTAATTGATTAACAACAGTTTAGCCATCAAGACACATACCAAACAAAAATTTAACTACCAACAATAAAACATAGTTCCGACCTGGTTTCTGCTTCTTAGGCAACTTCTTCTTTTTCCCTTTTCCCTTCTTTGCATCCTTCTTAGCTCTCTTCCCCGGCACCCAACCCCCAGTAGGCTTCATCGGATTGCCGAATAATCTATCGCCTTCTGCAGGGTGGTCAGATTCTTTCTCTACTACACCATCGCAGTCATTCTCATGCAGCTCTGTAAAGAGCTCGTGAACGCGCTTGCGAAGTATTGTCATCTTTGTAGGGTCCTCGGCACACCGAACATATAGGGAGTACATGGAGCGCATTCTGCTGTTTATGAACAACATTTTATCAAGGCGTGCATCTAATCCTGAATCTTGCGGAGACGATAGGGGGGTGCATTCAGCCTCCTTTTGGCATCTTTCCTCCATCTTGGTAGAATATATTTATCAGGCAAATGGTAGATATTCAACCATAACAGGACCTTAAGCAAATGACGGCAATAAATCCCCTTTGTCTCCCACTTCTTGCAGGAGCAAGACCACTCCTCTTCCTTTCGATTCACCAACACGCGCCTCTCCTTAGACACGCACGATCCCGAGTACAGTATGTATTCCAAATTGTCTGCGGTCGGATCAGTAGGCTCTCTCTTGATGCTTACCATCATGTTCAGTCCACTTTCTTCCTCAAACAGTTTAAATATGGCCTTGGTGTACACTTCCGATGCAGCAGCTACGAGTCGACAACCAGGGACGAACCGCCCTGGAACCCACACAGTCGCCCGTGCATCCAGCTCACCCTCCTGTTGTCTCCATGACTTTTGTACTTCCTCGTAACTATGCACGAATTCAATTAGCGTTGACGAGTGAGAGCATGCCTGCTTCAGAACGTTGTTGGTCAGCTCGCTTCTCGTGGTTGCAAGGATGCCACCAGTAAACGTATCTGAAGTAAAAACTGAAGCCCATTTGCTCCGGAGTTTGTACATCTTGTTGAACCACTTAACGTCGAGGTGTTGCTTGTGCTGCATCATAGAAGCCCAGGTCGTCTCAAAATCAGCAGGAGTCTCACAACCGTTCATGTAGTTGTACCATAGATCTGTGAAAGCGGAATCCTTCTTCATCTTTCCAAAACGTTTGGGTATTATTTGGCATATGTGCCACTGGCACAGACGATGTGCGGAAGTACGGAACACTCTGTCGATACCATTCATTAGAGCCTTGCCCTGATCCGAGAATACAACAGTGGGTTCCTTGCCATTCATAGACTCCAGGAAAGCGTTGAATAGCCATTCGAAAGTTTCTTTGGTTTCCTCAGACAGGAAACCGATTCCAAACATTACATTCTGTCTGTGCTGATTCAAACCGACGAAGGGGGCACATATGAGATTATACTTATTGGTTTTGTACGTGGTATCAACCAGCAAAACATCACCAAAACAATCGTAATCCTCCCTTGAGCGTGCATCCCTGTAGAAGATGTTCATAAGCTTCCCATCATCATCCTTCTGGTAATTCCAATAAAAATAGTGCTCATCAATTGTTTTTTGGCGGAGAAAACTGAGTAAGAATCAGCATCTGCATCGAGGATGGATGTTCTCCTCTTAAGGCGTTGCATGTGATTGTATGCATCCCGCTTCGTGAATCCCACATTCTGCCCACCCTTAGCCTCCTTCTCCATGAACGTGAATGCCTTGGCTACGCCTATACCGCTTGAGTGGAATACTTCCATCATACTCCTGTGTGCCAAGCTGAGATTACGTGATGATTTTAGCAAATAACTATACTCGGGTAGCAGCAGCGCATGGTTGTGTTCTCGGTTGAATACGGAGACAACCCAAGCATCATGTTCAGTGCTCCTAATAACTCGTAATCTGGCATTGCATCCAGACCTGAGGGAACATTTATGATGTCTGGGTAGCTGGGACGAGGAACACACCTCCGTCGGGGACCCCTCACAAGAGCAATGATAAGCCTTCATTCTAAGTTTCGAGGAATTCGTAAAATAGCCCTGTGTCCCCTTTTTCACATTGAAACCCACAAGATCTGAGTAATCACAATACAGAGCATAAACTTGATCAATGTTGTCAAATCTCATTCCTACATCTAGCAGTGTCTCAAATGCTTTTAGCTCCTTCTTCATTAGGTGGAGCCTCCCTCCTCACCCTCCATTCTCGTATCCCCCGAGAGTAATGGACTAACCCTACCATCTTCCGTACAAGACGGCTCATTCAAATCAATTTCCATAGCGAACTTGCCTCTTGTGGCCGGAACGGTCTCCAATTATACAGTGAAAGGATAAATAATTGAGCACAATTATAGAATTTGTTTTGGAGAAGCTGCTTACCTTTGTTCGGCAACAAGACAGACTCAGGGGAGGAACCGTGACAACGGCCGATGGCTTGCGAGGCGTAAGCTGGGACCTCACACCTGTTGGAGCTCCGAAAATAGCGACCGCTGCGAAGCCGAGCACAATTCCTGGAGAATATTACCCTAAACCGATATCGGCTGAGAGAAGGCGTGTCGGAGAAGCTTAGCACTCTGAACTTTCCCGCTTCTTTTTATTTCTTGCTTTGACTGTTCTTTTATTTGTTTGGGCGTTTTTATCGGCATCGTCAGATTCACAATCGAATTAATACATGCCAATACATCGCCACAAGGCCTTACTCCTAGATATGTGGCTTAAAAACATCGCTCAGTCGAATCACCGAATTATTCTACCTTAAATTGATTGATGCACGCACGGACCTTTCTGCAAAAACACTGTCGATTTATATAATCACCGTGTTAGCCACGGTAAATTAAATCAGTCAACCGTGTCTACAGTGTTTGACCGTTGACCTCAGCGGATACGGTTGACCATTACAATTTGCCCGTGTTCCCTAGCCGTGCAACCTAGTCGGTTAAAAGTCAACAGCCAAAAGTGAAAGTCAAACACATGAGAATAGATTGATTTTAATGTTCGTATGTTAACTAAGCATGCACTACACATTACTCACCAACCATACTTCAGTTATAAGCCCTCGACAACAGCGACGCAACGTATCGATCCTCAAATCTCCACACAATGAGGTAGGGGACCATATACAACGTAAGGGTTGTTTGGTATCTAGAAGTCTCGATGATATAGCTAGAGTAGACTACGCTATTGTAATCGTTCAAACCAGACGTTTCACCTTGATTAGTTGTTCTAGTAATCAACCATGGCAAAAGAAACTGACCTCGCTGTTTAGTCGCAAGTAAATAGCGGATTATTATACAAATTGGGGTTCGAGGCACGGTTGCTGTTCTTGGAAACACGGTTAGACACGGTCAAAATTATAAGTCAACCGTGTATTAAAAAATCAACTGTCAAAGAGCTTAGAAACGGTTGACTCGACCGTTCGGCCGTGTTTCGCACGGTTGAGTATAGTATTTAACCGTGTTTGTGCAGGGCATTTGCAGAATTTTTGCTCCACATTTGCTCGAAATTTCGTTTTTGCTCGAAATCTTGCTCGAAATTACAACATTTAATTGACATCCGAAATTCAATCAACTTCAAATACTCCATGTAACTGTCATACGCTGTGCCATCAAAATTCATTCGAGTTCAAAAAGTAGATCACATCTACTGTTGGATGGAACAAAATAAAGCACACTAAAAAAACACAAACTGAGTAATACTTCGTCCACACACCAACAAACACATCAAAGTCTGATTACTCTCTAGAGAGTTGTTTTCTGCTTCTTGTTTCGACGGCGAGTTGATTTTATTTCGGCGTTCTCCAACGACCACCGACGGATTTGAAGACAGAGAATCTTCCGAAATACACGAGAGCGACCTATATCCAGCACATCCAACGAGATATCGTGGACAATGCATTCGAGGATTTTACCCTCAATCACACCGCAGTCGTGCAGGTTGGGTTGTCTCGGAGTATTGGGATTTATGATGAGCTCAAATTCTTCTCTCACATCCTCGGAGAATTGCATCGTACCACGGACTTCTTCCGAATTAAGTATGCGAGGAATGTTTCTGCATAGATTGCGGAAGTAGCTTCTTATCTTCGCCGGCCTATACCCCAATGTATCGTAGACCGTGACCTGTTGACGGGAGAACGAGACAGCGAACAGGGCCCAATGGTCCCCTTCCAAGTTGCCAGCGCCGTAGAGCTTTGAAATCTTCGACCATGGGCGTCCAGCAACACTCGTCCTAGAGCCTTTAACGTATGGTTCAGCTACCGTTGTTATGAAAACTTTTTCCAGCAGTTTGTTCTATTGTAGGAAAAAATAACAAATGAATTCTATAAAATTACTCTTCAACACTGAGAATATTGGATACGGTGTGTAATTTAAAATATGCCACAGCTAATGAAACTAATCACTATAAACATGTCCAACACCGTCCAATCTCTACCATGATCCCTCTGCTCGCGGTCGTAGTTGTAGGCCACCATGTTCAGCATGGCATCGATATGCTAATTAATACAGTACATGCAACAACAATCAAAGAGATACATGAATTCATAACTATTTGCACTAAATTGCTAATTTGTATAGAACTGCACAAGAAGTTCGAGGTAACTCACAAAGGTCCCAAGCCAATCTCTTTCACTGATGAGCGTCTCGAACCAACTGAGTTCAACCCATTGAAGAAAATCACCCGGAACGGGTACAAAAACAGGCCGCCTGCAAAACACTTAACGATTCAATCTTGTAATTTTATAATGAAGGGACTCATAACAGCAAAACAATACCTTCTAGAGTTCCGGCGCCCCTCATCTAACCATGCCTGTACAGGCGTAAACTCCCCTGCGTCCCAACCGAGATGATTAACATCGTACGCCGGCTGTACTGCCCTCTTCTCAGGCAGCGCATCATCTATTGTAGCATCTATGACAGCATTCACATCTGGAGAGTTTTGTGGTGAGTTGTAAGGCGAGGTTTGCTTACCTAATCCCGTGCCATTTAATGGGTTTGGGGATGAGGGACGCGAATCTGCCATGACCGTCTCACTCTCGAAAATGGCGGTCGGTTGCACGACTAGACCTTGAGCAGGCACTCCCAGAGATTCAAGCAACCGATCCATATCGGTACTGACTAATGCAAGTTGTCGATCTTGAGTATCCTCTGTGTCAACACCATCAGACGGTGGATGATTCATAGCTTCATCATCAAGACCGGCAGCCGACCCTCCATTCCCATCTTTAGGGACAGAATCAGCTGCGTGTGGGCTCTGCTGTGAATCGGGGTCGGCCTCAACATCAACACCGCAACCGGAATTTCTATGGCCATCCGCATTCTCCTTTTGAGATGAGCTGTCAGCCGCCTGTGCAACAGGGCTGCCTTGTTTTCCACAGTCTTTTACTGGCTGCAGCTCCTTAACTCTCTCTTCCAAGACATCGAGCCTCTGCTCCAGTCGGTTGTTCATCGCCTCCAAATACGTCCTCAGTTCAGTAAATCCTTCCACAAGTAATTGTTGCACCAAATGAAGTAACAATAGAGATGAATTTAACATACAGACACATTATTCAGCTCATACATGCATTTTTTTTTTTTATTGTGAAATGTGTTTGTACCTTCATCCCGTCCATGGGGTTTGCCCTTCTCGACCCTTCAGCCTCCTCTTGGGTGTGAACTCCACCCTTTGAGCGCGGGGACGATCGAGGCACAGGCAACTCCTCAGGAGCCTTTCTCTTCTTATCTCTCTTAGCCCGAACTATCCTGCGAACTGTAGCAGTCTTCATCTCCCTTGAAACACTGAGAGCCTCAAGCATTTGTACCTCGGCCTCGCTCAACTCAATATCAACCTGTAAATTGAATTTGATTAGGTTGAGTTTAATAAATTATAGCTCTGCACAAGATGAATAATTTAAAGGGTCTTACCGGACTGTATACACACCCGGCAGAGAAGAACGGCGCTAGATCGTCGTGGGATGGCCGCTTGTTAGGACTCCAGCGCAGCATCCGACAGGGAGATAGTAGATCTGGGTTCTCCACCTTCTTGGCACAGAAACCGGTCACCTGGGGGTATACTTCGTACAGCCAAGCTTGCAAGGCAAAGACAAACCCTGGAGCCTCACATGTATTTGAGGTAGTGTCATCAACGATGTGCTTACTTGCTGAATGGGTTCTAGCAACAAGAAGCTGGTATGCTATCTGCCCCCACGGAAACTGTTTGAAATTATCTAGGTTATCCAGTAGATGCAGGTAGCCAATGGGAACCCTGGTATCCAATCTACCGTCCATAATAATCACCCCCACAACTAGATAAAGATAAGCTAGTTGTAAACAGACTTGGGAGGAATTATCTCGCTGAGATTCTGTCAAAAACCTTTCATGAATCTTTTTTAAATTTATTTCTCTGGGATCTACATCCCTGAAAACCGCAGATACAAACGTCGAACTGGCTGGGGTCTCAGTATCACCCCCGATCTTCAACCCAGTCATAAGGGCGAAATCTGCTGGCCCAAATTCTAATGAAAAGTCACCTATTTCGTATACTAAGGACTTATCTTTCAAGGAACTGCTCTGAAGATGCTTGCACATTACAAGATATACATGTCCTTGAAATGGGTAATCGTCTTCTTCAAACTGGAAAAAATGGCCAAACGGAGAAGCCATCAAATCTGCCAAATGCCCATCTGATACGCGTTCTCTCACAAATTTTACCCAATGAATGTGATGCCTTCTAGAGACGAGATAGCCTGAAAAAACAAGGATGAACGGTTTATCAACTACCATAAAACTCCAGATATCACTATAATCATAAACACTAATTACCCAATTCAATTTGGGATCACAAGCCCTAAATCCCAATTTCAAATTTGGATCACAAACATGCAAATGAATTCAATTTCAGAAACCATAAATCCCCGGTTCAATTTGGGATTGGAAACCCAAATTCCCCAATTAAATTTATAGCAGAAACCCTAATACCCAAATTCATTCTAAACCCTAATTACTCAAATCAGAGTGTGATAATCCACCAACTACCAAATTGATCAACGAAACAAAACCCTAACACATCCAATTACGAGGGGGAGCGTAACCCATCAAACCCTAATTCATTCAGTCTGGGGACGGTGTGCCCTAAGCCAATAATCTATCCTATGCGAGATGAAGAACACTGAAATCCACATCTGTTAACGAGGAATATAAATCAAATGCTATGCATGAACAATAGATTCTCACCTTGTCCACTTCCCTTAGGTCTCGGCATTTTGTCGAAGAGCAACGAACGAGTCAAACAGAGAACACGAAGCTTCAAAACAAGACTAGCGGACCGATTTCGCTCAGTATCTCACGCTCCCTCTTACGCACGCCGTCGAACGAGAGCTCTCCTTCTTCAAGGCAAAAGGGGGGTTTTGATTTTTGGCGGTAAGAGAACAGAACGGTAGTTTTAATCGACGCCGATGATTTGTGAAGATAAAAAAAAAAAACTTAACGCAATGCGAAAAACCGGAAATCGTGAAAAATCCGGTCAGATGTTAAAACAATATTTTATTCCCTGCCGATATAAACGGACACGTGTCACATTCTTATGGAGGGTGAAGTTTGCGCCTGACTCTCCTAATAATTCTCGATAAAATAAAGACAATAACATAGACAAATAAAACTAAAACAAGTTTAAATAAAAGTAAGGTGTCTAGGTCACATGCAACCTAATTAATTGTAACGGCGAAGTTTATAGAAAGAGAAAAAAGAGGGAGGATGATCATATACTACAATATAGAAATGTCAAACGCTTCAACCCATTCAATTTCGAACCAACCTTATCGAGTTGCGAACTATTTAGTTTGAGCCAATTTTTTTTTTTTTGGTTCAAATGTTTTTGGCATAACTCTAAAATCTAACCCTTTCAGTTTTCAGGCTTGCCCATCGCGCTAAAAAATTGTTTATGAAAATGAAACTTACCTCGTATAAATATGAAAAAGAATATTGTTTCAAACGCATATTTGTGTAAATCTAATAAATAATTTTATAAATATTAATAATTTTCCGTGCAGCTTTCAAAAATATTAATATAACTTTTTTTTTTGTCGTGCTGTGAAAACATATTAAATGTAGAATAATAATTATATTTTAATTAACAAAATGCCAAAACATAGTAATAATAATTGAAAAATATAACCTAATTATTAAACTTAAAAATTAAACAATGAAATACCACTACACACGTGACCAATCTAGCTATTAGGCCAATCCGCGCGCTAGTCGGTTTTGTTCAACTGGGCTTGGTTTTTATTCAGTCTAGCTATATCGTTCTTTCTCTCTCTCTCTTTAATTCAGATAATGACTTCTTGTCCCAACTTACATTATTTTCGGACTATTCAGATCGGCCTATTGATTTCGGACTTTTTGACATACCTAATCATATAGGAATAGATCCTTATGTGAAAAAATAAGAATAAAACTCATCCAAATTAACGGTTGTAGATGATTAGGCGGAATGCCGATTTAAATTTTAACTACCGTGCTTTTAAGTGGGATGAGGATAAATTTGTCCACTTATATTATTTGAATACATATAACAAACTCCTAGTATAATTAAGGAATTTTACTTTTACTTGTCATTTGACCAATTTGGCCTTTTCGATAGATTTTTAATTATCGATTCTCAATCATATAAAATCGTTTTTTACTGTTTGCTACAATTCTATTCGTCATCTCTATTTAGAAAGAATATATTTTGTAAGCATGATTCATGATTCATGTCGGTTGTAAACATGAAAACATTCGAAATAAACATAGAAAATATATATAAAGCATATATGAAGAATATAGCCCTCCTTATTAAGCATGATTCGAGTTAGTAACAATAAAGATGTCAAATTTGGCCGAAAAGCCCGGCCCGACAGGTAGTCCTTCCCCCAAGTTTGGGCGGGTTTGGGCTATGATATTGGAGGCCAATTAAAATTTTGGGCTGGCCCGACCCGGCCCATGACACTCAAAATCCCGATAGACTTGGGTGGCCCGGTCAACCCGATCATTTTTTACACTATAAATTTCTCATGGGCCGGGTTTGGACATTAATTTTAGTAGCCTGATGGAATCTTGGGCCGCCCCGTCCCGAACCGACTTTCCCCTTGAGCCCGATGGGCTTGGGCTTGGGCTTGGCCGGCCCGACCCCGAGCGTTTGACATCTCTAAGTAATAAGCATGAAAACTTTTAGCACAATGACAAATTATAAATTTATAAGCAGTGGCAGAACCAAGAATTTTTTATGGCAGGGGCTGAGTTGACTAGTGGTATAATCGAGACAAGATTTCGTTTTTTTCACTATTGAGTATTGACATGGGCTGACAAGAACAAAATTCGATAAAAATCGGAAAATACAAAAACTAATTTTTTAAAAAAAAATGGTTGGAGTGGGTTAACGTGGCTCCGCCACTGTTTATAAGTTGTAATAAAACATTTTATACATAGTATTTTAATCACGAATTAATCGATAAAGAAGATGATATACTGAAATTAAAACAAAAACAAATTAATATAAATATGTATTTAATGACATTGTATCTTCAAATTTAGATTATGCACCATCAACTTTTTCAAATTTTGCTGCAAATCTAAATTTCTATATCCCTAAAGCATATGAAAAAGGAGAAGAAGAGGATGAAATTCGGTGGAAATTCGGAAGAAGCTTGAAATGTTAGTTTTGGAATAAATCGTTTGGGTCGGACGATAGTTATATATGTATATAAAGAGACGTTGGAGGATACTTTAAATTCAAAGCTTTCTAAAATAATCTTATGATTGTTGGAAATATAAGACGTCTATTATTGACACATATACAATTTATATAAATAGCAGATTGGAGATGGAATGAATCATAGATATATGATTCATTCTTATTTCTCACACGAGAATCTATTACAATATGAAATACTCCGTGATATATAGATGGATGGATGAAGATTGATATGTGCCCATGTCAGGTATATGAACCAATCTTTGAGGTCATATCTATCTATTTATTTATTTTCATCCATAAAAATTTATAAAAATACGTGAATTATTAGTCCAGTTTGATATAATCACACATACGTTAAAGTTTGGACCTTTGAGAGTCTTGCTTAAGTGAGAAAAAACACACCACGCGGGTTGCCACTATCCAAAATAAATACATACGGCTATACTATTTATTTAAGACAGTGTTTTAAAAATCAGACCGGTTAAATTGAAGTGGTTATGGTTTTGATTGGACGATTTTGTTTTGGATTGAACTAAGGGTAATTCTATCCACAGCCCCCCAATTACTCCACACAGCCCCCTTTATTAAAAATAAATTAAAGTAATTGGAATTTTACTCATTTATCCCTAATTTAATTTGCTTCTGCAACTGCAAGGTTAAAGCCTCTGTTGGCAGAAAATAAGGATTCGACACAGCCCCCATTTATTATAGATAATAAAATTAATATTAAATATCCATGGAAAATTCTGCAGCCCCCAAACTCATCTTCTCCAAACTACCGTTCTCGAAGTAAAACCCCTTTTTTCAGAAGAGTTAGTGTATGAATTCGTTTGCTACAGTAGATAATTGTGGAGGAAAAAGATCTATGGTCGCACGATTAATAGACAGAGTCAGGATAAGAAATCGTTATAAATATATTTGGAAGGGAAATTCGCGAGAGATCGGCATTGAAAAACAAATGTGGTTGACGGATTTACGGCGGTGGTGGGCGGTCGTGCTGTGTCGCCGGAGCAGTAGAAGAAGAAAGCGAAGAGAAGCCCGCAGGCTGTGAGAAGGAATGGGGAGATGGGGCTGTAAGGGTAGATCTGTACATTTACAAACATTTATTTTTTTATTTTTAAATTGGGGGCTGTGGGGAGAAAAAGGGTGGATGTGGATAGAATTACCCTTAAACTAAAAAAAGTCACAATATTTAGTAAAATATTGATTCAAAGCCCACTGGATTCGAACATGTAAGTAAGCCTTCTTGCATCTGGGTTGGCCCAAATAAGGGTTTGTCTTGCTTTTAAAATTATCTTTCAAAAAATAAAATTCACATTAATTTTTTCAAGACATCACTATTTGAGTGACTTATTCTTGAATTGTCTAATTTTCAGGTAATGCAAGTTTATTGAATAAATGATCCAATTTTCATCATAATTGCACATCTTATGATCTTCTCGTAACACAACCATTCTATTGTTCTGCTTTTGTGGATAGGACGTTCTCTTCGTCATGGCCATAACGAGGAACGTAATATATATATTCTCCTTATTCCACTTAAAGTGATTCATTTCTATTATTTATATTCACATATATTCATTAAAATGAGCCACTTTCAATGGGATAGAGTGCCGATGTACCTTTTCTTTTTCCTATCAAGATAGTAATTTTGACGATCAACTTGAGTTTTTTTTAGGATGAAGAATACTATTTTCAATATTATTGTTTCGAAATAGACAACATAATCCAATAAATGCTAACATCGATCACAAATAAATCTCGAAAGAGATAGTTCGAAAGCAACTCCCCATTTCTTGACATGTATAGCTCATGTCCTTTGTTTATTTCAACATATATATTAAATTCCTTCCCTCCGATTTGTTATGTTCATCATATCTTCGATTCAAACTAGCAGATTATCTCGATATATATTAGAAAGAGAGGCATCTAAAACGAGAGCCTATCATATTTTATCCTAACCTGATAATTACCGGCATTTGAGGGAGTTGAAAATGAGTCATAAGTTTATGTTGGAACAATGTGTGATTTTAATTTGTTGAATGGATGGATTGGTTTAGATTTTTAGTTTCAAGCCTCTTATTTTTCATATGAGTCGTGGGATTTGCCATGTCTATGAGGAAATGTGGATTTAGTATTTGGTGGTCAAGGTTGGATCCAAATATCATAGCTACCAATCCATTTTACTTGCTTAAAAATATCCGATGCTTGTAAGAACATCCACAACGGTGCCTACGATTTAAAATCCACTGAATTCCACGTATCTCTATACACAATAACTTGAAAATATATTTTGGACCGAAGTGTGTCCAAATTACTTTGATCAAATTATTCTCTAGTCTTGCGTGAGCTCAAGCATCACGAAGGTCAACTTTCCTTCTTTAATTTATTTTATTTTTTTGAAAAATTTTGGATGCTCCTTATGAAATTGTATAACTCACGTAATTGTGTGAACTAAACGCTCTCAACCGTAACACAGAACGTAATAATAAAGAACACACAAATTGGTAACTCAGTTCGGTGATAAACACACCTACGTCTGGGGGAAACTATTCCAAGAAAACAATTCACTATCAAGAGTATAAGGGATACAAGACTCTTGAACGTAAGATACACTATACGTTATCTCCTCACCCGACTCTACTCCTCTCAAGTGAATCCACGGTAAACTCAACACTAGTCTACCCTCAATACTTTTCACAAGAACGAAAAGTACAATCTCAATCTTGAACATAGAACAGTTCAAGATATTACAATTCACTCACCAACTATTCTACCCAACAATTGATGAATTAATAATGAAATTCAAAACACGAAGATCGATGAACAATGAACTCTCAAAGAATACTCTCGTCTTGCGTGCAACGGCCACGTTCCGATCTTCGAATATATATATAGACTATTCTGCATGCAAACCCTAGAGAATATATTTAAGGTATATCTCTAAGAATACCTTATCAATGTAGAATCGAATCTTCATGCAGATCCATACTCATAGAAATCCTTGTGCGTGTAAATCTCCACTTATAAAATAATAGGAAAATAAATCCTTATTATATATAAACTCTAACACCACATACACACACCACGACGAATAAAGCATACATAATCTATGCCAAACACAAACCAACGCCTCAAGAAATAAGGCACACAACTCCCCCTTGCTACACACACACCCAATGCAAAAAAAGTAGGCAAGGAGCACACCCACAATACCATACTTAATTGCATAGTGTTACGTACTCCCCCTTACTACAAACTCTCTGATCTAAAGCAACTAGCTGAACACACCCAAACTAGAATACTAAAGATACAAAGAACCACATCAAACACAACACCAAGAATAACACACCACAAAACATCAACTGCCATAAGCACCAACGACTCCCTTCACCCAGAGCATCATCCAACCAAGAACACAGAATATAAGTAGTCAAGCAGAATGACCTACTTACTATTACATAAAAAAAAATTGCATCTGAAGCGCATAAAACCAACCACCAGCAGAAATTGTTTAATCCAAATACAAACTTGAAACATACCATACCATAGATACTCTCCCTTGATTGCTTACTGAAAATGGCAACATCCTCACTGCTGACCATCATCATCAGCATCCCTTGCATGAGATCCACTAGCTCCCCCTGGAGGTGTACCGCCTGCAGCAATAAGAAGGTCTTCAATCTCACCCTTCTTCACTTCAAGCATCCTAATTTGCTCACAGACGCATGCATACTCCAAGGAAATAGCCTGAAACATTAGCTTGGAAATAGCAGGCTCATAATGATTTGGAGTAGGGCCAAAAGGAAGCTTAAAATTCTCAGCAGATTCCTCTTGATTAACATTAGAAGAAGAAGCCTTATCAGCTTCGGAACTAGAGGAAGGAGACATCTCAGATACACCAGTCAGAGCCTTGTTGAAGATCATATGCGAAGCAGCAGGTTCCTTAGCACCTTCAGGAATATCAAATTCCACAAACTTAGAGATGTAAGCATACAACAACCTAGGAAAACAGATAGCCTTGGGTGTAGACATCTTCTCAGCATGTTCAGACAATGCTTCAAATACCAATCTACCCATTGATACAGGATGTCCTTCACCAATCTTGTAAAGGAGAGTAGCCAAAGACAGATTAACATATGTCTTATGAGTGGTTGGAACCCAGTTCACATTGGCTATGTGGTATAAAGCTTTGTACTTATTGGTGAGAGCAGATGCTCTTAACTTCTTTGCTACTGATCGCACTATTTTCTACCACACAAAAATAGGTATAGTATAAGAAAGTACGAGTATCGTATCCACAGGGATTGATATATCGAAATCACACAAAGTACCTCTACTCTAGAATTAAACTGATGTCTAGGCAATTAAGAAAATAAGAATGTGGTATTATAATCCTAGGCAAATAAATAAAATAAATAAAAGAGAACACAAATAAGAAAACAAATAAATAAACAATTAAACAAATAAGGAAATTAACAAGTAAGCAAATAATCAAACAAGGAAAAACCAAGTAAGGAAAAGTGTTGATTCTAGGGAAGCCTACCTAATCAAATCTAAGCAAGTAATTAATGAATACAATTAACCAATTTAATACAATTTAAATGTGATACATGCAAGAATACCTACACCCTAATTAAAGCAATGCAAGTTGTCACCTAACAAGATCCTAATATTCTTTCGAATTGTAAGAATCAAATCAAGTGCAAAATAGAACAAGTATCAAGGATATAATCAACTAGGTTCAACTAAGACACCAAATCAATTATATATAAACATATAATAATTCAATTATCAATCAAGAAAATCAAACTATCATATCATGCATTCATGAGATCTATTATGCAATTACCCTATCAAGGCATAAACACATAATTATGCATACACAATTAATGGCCAGTTAACTATGCATGAGAATAAGCACCATGAAACATGCATCTAGATTGGAAGGCTAATTGTAAACAAGAACACTTACATAAATTCAATTAGGCATTCAATCCCTAAAATCAACTAAAGAAAATTAGCTAGACATAATTAAAAGAAAGGTAGAAGGAAGAATAAACATAATGAAACACATAAATAAAAGAAAGGGATAGAAAAACTCTTGAATCTTGATAAATCTTCAATCTTCAATTGTCTTCATACATAAAATAAATCTAGATCTAAAGTATAAAAGTATTGAGAAAAGAATAAAAACTAATCTAAAGAATGTAGGAGAGTGGAGGAACTTGTTTACAATGATAGGTTTAGAGGTATTTATAGGGTAGAAGTTTACATCCAATACCTAATTGTACAAGGAAACCAAGAAAAAGTCAAAAATTGCCTTTTAGGAAAAATCCCGGCTGGAAAACAGTAGCCACCTCTCGACACCTCTCTCGATCGAGAGGGTGGTCGAGAGGGTCGAGAGGGTTCTGCGCAACTTTCTTGTTTCGGTCATATCTTCCTCGTCCGAACTCCGAATTGACCTCCGTTTTCGCCTACGTGCTCCTATCGAACCCCTCTTCAATGCTATGCATTTACTTTCCCAGAATAACTCTTCCCAAATATCGTGAGAAGTCAGAACTTGGGATCAATACTTCATCTCTTCCTTGGTTTCATCGTCTCTTGTCTTATCTTGGGTTTTCTGGACATAAAAGCCCTAAAAACACTCAAAACAACCCAAAAGCGTAATCTAGCTTGAAATAACGTAAACAATACAAAACATGAGCTAAACTATCAAAATAAGACAAGAAAACGATAATATAACACTTAGAAAATAAGGTAAAAATACACCCTATCAAAATCCCAAACTTAAACATTGTTCGTCCCGAACAATAAACTAAAGAATAAACAAATCAAGACAAACACAACATACAAGCATAATGAACTCTAAGGGCCTCATAGATATTCAAAGAAGCATCAATCAACATCATATAAGCAACCTCAAAGTTTCGACTTTACGAAAGTACAACAAAATCAAACCATGCTTCAAAAGGGAAACTCACTCAAGACATGTGAAGATATAAGTGTATAAGTGAACTCTCAACTCACAATGAAAGAATTAAAAGTGTATAGGCTCACTCATAATCAATACAATGCAAAAGACTTACCATAAGCTTGCCCTTTATCTCAACATCTCCACCACTTGATTGTATGTAAGAACTAAGATCAATTAGGTCTTTTTTTAAGGTTGTAACGTAGGCACATTGGTTTAGGGTAGGGAAAATATAGGCTAAGTGACTTAGACGTCTCCAAGTACCAACCTTTTAGCAACTCCAAACTAGTATGGATATAACTCCATCTTCTACTCATCAACTCAAACTCAAATATCAACCTTATCTCCTCTTAACCTTCTTTTATTCAACTCCCAAAATACTAAAAATTCTATCCATCCCTTTATGCTCTTTTCTTTTCTCTTCTTCTTCTTCTTCTTTTTTTTTTTTTTTTTTTTTTCCTTCGAACTAGGACTCTCTATATATATTTTTCTTTTAAAAACTGATTTCCTAAGTCCTTTATTCCCTCTTTTTTTTTTCTTTTTTTTTTCTTAGAGCTTATAGGGATCTAAAATTCCTTTCTTTCGAAGGAGCTTACTAAAAAGACAACTTCTCCAAACATAATCCCAAACAAAACAACTCCCAAGATACCCATAATTCCTCCTTTACCTCCTTTCATCCGGTTAAGAAATAAATGGTTATAAAGGCTCAAAAGTGGCTAGCAAAGGAATATATGTAAAGGATAGTGTTTAGGAAAGATGTGGCTAACAAAAGATGACCTAAAATCACTTCTAAATTCCTACACACATATGTAGACTCGAAGGAGAACAAAGGCAAGTTCTAGAAGTACAAATACATGTATGATACTCTCACGAAAGAAAATAGGCATAAACATGCACCAAAGGCTCAAATCCTCACGGGTAATAACAAAACGTTTCCCAAAATCAAAGCATAATCCTATTTCATCACACACATGCATAATCTCCACCAAGGTTCCAAACATAATATCAACCAATTATTCAAAGAAAATCATGCTATCATTGGCAAATTCAATTATACTCATAACTCATGCTCGACTCAATCATCTATACTCCTAAAGAACTCTACTAATATCCAAAATTAAACTACTATCCAAGAATGCATGCAAACGAATTAACGAAGCCACACTTCCCCCTCCCCCAAACTTATTTCGAATCATGATGAAGGAATAAGTTTCAAGAAGAAGAAGTGGTTAAGTTAACGAGCGTACCTTTCACCGAAGCTAGCTTACTATCGATCTTCTCCTCTTAGTCGAAACCTTGTCAAGAAAACCTACAACTCACAAGCCTCGAAAATTCTTGGATAAAAAGCTTAATAAAAGATAAGACTCAAAGAAAAAACAAAAACAAAAACTGAAAAATGAAAAATGAAAACAAAAATAAAGATAGAGTTGGGTTACCTCCCAACAAGTGCTACGTTTTACGTCTTTAGCCCGACGATACCTCTTATCAAGGTGGATAAAAATGAAAGTTCTTTTCTCCCCCATCTTCGAGTTTCCTTCTTTTTGCTCCTAAAACTGAAATCTTGAGCTCTTCTTCGTGCACTCGAAATGTGAGATCACCACTTTCCATGTCAAAACAAGCTCCACTCGTAGCTAAGAACGGACGTCCCAAAATCAGTGGTTGTTTGACGTCTTCCTTCATCTCCACAATCACGAAGTCGGGTGGAAAGTCAAACCCTCGAACTTGAACACGAACATCTTCAATTGCTCCTCTAGTGTGTACGGACTCTTCATCGGGCGTCAGATCGAACAAATATCGAAGGGAAAGGCCATCGGAGAAGAAATCGCATGTTTCGATCGAAAGAGGGACCTCTCGACCCCCCTCTCGATCGAGAGAGGTGTCGAGAGGAACATTCTGACTTTTCTGGGCAGCCTCTCGACCAACCTCTCGATCGAGAGAGGTGTCGAGAGGGTCATCTTGAAGCTCCTCGTCGAAAAGGTCTCGATCCCCATCTCGATCGATAGGGGTATCGAGAGGGGTATTCTGTACTCCAGTATTGACCTCTCGATAGGCCTCTCGATCGAGAGAGGTATCGAGAGGTCCTCGATTCGTCTCTTGTCCATCTCCCAAATCTTCGACTCTTCCTTGAGCGTTGGCTAGTTGACTAATTTGCATCTCCAACATTTGCATTTGCTTGGTCAAGGCATTGATGCTACTCGCCAAGTTGTTGTTCGAGGTGTTTTGAGTAAGCTCCAACGTCCTCAACTTTGCATCTTGTTGCGCTATCCTTGCCTCCGATTGAGCCATGTAGTGTCGAATCAAATCGTCAGTTGACATCTCTTTCTTTTCTTCCAAGGATCGTTCTTCAGGGTAGAGTTGATAGTACCGAACTTTGAGGGGCCTCTTTGGTTGTGGATCTCCCATGATGGATGGTGGTGATTGATCAATCTCAACTTCTTCTCGATCCTTCTTCACTACCTTCGAAGTAAAAGATAAGACCAAGAAAACGTTAGATCAATCAAATAAAAACAGAAAAAATAAAAGTGCCTAAATCACCTATTAATTCTATTTCAAAATATGTATGTGAAATCTAATCAATCCCCGGCAACGGGCCAAAATTTGATCGCACTATTTTCTACCACACAAAAATAGGTATAGTATAAGAAAGTACGAGTATCGTATCCACAGGGATTGATATATCGAAATCACACAAAGTACCTCTACTCTAGAATTAAACTGATGTCTAGGCAATTAAGAAAATAAGAATGTGGTATTATAATCCTAGGCAAATAAATAAAATAAATAAAAGAGAACACAAATAAGAAAACAAATAAATAAACAATTAAACAAATAAGGAAATTAACAAGTAAGCAAATAATCAAACAAGGAAAAACCAAGTAAGGAAAAGTGTTGATTCTAGGGAAGCCTACCTAATCAAATCTAAGCAAGTAATTAATGAATACAATTAACCAATTTAATCCAATCTAAATGTGATACATGCAAGAATACCTACACCCTAATTAAAGCAATGCAAGTTGCCACCTAACAAGATCCTAATATTCTTTCGAATTGTAAGAATCAAATCAAGTGCAAAATAGAACAAGTATCAAGGATATAATCAACTAGGTTCAACTAAGACACCAAATCAATTATATATAAACATATAATAATTCAATTATCAATCAAGAAAATCAAACTATCATATCATGCATTCATGAGATCTATTATGCAATTACCCTATCAAGGCATAAACACATAATTATGCATACACAATTAATGGCCAGTTAACTATGCATGAGAATAAGCACCATGAAACATGCATCTAGATTGGAAGGCTAATTGTAAACAAGAACACTTACATAAATTCAATTAGGCATTCAATCCCTAAAATCAACTAAAGAAAATTAGCTAGACATAATTAAAAGAAAGGTAGAAGGAAGAATAAACATAATGAAAAACATAAATAAAAGAAAGGGATAGAAAAACTCTTGAATCTTGATAAATCTTCAATCTTCAATTGTCTTCATACATAAAATAAATCTAGATCAGAAGTATAAAAGTATGGAGAAAAGAATAAAAACTAATCTAAAGAATGTAGGAGAGTGGAGGAACTTGTTTACAATGATAGGTTTAGAGGTATTTATAGGGTAGAAGTTTACATCTAATACCTAATTGTACAAGGAAACCAAGAAAAAGTCAAAAATTGCCTTTTAGGAAAAATCCCGGCTGGAAAACAGTAGCCACCTCTCGACACCTCTCTCGATCGAGAGGGTGGTCGAGAGGGTCGAGAGGGTTCTGCGCAACTTTCTTGTTTCGGTCATATCTTCCTCGTCCGAACTCCGAATTGACCTCCGTTTTCGCCTACGTGCTCCTATCGAACCCCTCTCCAATGCTATACATTTACTTTCCCAGAATAACTCTTCCCAAATATCGTGAGAAGTCAGAACTTGGGATCAATACTTCATCTCTTCCTTGGTTTCATCGTCTCTTGTCTTATCTTGGGTTTTCTCGACATAAAAGCCCTAAAAACACTCAAAACAACCCAAAAGCGTAATCTAGCTTGAAATAACGTAAACAATACAAAACATGAGCTAAACTATCAAAATAAGACAAGAAAACGATAATATAACACTTAGAAAATAAGGTAAAAATACACCCTATCAGCTACCATGGGCCACTGAGCATTCTCCTTACCAAAAAATGTTGCAGCTATAACATCTGGATCAATTTCCTCATGGCTTTCCTTAATTATCTCACCACAAACAAAAGCATCAATAAACGCAGGAGATAAGTTGAAGAATTTTCCTCTCACAAAGCCTCTATGGTACTCTGGTGACTTAACATCAAATAAGCTCAGACTAAGATTTGAGTAAAATTCCAGAATAACATCTTTCACCCAATCAAAATTCCCAGACAGAGTAGTCATCAACTTAGCATTCGTGATACACTCAAACACCCCTGCCCTCTTTAAATCAAACTATCTGGCAGGCTTATCCACAATGATGTTCTTGTCTTGATTCACTTCCCAATACTTAGCATAAGATGCATGATGAAAGATAGGCATGAAAGAATATCCAACAGAATAAGGAGGTTCAGTACCTTGTTTTACAGTTGGAGAAACTGTAACAGGCACTTCTTCTTCTTCAGAGTCACTGAGAGCTACTTCATCAAACTCATATTCGGATTCCAGATCAATAACTGGCTTCTTTGACTTCGATTTCGAGGAATATGGAGACAACTTCTTCTTCTTCACAACCTTAGAGGTCGAGGTGTTCATTTTCCGCTTAGATTCAGACTCAAGAGCATCAGTTGGATCTTTGAGAACACCGCACTGAGACCTAGTCCGACGGCCGATGCCAATAGATGGCGGCAGAGGAGGGGATTTATTCTTTCTGGCCACTTGGTTGATTTTCTTCTTCCTTACAGGGGGATTCATGGAAGCAGACGAGTGGATCGGAGGGAGTGGATGAAGTAAAATCGAACAGAGGCTCAAGAACCTCTTTAGTGGATGAGTCCCTATGAGGAGATAGAGGGATTGTAGATGCAGAACCAGAAGCATCAATGGAATCGCCATACCAGGGAAGGGCGAAAATCTTGGGGGCAGTCATGGTCAACAGAGCATCAAGATCAATTTCTTCGGAGAGTTGGTAGGAAGCCATGGAAGCACCAGAAATTTGCAGAGAAATTGAGATGAGGAAATACGAACAGAAACCCTATCAAGATTGCGAAAGAAGAGAAATGATGGAAATGGACTCTGCAGTTCTGATAGAAGACGGTTCGAATTCCGAGATATCCACAGTAGAAATGAAAATGGCGCGCTGAAAAATAGCCATTATAATAATACCTTCATTTCCACGTCATATCAAGACACTGAAAGGAACATAACCAATAACACCACTCCAAAAACAATATAGGAACCCAGACAAATAGATGAAATCAATAAAAATATCTGACCAGCTCAGATTTTGAACATCCCAAGTGACTTTCTGGAGATTCAAACCTTTCACTATCCAAAGGTTTGGTAAATATATCAGCCACCTGCACTCGAGTGGAGACATGTTGAAGAGATAGGGCCTTGCTTTCTACAAGATCTCTTATGAAATGATGTCTGATCTCTATATGTTTGGCCTTGGAGTGACTAACTGGGTTCTTGGACAAATTGATAGCTCCTTGATTATCACAGAACAACAAGTACTCTTTCTCATCAATTCCATAATCATGTAACATCTTGGTCATCCAGATTAACTGTGTGTGTCCACTTCCGGCTGCAATATACTCTGCCTCCGTTAAGAGAGTGAAAGACAGTTCTGTTTCTTACTATGCCAAGATATCAGGTTTTCACCTAAGAAGAAACACCCTCTAGTGGTACTCTTTCTATCATTTGGGTTCCCAGCCCAATCAACATCACTGTACCTTGTCAGTTTAAGGGAGCTTCCTTTCCCAAACCATAAGCCATATTTGTTGGAGCCTTTAATGTACTTTATGATGTTCTTTATAGCTTTGTAATGGCTTTCTTTAGGACTCGACTGAAATCTGGAGCACACACCAACACTGTATGCTATATCTGGTCTACTAGCAGTCAGATATAACAAGCTTCCAATCATGCTTCTGTAGACAGTCTGTTCCACTCGCTTGCCTTCTCCTTCTTGGGTCAACTTGACTGATGTACCCATTGGTGTTCTCTTAGCCTTGGATCCCTCCAATCCGAATTTCTTGACCAAATTATCTGCGTACTTCTCTTGGCTTACAAATATACCATCTTCACTCTGCTTAACTTGAAGTCCTAAAAAGAACTTCAGTTCCCCAAACATACTCATCTTGAATTCTGATGTCATTAGTTTGACAAATTCATTCACGAGAGCTTCAGATCTTGAACCAAATACCAAATCATCGACATAGACTCGGACAATGAACATGTGTCCTCCTTGTTTTTTGACAAACAAAGTCTTGTCAGCACTTCCTCGTGTGTATCCCTTCTAAAGCAAGAATTCAGTAAGAGTGTGGTATCAAGCTCTGGGTGCTTGCTTCAATCCATACAAAGCTTTATTTAGTCTGTACACGTGATCTGGATGTTCTGGATCTTCAAACCGCTTCGGTTGTTTCACATAAACTTCTTCTTCCAGATTACCATTTAGAAATGCACTTTTGACGTCCATCTGGTAAAGTTTAAAATCCATGCTATTGGCCATCCACATTAGGAATTTCACAGACTCCAATCTGGTCACAGGTGCGAAGGTCTCTCCATAATCAATACCTTCTTCTTGAGAATACCCTTGAGCAACTAATCTGGCTTTGTTCCTTGTAATGTTACCTTGCTCATCAGTTTTATTCTTGAATATCCACTTGGTTATGATGACATTTGCACCTTTGGGAGAGGGGTGAGATACCACACCTTGCATCTTTGGAACTCCAATAACTCTTCCTGCATAGCTGCTATCCAGTTTTCATCTTGAAATGCATGAACCATATTTTTTGGTTCAATCATCGAGACAAAACATATTGTGGCTATGTGAGATACCATTTTCTTGAAGTCTATGTCCTTCTTTCTGGTTTGCATCCCATTATTGATATTTCCAATCACATCAGCAACAGAGTGATTCTTATAAACTTTCTTCTCAGCAGATTCTTCCTTAGGAATACTGTCTGATGTGTCATGTGGAGTACCTTCTCCTGGTTCTTCCTCTTCCTTAGTTCTAGAGACTGTCTTCTCTCCACTGGAAGCTTGTGACTTTCCTTCAACACTGGAAATTTGAACATCATCATCAGTTGACACTTCATTTTCTACTGAATCATCAAATGTGACATTTATTGATTCAATGACTGTACTCTGATTCTTCAAATACACCCTAAAGCTCGATTGTTACTGGAGTATCCCACAAATATTCCTTCTATTCCTTTATCATCAAGCTTCTTCTTCTGAACTCTGTCATTGACAACAAAACATCGAGTACCAAAAATGTGAAGATGTTTCACATTAGGCTTTCTTCCTCTGCATAGCTCGTATGCAGTTACCTCAGTTTGAGGTCGAAGATATACTCTATTGCATATATAACATGCTGTCTCAAAAGCTTCAGCCCATAATCTCAATGCAATATCTTTGGCCTTCATCATGGTTCTTGCTGTACCTTGAAGAGTTCTATTTTTCTTTCTACTACTCCATTTTGCTTGGGAGTAATGAGAGTTGAGAATTCATGTCTGATTCCCTTAGACTGGCAGAACTCAATAAACTCTTGATTCTCGAATTCACGTCCGTGATCACTTCTGTAGCTTTGAGTTTACTCTCCTTTTCTACTTCCAATCTGAGACATAAAATTCTGAAAGCTTCAAACGTGTCTGACTTTTCCCTCAAGAATTCAACCCAGGTACATCTTGAAGATTCATCAATGCACACTAAAATATATTTCTTTCCACCAAGGCTCTCAACTTGCATGGGTCCCATCTGATCCATATGTATAAGATCAAGAACCTTATCTGTGGTAATCCGTTGTACCCTCTTGTGTACTTAAATCAGTCTGTTTTCCTTGTTGGCAAGGTCCACAAAATTCAACATCACTGAACTGAATTTTGGCAATTCCTTCTATGGCATTGACTTGAATGAGCTTCTGTATATTTCTATAATGAGTATGACCAAGTTTTTGATGCCAAATCTCACTCATCTTTGAAGATACCCTGAAGCTGGTAATCTTTGGTGTGAAGATATAACAATTGTCAGGTGATCTGTTGGCTTCCAGGAATTTTTTTTGATCCATTGTTAATAATGCAACTGTTCTTTCCAAAGCTCACACTCATTCCTCCATCACACAGCTGGCTAATGCTAACCAGATTTGCCCTTAGACCTTCAACATAGAGAACTCCATCTAGCACAGGCATACCAAGAACATTCAATGTACCAATTCCTCTAATCCTGCCCTTGCCTCCATCTCCAAAAATAACATATTCTTTATTACAGCTTTGTATGTTGATAAGAAGATCCTTGTTTCATGTCATATGCTGAGAGCAACCACTGTCTATGTACCAAGAATTTCCTACTCTTGAGCTGTTACTGGTATGGACAATATAAGCTCTATGATATCCATAACCCTGGTTTCTTCTATTCTGATACTTAATCATCTCTTGCCTCTTGTCTCCAAGATAGAACCGACATCTAGGTCTGATATGTCCAATTCTATGACAGTAATGACAAACAAGAATGAATACTTCAGAATCAGGATCATGTTCAGGTACCTTATGATGTCTCTGTTCAGGTACTCCTTCTGGAACTTCTCCTTCTGCAGCTTTCTGTTCTACAGCAGCCGATGCATCAGTTACTTTTGGTCTTCATACTTCTCGGTTGATTGGTTTTTCAAATCGTTGAACTCCAGTATTTCCTCTGAATTGATTCCAAGGCTCGACATTTCTTCCTGGTTGAATCCAGTCTTGCCTTTGAGCTCTTTGCTGATACCAATATTTTAAAAACGGGACCGGATCGGCCGGTTCAACTGGTTCGACCGGGAATCGGCCATGGACCGGTCCAGTTTGGGCTGTAAAACCGAAGGTCTGTTAGAACCGGCTTTGAACCGCCCGAACCGGTTCGAACCGGTCAAAACCGGATGAACCGGGGCGGTTTTCGGGAAACCGGCCGGTTCTCTCTCGTACCCAAAAAAAAAAAAATGTGTTCAAAGAGAATTGAACCCATGACCTATTAATTGAAAGACTAGAATTTCACCATCTACACTAAAATAACTACTTATAAATAATATAAATTTTATTTTATTTAACAATTGACTAAATAGAAGTATAACTACTTATAAATAATATAAATTTTATTTTATTTAACAATTGACTAAATAGAAGTATTATTTATTATATAAATGTCTATTTTATATTTTTATCACACTCTTTCCGATTCCCAACTATTTTTTAAGAAAACGACCTATTAACGTAATGTTAATTATTCTCATTTTATGATAATAAAGATAATTTTACATTTTTTTAAATCTTCATATAGCTACTAAGAATAAAAAATTAAATATAATCAATAAATTTTTATTGAAAAATATTTTTAAGACATGATATTTAAATTATATTAAGAATAATTTTTTTTATAGCTTTAATGTATTTTTTTACCTTATAAGTTATAAATTTATTCATATTTTTATATATATCATGTATTTAATTATTATTAATATTAATTTAATTATATAACGGTTCAACCATGGTTTAACCGGTTCAACCAATTGAACCATGACCCGAAAACCTCACCGGTTCGACGTCCGGTTCGGTTTTTAAAACATTGGCTGATACTGATACTCAACCTGCTTGTAATCTCCTTTGTGAAAACCAAGTCCTTCCTTGTCTGCAACCCTTTTTCCTTGTCTAAGAATTTCATCCAATTTTTCGGTGCTGGAATTCATCATTCTGATCAATTTCTGTATCTGGCTTAGCTCACCATCAGTCTCCTTTCTTCCTTCTTCGCAAGTACTTAACTTTAGTCGTAGAGATTCTACTTCAGATTTCTGAGAATCCCTTTCTCTTTCAAGACTGTTTACTTGTTCAGTAAGACTCTGATTCAGAATCACAACCTTCTTACAAGCATCTACCAATTCAGCATAGTCATCTTGATTTTCTTCATCCTCATCAGCATCTTCAACTTCGAACGGATCTTGATCTGTGACTACTGATGTGATCCTTTCACCATTGATTGTTGCAACATGGGCTGTATGTGAGGTATCATGTCCCTCGTCGAACTCAGAGTCAGTAATATCATCATCACTGTGAGTAGCTTGAAACACCTTTTTGCTAGTTTTCTGATATTTGTATAAATTAGCGCACTCACTCTTGAGATGACCATAACCATCGCACTCATGACATTGAGCACCTCTGTCTCCATTCTCCTTCTTCTCCAATGAGTTTGAATTCCTATTCTGGGCACTTCCTTGATTATCACTTCGACGAAATCTGGAATTTCCATCACTATTTCCACTTCTGAAAAACTTTTTCCCTAATTTCCTTGAGAGATATGCAATACATTCAGCCATGTCCTCAGTGCTTAACTCTTCTTCTGAATGATTGGACGAGGAAGCTTTGAATGCTACAAACTTCTTCTTTTCAGCTGGATTACTGCGCATTCCCATCTCAAAAGTCCTGAGGGAACCAATGAGTTCATTCAATTTCAGCTCATCAACATCCTTAGCCTCTTCAATAGATGTCACCTTGTAATCAAATCTTTCTGGTAGAGACGTCAGAATCTTCCTCACGATCTTCGCTTCAGTGAGTTTTTCTCCTAAAGAAAAAAATTCATTTGACAGGCTCAGCAGTTTAGCATAGAAATCTGAGATAGTTTCATTCTCATCCATCCTTAGAGTCTCAAATTGAGAAGTAAGTTGTTGAATTCTCTTATTCTTCACTCGCTTATTCCCTTCGTATGTGATTTCAAGAATGTCCCAAGCTTCCTTAGCTGACTGACATGTAGATATAATAGCAAAGATTTCAACACTTACAACACTATGGATAGCATTAATAGCCTTCTGATTCATGCCTAAAGATTTGAGCTCTTCTTCAGTCCACTTTGTCCATAGTTTTTTCGCTCCATCTTCACCAGTTGGTTCAATCCAGCCATTCTCCACCGTTGTCCATGCTGCCTCGTCAATCAACCTTATGAAATGAGTCCATCCTAACTTTCCAGTAACCATAACTCGTCCCATCGAATAGTGGTAGTCTAACAGTAGAGCCACCTTCCTTGATGGTGCTCATCTTGAGAACCTCCAATTTACTCGTGAGTTACTCGTATATCCCAGGATCTAACACCCACCTCGATGACCTGCTCTGGTGCCAATTGAAATTGTATAACTCACGTAATTGTGTGAACTAAACGCTCTCTACCGTAACACAGAACGTAACAATAAAGAACACACAAATTGGTAACCCAATTCGGTGATAAACACACCTACGTCTGGGGGAAACTATTCCAAGAAAACAATTCACCATCAAGAGTATAAGGGATACAAGACTCTTGAACGTAAGATACACTATACGTTCTCTTCTCACCCGACTCTACTCCTCTCAAGTGAATCCACGGTAAACTCAACACCAGTCTACCCTCAATACTTTTCACAAGAACGAAAAGTACAATCCCAATCTTGAACATAGAACAGTTCAAGATATTACAATTCACTCACCAACTATTCTACCCAACAATTGATGAATGAATAATGAAACTCAAAACACGAAGATCGATGAACAATGAACTCTCAAAGAATACTCTCGTCTTGCGCGCAACGGCCACGTTCCGATCTTCGAATATATATATAGACTATTCTGCATGCAAACCCTAGAGAATATATTTAAGGTACATCTCTAAGATTACCTTATCAATGTAGAATCGAATCTTCATGCAGATCCATACTCATAGAAATCCTTGTGCGTGTAAATCTCCACTTATAAAATAATAGGAAAATAAATCCTTATTATATGGAAACTCTAACACCACGTACACACCACGACGAATACCGCATACATAATCTATGCCAAACACAAACCAACGCCTCAAGAAATATGCAGCAACACCTTATACCACTGTTTATGTTTGACGAGCTCTATGTCTCACTATCTGGGTGTATACATTTCCATGTTTTAAAAAAATTTCAAAGCTAAAACATACGGATAGCTATGATTGGGAGAGAAGTGCATAGAACGGCTGAAAATGAAGTGAATTTAGTGTGTAATTTATAGATGATTATTAGATTAATAAAAATACAAACGATTTCGATTGTTGGCCATTGGCCAATCATAATGTGCCACATCAATGCCACACTTAGGCGCATGAGAAATGCGCATAAGGGGCCCGCCCTCCTTTAGACCGCAACTATATGAACGGATGCCTATTAAATATAGACGCTGATACGGATGCTCTAAATTATTGTCCCATATACGCAGTGTACGTATAAAAGTTTCATTTCTCCACTATGGTGATTCTAGCACCGAACACTTTGATTGAAAGGAAAATATCTTTCCACTTCAACTACGCTTCACAATAATTTGAAATTTTATGGTTACGATTATTTTTATTGGTTCATTTATACAAAATCACCATTGATAAGCTTGTAGGTCAAATCTATTTGGCATGCCATCAATCACTATACTAAGTGCGAATTTTATTACTGCTAAGGTTATTATTGTAAAACGTCCAATCAGATATAAGTGCAAAATGAATTAGGTTTTGACTTGGTTAATTCTTCTATAGTTAAAGAATGGAGACCATGTACTTACCACTATTAAAATCTATAATTGAAATTTATTTATTTTTATCAAATACTCTCACACAGTCCTTCGTATTAGTATGAAGTAAGAAATGAAACATGTATTACAAAATATAATAGGTAAAAATAAAGAAAAGTAGATAGTAGCGGAATAAGGGTCTCACTCATGGATAATAAGACACGTTTTTTGGGATAATAAGGGTAAAATTATCATTTTGGTGAACAAATCTTTCCATTTTAATCCATCACACTAATATGAGACGTCCCAAATAGAAAAACACTCACTGATATGGGAACGGAGTGAGTATCAATTATTCTAATTATGCTGCAATTATCCAAATTATTAAATCAACTACTAATAATTAGTGGAATTACGGAAGTGAGATAAAGTAGTTTGACTTGTTCCTGAAGGAAAGATAAACCAATAATTATCCACCATACTTAACAAATTCACGTTTGTGCTTCTTTCTAATCAATTTTGTCATTTATTATTCGGTTAATAGGGTAAAAAAAAAAAAAACACCAGTATATTTTTTTTAATATTGTTATAGAATTTTCGTTATCTTTTAATATATCTTCCGATAGAGGCGCATCTCACAATTGTATTGTGTTCCTCGAAGTAAAATTTTTAGGATTGCCTTTTAAAATGAATATTGTTCGTGATATTCAGTTTATGCATAATATGTTCCGGTTCATAAGCTTATTCTTTTCACCTTTCCGATTTTATAGATGAACATGCTTTGCTGTTTATTTTTTTAAATATAGGCGGGTGGATGGTGTTCCAACATTTCTGACTGTCATGATAGATCACTAACAAAGTTAGGGAGTAGTAATTACATACGTAGCTCTGTAACCACCGTTATCATCGTTGTTAGATTTCAATTGCACATCTAACCTAGGTATAAATTGCCATTACACACGTATATCTAAATATTTATTGGATTTAAAATATTTATTTGATTAATATGAAGTTAAATATTTATGTTAAAATTAGAAATATGCACATATTTCGCATCGCGTATCTAAATATTAAAGTTTACCTTGTAGAATTTTTAGTTTGCCTTTAATTAAACTATTTGGGGCTTTAGTATGTCATACTTCATTATATTAATTAAAAATATATATTCTATTAACAATTTAGTTTTTCTTTAAAAATATTTATTTATAGTAATAAAATTAGAAATCTGCACGTGCTTTTATATTAATATTTATAGACAATAATGCAATATAAAAGAATACTATTTTAGAGATATGCACGTGTATCCATATATTAAAATCTACCTTGGTAGAGTTTGCATTTTAATAATAATTATTTAGGGGCTTTAGTGCATTATAATATAATACAATATAAAATAAAAATATAATATTCAGTCGATAATTTAATTGTTCTTATTTAATATTTATTTACAATAAAATTAGAAATATGCACGTGTTTTTATATTACTAATTTATGGAAGACTCTTCTAGTTGAAGAATGTTAGTTCACTCTTGCTATCTTCATGCACAATGTCAAGCTCAACAAGGACATGCATCACACTTGGCGAAATAGTAAGATTTTTTTTTTTTTTTTTTTTTTTTTTTCTTTTTCGAGCATCCATTATATTTCTGGACAGAGAATATTTAGTTTTCTTATCTCGTATATGCAATTTATAGTGATCAGAGCAAGCAGTGGCAGACTGGTGTTAATATCAAAGTTATGTCCGAGAAATAAACACGAGAAACGACTTGCCACAATAATGCACATTTCACCACAAGACCACTGGTGCAGCCCTGCCTCGTGTGGGATTGAGTTATGTTTCTCTTCTCTTCCTTTCTCTTCCTTTTTTTATTTTTGTAGGGCAAATGTAAATTTTTGTGTGGTCGATGATTACGTTTCATAAATCAAAATTTTAACAATTGTAGTAACATAGTACGATGTATTTCATAATATGCCTCGTACCATTTTAACTTGGGTCTATTTATATAATGTTAGAATAAGTGTTACAATTTCTATATATAAGAAATGTTTTCTTTCATTTCTTCTCAAAGATTTAATCTTTTCATTTCATTGAATGACAAATTTTACATACATGATTAATCTTTCCATCATTCACCACTTGGCCAAAATATGAAATTTTCAGCACGGTCATTTCATGCGACGTCGTATTGTTCTTAGCTTACTAGATTTATCAATTTGCTTAAATACAAAAAAGAACTGAGAGACAGAGAGGGAGAGGGAGAGATCAACATAAAGAATTTTTCGAAACCTAACAAATACCACAAGATTTTAGAATTAAAAAAAAAATAAAAAAAAAATGAAAAGTCAAATGGTTTAATACTCATAACAGACACGCGTTCAGATATGTTTAAAGAAATTATTACAAATATAATCCTAAAAAAACCCTATTAAAACCTAAATCTAAATTAATAAAAGATCACATGAACTATAAACATATTAAATATACTTACGGTGGAAGATTGAATGTTTTCACACTTAACCCATGTCCTACGTAGTATCTAAGAAAATGATCTAAGTTTCTTTTAGTTTAAAAATAACGAATTTATTTATAACAAATGAATATCAAATCATTTTATATTATATTCTTCTATCTAACCAAATTATGTACAAATATCTAAACAATACTACTAAAAGTTTCTCTTCCATCATAGGAGTATTTCAATTGTTGTTGTTTTGTTAAAAAAAAAAAAAAAGGAAAGAATTAACTCTTACATTTTCATGTGTAACCTTTATTTTTCATCTATACCTCATGAAACAAGACAATTACTCAGAAACGGAGGGAGTACTTTATTTTAATTTTAACCATCTCAATTTGATTACTATAATATTACACTACCGAATATTTTATTAAACCCCATGTGTATCAAGCGGTACCGAGAGTATTTTATTACTCCCTTCGTCCCATTTAATTGTCCATTACAAAATCGGCACAGTAACCAATGCAGTAAGAGATAGTGGGGTTTTATATTATATTACTTGTGAGAGTATAAAATTTCTATTTTTGATAGGTGGACAATTAAATGGACATCCAATAAGGAAACATGGACAATTAGAGTCGGACGAAGGGAGTATAACATAGTAGAAAATTGGACAAAACATAAATAAGAAGATTTCCATCAACGGAAAAAATACATAAAATCCCTATAATTAAGAAGATGATAAAAGGGGTGGCGGCCAATGTAAAGTCTTTCAAACGCCCAAAATCCCTGTACTTCCCCCTGTCACTTAATAAGTGCCTGGAGGAGATTAAAATTTTTGTCCCCTAATAAGTGTAATATCACATATTTTATGTAAAATTTTGACTGAACTACCAATTTTACCCTGTTACCATTATACATTTTTTTACTTTTTCAATTTTTTATATAATAATTAGAGGTTAATATGGTAAAATTATACACTTTCTTGATTATTGCATTTTGACGGCTCGGGACAGAGGGGTACTATTTTTCTCGAAAGAAAATTAAAAAAAAAAAAAAGAAAAAGAAAAAGAAGAGAAGAGAAAAGAAAAAAAAGAAAGAAAGAAAAGGGAAATACCGAAGTAGAAAGAGATGAATGAAATGAAAAAAAGCGAACACTTATAAAGAAATCAAGAATTCAATAATTTCAGCAAAAACCCAAAACACACGACTATCCTTCATCATTCATCAACAACGCCAACCCCAAAACAACATTGTTTCTCTCTACTTTCCTCTTTTTTCCCTCTCCTCCACCCCAATCTCAATTCCCACTTCCCCTCTCTCTCTCTCTCTAAGTTTCTCTTACTCCGGGGAGTTCTGTAGCTATAGGGGTTCGCGTTTAACTTGTTTTTGGTTAGCGATTGTTGATGAGTGATGCTAGATTGTTCTTCTAGATCGCGGCCCAGATCTCGAAACGTGCTGATCTGTGCTCGATAGCTGGGAAGATTTTTTCAAGTAGGGAGAAAGGGGAAATATGAGGTGAGTTCATGAACTGGGATTTATTGCTGTGGTTAAGCAAATTTGTGGGGTTTAATCTTGATTACTTTGAGTTAATTTTAGTGTTTATATCTGGTTTGAGATTGATTTCTGTATGCTTATGCTAATTATGCTGGGGGAAAAGATGTGGGCTTGGGTTGTTTAGAAGGGTGGACTTTGCATTAGTTGAGCTTTTCTTTGAAAAAAGAAAATGGATGATATTTTAGTTTTTGTTGTGTAGCTTGATGAAAGTGAAATTTGGTTGGTGCTATTTTTATGCTAAAATGTGGTCATTGTTTCTATATCTGTGGTTCTAGGGCTGCTTCTTGTTTTGATGTCAATCTTTGCTTCTTACAGATGATAATTCCTTAACTGGAAAGTGTGATTTGCACATTGTTTCTGTGGATTTTACGTCGATTCGTAGTGATGATTGTGCCTCCGTTCTGAAGCATTTGGTTGTTTAGTTCCCTTGAAGAATCTTGGACTTTTAGTGATGATAAAGAATATTCTCAATAAGCTTCCACGGAAACATAGCAAGTTAGTGGATAGTCGTGATGGGGGATCCTCTACCTACTCTTCTAATGCTTCAGCTGCTTCAAGAAATGCGAATGCTGGAGGTGCCAGGTCGGGCAGTTCTAATCCTGCAGCCGTTTCTGGGATTAATTCAACCTCGAACTCGACTGCAAACTATGGAAGTAAAGTTCAAGATCAGTTAGGTACGAAGGTTAATGGGAATGCAGGATACGTTCCGTATGAGGCTTTACCTAGCTTCAAGGATGTGCCGAATTCTGAGAAACAGAGCTTGTTTATCAGAAAGTTGAATATGTGTTGTGTTATATTTGACTTCACTGACCCCACGAAGAATTTGAAAGAAAAAGATATCAAGCGGCAGACATTGGTGGAGCTTGTTGACCACGTTGCTTCAGTGAATCAGAAATTCCCAGAAACTGTCATGCAAGAGATGGTGAAAATGGTATCCGTAAATCTATTCCGTACACTATCTACTCATCCCCGTGAAAACAAGATTTTGGAAGCCTTTGATTTGGAAGAAGAGGAGCCCTTGATGGATCCTGCGTGGCCTCATTTGCAAGTTGTCTATGAATTTCTTCTGAGGTTTGTGGCTTCACCGGAGACAGATGCAAAGTTAGCAAAGCGTTACATTGATCACTCCTTTGTTCTGAAGTTATTAGATCTCTTCGATTCAGAAGATCCTAGAGAACGGGACTACTTAAAAACTGTGCTCCATCGCATATATGGGAAGTTTATGGTTCATCGTCCATTCATCAGAAAAGCTATCAATCACATATTCTACCACTTCATATTTGAAACAGAGAAGCATAATGGGATTGCGGAGCTGTTAGAAATTCTGGGCAGCATTATAAATGGTTTTGCATTGCCTTTGAAAGAAGAGCACAAACTTTTCCTTGTTCGAGCTCTCATTCCTCTTCACAAACCGAAGTGCATCCCCATGTACCATCAGCAGCTTTCTTACTGCATAACACAGTTTGTAGAGAAGGACTGCAAGTTGTCTGATACAGTCATCAGAGGCTTGCTGAAATATTGGCCAATCACAAATAGTTCGAAGGAGGTTATGTTCTTGGGAGAGCTAGAAGAAGTGTTGGAAGCAACTCAGCCTCCGGAGTTTCAGCGTTGTATGGTGCCTTTGTTCCGTCAGATTGCTCGTTGCCTGAGCAGTTCACATTTTCAGGTTAATTAAAAAGGATGCAATTTCTGGTTTCTCTTGAATTATTTGTTCTTTCTACTTATCATGGCACTAGTTTCGTTCCATTTAAACTAAATGATTTTTTTGGGGGGTTTCATTTATATGATGATGAAAGTTAACTTTCATAATTTGGCAATTTGACTCTTTTCAATTTTGCAGTGCATGGTCTTTGCTAATGATTGTAGTTATCAGTTTTCCTCAGTTTCTATTCTTCTATGTTTCTTCATTCTCAAAGCCTGTCTAGCCAGTTTAGAAGGACCTAGATCAAAGGCTTCTTTTGCCAAAACTATCTATGCACTTTTTTTTTTTTTTTAAATGATCTAAATTGGCCGGTTTTGCAGTGTTATGAGATTATGACTGTGGTCTAACTCTAATTGATTAGAATCTGTATTATCTGTCGGTATATAGTGTTTCAAAGAGTTGATGGTTGCAAAGACTTTCTTTGAAATTTTAGTTAGGCGGAAAGTGGGAGCATGATAAATCAGCTATATAGTGGAGTATGTTATAAGAGTCATTAGTCAAACAAAACAACTAGTGTAATCTATTTTGACATTTTTGCCAGTTGCATTTTCTTCCTTGCCACAATGATTGTGTGTGCAGTATAATGATTTTAAAAAAGAATAAGAAGAAAAAAAATTCAGCTTTTGGTAGATATTCCAAAACGGCACATGAGTACGTAATGGAAAAAAGTGGTATCTGCTCTTTCTGTTAAGCCAAAGTTAATTAATTTAACTAGCTTTATGTTCTCAAACATAATTGGTAATTGCAGTATATATCTTGTTACAGGCCTTATTATAGACTCGAATAGATAGTATGCTTTTTTTTCCTGGTTAATTTGATATATTAAATAAATTCATCTCACTTTCTCCACTTCTAGCAGTGAAGATGCATTACTCATAATGCATGGTTCATTATTTGTGAGGATCTGGGAAAAAGTGTTGCATACCCAGAATAAATTCAACTCATTACACTTGCTGCAAGCTGTGGGGTTTTGCGGAGGTCTTAAATACATCAATTTACCTTGAGTCTAATATTCTGTATTTTTGGAACGGGCCTACTCTTAATTGTCTAGTCATTCTTAGTGCCAGCTCAACCTTGTAGCTACTGGTAGGTATTTACTAGCTACGTGGGAATAACATTTCTTGTTTAGGTTGACAAACCTGAAGTTTCTTATAATTTAATCTATCCATCTAATATACATATAGGCTGATCCGCTTAATTTCTAGGTTATGAAAAACTAAGACTTCTGCTGGGATGTGGGCTTGACTAATTTTTGCCCTAATCTTCCCTTCTTCAATGAATGTTATGAAAAACTTGACATTGTCACAACTTTTCGTAAAAATATTGGTATTTTATCTATTATGGAATCAAGGCCATATATTTGGGATATCCAGGAAAAGGAAACTGTAGGTTATTTATATTGAATGGAGGGAGTAGTAAATATAGGTATCACTAAGTGGCCAGTGATTTGATTTGGTCGAAGAAATCTTAGCTGATCTTTTTACACGATTTCCAGTAAACAAGAAAACTACCTTAAACTTGCAATCTTCCATTGTGCTGATTTCCTCCTTTTCCCCTTTCTCAAATGCCGTTCACTCTCAAAATTTGTATTTCCATGAGATATTCTATCATGTAATCATTGTTTCTAGATTTCTTCTCAGTCATTGTGTATTTCTATAATCATTTATTGCACTCCAATGTGGAGAGTAAAGCTGGTGTACAGTTTACCACACTCTCATTTTCTTTAATGGCGTAACTACAGGTGGCAGAAAGGGCTCTTTTCTTATGGAACAACGATCATATTGAAAACCTAATCAAACAAAATCGTAAAGTTCTACTTCCTATAATCTTCCCTGCACTGGAAAGGAATGCAAGAAGCCACTGGAACCAAGCAGTACAGAGCTTGACACTGAATGTCCGGAAAATCTTCTCAGACACAGACCCCGAGCTCTTCGAAGAGTGCCTGCTCAAGTTCCAAGAAGACGAGGCAAAAGAAGAAGAAAACAAGAGGAAACGCGAAGCAACATGGAAGCATCTAGAAGAAATAGCCGCAATGAGAGCTGCCAGCAACGAACCAGTGCTCGTTTCTCCCAGAGCTAGTGCAAAGATTTCATCTGGCTAAAGATGAATACGGCTTGTGGTTTTTGAGCTCGACTTGCGTTCTTGTTTGGCTGAATTCCGACAGGGTATTTAAGGTACTAGGAGATGGAGATGCAATGATAAAGTTGCGTATTTTCTTGATGGCTATGGGCATCGTGGAGGGATAAAGTCGGGTACGATGAGATCTTTGTTTTGATTGTAAGAAAATAGTGTAATGTACATATAGAACTGTGGTGGCCAAGTGCAGGTGGTTTTAGAATCTTGAAGGAGGTAAATTTGTTGGCAAATTGGCCTTTTTGCATCTTAATTAATTTAGAGGTGTTAGAATGGTGTTGAAATTTAAGGGTTATATTTAAATGTCTGTGTAGGGATTTTTGAACTGGGTTTAACTTGTGTAATCTCTCATCTGCAATCAGCAATTATATATATGTAATAGACTACTGTTAAATTGATATGTAGTTAGATGATTACACTTGAGATTCTGATGCTACGTCTTCCCTTTGGACCTCAGCTCTTCTGTGAATCCAATGCATTTCAGAGAGAGAGAGAGAGAGAGAGAGAGAGAGAAGAGTACAGATTTTGAAAGCTGAGGAACAAGGAGAATAATTTGTGGGGGCAGATAATTGAAAATTGTGAGGTTTACTAATTGCACAAGCAAAGTTGATTGTTCTCTTAAATTGAATCCAAGCAATGGAGGTGTTTAGTTACATGTCCAGGGCAAAAGTACGGCGTCGTCACCGGCATGCAGATGCACAGATAAAGAGTGACTCAGATAATACATGAACGAACCGAGATATGCCGTATGAGAGATATTCCAAGAGTATTCAGGAACGAGAGACTGCAGATTCGACGAGGGCTTACATGTTTTGAATGATGCTACTCATATCACAATGTGCATCTTCTTTTTCGGAAGTCCATCCATGAGAACTCTAAAGTTAAGCATACTTGAAAAATGACATGCGTTTAGCTTTTGAGTGTGAAAAATAATTCATGAATATAGAGTCAACGGGCAAAAAAAATGAATGCCAACATTTTCCTCAACTAGTGAAAATGACAAAATGTTCACATATTTCATAATTGGAATAAGTATATTATATTGAATAGCAAGTCAGGTTCCTTGGGTCTAGTTTTTTTTTTTTTTTTTTTTTTTTTTTTTTTTTTTTTTTTAAATAAAAAAATAACGAGGATCAACAATGGTTCCCCATTTATCCCCTTAATGTGTGTATCAAATCCCTAACCTATTGATTTGGAGGCAGAATGTATTACCACTAGACTGTGCTCCGTTGACTAGTATAATAGGTTGAATCAGAGACTCAATCCGTCCCTTCTAAAGCTAATCCTATTCTATAGTCTCTAATTATAACAATTAATGATCGTTATGTTATGAATATAATATGATGAAAAATCCCAACTAACAAAGAATGCTTCATTTTCAAACGAACACACCTTTTATCTATAACTTAGGAGGGATTTTTTTTTTTTTAGAAAAAAGTTACGATTCGTTTGGGATGCAGATAATACTATGGGACGCAGATAATACAAGAAACAATATAAAACATTTTAATATGAGTCCCTAAAAAATGAAGTACCTAATAAATCAAACTTTGAAATTTCCAAATTTTCTAGATTGCCCTCCCACCTAATCCGTTATAATCCCCTGCTTCTCGACCTCAAGAACCCAGCGCATCTCACCCTTACTTCACTTGTACTTGCTGACTTTTCGTAGACCAATCTCCTTGAGTACAACCGTGTAAAGCAGAACAAAAGCGGATACCACCTGATCCCAAGGGCGGTCCACCTAGCACGAGACATAATTAAATGCTACAAATAGAAAAAAGAAAAAGGAAAAAGAAAAATTAAATAAGAAGAAACAAAAAACAGCGCAAACCTGCATCTCAATCTATCTCTACCTTTTTTTTTTCCCTTTCTTTTTTTCTAATTACATTATTACTCTGCATTTCCCACTCTCTCTCTCCTCTCTCTCTCAAGGATTCAAAAAAGAGAGTTGGGAGATTTATTGCAGAAACCCTAAATCGATCCTGATGTGAAATCCAGTAGCTAGCTCTGATTCACGAACGCCGCTCGATTGGTTGGATTTCCGATTGGATGAGCTGTGGAGAGAGGAAGGAAATTGCGAAATTTCGAAGATTATCCGTGGGGTATAGTTTTCTCCGTTTGATAGTTCGCTAGTTTCTCGGGAAATGCCAAGTATTGGTGTGAAACTCTATAGTGTATTCTTCAAATTCATGCTCAAGCATCGTTTGCAGAGCCGATTGCAGGCTCCGGAAAACGATGCTGTCGGCGGCAGTACCTTCGGGGTGACGTCTCGGCCGACGGAGGAGACGGCGGCGGCCGCCAATCCGTTGTTCACTGACGGCGTCGCGACTAAGGATGTTCACATCGATCCCGTCACTTCGGTGTCCGTACGCGTTTTCCTTCCTGAAACTTGCCTAAATTTCCCTGACACGAAATCGAAATCTGGTGCTGGTTTATTAGATCATAATCGGTCATTGACTCGTCGATTTAGTCACGGATCGTCGGAGAACGGTGCTGTTTCCGGCAGTAATGTTGTGGTTGTGAAGAGTGTTGAGAGCAATTTGAGGAGAAGTAGTTATGGATGTAGCGTTGATGATGCGAATTTGAAATCGGAGAATGGAACCTACAGAGGGTATAATCCTGTTAGGAAAGGCAGTCGGCGATTGCCGGTGATGCTGCAGTTTCACGGTGGGGGGTTTGTTAGTGGGAGCAATGATTCGGTGGCGAATGATTTCTTCTGTAGACGGATTGCGAGATTGTGCGATGTGATTGTGTTGGCGGTGGGTTATAGACTCGCTCCAGAGAATAAGTATCCATCTGCATTTGAAGATGGATTGAAAGTGCTGCATTGGCTTTCAAAGCAGGCGAATTTGGCAGAATGTACTAAGTCTTTGGGCAATTCAAAGGGGGGAGGGGCTGATTTGAGGAGATCAGAGGGTAATTGGCACGTTGCCGATGCCTTTGGTGCTTCAATGGTGGAGCCATGGTTGGCTGCTCACGGTGATCCATCCAGGTTAGTTCCGGCTTCGATGACCTTTGTTGCTTGCTACCTTTTTAGTCTTGGTTGGGCAGCATGTTTCTGGGCATTATTAATTACTGTTGTAATGGATCTGTGGCTTCATTGGCTTGATGCTGATTGCTTTAGGTAGCTGATCTATTGTTAACATATTCTCCAACTTCCATCAACCGAAGGTGATCCGCCCTATGATGTAACTAGAAACATCGAAACCAGAAATAGGAAATTTAGGATAATGTGCCTAATTACTAAGTTGCGCACAGGGAAGAGTTTTCTCTTGAATGAGATAATAGGTTTTCCAGTGCAGTGATTGATTCATCTTCCAAGCTTGAGCATGAAATAGAACAAATATAGTATTGCATTTGATTTTGGATTTCTTTATTGTTAGTAGCTGATGTTCATTGGTAGTCTTGAGGTTGCAAAGTTTGCCATGTTAGGCTTCCTGGATGAGTTAATGGCATTTACTCATGCTCAAACAACCTCTAAAATGCCTATAAGTCTGATTTTAGCGGGAATTTCCTTTTTGTTGAAGTCTGCTGATGTGTAAAATGTTGGTGCTCATCAAATTTTGTGTGGTCATATCTGAGTTCACCAGATCAAACCAAAGCCTTCTCTGAATTCAATAACTGTAGGAGGAAAAGATGCGGTCTTTAGCCACTTGGCCGACTTATTTGGTAAATATGGGATAATTGAAGTGATATTATATTTTCCAGTCACAACCTTCTATAGCATCTGAAATGTTTATTATATAGAGTTCTTCTAATCAATCAAATGCTGCAGACTCCTGGTATTTGTTACAGGTCGTAATTGGACCATTACAGAATTTCAGTCGATGAACTAAGCATTGAAGTCATAATCCTTATTCTTTCATTCCCTAGTCTTTGATGTTTCCTCTGTATATTCTTGTATAGTTCAACAGTCTCAATACCTCTTTCCGTGGCTTTCCCTGCCATTATCAAGATTAGACTAATAAAGTTGCTGTCTGCTTATGAGTTATGAGCATTAATGTTTGTGTATGCAACTCATATACGTTTTTGAGCATTAGAAAAGATGTTGAAATATTCCTATCATACATGTGGATGCAGATGTGTACTTCTTGGCGTGAGTTGTGGAGCAAATATTGCTGATTATGTAGCTAGGAAAGCTATAGAGGCTGGTAAGCTTTTAGACCCAGTAAAGGTGGTAGCCCAGGTTTTGATGTATCCCTTTTTCATCGGAAGCATACCAACGCACTCAGAGATAAAACTGGCAAACTCCTACTTCTACGACAAGGCAATGTGCATACTTGCATGGAAACTTTTCTTACCAGAGGAGGAGTTCAGCCTCGACCACCCTGCTGCGAACCCACTCGTTTCTGGTAGGGTGGGGCCCCCTTTGAAGCGGATGCCACCAACCCTGACTGTGGTAGCTGAACATGATTGGATGAGAGATCGAGCAATTGCATACTCAGAGGAACTCCGGAAGGTGAACGTAGATGCTCCCGTTCTCGAGTACAAGGATGCAGTTCACGAATTCGCTACGCTTGATATGCTTCTCAAGACTCCTCAAGCCCAAGCCTGTGCCGAGGACATTGCCATCTGGGTCAAGAAGTTTATCTCGTTGCGTGGCCACGAGTTCTCCTACTAACATCAGTGGCTCAAGGAAATCCGTTAAAGTTTGTATGATCTGTACTGTATATGGCTCTCCAAGATGATAGGCCGGGGTTGTAGGTAACTCCGTTCCACTGAAATTTTCTGCCTGGGTTGTTGGTTTAAGATGTCTGAGATTTGAGTCTAGCTGCGTTGAAGGTCCGACTTATCGATGAATTTTGTACGTGCTGGCATCTGAGGGGCTACCGCCGTCGGAGCTGCTGCCACCAATGTTTTATATTTTATGTACAATAGGGTATAGGATAAGTCTAAGAGGTGATGATGAGTTGTGTAGCATCCTTGAATGCAATGAATATGACCCTTTTTATTTCAACTAACAAGAGCTGTCCTTCATGAGATTACAGAAGCAAGAGAGCTGACTTGCTGAGTATTATTGCCCAATATCCTTCTGATTCTTGTGTTTTTTTAACGAAATTCGGAGTCGAAGTACTATCGATTCGATTTGTCGAAAATTAAGCAATTTTTTTAGATGGGATTCGAACTGGTATTTACCATTCAATTCTTGAATTGTAAAGTTTTATTTGCGGCACTTTCATCATTTTATACCTTAAATATATTCAGGAAATGTATCGTTTGGGACGAGGGAATACTCGACTTGATCAGATTTTTCTCTCTCAATAAAATAGGAAATGGACGGCAGAAATTATTGTGAAAATGATTTTCCATCTAAAAGGATTAGCATCTTTACCTAAATTTCCATAAAGAATTTCAAATCAATTAGTATTTATTATCAGAGCTTTGAAAGTTGAAACGAAGCAAAATGAGATTATTTCATTTCTGTAGACACCTTTCTCATCTTCTATAATCTCTATGTACAAATAATGAATCAATTACCTACGTCTGTACTAACAATCAAGAAAATGTATTTAACTTAAAAAAGAAAAAGGAAAAAAAGAAGTATATATGTAACACCCTATATGGCCTAAGTTTCACTCCGGTGAGGATTCTGATGACGTTCCCACGGCAAGAAACCGGTCCGGGGATCGGTAAAGCTCTCCAAAACCCGATCCCTCAACCCGGTATCCTTCACTTGGCAAAACCTTCTGGACCAGTCTGAAGGCTCGACAGCCTTTGTTCCTAGACCCGGTGCTCGATCTTTTGAGCCCACGTTCCTATCCTGCTTCCAGTCGGACACGTAGGTAGCCACTCTCCGGTGGAACTTCTCCTTGAACACCTCCCACACTTGGTACTTATAATGGTTGATTACCAAGTCGGTTCTGTTCATGTTCAGATGCCGAAATCCGTCCTTTAGATGGAAATGATGGACTAGATTCATCAGCGTAGCGTTCAACGCATCCGGTCTAACGATGCTCTTGTGCCTCTCCGGTGCAGCGAGCCTGCACGTATACCCGACTGTCACCCCTCTTGCTGGCACCTCCTTCAGCCCCGACGGCCCGAAGCTGTGGCACGATGTCCTCACTTCACCCACATCACCATCGTCAACTGCCCTCGTCTCCTCCATTATAACGTCGTAAAGAGACGAGTTGCTCGAGTTGCTAGGCAAGTGGAAGAACTCATCCACATCGATGAATCCCACCCACTCGCACGAATCCCTCGCCCTCATCGCACAATGGGAGAAACCGGCTTCCTGAGTCTTAATCCACGGCCACAGGTGGCGGCTGACATTGTAGTCCGCGGCGACCAACGACTCGACCACGGCCTCCAAATCGTCGCCGCTGTTGTTGTCGTAGACGAACCACCGCTCGACTCCGATGCGGCCGTGGTACGCCACCCACTCGTGCAGGAACCTCGCTTGATTCCTCAGCATTGTGCACACGCACATCTTATGGCGCTTGGCGCCGCCGGCCGCCGCCGGAGGCGGAGGCGGCGGCAAGCGCGCGATCGAGTCGACCGTCCGCCTCCCGACGACCCTGACGGAGACCTGGATGGAACCTCCGCCGGAGCCGCCGCCAAGGAGTTTCTGAGAGGCGCTGAGTATGCTCAAAGGGGTGCGGCACCGGACGATTTCCTGGGCGGCGGAGACGGCGTCGTCGGAGAGGACGAAGCGCGGCTTAGATAAATCCAAGCCGTAGATGCACTTGAACTTGGAGGGATCGGCGGCTCTCCCCGACCGTAGATTGAGCCCCTTCACGAAAACCAAGGTGGTGTTGTCGCTGCCGTCGATCATCGCCTCGTACGCTATAGAATCCCACTGGTGCAATGGACCGGGCGCGAGGAAGTTGCCGCTGTGCTTGACTGCGACGGTCGCGGTCAAGCCACGTGGCGGGACGGGACAGCGTACGATGTGGTGGCTCTCGCCGTCGAAGACGGTGGCGGAGGGAGGGAGCTGGAGGTGAGGGCGGGAGGAGTTCGGACGGAGGTATATGCAGTTAATTTCGTCTTTGGTAAATAGAGGGGCCGAAGGAGGGTAATTTAGGAAAACCAGCGCCTCGTCGGGGAAAATAACCGTTTCTCGAACTGTTACCGCCGCCGCCGGAGTTTCCGATTCCTCCGACGATTTCGCTTCCATCGCCGGAATATTCCGTTTCGGCAGCAGCCTCGGCTGAAAACTCCCTGCTTCAAATTCCCCAGAAAATAAAAATAAAAATAAAATAATTACGACAATTCATAACTTGTTTTTAGTAAAGGAATCATCTCTTTATTAAGAAATATAAAAATTCAGCCGTTAAATTACATAAATTTGCTCACTAAAAAAAGCATAAATCTAGTATCATGGATTCATGGTCCATTCAAAAACAGCATTTATACTACGTCAATGATGATTGTAAGTATATACAGAAGAAAAAACAGCACAAAAACTTACGATTCTCAGCAAATAATCACTGGAAAAAACATAAAAGATATAGAGTATTAAAAAGAAAAGAGCAGAGGGGGGGAATTAAAAACCTGAAAGCCAGAGACGAGCGGCGGAGGAGGCAAAAGCGGTGACGAAGAGGAGGAAGACGGCGGCGAAGAAGAAGAAGAGGGCTCGCCATGACAAAACGCTGCGTTTCCTTCGATCCTTCATAGAAAAATTCTTTGCTTGTGGGTTTTGCTTTTGCTCATCAAAAGAAAAGGATGGGCGAATAAATATAAAAGAGAGAGAGGCCGAGGGAGAGAGGGAGTGGGAATTAGTGTTGGTTTGGAATTAGGAGTCTTAATAGTAATTAGTAAGGAGAGAGAGAGAGAGAGAGGGGTGGGGTTAGTCGTATGGGGTGTTTGAATTCCAACTCGAAATCGAACTATCTCGGGTAGACTGTTACTGGGACATTCCAACGACTTTTACGAATTCTATCTTTCCTTTTTCTTCCCGGAAATTGCTAACTTGCCCCTCCTTCTCTCTCTCTCTATCTCCTATAAATACTTTCTTCTTATTTCCGTCCGACTTGATTACATTCCTTTTCTAATAGTAATAAAAGGAGGGGAGATTAGCAGGATGGATTAGGATTGGGGTAAAATACCGAAAATTTGATATACTATACATATTTTTATAGAAAATACCGTAATTAAGGTATATCGAAAGTTTTAGTAAGGTATGATACTGTATCGTAGGACTGCAGTAAAATAAAGGCATTAACTTTTAGATACCAAGGTATACCGTTGCATACTGACGCATGCCGAAAGTTTAGTCGTATACTAATTATTGTATCTTATATACTCCATATCAAAATTAAGGTATATCGAAAGTTACAGTAATGTAAAAGTATGCATATTTTGTATATCACAATTTTAAGTAGGGTATAAGGTATGAAGAAAAAGTTAAAGTATATCGTGCCAACACACCCTTACGATGGAATATTTGATCTATATAGCAAAGGTCTTAGTTTTAACTGTGGTCTATGCAAAGTGGATCATAACTATGATAATGGGATGAGCTGAAAAGTAAATAACTTTAGGCATATATATAATTTTTTTAGGTACCCGAAATATTTCAAGGGTTACGTAAGTTCTAGTCTAGGCAACTTTGATGAATAAAATTAATCGATAGCTAAATCAGATAAACATATTTAGAAAACTGATAACGAAATACATCTCAATTAGTAAGTTATCATCGATCCATCCAATCAATTGGTTAGAAATTCTGACTCACTTTAAATCTTTGTAAATTACAGTATAATGTTGAATTAAAAAGAATTAAATACTTTTAAATATAAAATCTTTATTGTGTTGAGATAAAAAAAAAACAATATTTATTGTGTAAAAAATTTTATAATTATAATTTATAATCACACATGAATAGTGGAGTATGTATGCACTTCATCATCCGTTTCAATTAAATTATCATATTTTTCTAATCAAGTTATTCTGCGCTAATTGTTATGTTTTTTAAAATGGAAAGCATTAATCCATATTTTTAAATGTTAATTATTTATTTTTTACTTTTAATATTACATCTAAAACTTCATGTCATAATGATATAACTAAGATGATTTAGTTAAAACGGAGGAAGGTAAACTAAAGTAAAAGGATAGAGCGTAAAAGCGAAAGATAAAATAAAACGGGATAAAAGCAAAACAGTGAAGTCCTTATCGGACTGGGAAGATAAAAGTTTATAATATAAATGGTTCGTGTTTTTCCTTTTCCGAAAAGGAATATATTGTTTTAAAAGAACTAGATTTTGTGCCACTAACACAAAGAATCAAAGTAAGTTTTTTAAAAATAAACGGCTTATTTTTACCCTCAGCCGACTCCGTCGCTGCCGGCCCCTTACCCTTATGCGTAGCGTATAGAACAATATATATATATTCTTATTGGAATATGCGTAAATTCTAAACGATTAAATCTAATTCTTAGTTTTACATATACGACGTGTTATCTTTGATAGAAAATAATTAAGAGAAAAGAAAGAAAGTAATTACTCTTTAAATTCTTCTTTAAACTCATATTTTCAACATCCATAATGTAAAAATAAAATTAGTTTTGCATAAAAATATGCATTATGCATGAATAAAGCTAGAATTTTAGAATTTGAACGAAAGTTTGCTGGACTGAGAGTCTGAGACGTTGGTGGGAAATTTTGCACATTACACAATGTTCTAAAAGTTGATAAATGTTGGTAAGGTGATGTGATGAGATGAGATGAGAACTAGCGTACAACAACGCCTAGGCATGAGTCTAGACATCGCCTAGATGGAAGATGATAATACATATTTTTTTTACTACTTTCACATTATGTCTTATAGGATAAACTACGTAAATATTAGTTATGATACCATATTTTTTAATTCATGACAAAAGGAAAGAGAAGAAGATATAAGATAATTAAGTTTTGATCGGACCGATAGGATATAACTTAGAGCATTGCATAATCAAACGTCAATAGGACAACGGACTATCGTCTAGCGTCTAGGGTGGGGATTAGATAGACCTAGGCGAGGATTTTTAAAATAGTGATGTTACACCTCCATTCGTTCGTTATTTTTTTCAATATTTTTTTGTTGTATTCTCTTTGGTCGTCATTATTTTTTTCAATATTTTTTTGTCGTATTCTCTTTGGTCGTCATTATTTTTTTCAATATTTTTTTGTTGTATTCTCTTTGGTTGTCATGGTTTTTACACTAATGTAAAAATCATCAAATCTACAAAATCGATATCTTTAATTTATTATATAAATCGTATAAATCAAAGAGCAAACAAATATATTATAAAAATTTAAATTTCATGATTCTAATTATATTAGGATAGTTTTAGAGATATGAGTAGATAAGCATCGTTTACAATTTCTTAAAATAGACATTGTCAATGTCAAGGGACATCCCAAAGTAAAAGATGCACCAAGATAGAGGAAGTAGTACTCCGTATTAGTTATTGAGATTAAAATTAATAATGTTTAAATAATTTTGTAAATACAATCTATAAAGCACGCAATAATATTTATGACATGAATTGATGAAACACTTTTCATGGTAAGACATTTTGTTTCCGTACACAAAGTTGGGCTCACGAAAGGTAGATCAATAACTATTCCGAATTTTTCCTTAATAATAGTAACTCAAACCCCAACTATAATTGAAGGTGAAAGGTCTTAGCAACCGATCGTTTTCATACTTTGGTCTTTAATTAGTGAAGTGAAATAAAAATTTATGAGCTGATAATTTTTTGTTGAATAAGCTATTTTGACCCTTTTATTTAGTTTATGTACTCATTTATTACCCTGATCTTTCAATGATATAGTGCTACAATGTGGCTACTTCAAATGCCAGTATACTTCACGAAAGTTTAAAGTTTAAGGCGATCTCCCTCCATTTTTTAAAAATGTCCTCGACTATCAACTTGTATGTACCCTAGAAATTAGGTAGAGTGACATTTGAAACCTGGTCCTATTTAAAAATTTTCCATCTTATGTTGCATTCTCTTTGATGCAAAAGAAAATGAGAGGAAAAAGAAAATTACCTTATAAATTCCATCCCTTTTCTCACCATTTAACAATGAGGGAGGATTTTACTCCTTAAATTGGAGAAAATATTTACAACACCAAATTAGAGAGATAATATTTTCTCTCCATTGTAGTGCAAATGAAGGGGGAAAAAAATAAAAAATGTGAGAAAATGTGAGAAAAAAAGGTTAGAATTTATAGAGTGATTTTCTCTTTTTACTCTTTTTCTTTCGCATCAAAGAGAACACAACCTAAATATATACTCCCTCTATCCCACTTATAAAGAGACTTTTTCCTTTTCGGGACGTCCCACTGATATATGGACATTTTCTAAAATAGAAAATTATAATTCAATAAAATTCAGACACATCATTTTAATCCACTACCTTTCACTTTAACACACTATGATCACTCCCGTCTTAATTTCCGCGCCGAAAAAAAAAAGTCCATATCCCAGTGGAACGGTGGGAGTAATTAGGTAATTTCATAATAAGTATCGTAATAAATATATGTATATATAATATTAATAATCATTGTAATAAATAGATATAACATTAATAATTACTATAATAAATATTAATTTAAATTGGGACACCCCATTTTAATTGGTTTGTTTATTAAATATTGCACTTAAAATCTCGTAACGAATGAAACGAACCAATTAAAATAGGACAAAGAACGTACATTTAAAGAAACATAATCATTAATGTGAGACGACTCAAAATAACATACTCCGTACAAGACTCATGAAAAAAGTCAGAGGGGTATTTTGGTTATTGTTTGGAGAATTGAGAGGATTCATTCTTATGAAAAATGTGTAATCTTGGTTGATGATTGCAATTAGCGAACTAATGAGAGTTTCAATTAAAGGATTAAATAAATTTGGGGTTTTAATATGTTTGGTCCACAGCGACGGAGTAGGCGTTGTCCGAAGAGAGAAAAAATAAGCGGTCGGAGTTCAACGGTGGGCCCAGCATAGGTCGGCGGCGCAAAGGGCGAACCTGGTGTGTGACCAATTAACTGTATTATTATTTTATTTGCTGTTTATTGCGTATCAAAAGGATTAATGTATTGTTTTTATTTTGGAAAATAGTGACCAATAAGTTTTGATTTGGTCACATTCCACCAGCGCCACGTGTTATAGTGTATATGCTTTTCAACCCTTTCCTTTTATATATACTCCGTACTAGTTTACTGCCCGTCGAAAATCGACGGGTGTCAATTATTTTTAACATTTAGATATTTTATCATTGATTATTTTTTTAAGTATTTTAGACTATATTCTCGATTTTTATGTACTTACAAACAATAAAAATAATTTAGGCATATTAAATACGAAGAACCAATTCATATTATAGTTATATATTTGACGTTTTAAGCGTAGGAGCTATTCGTTCTTCCTCCTGCAATTTAATCTCTTGTAAATAAAGAAAATTTAATCGTAAAAAATAAGATCCATATATAATAATTTTAAATATAAAGTATAAATATATGAATTTATAATTATCTCACAACTTTTGAAATATTTCCGTGTACACAACATTAGTCGTGGTGTTGAAGCTATTTCCATGTTTGTCACATATCAAAATCTTGAGACATCTCGATATCGCAACATAAAACTGCCCATGGCTGAAGATCGATTTTGGTAAGTACAACCCTACGTTAGAGAGGGGTTGTGCTTGACTCTCATCTATTGTTATAGCAAAGTAAATTTGTTGGTGCAAGTATATCTCTATCTTTGAAATATCCTGGATTAAAAGCACTTTGTAATATGTATGGGTAGGTGCTCTATACTATTGTTGCGATCACATTACTCTACGCAAGATAATATCATCCGATAGTGTGACCTCAGATTCTCCGTCGCCAAGACTTTTCCCGACAACACCGTTGCCTATCTTAAGTATCAATTCTGCAAATTCTCTGACCTCCTTAGCACTCAGTCCCATATCATCATTCTTAGGGATGTCAATGGCCGGGTACCTGCCAATTAAGCACTTCCCAAATCCAAATCCGTTAAAATTTTGTATACCCATACCCGTCCAAAATCCGTTTAAAATTGAATTTTAATACCTGTACCCGATCCAAACTCATCGCGTAGTACCCGTTTATTACCCGTTAAAACAAAATAAACTTAATAGTAATAATTTTTTATAAGAAAATTATATATATATATATATATGAGATGGATCAAATGAAACCCAACTTTTGGTGAAATCGTGTGAAAACCATGCATTTTTGTGCATAGCATGATGCACTTTCATGCATAACATGTTGCACAGAAAAAATATATATATATTATTTTATATATAACAATCGAATTTTTTTAATATAAACGTGTGTATCTCAAATAAATGCTAACTAACGATATACAAAATGCAAAAAAAAATATATCAAATTAAATGTTAATAAATAACAAAACTAACGATATATGTTTTAATCAAGTAGATTTTTTGAGATATATCCTTTCAACTTTGTATATATTTATAAAAACCTTAAAATTGCTAATAGTTATAAAAAAAACTATTTTTAAAATATAAATATAGTTTTTATATGCATGTGAAATATATATATTTACGGATTTACCATATATATAAATGAGTTTGGGTAGTGGGTTTCTCAAAGGTGTATACCCATACCAGACCTGAACCCATTCCAAACCTAATTTATAATACCCAAACCAGTCCCGATTAGGTTTGTGCGAGGCGGGTAGAACCACGCATGAAGTCCAAAGTGGAGATGAGCATATCGAAACATGCACAATGTCATGTCGAATAGTAGCAATTTATTTAATCAAGTAGATTTTTTGAGATATATCCTTTCAACATTGTATATATTTATAAAAATCTTAAAATTGCTAATAGATATAAAAAATAATATTATTAAAATATAAATATAGTTTTTATATGCATGTGAAATGTATATATTTACCATATATATATATATAAATGGGTTTGGATAGTGGGTTCTCAAAGGTGTATACCCATACCAAACCCGAACCCGTTCTGGGTATCTACTTTATTGCTCAAACCCGTTCCAAACCCAATTTATAATACCCGAACATGTCCCGATTAGGTTTGGGCGAGGTGGTAGAACCACACATGAAGTCTAAAGTGGAGATGAGCATATCGAAACATGCACAATGTCATGTGGAATAGTAGCAATTTATATTACCCAAACCCGTCCCAATTAGGTTTGGGTGAGGCGGGTAGAACCATGTATGAAGTCCAAAGTGAAGATGAGCATATCGAAACATGCACAATGTCATATCGAATAGTAGATCTATTCATGTATGAATAGAATAGCATTAAAGGTAACTAATAAAATACTTAGTAGTTCATTTAGAATTCTATTACTCCGTATATTTTTATAAATCATATTGGTGCTGAAAACGACAAAGCCAAGTTTCTCGTGAAATATAAAACACAGTATATATTTAAAAGTAATACAAAAATATTATAAATGAAACAATATGAAAATTATATAAGAAGTTCGGATTAAAATAATATGCTCGGCTCCTCTTCTACAAAGCAGTCATCGTTATTCTTATATAATGCAGTCATTGTCAATCTTGCATCTTACCAGCATTTTTTCCCGAAAACAGATTTACTTCTATCACACGGTCTCCAAGTTTTGTTATCATCATCTATATGTCATTGCAAAGTATATTCGATGGGTCAATATTTCATAGGAGCATGATGATGCACTCTTCTTGTCAAAAAGAGTTTGTAATAAAAAGAAAATGACAGTTATATCAAAATAAGTCAAGCCGTCCGTTGTTTATTTTAATAATTGTTTAGTATTGTAATAAAAACAAATTGTTAATATAAAGTCTCCCTTTACTCTTGTTTATAAGAAAATAGGTTTAAACGGGAATATTTTGATGATAGGTGCATTTGTATCCTGTCGAAATTTGATACAAATCACTTTATAACGTTATTTTAAAAAAATATAAATGAAATTATTAAAATATGTCAAGTCGCCCGTTGTTTATAGTAATCAAATATAAAAGAAAAATATAAAAATAAGTTAAGTCGCCCGTTGTTTATTTTAATAAAACGAAAATGTCAAAGTGGGTCTCAAATAGTTATATTCGTTTTATCTCGTCCCCGTTAATTGTGGTAATAAAAACTATGTTTATAAGTAGGGATGTCAATGGGTCGGGTACCCGCCCATTAAGCACTTCCCAAACCCAAACTCGTTGAGATTTCGTATACTCATACTCGTTCCAAACCCGTTTAAAAATTTCAATTTAATACCCTTATACGGCTCCAAACCATCAAGTAATATCCGTTTATTACCCGTTAAACACAAATAAAATTAATAGTAATATTTTTTAATAAAAAAATTATAATTTAAACGTGTGTATCTCAATAAATGCTAACGAACGATATACTAAATGTAAAACAAATACTATCAAGTTAAATGTTAATAAATAACAAAACTAACGATATATGTTTTTATTTTATCAAATAGATTTTTTTGAGATATATCCTTTCAACATTGTATATATTAATAAAAATCTTAAAATTGCTAATAGTAATAATTTTTTTTTTTATTTTAAAAATATAAATATAGTTTTTATATACATGTGAAATATGGTATATATTTACCATATATATAATTGGGTTAGGGTAGTGGGTATCCAAATCACGAATTAACGGGACTCCTCAAGAAGACAAGCTTATCATTTGGGACGAGGCGCCAATGACTCATAGGTACTTTTTCGAGGCGCTCGATAGGAATCTGAGGGACGTTATGAGATCATCTGATGGGAACTGTTCGAAAGAACCTTTTGGTGGTTTAGTAGTTGTTTTAGGAGGTGATTTCAGGCAGATACTACCGGTCATCCCTAATGGATCTCGGCATGACATTGTGCATGCTTCGATAAAACTTAGGAAAATGACGGCAACAGCTGTGGACTGTATTGTCTGAAATATGCAGAGAGACTAATCTCTAAAAGGCCAGGGAACAAGGGGTTGGAAAACCCACAACAGTTGCTCCTCTACCGTCGACACATTGCAAGTACAATCTATGGCCACAGCACAGACGAAACAACCATTCCAGTGAATATGCAAGATTTGTTCAATGCATGATGGGGGATCAAAAAACACTTTCATTTTGAAATATGCTTATAATAGCTAGTGCATGGGATGCAAAAAACAATTACTCTCTGCTTTTTTTTTTTTTTTTGGATATATGGGGGTTACTGTACAAGCAATATTAGGGGACCTTATTAATTTTGTTATAAGTATTTTGAAATATGGTATGAAATATATAGTTTTCAAGTATTTTTATAACTTTTTTAATGGTACGAAATATCGTGTATTCGTACCATATAATAACATATATATGATGTTTAAATCCTGTAAAACAATATGAAATATACATAGTTTCCAAATACTTCTGTAACTTTTTTAATGGTACGATATATCATGAAATCGTACCACATAACCATGCAAACATCATATAGCATAACAGATATGCATAAAACAAAAACAAAAAAAAAAAAAAAATGTAAAAGTTCAAAATTTCAAACTTTCAAACTTTCTGTGTTCACAAAAAAAATCAGATAACTTGTCTATTCAAACCTATGAGGGTCATTGCAACGTTGACGTGTATGACCGACAACACCACATATTCCACATTTTTTGGGTTTTCTACGTCGTTTAGCACCAACTTGACTGCCACTAGCTTCTTGTCCATTTGTAATCTGCATTTGTATTAACTCAGTGCACGTTCTTTGATAATGACCAGTTTTATTGCAACGTGCACAAATGCGATTATCCTTTGTAGTTTCTCCGGCTTCCATCCTATTTACACGAGGACGTCCTGCTTGCTTTGGATATTTTGGAGTACCAACAACTCTTGACCTAATTATTATTATTATTATTATTATTATTATTATTATTATTATTATTATTATTATTATTATTATTATTATTATTATTATTAGTAATATAAATCACATAAGTTATTGAAGTAGCAAATATAATAAAATATTGATTTTCGACATGGTAGTACTATAATTTTAATATTTATAGATAATTGTATTTTTTTAGATAAATAATTGTATTTTATTATAATTAAATTGAATTTTTAGATAAATAGGAACGGAGAGCATAGGAAGCGCCACGTAGGCATGTCGATTAACGTGGTGCTCCGAATCCGCTTTGCTATTATATATAAAATGATATATAGGAAGAGAAGTGATATGCTAGTCACCTTATGCTAGTCACCTTCGTGGGTACCTTCGTTATTTTTTCATTTTAACATTATTTTGTTCGTTTTTTTCAATTGTAATATATTCTAATATCTTATAGATTAATATTGAAATCATTAGACCCCAAAAAAATATAAATATCAATGCTCGATTTGTTCGTTTTTTCTTCTAAGTTTAAAAAGTGTATAATAAAATAAATCGAGCTTTGATATTTATATTTTTTGGAATCTTATCCACTGGTGTGGAGTCAGTTGGGCAGCACCGAACTCGATCGTCGAACACTTTGATAGCTTCACGGAGCTCCTCGGAAATGCTAAAGCAAAGGAGAATATGAGTGGTCTTTGGATTTGTACCGTTTGGGTATGGTGGAAGTGGCGAAACGCGGTGAGATACGATCTCAAGGAGTGGATATTCCGAAGGATTGTGGAAGAGATCAAGTGTCGATTTTGGAACTGGTGCTTGGTTCGGGGAGAGGTGGATGCGAACTGGAACTTCGAGATATGGAACCGAACCAAATTATGCAATTTGTGGGCATGATCTTCCTTTTTATCTTGCCTGTTTTCGTCTGATAAGGGAGCTTCTTGCTGATGTTTTCCTTTCTTTTTTGGCTGCTGTTGAACATTTGTATTGAGGTCCCTACTGTGGCACCTCTTGTGCCTTTTCTTCTCTTTTAATAAAATTCATTTTATCCGACCAAAAAAAATAAAATATTTTTTTGGAATCTAACGATTTCAATATTAATTTATAAGGTATTAGGATATATTACAATTGAAAAAATCGAAAAAAATAATGTTGAACACGAAGGTGCCCATGAAGGTGACTAGCATAAGGTGACTAGCATATCATTTCTCTATATAGGAATGGTTCGTGTGCAAATAAATCCTAACGTGCTAAAATGCGAAAAATGCTTAAAATTATATAAAATCATGCTTAAATCAGTATATATTTATGCTTACAACACCATTATGCTTTTTAATGTACAAGTTCATGCTTAAACCTAGTCATGCTTACAATATCTTATAATCATGCATAAATCAATTACAGCCATAGATCAAATTAAGATCAATGGTTCAGATCTATTCCTATTTCTCACACCAGGACTTATTTCTATATGATTCATCATCTATATATATATAGTAATTGATTTAAGCATGATTATAAGGTATTGTAAGCATGATTAGGTTTAAGCATGAACTTTTACATTAAAAAACATAATGGTGTTGTAAGCATAAATATATACTGATTTAAGCATGATTTTATATAATTTTAAGCATTTTTCGCATTTTAGCACGCCAGGATTTATTTGCACACGAACCATTCCCTATATATATATATATATATATATATATATATATATATTGGTTTTTTAATTTTATTTTTTTATTATTGTTTTGGACTTTTGGTTGCATAGGATGGAATAGAAAGAAAAAAAGACAGAAAAAAAGGAAGATATGTTTATAGCATCTCGTATTATTTAAACTACTACTATTCTTTTGACTATGTTACTTTAAAATGTAGACTAATCTTGTATAGTTATTTTCAAAAATTAATCCACATCTCACTCTATCAAGGTGTTTTGATGTTATCTGCGATACCGTAATAATTATTCACAAAATGTTCGTGAAAAAGTCATAATTTTCACAATGACGCAAATAATAATCTGAATGCTACTGTGTAGATTTGCATATCAATAATATCCAATAAGGAAATAATAAGAGTATACAAATAGATATTTCCGGTCTCTCAACGATAGTACCGGTTGATACGACGTACCCTGCTCCAGGATAGTATATAGGTCGCACCAGTGGCGGATCCACTCATTGAGGGCAAGGGGCTTCAGCCCCTACCCAATTTATTTTCCTAATTTTTTAATACTATAAAATTAGGGAAATTTGATGAAATTATGCTTCAGCCCTTATGGTTTTGACGTTACGGAAGAAAAAAATAGTTAAGGGTGAACGATGAGAAGGGCTGAAAGTAGAGAGAAATAAGTATTCAACTGAAATAAATTTTTTGAAACTAGCGAAGCCCCTACTATCAATTTTTTCTGCTTCCACCATTGGGTCGCACAACTTAAAGTCTATATCTACTCCGTTTTTCCTCGACCATCGAGAAGAACCTAATTCAGGATTTAATTACATGAATAAAAACCATAGCCTACAATTCTTTGAATAACTATACTAGACACCCTGATTGACTCAACTCAAGTAAGGGCATATAAATATTACAATACCAATTTGAACAATTAGGTTGTGTTCACTTTGATGCGAAAGAAAATAAGAGAAAAGAGAAAAACACTCTATAAATTTCACCCATTTTCTCACATTTTCTATTTTTTTTGCCTTCATTTGCACTACAGTGGAGAGGAAATATTATCTCTCCAATTTGGTGTTGTAAATATTTTCTTCACTTTAAAGAGTAAAATCCCCCCATTGATAAAATGTGAGAAAATGTGAGGAAATATCTAAAATTTATAGAGTAATTTTTTTTATTTTTTTTCGCATAAAAGAGAACGCAACATAATAACAATAACTAACATACGCATGAATTTCACACTTTCACTTCTATATTTTCTATATAGATTATTTAAATCAATTAAAACATGAAGATATTTATATTTATACACGCGTAATATTTATTAAATTAAAATTCGTCTATTTGGGTGTGCTTCGACTTTTATAAGGATGTTGTTTCTTTAACTTTCGTGGGCGATGTGAAAGTTTTAGAAGTAAGAGTGATTAAAATATATATGGTCGTCTATTTGGACAATGTGTGAAGCAAAATACAAATTTACTAATCATTTCGAAATGAATAAAAGTATAAAAAATATAAATATATATTCCCTCGGCCATGAAACAATAGTTCATATTTTTGTATTAGGTTGTTCCATATTCAATGGCGGATTTAGAAATTTAACTTTAAGGTTGCGTTCTCTTTAATGTAAAAAAAAATGATAGAATGGAGAAAATCATCCATTAAATTCCACATTTTTTTTTCACCTTTTATCAAATTTTATCAACGAGGAGGAAATTGGAGAAAATATTTGCAACACCAAATTGCAGAGATAATATTTTCTCTCCATTGTAGTGCAAGTAAAGGGAAAAAATAGAAAATGTGCAAAAAGGCGAGAAATAAGGAAGATTTAAAAGGTGAATATATTGTCTTTCGCATATAAAAAAACGCAACCTAAGGGTGCTAAATTTAAGAATTTAACGAAAATAAGGGTGCTAAATTATAAAAAAATTCTTTAAATATTTCTTTGTGTAAATTTCTTGAAAAATTTGTTCATGGGGTGTTGGTGCTCACCACAGCTCCTCCCTAAATCCGCTCATGTCCACACTAGTTGTCTACTTTTCTAAAATCGAACAAGATAACTATTAAGTTTGATTGCGGATTCCTTCCTTTTCAACATAATCTATCAGACCTAACAATCCGTCAAAAAAAAGAAATTGAAGTACTACGACGAGGGACGGATGAAGTAAGAATTAAACATTTCGAGAAAAAAAAGCCTAAAAACGTTTCCATTTTCTAAAAAAGAGCAAAACTTTATATTAGAACATGAAGCATGATTTATCCAAATTGGGCTTTTGATAACAAACTACGTGGGTTCCATTAAAATAACAAAAGTCCAAATTTTAATCGATTGATACGCAATTTGTTACTTCTTTTAAGGTAACATTAAAAGTCGAAGAGACATATCAGCTAGAATTTCTAAAATCAAATTCTAGTTTAATTGGCAAAAATTCATATTAATATAATAGTAGTATAAACGTACAAGCAAAGAATTTTGCATTTTAAATAATTGCCAAAAATATTAGTATGAATAGAAATCACAATCAGTTGATAATTGGAAATAAATGACAAGTGTAAAGTATCTTGTAGTATAATATAGGACAGCTACTTGGATAGTTAAGCTTTTGGAATATCCAAAACTTCCAATCATAAATTAATCATTTTGTTTTTGTACTTAATCTCTAAATTAATACTCCATCAGTCTCATGCTAATTGTCCACGTTTTCTTATTGGGATGTCCCGTTTAATTGTTCACTTACTTAAAGTGGAAAAGTTTTACTCGCACAATCAATATAATATACACTCATGTATCTCTTACAGTCTTGATTATTGTGCTATTTCCATTGTGTACAATGGGACGGATGGAATATTTTTTTATATATATTTTTATTCTTAATGATATTCAAATTATACCTACCGACCCAGGCTCAATTATTGTGGTTCAATTAGTCATCTTTATTTTAATTATCGTAAGTAACATTCTAAAGTCTACTACTACAAACAAAATACCGACGTTTGGCGCTGTGAATAAATGAATATTCCAACACATATATTCCACTTGTATTCACGATAGTAGTTACGATAAAATTTTATGTAATATACAGATCAAGTACAAAATGGGTGTTTTTCAATTACAAAAAACAAATACTATTTAATTTCATGTGTAACAATAATCCATCAATCCATCGTACATCATAGTGAATTGTTAATACGATTATAATGCATTGGTTGCTATAATGTACTCTCAGTTTATTTTTAGTACACCTGTTAATTTGAAGTGTTTATTCTATTATACTCCCTCCGTCCTTTTATAGATGTTACATTTCTTTTAGGGCGCGAGAATTAAGAAATGATGAATTTGTGTATTAAAGTCAAAAGTGCATGTGCAGAAAATGTTTTTTCTTTTAATTTTTTACCAAAAAGGAATACGTAACATCTTCCGTGGGACGTACCAAAAAGGAATACGTAACATCTATAAAGGGATGGAGGGAGTAATTCTTTTTGCATAATACTCCATCTTTCCCTCGCAAGATGGTACGTTTAATTTTGACAATTTCTAGCGCGTTTTTCCACGTTTCTTGATAATGAGTTTTAAAAGAGATTTTTGAAGAATTTTTTCTTTTGCGGGATAATACAACTATCATAGTATCCCGTGAAAGAAAAAAACTCTTCAAAAATCTATTTTAAAACATATATCAAGAAGCGTGAAAAAAATTGCTAAAAATTGCCAAAATGAAACATACCATCTTACAAGGAGGGACATATGAATTATTATGCAAAAAGAATTATATGACAAATGATCCTAAGTGCTATAATAGTTAATAGAATAAGTCCATTCCACCAATTTTTTTCCCTTCATGTTGTTACTCCTAAACAATTACTATTAAAGTATTGGAATTTGAGTTGATCGTGATGCAAAAGTTATCCTTAGCTAATGAAATTGTAGGAAAAATGTCATTTCAGAATCTCAAATTAAAATCTTTGAAAAGTTTGAAACTAAGTTGGTCGTAGTACGTTACTCTCTCTATTTTTTTATTTTTTTTTCACTTAAACTATCGTCCATATAATAAACGAATGGGTTATGTTTAGAAAAAAATAGAGGGAGTACTAAATTATAATAGTCAGATAATGCAAGTCGCTATTATCTCATGTGTTACCAACTTTTATACTCCCTCCCTCACCTGTTCCTTAAACTGTACCAAATGGATACGAAGATTAATGACTGTGAGTGTTACTTTTTATCTACTTATTTTTATACGATTAATTATTTATATGTTGAAAAAGACTCAAGATGATTGAGACATCTTGATATTAAAAGTGGCTCAAATAAAAAGTGACAGAGAGAATATATATATTTTTCAGAATAGATCGAAATTATTTTATCCTTGAATCAAATCAAAATTAATGATACTTTGTTCTTGTGGGCTTTGGTCCATTCTTTGACTTATGTGGGTTTGATAACTAAAACTTTTAGGGTAATTCTAAACATAGCCCACAAATTACTCTTCATAACCCTTTAATTATAAAAAATATTAAAAAAAAAAAAAAATCTCTTATGCCCTCATAGCCCCAAATTCATCCTTTCCTCACAGCCATCTTTTGCAAATTTTCTTTTCCAGCGCTTTCTTCAACCCAGGCGAGAGGTTCCAAATCCCTCAATCTCCATTACTTCAGGGACCTTCTCGAAAGAGACTCATCCTGCTCTGAAAAATTCTTTCGATGTTTAGGCATAAAATAAATCCAAAAAATTATCAAGTTCGGTAGAAAATTGGGAAAAAACTTGATGGTCATCTCTCACCAATTCGCCCAAGTAAATTGACAAATACGTATATAATAGAAAATTTTAAATTGGGAAGAGTAAAATTGAATTCGTATATTATTGGGCAACTTTTTTTAGTTTGCTTTCTCCTACGGGTCAGTACCTCATAATCCACCGGCGGTGATGTTGGTCGGTTAAATTCTTTGAATTAAAGCTTTAGCCATAGGAGAATTAATTGTCAAAATAATTGATTAATTTGGAAGAATTTATGGTGATCGAAAAAATAATGAGTTTTGGATTTGATTCTCGGGTCGCCAGAGCAGCAATTTGTGGATGAATGGTTGGGGCTGTACCGAGAAATTTCAGTTGGAGAAGAGTGACGATTCGGGGCCATGAGGGCATAAGAGTCCATTTAATATCATTTAATTAATATAATAATCTAGGGGCTATGCAGAGTAATTTTGGGGCTGTGTTTAGAATTACCCAAACTTTTAAGCCCAATTTTAAATGTTTGGCCGATATTGGTTGATATATGGCGCCCTGAAATATAAACGGGTTATTATTACTTATCCACTTATTGTGCCAACGTTTTAATTTTTTTCTATAATAATGTTATAATGTTTTTAATATTTATTATAAGGTTCTAATGTATGTAGTAGTTTTAACGATAGTATCCTTAGGGCATCTCCAACCCTACTGCAAATTGCAAAACTGGATTGAATTTGATGCCCAACCCCACTGCAAATCCAAACTTAAAATGCGTTTTTTCTGAACTTTCTCTCTCCTCCAAACGCAAATTTGCGTTGCTACTGTACATGAATCGCAAATCACTTTATAGTTTTGAAAAAATGCAATTGAATCCTTCTGCTTGTATTTTATTGTGTTTGTGGATGGATTGCAGAAATTAAAATAAGAGGAAGAAGAAGAAGAAGAAGAAGAAGAAGAAGAAGAAGTCGCCGCAATCGCCGCAGACAAGAAGAAGACGCGCAGAGGAAGAAGAAGAAGAAGAAAGATGAATTGAGATTAATTTAGGTTAATGGTTGTTGGGCTAGTTTATGTTTGGGAAAAAAATACATTTTGGGCCAATTTTTATGGATTAATTTTCAGACCAATTTTAATTAGTTTAGGGTTGATTAAAAAAAAATTAGGCCAATTTATGGATTAATTTTGAGGCCAATTTTTATGGGTTAAAATTTTTATTTAGTTTATGGGTTTATTAGCATTACGGATATATACTTCTTCTTCTTCTTCTTCTTCTTCTTCCTTTTTTTTTTTTTTTTTTTTTTTTTTTTTTTTTTTTTTTTTTTTTTTTTTTTCACTTTTCCCTATTCGAATGAAAACCGAGGAATATTTGATTAGTTATAATTAATCAAACAAACCATGAAATTTGTGGGAACAATATACTAACTCTGAAACTTGATTCTCAATTTCATTTATTAAGTTGTGTAATCTTCCTTTATTTAATGAGATAATATATGTTTTTACCCCTTTTGAGTTTGTCAAAACAATATTAGGTATGGAATATAGTTTACAATAAAAACACCCAATTTTTGATTTGGATGGACAAAAATACCCCTATCTTTGATATTATTATTGTCCATTCTAAAATCTTCTTTCTGAACTTTATTTTTGTCTCTGCAAAAAAACGAGTTCTTCTTTTCTTTTCTCTTCTCTTCTCTCTCTCCCTCTCTCTCACATACTCTATTCCTCTCTCTCACAAGCAACGGCAGCCTCCGGTAGCGATGAGACTCGCTTCCAGTAGCGATGGTGTGTTTGTGGCGATGAAGGAGGCGAAGAAGTGGTTGGGATCGAGCATCGACGGCGGGATGTAGAGAGAAAAATTGGGCCTAAATTTAGGGATTTCGATTTCGGCGGAGTATGCGTTCTCGCGGCGGCGGAGGTGGGAGAGGGAGGTCATGAGGGAGAAGAATCGAGCGGAGGTGGTGATGAGAGTGTAGATCGGGAGGGAGAGGGCGGCGGCGAGGTGGCCGAGGACGGGGAGGTCGGCGACGAGGGCAGAGGGAGGCGGCGATAGGGAGGAGAGTAGGGGAGGTGACAAAGGATGGTTGCCCTTCCGACAACGCACCTTCTCTCCGATTCTCTTTCTCTGGTTCGTGCGATGGCCGCTGACGCAGCTGTCTCGTCGCTGTTAAGAAGGTTCAGATTCAGAGAAGCAACGCGGTAAGCCTGCGTCTCTCATTTGTGTTTTACCATTTTTTAGTTGTTCGATGAGTTGGATTGAGCTCTGGCTCATGTTTGGATCTTACTGTTTTTTTGCTTGAATCGCGAATTTTCTCGATTTTGGGTGGAGATTGTTTGGATTGTTATAAATTCTTCAATCCGTCTCTGGTTTAATTGCACTTTGGGTAGAATTAGTGTGCTAGCAATTTATATCTATTGATTCGGAGCATTTTCCGATTGTTGCTCTCATACGTAATTGACGATAGAGAGGGTTTGGTGTGCATGAGCTAATACCTATAGACTCAGTTTCATGGAGAGTCCTTCTGGAATTAAGGTACTTGCTATCGTTGTCTTGATTTCTTCTGCGATTACTACTTGATGTGAAGAATTGTTGAGATGTATTTGCTTTGATTTGAATTTATGTTTCCAATTACTTTGAACTGATATGGAGTAGATTTTAAAATCTGATTTATTTTCAGAGTTCGTACATTTGAAGGCTTAGATACTGTTCTTCTCGACATAGTCTGGTGTACTTATGATATGATATAATAACATGTTTTGTTTACTGCTGATTCTTCTCAAATTGTACTCTGATTGAATGATGCCATGGTGGCTTATCTTAATGGTAAGAGATCGTTACATTGCCTAATTCGGTTCTTGTAGTAAAGTGTGATTACTTTTATCAATCTCCTTGTTTGATTTATAAAAAGCTCAGCGATAGGCTGGTTGTTAATGTTTGGTTGACATAAACTGGGGAAGAGGATTCGGTTTAATCAAAGGCACTCAACTCTGGGTACTTCTTATATGCTGGAAAATTGGGGAAAGGGTAGTGGGCATTAATGTGGTGGATTTTGTATCTATGGTTGAGGAGCAGTATGACTGGATCTCTTTAGAAACTATGCATGGATATGGTTTCTGGCACTCAGATCTTTGATGAAGTTAGAAAGGAATACAAGTACTAAAATCTTAACATGACAGATGTAGGTAGAATTAGTGTACTAGCAATTTATATCTATTGATTCGAGCATTTTCTGATTGTTGCTCTCATACGTAATTGACGATAGAGAGGGTTTTGGTGTGCATGAGCTAATGTTTCTTTTGGATGCTGTAATTTCTCGCTGCTACTTCGGTCAATGTTAATTCGTTGTTTGACGATTTGTTTGAAATGTGGTTGATTTGCAAGGATCAATATATGAGAAGAGAGTTACAAAATTGCTTGTTTCGTTTCAGTTATGAAATTTGTTCTTGCTTCGTTTCGTCTATTGCTCGATTATCTGAAATATCAAAAGTATAGAATGGTGTGAAGCTTCATGATTGATTAGTGTAGCATACCTTGTTCAGTGTTCCTACTGCCGACTGCAACTCTCTATCCCTCTCTCTTTCCTGATTTTGCAATTTCGACTCATTTACCTAATTTGTTGGTAGTGTTATTTTATACTAGTTTATAAGTCAAATTAGCTTGATTTTAGTCCCAAACTTTGACTGCAACTTATTGATCTTGTAAGATGTTGTTTATATTGTGCTTGGTGCAGAATGAGTTCCTTCTTTTTTGGCTTTTGATATTTAGTACATAGTACCAAATAATATAAATGTACTGCGTACTATAGTACAATTTGATATTTTTCGCTTACCACTTACCGGTAAATAGTACTAGATGACATAAATGTATTGTGTACTACAGTTACACGTTTGATTTTGCTGAATTTTCTGTTTGTTTTCTGTGAATTTTTTTGATTGGGTTAAGCGAGTAGATATTTATTGGTAACTTAGGAGATGTTGTTCGTGATGAATTACTTCGGTTTGATTGTGTTGTTTAGTGTATGGGTTTTGCTTGAAATGCTGTTCCGATTGAATTTGAATGTTATAAATCCACTCAATTTCCTTGATGTAAAGAATCAGCGAAAGGAGTTCTGTGACTGTGTGTGATAGAGCTAGTGTGTTTTAGCTTTATATTATTTGTGGAGTGATTTTGGTATTATATGTGCAAAATTGTTTGAGATGCTATTTAAATTGAACGATGCATATCACTCGACTTTCATTCCGTTTGTTTGATCTATTGACTCGTGCAAAGAGTACTATGAGTGTAAGAAACGGTGGATTGAAACTCAATGTTGATTTTGATATGCTTGTTAATGCACTTTTGACATATTCCTACTTAGAAGCTTTGGAGGTTTCACTTCTCTTATCCCGATTTGGGAACTGGCAGATTGATGTCTGTAAATTTGTGGATTGTGCTGAAGGCTTTCAAGTATATATTGAGTAAATCATTTTTTCAGTGAACCTAACATTTTGTGTTTTACTGAAAACCATAGCCTTCAACAATGGTTTGAGTACTGTCCCAATTTGAAGAAGAGGAGTTGTCCTGTATGCAATGCAAGTGTCGGGCGCCTTTATTTCCAGTCAGTTAGGGATTCAAATGATTGCATTTCCCAAAAGCCACGTAGTTGTGAGCAAAATCCTGAGGAATTGCAGAATGAGGTCAACAGGTTGGAGGGAAAAGTTGCAGGCCTTTCTTCATCTTTGGAGCGACAACAGAAAGACTTCAAGGAAGTTAAAGATGAGGTAATTCAGACATATCTTGCAGTCTTTATGTTGCTCCATCTATATCTAATGCCAGTAAAATTATTGTCCATCTAATGCTGAGCTCTTCTGTAGCTCCTCAAGTGCAGCGAGCAATTGAAAACTGAGGTGGCTCTGAAAGTTGAAGCTCAAATTCGGACATCAACCAGTCAGCAGTTGCTTCGCGTGAAATCTGAGGTAAGCAGTATGTTCTGCATAATCGAGATGTTATGAACATCAATAAGTTTATCGTAGGCTGAACTACACCTTTTGCTGTAGTTTCTGGATGTTTTACGAGTTCATTAAGCCTGTGGATCATTGTGCAGGCGCTTGACAGATCAACTTCAGAGTGCACGAGACTTAAGGAGAAAATTTTGGCATTGGCCAAGGAACTTGCAGCATTTATTTCCCAGAAAGATAGTACCAAATAACATAAATGTACTGCGTACTATAGTACAATTTGATATTTTTTCGCTTACCGCTTACCGGTAAACAGTACTAGATGATATAAATGTACTTTGTACTTGTATTTATCGAAATATATTAAAAAACGGTAAAAAATTGAAATGAAAGGAAAAAAAAAAAAACTGAAAAAATTTCTGGAAAAAACGAAAAAAAATTTAATAAATAAATAATTTAATAAATAAATAAATAGATAAAGAAGAAAAAGGGAAAAAAAAAAAAAAAAAAAAAAGAAGGAAGGAAGGAGAGAAACACGTGTAGGGAGAAGAAAGGGGAGAAGGGAGTAGTCATGCGTTAAAAGTAAGGGTATTATTGTCCACCATACCAAAATATGGGTATTTTTATTGTAAACTATATTCCATACCTAAAATTGATTTTACAAAGTCAAAATGGGTATTTTCTTTTTTGCCTCTTATTTAATTATGTGTAATTTTCCTTTATTTAATGAATGATATTTTCGCTATCTTTATATATATATATATATATATATATATATATATATATATATATATAGTGGGGAGATCACATACAAAAGACAGGTTCCGTAAGAAATAAGAAGTGATCTGGACCATTGATATGTGTGATCTACGGTGTAGATTAACTGGTGCATTATGATTTTACTGAAAATGCATTATGATTGTATAGATAATGCATATAATGCATTGTGCATCATAGTTATGTATATCGTGCATTATAAATTATGCATAAAATGCATCATTTTTTATTTTTTACGATAAAACTATTTTGTACAGGATCTCACCCATATATATATATGTATATATATATATAGAGAGAGAGAGAGAGAGAGAGAGAGAGGAGAGATCAAATAAAAAAGACACATTTCGTAGAAAATAAGAAATCATCCAAACCTTTGATATTTGAAGATCTACGGTCATTTTTTATTTCCGTATTGTTACTTTTTATAGTAACCAAGGGATATTATTGTAATTCCCGAAATAATTGTATGCGGTTACCCCTTAATATAGGGATTTGTATTTGTTGCCGTTTTTTTAATTATCAAACTATCTCATTCCTTTTTCTTTTTTTTTTTTGCATTAAATATTAGTATTTTAACATTAATTTATGTATTCTTCATATTAGTGATGTCATTTACTATTTTATAATGCATTAAATGCAATAAACTAATGCATGATATTTTTTAAACTATAATAAAAACACAATTCCTGACAAATTTTGTTGTCATCATGGTATTATTAATTTCAATTAATTAAATAATATTACAACTTATAATATCGAACAATGCATAATTATGTATTTAAAAAAATCATTATCAATTCACGATATATATTAAACACATGCCTGAAAAATGATTTTCTCCTGTTGTGTAAATTATTTTATCGGAATGCATTATATATGCATAAAGATGTGACATCGCAAGCAAATTAATCATAAGTTTCAAAATGCAAAGGTGGGATCATGTGAAAAATAGGTGTGCCGTAACAAATTAAAAATAAAATATGCATTTCATGTCAAATATAATGCACGATTTGTACAATTATGATGCACCGTGCATTACGATATGAACAATTATAATGCATTGTGCATTATGATAAATTTTCTATATTATCTTAATGCATCAGCCATCATAATGCATGCATTTTCAATAAATCATAATGCACATGTTAATTTAGATCGTAAGATCAATGGTTCAGATTGTTTATTTTTATGATGCAATTATAATGCATTGTGTATCATGTACAATTATAATGAATTGTGCATTATGATATATTGTCTACATTATCATAATGCATCAGTCACCATTATGCATGCATTTTTTAGTATAATCATAATGCACAAGTTAATTTGGACCGTAAGATCAATGGTTCGGATCATTTATTTTTATAATGCATATTAAAGGTTGTAGTAATGCATTACAATAAATGCATTAAAATGGACTACGGATGCATATACATCTTATATCCCTATTTTTACGAAAGAAAAATGCATTAATTATAATCAAATGCATTATAATCTGTCAATATATGCATTATAATATTAAACGATATGCTGAAAATGTATGTTTTTTTTTTATTTTGATATTGATGATATTTATCTAATGTTTGTATATCGATAAATCTAATATGAATAATAAATTTTAAAATTGGAAATTAAGATTGCCACCATATCACAAAATTCACACCATCATCGTTTGTATACTATTTTATCCTTTTGTAATATATTAATTGCAACTTTCCATTTGGTTAATAATATAATATATTTATTCTCCACAAATCTAGGCCGTTAGATTAGTATTAATCAGCGGTTGATATTACTTCCTATTTCTTATTGTAAAGAGGTTTTTTACCAGATCTCACCCCTATATATATATATATATATATATATATATATATATATATATATATATATATATATAGGGAGCGGTTCTAATAGGAACCGTCCCTTAGGTAGTAACTAGGATCCACCGTCCACCGTAGATTTTATAGATTTGAACGGTTGAGATTTGATTGTAACAATATTTTTATTATAATTATACCCGTCATCTTTATTCTCCTCAATTAGCGGAAGGGTAAAATAATAATTACCATGTAAAATAACTAACAACCCATATATGTAGGGATTTAATCGTGAGTTGGAAAGATATATATTATCAATTATAGTAAAAATCAAGAATTATAATTAAAAATACACAAAGTACTACACTAGAAATTGACGGCTTGCATTCAGATATTGTAATATTGCTTGCAACAATATTTTTATTTTTCATAAATACTATCGAATTGGTATTTATAAGTTCCAATTAAATTGTTTATTTGCACTAATTTAAAATTGCTTATTTACACATGTTAAATTGCTTATTTGCACAAATTAAATTGCTTATTTTCACAAGTTGAATTGTTTATTTTGCTTGTTTACACATATTATATCGTTTATTTACACTAATTTTGAATTGCTTATTTAAACATGTTGAGTTGCTTATTTACACGTGTTGAATTGCTTATTTTGTTTGCTTATGCATATTGAGTTATTTATTGCACTAATTTTTAATTGCTTATTTGCACCCATTGAATTGCTTATTTCAACAAGTTGAATTGCTTATTTTGGTTGTTTACTTGTTAAGTTGCTTATTTGAACTAATTGAATTGCATATTTTACATAAACAGTATATTTTAGTTTTTTTTTCTTTGACAGCAAGAAACAGTATATTTTAGTTTTTTAATTTGCTCATTTTCAATAAAAATTACTACAACTATTTTGCATCACATGTTACACTTTCGAATTGCTTACTTGCACTAAACATATATGTCACATTTAATTCAAAAATTTTATTAGTCTCTAATTATTTTAATGTATTTGATTATGCGTAGGTTTAGGCGTACATATATGTTAATTAATTTAATAAATAAACACAAACATTATTTGCAAATTTAATGGGAAAACAAGTACTCTCATGTTTACTAAAGTTACGGCAAGAGTAGTTACAAGAATGTTTAAGTTTACTATTATAACCTTTTGATAAATAAAAAATGAATTATTGTGATGAAATTGCCTAATTAATTAACACCGTTGATTAAAATAAATTAAAGGTTGAGATTTGATCCTAGTTACTACCTAAGGATGGAGATCCCATTTGATCCATTCACTATATATATATATATATATATATATATATATATATATATATATATATATATATATATTAATAATTGTATTATTTTAAAATAATGTATCTTATATAGTATCGTTGAATGAAAATCTATAGTGGGCCTAAAATGTAATATTTAGAAATATGTGGATGTAGTTGTAAAAATATTAAAAGTGTGGTGGAAAAGAATATTCTTTTTGGTTTGAGTTTGAGTTTGAGTTTTTAGGTTGGAGATAGATTACTGTTTGATGTGACATAAACTGCAAAATATGTTTTTTTTTTTTTTTTGTGTGTGTGTGTGTGTGTTTAAGGGTTGGAGATGCCGTAACCAACTTCGGCCACCTTCTGCTAATGTGGGTCACTAGAAAATCATGTTAGACGCGCATACAGATTTTAAAATAAAAATAATATTTAAAAACTTAAAAATAAAACAAAAATTAAATAATTAGAAAAATAATAATAAACTACGTGGATTAAAAAAATAAAAAATAAAGATTGAAAAAATTAAGTTATTAGAAAAATTAATAATAAAAACCTTGATTTTATTTTTTTAAAGTTTTTAATGTTAATTTTTTGTATCACTTTATTTTAAATTCTACGGGTACATTGGGCGTGACTTTTGGATGATCCACGTCAGCACAAAGTTTGCAAAATTGTGTATAGTACACTATCATAATAAAATATTGTATAAGTTAGAACATTATTACAAAATTTGAAATCAAGCATGCCATTGGGGACTGCGAGAGCTCCAAAAGTCCAGGCCCAGATGGCTTTTCCATGGAATTCTTCAAGTGTTGTTGGGATATAGTTAAAGATGACTTGATCAGGTTCTTCTCTGAATTTCACGCCAATGGTAAGCTCGTTCGGGGGAGCAACCCTTCTTACATCACTCTGATACCGAAGAGAGAAGCGTGTAATAGCCTCAACCACTTCCGGCCAGTGTCTCTGATTGGGAGCACGTACAAAATTCTCGCGAAAGTCTTGGCTGAGAGGTTGAAGTCGGTGATCGGAAATCTGATTGGAGAAACTTAATCTGCCTTCGTTAAAGGCCGGTTTATTTTGGATGGGGTTGTGGTTTTAAATGAAGCAATTGAAGATGCAAGGAAAACCAAAGAAAAAAGGTTGTTCTTCAAGGTTGATTTTGCCAAAGCTTTTGACTCAGTTAGTTGGGATTACTTGCTGGATATGTTGGAGAAGATGAATTTTCCAAAAAAGTGGGTGGAGTGGATACAGGAATGTATTTGTACCGCCAAGACCAATGTGCTTGTGATCGGAAGTCCGTCTGGGGAATTTGCGTTGGAGCGTGGCATTAGGCAAGGAGATCCTCTTTCGCTCTTACTCTTTCTCGTGGCGGTGGAAGGGCTTAACTTGATGGCTAAACTGGCTAGGATAGAGGTTTGATGAAGGCAACTGAAGTGGGTAGGCATCGAGTTCAAATTTCTCACATTCAATATGCTGAAGATACCATGTTTATCGCCGAGGGAGGGAAAGAAAATGCCTTGGCAATCAAGTGGCTCTTAAAAAACTTCGAGTTGGCCTCAGGACTTTCCGTCAATTTCGAGAAGAGCTGGGCTTATGGGGTGAATGTGGGAAGGGAGAAGATGGATGAGATAACCGGTGTGTTGGGGTGTCGGGTCAGAGAACTTCCAATTCCTTATCTAGGTTTGAAGGTGGGGGGTAGGTTACTTGGAGCTGAGGGTTGGAGTGGTGTTGTTGAAAAGGTGAAGGGAAGGATTAGGCGGTGGGATTGTAAATCTATGTCGATGGGAGGAAGGATCACTGTGGTTAAGTTAATTCTCTCGGCTTTACCTGTCTATGGGCTTTCGATGCTTCCACTTCCCAAGAAGGTTACACAACAAATTAGAGGAATTCAATGCAATTTTCTCTGGGGTGGAGACGAGGGGGCAAGGAAAATTGTCTGGATCAAATGGGCAAGCTTGTGCTGCTCCAAAAAAGAGGGAGGATTGGGCTTCAAAAACTTGATTTCCTTCAACCGCACTCTCCTTTGTAAGTGGGTGTGGAAATTTTTGACAGATTGTGAGAGTCTTTGGAAGAAAATCATCATCTCCAGACATGGCGAGCCCTCTTGGATGAGGAACGGGGTGGACGACTTTAGACAGAGAGGCAGAAGGTCGGGATGGTGGAGGAAAATTTCGTCTAATGTGGAAGGCGAGGATGGGCGTTGGTTTTGGGATAATTTGGTCAGAAAATTGAGGGACGGCAAAGGTACCGAGTTCTGGGAAGGTGTTTGGGCGGACAAGAGGCCTTTGAAGGTTATTTACCCTCGTTTGTTCCACTTGAGCTCAAATCAAAAAGGCTCTGGTTAGTGATATGGGTTTTTGGGAACATAGGGAGTGGAGATGGAAAATTGATTGGAGACTGATCGCACTATTTTCTTCCACACAAAATAGGTGTAATATAAAAACCACGAGTATCGTATCCATATGGACTGATGTATCGAAATCGCATACAATACCTCTACTTTAGAATTAAACTGATGTCTAAGCTTTTAAGAGTTTAGGAATGTGGTATTTATACTAGACAACTAAATAAAAGACTCAATTAATCAAATAAGGAAATAAATAAACTAGGCAAATAATTAATCAAAGAAGAAAACTTAGCAAGCAAGCAATTAAACAAATAAGGGAAGAAATCAATTAAGGAAAAGTGTTGACTTTAGGAAAGCCTACCTAATCAAATATATGCAAGCAATTAATGAACACAATTAACCAATTTAATCCAATCTAAATGTGATACATGCAAAATAACCTACACCCTGATTAAAGCAATGCAAGTCGTCACCTAATAAGACCCTAATATCCTCTCGGACTCATAGAAATCAAATCAAGTGCAAAATAGAACAAGTATCAATGATATAATCAACTAGGTTCAACTATGACACCCAAATCAATTATATATAAACATATGATAATTCAACTTCAATTAAGACAATCAAATCATCATACCATGTATTCATGAGATCTATTATGCAATTATCCTATCAAGGCATAAACACATAACTATGCATACATAATTAGTGGCCAATTAATCATGCATGAGAATAAGCACCATAAAACATGCATCTAGATTGGAAGGCTAATTATAAACAAGAACACTCACATAAATTCAATTAGGCATTCAATCCCTAAAATCAACTAAAAGATTTAGCTAGACATAATTAAAGCAAACATAAACACAAAGAATTGAAAGAACATAATTAAAGAGTAGAGTACGAAAAACTTGGAATTGAATCTTGAACGCGAAGAACTTCGAATCTTGAATAAACTTGAATAAAACTCCAATGTTGAACAAATATAAAAGCTGGAAATTTTAAAGAGAATTATGAAAAACTAAAGAGTGCTAATAAGAATTCTAGGGTTCACAATGCTAAACCTAAGGTATTTATAGAGTAGAAATTACAAGGAATAATAAGTGTAAAAGGAATCAAAATAAGTCTAAAAAGCCCGCGAACTAAACACGACCCGTGTCCCGACTCGGACGGCTCACTCGGGTGACTCGGCCGAGTGTGTGAGAGGAATGTTGACTCGGATGGCGACTCGGCCGAGTGGGGTGAAAGAATGCTGACTCGGCCGAGTGAATAGGACAGTAGGCTGACTCGGCCTATGACTCGGCCGAGTGACTGGCCGAGTGACCTTCCCGTACTCCGTTCTTCGACTCTCCGACTCTCCATTTCTTGGCTTTCTCGATCCTTGTCTCGACTTGGGTTATTTCCACACGAAAAGTACCTAAAAACACGACAAAATACCCAAAGCGTAATATAGTTCGAAAGGATATAAAACGATGCAAAAACACGAACTAAATCACAAAACGAGACCTAAAAACGACTCCAAAACACTTATAAAAATAAGTAAATTTCTAGTCTATCAGAGACGCATGCTGTGTGATACAGAAGAGGCTGGAGCTCAAGAATTATTGGGTCTTCTCCAAAATTTCTCTCTTACGGAAGGAAGGACAGACACTTGGGAATGGAGAGGGGCGACCGGCGGCGGTTTTTCTGTTAAAAAGGCTTATGAGGAAATTGAGAATCAGAGAAGGAGAAGTAGTCTGCTTAGGCGAAAGCTCTTGTGGCCGATCAATGTTTGGAGGTCCATTGCACCATACAAAGCCCAGGTTATGGGATGGAGACTACTGCATAACAGATTGCCGACTATCGACAACCTCCGTAAGCGCATGACTATTCCGTCGGAGGCTTGGCGTTGTTGCTGTTGTTCGGAGGCTGATAAATCAGCTCACCACTTCTTCCTCGAGTGCCCGGAAATACAGAGACTCTGGAACGCTATGACCCAATGGTGTGGGGTCAGTTGGGCTACTCCGAGAATGCTCGATGATCATTTCATTAGCTTCACGGAACTGCTCGGTGGAGGTAAGTTGAAAGACAATCTTGGCGGCCTTTGGATTTGCATTGTTTGGGTGTGGTGGAAATGGCGAAACGCGGTTAGATTCGAGCACCGGGAGTGGAATATTAAAAAAATTATGGAAGAAGTTAAATGTCGGTTTTGGAGTTGGTGCAAGATCCGGGGAGAGACGGCAACTTCCTGTAGCTTAGAGACATGGAATAGAGGCACTTTATGTGAGTTATGGAGGATTGTATAGTCTCGTTCCTTGGTACCCCTTGTACCTCTTTCGATCTTTATTTTTAATATAACTTCTTTTTCTCGGATAAAAAAAAATTACAAAATTTGAAATGTTAGAACATTATTGCAAAAAAATTGAAACGTTAGGACAACGCTTGGTAATAACACAATATAAATTTACTCCAAAAATAAATTATAAAAGATCCCTCTCCTTTAGGCCTCATAATATTTTTTTTTTAAAAAGACTGATTACGTAAGAAATGACAAATGATCTGAGTCGTTGATCTTTGGATGATCTACAATTCAGATTAATTGGTGCATTATAATTGTATTGCAAATGCATTAAAATGACTTATGCTTTATAATAGTAATGATGGTACATTATGATCAGTGATACATTAAAGCTGTACATAATGTTCATTACAACTGCCTACGGAGCGCATCATTTCTTTTTTCTTACGAAAGATTGATTTTGTTGAGATCTCACCTATAAGTTTGATTCATATAAAAATAAGTTTAAGCCATGATGTGAAGAATAGAAATAAACCTGAACACTTGATCCCACTAAAATCTAGAGTTAAGCATGCATGCATAACACAAGAAACATAAAATACTTTAAACATAAAATTTTATGAACACTAGTGTTTATTTACATGTGAACCCTTCTCTTTATATATAATAGGAAAAATTAGAAAAAAAAAAAAAAAAAGAAAGGAAAATAGTACTTCTCGCACACGTTTAAATTCACAAACATTTTATTACCTTGTGGCAGGGCTAAACACACTTCCCAGATATTGTGAAAACAATGCACTATCCTCTCCATGCTCAGGTGTAGCAATTGTTGTCGTCGTCAAACATTCACTCAATTCTCTTACAACAGTATGCATGTTTGGCCTCTTTGAAACATCCCTAGACACACACTCCAGAGCCAATTCTAGGACCCTCCAAGCAACATTAACATCATATTCATGTTGCAACCGACGGTCAAATATACCCCTAATGTCTCCGTTCAAAATGCAAGGAGCTATCCGTTGGGTGATGTGTGTTTTTTCTACTATGGGAGCTTGCCCAGTCATAACTACCAGCATCATTACCCCAAAACTATATACGTCCACTTTCTCTGTCAGCATATTTGGCTGGACATACCTGTTAGAAGCACACGTATTACACACATGTATGTAAAAAATCTGATACTCCGTCCTCCGAAGAGACATAAATGAGGCATTTAACTGAAATCTTTCTCAGAGTGGATTACTTTATTGTGTTTCTTACACTTTCATCTTGGAATTATATACTTACTCAGGGTCGAGGTAGCCTACGGTACCCATGATTCTCGCAGTTTTGATAGGGAAGATTCTTGACAGCCCAAAGTCCGCTATTTTAGGTACAAAATCCGTTGATAGTAGAATATTCTCCGGTTTGATATCACGATGAATTATCGGTGGATTGCAACCATGGTGCAAATACTCCAACCCTATGCTCACAAATTGTTAAGAGTTAATTTTAATAAGCTTGACAATTTGATAATATAAGAAAGATTAGAAATAGTCAACACTATTAATTGTATACAACGTTTAGTTATACAACTAAATGTTGTGTAACTAATTGGACAAGCTTAGTTTTAATGACTACAACCTTAGCATCAATGAATATTACAATATAAAAAAAGAATTGATATTATGACATGATCGATTGTGTGGTTTTATTGGTCTTGCGGTTGAGGGTCAATGTCTGAGACAAAAGGTCTGAGTTTCAAATAATTTTCATATTACATTGTTTAAATAAATTAAATAATACACTCCCCGACTTCAATTACACAAACTTCCTTTTCGATACATATCCAAAGAATTTGCGCTTTCTTTTCTGGACATCATATTTCACCATAACATCACATTACCTATCATGTTAAAACTCTCTCGAAATTGTGCAAAATAATGAGGGACGAACAAAAAGTGTATAAACATCGAGTGTGACAAAGTCGGTTTATTTATCAATTGATTTGAACTTTGAAGTACCTTGTGCTGCTCCATTCAATATGAAAAGTCTTTTTCCCCAGCTCAACACATTCGAATTACTCCCTGCAAAATATATTGTAATCAATCCATTTACACATAACATAACATAATATTTTTCATGTAATTTATGAATTTTCACCTAATAATTTGGTCATGAGATTTCCATTTTCCATCAACTCAAAGATGATAGCTCTGTTTAACCCTTCATTGCAATAACCAATAATCCTTGTTAAATTCGTGTGATGCACTGTTGCCAGAATTTTCACCTGCCAATGCACACATTTCCCTTATAGCCGATCACTCCGAAAAATCCGTAAAATTGAGCAAGTACTGCATACTTTTGTTTTAAGTACCTCGGATATAAAATCATTAGTTTGTTCCTCGGGTGAAACCTTAAGTACCTTAACCGCGACTTGGACTCCTTTCATACAACCTTGGTACACATTACCGAATCCTCCTTCACCAAGAACCCTTTTATCCCCGATCATATTCATTATCTCGGAAAAACTGAACTGTTTCAGTTTTGGCTCTAGAAAAGCACCTGCATCGTCATTCAAAAAAGCAAGTCTATAATTTTATAGTTGTCTATTTTATTTTACCCCTCACATAAATGAGAAGTTACTGACGGGAATGAGAGAGTATAAAGTCAGGTAATTCTTATATGAATCTTGCGAAATAAATTTTCTTTATCCGAAAACTAAAGACAACAAAAATTTATAGACCTGGTTGTTTTCTCCGAATGAACATGTAGTAGATTGTAGAGAGAAGTATGATTAATCCAATAAATCCAGCAACCGATGCCACTGCAGCAATAATTGTAGTAGTATTGTTTGTCTTGTCTTTCTTGCAACTATCATTCGCGCAATTGGTGTTGTCGAAAAGATCAGAACTACCATCATAGTTTTCAAATCGAGTCAAAAGTCAAGTTATGGCCCTGTAAACATCTTACTAATTGTGTTGCACTTCGTTGTCATTTTTTATTAGCAATTTGAACGAGAAATTTAAACCTTAGAGTGAGTGATCCGCTTTTCGATTTTTGAAGGAGGGCAGGGGGCAGTGCACCAGTGAAGTTGTTTCCTCTTAAGTATCTGCAGTTCAAAGCAAACCTCTCAACATTGAAATTTCTTAACGTAAGACTTTAAATGAAAAAAAAAAAAAAACTCACAGGTGTGTTAATGCAGGAAGGCTAGACAAAAACTGAGGCACCTCTCCTGTTAGATTGTTGTGTGACAAATCCCTAATTAAACCAAGGAAAATAATAAATAGTTTAATTTGTTGAAACAATTCCACCATAAATATATATGTAAATTAACAAGAAATTTAAAGACCGCATCACCGATGATCGAACTCCATAAACCCTACAGCTAAACCAACAAACGCATATGAAAAAATTCTGACTAGTGATATGGCTTACAATGACTGCAGCATGGTCAGATTGGATATAATTGGGGCTATAGTTCCAACCAATTCACTTGAGGATAAGTTCCTGCAAATGGAGTCAAAAAATGGATTAGTATTACCGAAATTAATCGATAAATGCGATATACTACCTCCATCCCACTATATTATGTGTGATTAGTTTGGACTGGAGATATGTGGTTATAATTAATTTTAAGGAGAGAGAGTTAATTGTAGCTATATATTTTTTACCATTTTAGAAAACATGACTAATAAGTGGGTTAGATGAAAATGGAAAGTTCACCTGATATAATAAGATGGAGACAGTATAAATATAATAGAAATTGTTGTAATTCTAGGCTTACAAGGAAATAATGTTAGGAGGGTCAAAGACATTATAGCTGCAGTTGATGCCAATCCATATGAAACTTTGGGGTAAGCATGGGTCTCCTTCCCAATTCCTACTTATTCCATATAATGATTTGATGCTATAGATTGCATCCGCTGCATATATGTTAAAAAAAATAAAATTATCGACAAGGCAATGTTGGAAATTAGTTTAATCGAAAATATACTGTAGTTCTTATAAAAAAATATCGAAATGAGAATGAGTAAAAGTATTAATTGAGATTCATAAATCTAGCTAGGTATAGAGGTGCCCACGGTTCCGGTTCTAACCGGAACTGAACCGCCGGTTATGGTTCCGCCGGGGGAGGAATCGAAACCGAACCGTCAAACACACGGTTCCGATTACAGTTTCGGAACTGCCGGTTCCGGTTCGAACCGTAACGGAACCCTCATTTTTTTTCTTTTGATTATTCCTAATTCATTGATTTTCAATTCAATTTAATGTAACACAATTCAATTGATTAATTGTAAAAAGAAAATGTAAGAAAATCTCTATACATAGATTTGTGAGATTATTTAAATATTTTTTTTTATTAATTAATCTTAAACCCTTGAATATTACAAGTTGATTTCAAAGGCCGAAGCTTGTTAAAACCTCCTAAATAAATTTTTATAAATATAACTTAACATTACAAAATTATAAATTTAGTTATATTTCTCAATGTATTAAAATAATTAGTCTAATATTATAAATATGTATGTAGATAAATGAAATATATATATATATATATATATATATATATATAGCGGAGAGATCACATAAGACATGTTCTGTAAGAAATGAGAAATGATCTGGACCATTGATCTGTGTGATCTACGGTGTAGATTAACTGATGCATTATGATTTTACTAAAATGCATTATGATTGTATAGATAATGCATTATTATGCATTGTGCATTATAATTATGTGCATCATGCATTATAATTATATGCATAAAATGCATCATTTTTTATTTTTTACGATAATCTTATTTTGTACGGGATCTCACCCATATATATATATATATATATATATATATATATATATATATATATATATATATATATATATATATAGAGGATGGATCATATAGAAATAAGTCCTGGTGTGAGAAATAAGAATAGATCTGGACCATTGATCTTAATATGATCTATGGTTGTAATTGATTTAAGCATGATTATAAGGTATTATAAGCATGACTAGGTTTAAGCATGAATTTGTACATTAAAAAGCATAATGGTGTTGTAAGCATAAATATATACTGACTTAAGCATGATTTTGTATAGTTTTAAGCATCTTTCTCATTTTCTCACGCAAGGATTTATTTGCACACGAACCACTCCCTATATATATATATATATATATATAGAGGATGTATCATATAGAAATAAGTCCTGGTGTGAGAAATAGGAATAGATCTGGACCATTGATCTTAATTTGATCTATGGCTGTAATTGATTTAAGCATGATTATAAGGTATTATAAGCATGACTAGGTTTAAGCATGAATTTGTACATTAAAAAGCATAATGGTGTTGTAAGCATAAATATATACTGACTTAAGCATGATTTTGTATAGTTTTAAGCATCTTTCTCATTTTCTCACCCAAGGATTTATTTGCACACGAACCGCTCCCTATATATATATATATATATATATATAGAGGATGAATCATATAGAAATAAGTCTTGGTGTGAGAAATAGGAATATATTTGAACCATTGATCTTAATTTGATCTGTGATTGTAATTGATTTAAGCATGATTATAAGGTATCATAAGCATGACTAGGTTTAAGCATGGATTTGTACATAAAAAGCATAATGGTGTTGTAAGCATAAATATATATTGATTTAAGCATGATTTTGTATAGTTTTAAGCATCTTTCGCATTTTAGCACGAAATGATTTATTTGCACACGAACCACTCCCTATATATATATATATATATATATATATATATATATATATATATATATATATATATATATATATATATAAAATTGGGACGGTTCCACGGTTCGAAATTGGAGAACCGCTTGTTAACGGTTCCTAGGGACAGGAACCGAAACTGAACCGCCGATTCCTGCGGTTCCTCCACCTGTTCCAAACCGCTGGTTACGGTTACAGTTAAAAATCGACGATTCCGGTTCATTTGGACACCACTAGCTAGGTATCTAGATAAATATTTTGTAAATGATTTTTCGAGTGGAGTTATGTTATTTATGACTAATAGCTTTTGTAAATATTGAGATGACAATATCGAATAGTCACAATTTATAGGAAAACGAAAGTAGAAAAGATCATACAAAAAATTTTAAGATATAATAATAATGTGTTCTATAGAGCTATAGAAGTTTGCCTCGAGTCCTACTATGTTATCTTCTATAATAACTCCAGTAAATATAATAATAATAATAATAATGATAATAATGATAATAATATAAATAAATAAATAAATAAATAAATAAATAAATCTGAATTTAGGCTAATGAAAACTTACTTAATAGTAGTAATGTTTTAATATTATTTTATTTATCAGACAAACACAATTCATGCACTTAGGTGATTCGAACCCCCAGCCTTTTGATTGGAGGAGAAGCATTAATGGCTACTGCGCTCCGTTGACTAATTAGTAATGTTAAATATAGGATATCGAACATGAGTAAAGTAACATATATATATACAACTTTTACCTTCAACTTGATGAGTTTGAGAATGAATAAGTAAGTGCTTGACTTGGTAAAGCTCAAAGGCGTTGAGCATAGCTGGGAGCTTCGAATTCGGCGTGTGCGCAATGGAGAAGTTATTTATGTACTCTCCAGCTCTGCTATACCGTGTCAATGTATTGCGATACTTTAGTACATAGGGGTCGCCCCATCGTATACCATTAACATATGTATCGATCTCTCTCGACGAATTTTCGACAAACTCTGCAAAATAAAGGTACAAGTAATAGCGGTTGGCGATGTTATTTGGGTTGACGGGTATAGTATACATACGGCCCGTCCCCGCTAGTTGATTCGCTGTTCTCATCACCGCCTGCGGAACGTAGAAGTTGTTTATGGGGAGGCTCGTCGTTGAACTCATGTTTATACTGTTGGTACTGGGTAGGTTACCCGTTTTCCATATGCGATCCAGAATATCGTCCTTGTACCTAGGCATTTAAAGATGTACAAAAGCTAGCTCCTTAAAAATAAACTCATCTACGTTACTTTATTTATTTAATTTTATATAATAAAGTTATTTTTATTATTGAATGTACCTGTAGTACTGTTCGGGACCCGTTGATCCCAAGTCCCAACGGTCCACGAGCTCGAGTGATCCGGATTCCATTTTGTACATAAGCATGGAAGGATCGAAAGTTCGTAGTTCTATTAGCGAAATAAAAGGCGTACCAGATCCTTTATTCGCCAAGCACAAATACAGATAATCCGAAGCCGGTATATGCAAGATTTCTTTTTCCTGAATCCCAATGGACGAGGTAATGTTCACCGTCATCCAATATTCAACTCCAAGATACACATCAAACTTCGGAAATGTATTTTCACCGTCATAATTCCCGTACATAAAAGTTACCCTCAACAATATTTTGTTACCTTTACCATGTAACGGTCTAAATGAGTAACAATTTCGACTTCCCTGAGGCCCCGAAAAGCTTCTTACACTTGTGAGTTGACGAGGTAAATTCCCCATGAATTCTGAAGAAATGTTCCTACCTTTGCCCGTTTCGACATAGTCATCGTCAGCAGTGTAAAACAAACCTGTTTGTGAGTCGTTATAGCCATTGCTTTCTAGTAGACCACAATCCAAACTTATAAAACCTGAAAAAGGAGAACAAACTTGATATTAAGCAAAAATATTTAATCAGTATAAATAGGATATATATATGTCTACAGTTGTCAAAATGGACCTAGCCCGACTCTGTCGTGCTTAAAGAAACCCGATGTAATCATATAAATTTGGGGGTTGGGGCCGGGCCAATCTCCAAACTCTCCCTCGAACTAGGTTCTGGCCTGCCCTTGGATACGTACACCAAAACCAATCTAACCAAAATTTGGCTCGTCCCGGCCCGGAAACTCCCCTAATTAGCCCTAAATATATCGTATTGATATAAAATTAAATCGATAAAATGAGTAGTATGCGCACCTTGTGGGCTCTGAGTTTGTGTGTGATGAAGTAAAACGCCAAATGCCAGAAGCAACTGCAAGAGAAGGTGCAGATGTTTCATCTTAGCTTTTGTGTTATCTATTTAGGACTTAGGTTAGGGGGTTATATATATACTATACTAGAGAGAGAGGGAGAGAGAGTGAGCCTGAGAGAGACTCATGTCATAGTTAAGAAATAGTTAGTTGGTGTTTTTATTAATGTAAAAAGAGGTGACATTAGATTTTATACACCATTGACTTTTAAAAAATAGAAAAAGACTTTAATAGTAGAAATTTTAAAGGTCGCGTTGTGGTGAGTTTGAATTCGGAATTTTTGACTTCGAAATTAAACTTCCTATTATTAGGCCAACACATATATAAAATTATAGGGATGTTTCACTATTCACTAATTAAGGGTACATCGTACCCTCCCTCCGACAATCTGAAAATATCAATTTTCCTAAAGGTTATTTTTAACGGCTTTAGATTCGTTTTCTAGTGATTTAAGTTTTTATAATATATTTTACAAAATACTCTATCCGTTCATTTTATCATAACATTTTTATTCAATAAATAGATACAGATTGAACAGTTAAGTGTCATAATAAAATGGACAGAGGGAGTGGTATCATAATACAAGGCATTGCCAAGTCATTTATATTGTTACTGTTATAATTAGTATTTTAAAATCGGATCGAACCGGTGGTTAAACTGATTGAATTATGAACCGATCATAATTTCAGTTATGCAATACCTTTTTTCGAATTCGGTCGGTTCAATTACAGTTCAATAAAAAAAAATTGAAAATCGAAAGCCTCTTCTATTCAATTTAAAACATTGGTTATGATTGTTAGTAAAAAAAATGAAAATGTTTAATTCACGCTTGGCATAAGAATATCCACACAAAGTTTAATGTATATGCTTCGTATATGTAAGCATATACCTATGGCTGGTGTGGTAATAACTGTTGGAAATATTGATCTTTTGATCAAATAAAAATAATTTATATTTAATTAATTTATTATATTAAAGATACTATAATATTGATCTACTTTTAAAGTAAAATATCGTGATATATTTACATATTTAAAATTAATTTTCGGTGTGAGATATAAATATTTTACAGGTTGGAGATGTCGTACAAATATATCTCTCGAATGAATCTACGTGAGCATGTCGTCCATGTATGTTTGTTCCATTTTAGATGACCCGTTTTCCTTTTTCGGGAAGTTCCATTCTAGATGGCTCATTTCATTTTTAAGAAATAATTATATTAATAAACAACTCCCGTTTATTAAAAACTACGCATTTCAATCTCTTTGACAATAACCACACATTTTAAACTAAACACTCCCTCCTCAATTCTGTAGCTGAAGTCTGAAGAAATAGGCCATCTAGTTAGTGACGAAGCGAGTATTATATTAAGTTTTCAAAAAATTTAAACAATGCCAAAAAAAAAAAAAAAAAAAAACGTAATCATAAAAATTGTCGACTTGATATTCTTATATCAATTACGTATTTCGAGTGTGCCTATAATGAAAGATGGAGATGTCCTGTCTATTTGATACTCTATTTGATTAACTCATTTTTAGAAGATGTCGGTTCATACTCACCTTTTCATCGGTTAAATGACTTATATTTTTCAAAAAATACGTATAAAAAAACGAGTCATTTAAAAAGAGAGGAACAAGTATAAAATATTAAATTTTTTTATAGATTTCTCAACTTCTTTCAACATTAAAATAAAAGTAGCTCCCCAATTTATATAAGTAAATACTCTCTCCGTCCCTTTGAAGTTAAGTCATTTTATTTTGACAATTCTGGTACGGTTTTTCACACTTTTTGATGATTTTTTAAAATGAATTTTTGAAGAATTTTTTCTTTAGCAGAATACTACAATAGTCAATACAAGTCAAAACGTACTAATTGGTGTTTAATTGTTTCGATTTTAGTTGTGTTTTCAAGTCTGTTTTCTTTATATTTTGATTGCTTTTAATTGTACTTTGCTATAATTTGGATTTTTTGTGAGTTTATGGTCTTAGGTATTACTTGGAACTAAAAGTGGAGAAGATGGATCGAAACGAGCGAATAAAGGTTGTTGAGCAATCATTGACCTCAAGTTCTAACCTCTCAAGATTTTAATGAAGATTCATTTTGGATTTAATAAAAGCATTATATCGAAGAGGGGTTCCATAGGAGCACGTAGGCGAAAACGGAGGTCAATTTGGAGTTCGGACGAGAAAGATACGCAAAAACAAGAAATCGCGCGCAATCGTCAAGAACTGGTATCTGGACGAGCGTCCAACTTTTGGACGACCGTCCAACTTGACGCGTTTTGAAGATTTCTTTCCTTTTTCGACTAGGTTTTGAGGCCTTATATATATGTAACCTTTTGGCACGAATTAGACAACCTCCTTAGTTAGTTTTTCTAGTAAAAATACTCTAGTTTAAATTTCTTATTGTTTTGTTATCGTTTTGGATTTACGATTCAAGTTTAAAGATTTAATTTCAAGTTCCTTTTGTTGGGAATTGTTAAGAACGAATATGTTAAGGGGGAACTTCTATGGGACACATCGTAGTGAGTCAAATAATTGTTTTGATTTGATCCCAAAACCCTCAAAGCGTTCTATTCCCAAGCGACCCATTTTGATGTAGAAAATAGGTTAGAATTTTTCTAAGCCTACTCTGTTAGGATGACTCTTTATTTTGCTTAGAATATAGACTTCAAAAAGTTCAAGTGAAGGCCACTCGCTTGAGTGTGTTTTTCCAAGCGAAGCAAAGTCTAGCGAGCTGAAGTGAAGAGTGCCGAAGAATAGCGAAGCGAAGCAAGCGCTACAGTAGATTCAAAGCGAGTCTGCCAAAGCGAAGCGAAGCGAGCGCTACAGTGTAAAGTCAAAGCGAGTCAACTCTGGTCAACATTTTCCAAGGCAGTCACTAGGGAACTTTGCTCCCAAGCGACTCACTACAGAAAGACTACGAAGAGACTCAAATCTAAGCGGACGCTACAACTTCAAAGCAAAGCGAGCCACTACCTACCAGAAAGCGACAACACAATTCCCGCTCCGAATTTGAACTTCAGTCAACTGGAGATCACCGCATTAATTACGAAATCTCCACGTGTCGAACGCGGAGAGGAGCAGCGGAGTTGACTGCCAGGCCGACAAGGGCGCCGCAACAGTACTGGGTCTCTCTAGTTACTGTTGAAATTGGATCTTAGCCATTTCCGACCTGTAGCCGTTGGATCTACGCCGTATAAGACAAACGAATCACAGCAGGCCACGTGGAGACGACGTGCAAGTGGCGGTTCACTTTTACTGTGATGACGCCGGACACATCAGATCCATCACCGCGCGTCCGCCGCCTACCTACAGGATCTTCACCGATTTTACTGTCTTGCCCCTGCCACGTCAGCCAAACCCTATCTCTATATAAGGGTGGAGTTGCAGACTGAGAAAACCTTCACAACTTTCAAACTTTGCCACTCATGTGCAAGAACTGAAACTCTCTGCAAACTCACGAGTCTCCCCTCTGTTTTCTTCTTTAAATCTCCGTTCAAACTCTATCATATTTCACCATGGGAAAGAAGCAGAACTCAGAAACGATGGAGCAGTTCCTCACCGAAGTCGACAAGCACATCAACGTCGAGCCTCATCTCGACCCAGTCGTCATCGAGGTAGATGGATTCTTCCATAGGGCCGTGACCACGGCCGGCCTATGGAAGTTCGTGACGGCGGTGCCGAAGAAGGTTTTGGCCAAGGCGGTGGGTGAAATCCTTCTAAATCTAAGGAAGGAGCAAAACACATCCTCCTTCACAGATCCACAGACCAGAAGGCCGGTGGAGGTGGACCTAAGCAACCTCATCGGCGTATTCAACTTGCCGAGGGAAGGTGGAAACTCCCTGTTGGAGTTGGGTTTTTTGGCCGGAGTTGAATATGGTCGATTTGCTGTCACCGGAGCAGAACCAAATTTCAAGGAGGCCAGTATCCGTTCAAATTTGAGGCCTCCCTTCAACCACATCTGCGAGCTCTTTTCGAAGAGCATCGCGTGCTACGTCGGAACCCTGGATACGCTGTCTGAAACGAAGCTGTTCGCCACCACCATCATCGTCGACAGCCTTACTGGAACCAGATTCAACTGGCATGGTTGGTTTCTCAACCAAATTCACGAAGCTGCAGACGACTTCTCATTCGTGAAAGGAAGCGCAGATCAGATTCTCCGCAAGGGGAAACTGAAGTTTTTCTCCAGACTCTCTGTTGCATTGGAGGAGCGCTACCCCGACAAAGTATGGCCGGATTCCGACGTGGCTGTCTACAACAAGCAATCGGTGTTCTATGACAAGTGGAGGAAGAAAAAGATTCCTATTGATTTGGGACTTCTAGCTGTAGAAGTGCCCGTTGCAGTGCCAGTCACCGAAAGGTGAGCTGAAGCGTCCCAAGCAAAGCGAGCCGCTTCACCAGGGAAGCGGGCTGCGCCCAAGCGAGGGAAGAAGAAGTTGAAGCGAGTCGCTTCCCTCATCCTGTCAAGCGAGGCGGAGGAGAAGCCGCTTGAGGATGTTGAAGTGACTCAACCCCAACCCTCACCTTCAAAAACACAAACTCCCGCACCCCAAGTCCAAATTCATGCACCCCAAACCCAAACCCAGCCACAACCAGAAACCCAAACCTCATCAACAGCGCAACCCAAATCCCAGAAATCACCCCATTCCCCATTGGAAGAAGAAACTGGTTCTTCTTTCCAAATACCCCCAGTCCCTCTACTACATGTTGACCCAGCTGAAGCCTACACCACATTCCAACCCATCCAAACCCAGCAAATACAACCACCACCCAAAGAAACCATCCACATAACCGAAACCACTGAAGCCTCATCATCATCCCTATCCCCCTCGACATCGGCAGCCACAGCCGATACCGCCCAAACTCCCGGTGCACTCTCAATCATCCCACCATTCGTCCCACCCTCCGTTACTGCGGAGATTCAAGCTATTGATCGCTACGTCAGGGATCGAGAGCAAGCTTCAGAAACTATTGCTCTCCGCTACTCAAATGTCCCGTGGACCAACGAGTTCTTCACCAAGACCGTCGACTTCCTTACGTATATCACTTTCCGCGGGACGGAGTACTACAAGATCTACAACCTCATGCAGGCCTTCAAGAAGGATGAATTGATTCAGCTGGAGGCCAAGCTGCTCAATTTCATTGGAGTGAACGGCTTCCATACCTTTCTTGATGGAACCAGCTTCTGGGACAAGCTGGATGCTAAGATAAAACAAACCTACCCAGATGTTGTGATTCCCAAGCGAGTGCCAACTCCCCACGAGCAGCAAATGATCAGAGATCATGCAGAAGATGTGGAGGCGAAGGAGGTGGAGATCTCCAATCTGCAAAGCGAGATCTCCAAGAAGGAGGAAGAGGTGAACCGGAGAGTACTGGAGGTCAAGAGTCTTCGTGAAGACTTTGACAAAAAGAAGGGAGAACTAGAGGCAAAGGTGGAGGAGAAGGGAAGGTTGTTAGAGGAGAAGGAGAAGGCGTTGGAGGCGCAGGTGAAACTGGTAGGAGACCAGGCAAAAACTATCACCGAACTCAAGGACTCGCTTGACGCGGAAAGGAGTCGCTTGAGGGAGGTTAATGCCAAGCTAGTCACTGTTGGCAAAGAGAAGGAGAAATTGGAGAAGAAAGTGAAAAAGCTGAAGGAGGAAGTGGAGAACAAGGAGGGAGATTTGATAATGAAGGGTAGTGAGTTGCTCAGCACTAAGAAAGCCCTCGACACTCTCAATAATGAATGAAAATCCTCAAACTTGAGAGAGAGGAGGAGAAGGGAGAGCTTGAAAGTCGAAGGAGGAGTGCGCAGGCCCTTGATCTGCAAAGTGCAGAATTGTCAATCCTACTTGAAAAGGTCAAGAGCCTGGGAGAAACTTACACCGAGAAGGTTGCTGCAGGTGTTGAATTTCATCTCTCTCTAAATCAGAGAGAGAGAAGCCTAGAGACAATGAAGGCAGAGCATGAAGCGGCCCAGGAATTCTGGAACTTCAATCTGCAGGAGGAAAGGAAGAGCATGAAGGAGCAGATTGAAGCGGAGCTGGAGGCTCGCTTCAGATCGGTAGAGTCACTGGAGAGGTTGATGCTCTCAGTGAAGGAGAGGGAAAAGCAGTGTGAGTACCTGCTCGAGGAAATCAGTGTCAAGACTGCAGAGTTAGTGCTCTCCCAGGAGCATACCTTTGCCGGAAAAACCGAGCGGATGCTACATACTATTTTCAACGCAGTCAACTCACTTCACAAATCCATCTCTGGAAAATCAATCACCATAACCCCTGGCAGTGATGATGCCAAAAGGGGGAAGGTCAAGTGAAGAAAGGAGGTGATAGAGGAACTCGAGGAAGTGGAGTTGGTGTGGAGAGGATGTTGGAGGGAAGCAGTGGTGTTGGAGGTGAAGGAACCATATCTGATCGGTGAAGATCGGTTCGCCCGAGGATCTATTTCGGAGATCTAACTATCGAATTAAACCTATCAGCTCCTATGAATTTAGTGTGGAATCATAGGGGGTTTATAGATCGATTACCTGAAGAAGTAGAGAACTCGCGAATAGATCTTCTGATCTGTATCCCTGCTCGATTCTGACGTTGGATGGACAACGAACCTCGGAATCAGCCACGGAAAACGGGAACCACCGAACTGTTACTCGCCCGGCCGCGCGTCTCTCTCTCTCTAACCTTAGCCTCCCTTTCTTGTTCAGAATATTTAAGTGCACTCGTATATTCTGATCATTAGGTTTGAACAAGACCTTGAGGGGGTATATATAGAGGAGACCAAGTGAGACTTGGGCTTAAGTTGCAGGCCAGGCCTGCAACTTATGGACTAGCCGTCCAACTGCAGTATTGGCGCCCTCACTGGGCCCAATTAAGTGGTGGCCCACTTATTCCTTATACTGTGGCCTGTTGAGCTTTTTGGGCCAGATCAGGGATCTACTAGCTGGTAAAACCGAGGCCTCCCAATGGCTAAATTCTCCATACTCAGCCCAGAGTATAATTTAGTCCATAAGTACTAAAACATTCCACTAGAGTAATAGTACTGAATTACCTGTTTTACCCCTGTTGAGTTCAGGGCTAGTATTAGACTTAGCGACCCCCATATTTAAGATATCCCACATCCATTGATTAACTTAGAGCTTCTGACTGCTCGTGTTATTCAACTTCTTTATATTCCTGAGTAGTACCATTCATACCTTATTCATCATACCGGAATTTAATCCACCTGCAGGGTTTGGTATGATAGTCCTTAATGAATTCCTCAGGGGATGTGATCAACCTGTTCTACCAGGATATGGTGCTCTGTTGCAGTTGCACTAAGAGTCGTACTAGTTATAGTTGCTTCCCAAGATACGGAGCATATTGAGTTACAGATGCTCTGAACTCTCACCATGGTAAATCAAAGAAGCAGACTATAACTATACACCCTTAGGACTCAACTAGAGTTAAGGTTCATCTTAAGTCACCGAGGTCTTGATTCTTTCTACATTCGGTCAGAATAGAAGAATACACCTCACCGTGATCTTATCAGTACACGCACGTACTAGTATAGACAAGTAGCCAAGACAAGCTACTTATGCAGCCTATACTACAGCCTAAACCGACAGTTATATCCAAAACTGTCTCGACTGTGATACCCTTTTATATCTCGTGAGGAACCGGCAACTATGGTCTTCTGTGATCTACAACACACCATAAAGCCTACAACTTTGAGATAATGGATATATGTTTGATGCATAGATAACAATTCATACTTAATCAGATAGAAGATTGTTAGTGGCTATGGACAACACATGCATACAAGCTAAAAGGCCTGCTTTCTAGTATACAAATCCATCAATCTCCCACTTATACTAAAGCAAAACTTTTAGTATATCATGTGACAAAAGGCAAAGTGTCTACAATCTAGCATCTATTACACATCTTCTCCCACTTATACTCAAAGTTTACTAGTGTGGGAGGCGCTCCAGTCCCATCCCTTCGACATGCTTGTCGAACACCTTGACTGGTAAGCTCTTTGTGAATGGATCCGCCAGATTATCCGCTGAAGGGATTTTCTTCACTTCTACTTCTCCTCTTTCGACGATTGCTCGTACGAGATGGTACTTTCTCTCTATGTGTTTGCTTGCCTTGTGAGCTCTAGGTTCCTTGCAGTTTGCAACTGCTCCAGCATTATCACAATATGATGTGATACCTCTGGGCAAACTGGGAACTAGTTCTAGCTCATTAAGGAAGTTCAGGAGCCACACAACCTCATTAGCAGCCTCACAAGCAGCCACATATTCGGCCTCCATGGTCGAGTCTGCGATGCACTTCTGCTTCACACTCTTCCAAGTGACGGCTCCACCTCCCAAGGTAAACACATAGCCTGAGGTAGATTTCCTCTCATCTCGATCAGCCTGGAAGTCTGAGTCCGTATACCCTATCGGGATCATCTCATTGGACTGATAAACAAGCACATGATCTCTTGTCCTCTTGAGATATTTCAAAATGTGCTTAACAGCCGTCCAATGTCCTTGACCACGGTTAGACTGATATCTTGCCACCATGCCAACCGCATAACAGATATCTGGTCTGGTACACAGCATTGCATACATGAGACTTCCAACCGCGGAAGCATACGGTATAGTCTTCATGCCCTCTATCTCCTCTTGTGTCTTCGGACACATGTCCTTAGATAGAGGTATGCCATGTCTGAAGGGAAGAAAACCCTTCTTGGCATTCTGCATGCTGAAACGGGCGATCACAGTATCTATATATGAAGCTTGGCTTAAGCTTAACATCCTCTTACGGCGATCTCTGATCACCTTGATCCCTAGGATGTAACCTGCTTCTCCCAAGTCTTTTATCTGAAACTGTTCAGACAACCAATCATTTACGCCTGATAACACGTTCACATTGTTGCCAATGAGAAGTATGTCATCTACGTACAGTACTAAGAATACCACGCTTCCGTCCGAACTGAGCCTGTAAACACAGCTTTCATTTAAGCACTGGACAAATCCATAGGATTTAATCACTCCATCAAAACGAATGTTCCAGGACCTGGATGCTTGCTTAAGTCCGTATAAGGACTTCTTGAGCTTCCATACGAGATGCTCCTGGCCATCTTTCACAGAACCTTCTGGTTGGCGCATATATATGTCCCTACCTTTTTCAAGGTACCCGTTCAAGAACGCAGTCTTGACGTCCATTTGCCAAACCTCTAGGTCTAAATGTGCAGCCATGGACAAGAGTATTCTGACGGACTTAAGCATGGCAACCGGCGAAAATGTCTCATCGTAATCGATTCCCTCTTTCTAAGTGAATCCTTTCGCCACCAATCTAGCTTTGAAGACTAAAACCTTCCCGTCAGGTCCTCTCTTTCTCTTGTACACCCACTTGCAACCGATGGGCTTTACCCCATCCGGCAGCTCCGCAAGGTCGTACACGTCCATGTTAACTATGGATTCTATCTCCGAATCCATAGAAACTCTCCAGGAATCTGCATCCTCGTCCTCCATCGCTTCCTTGTAAGTCCAGGGGTCGATCTCATCATGTTCGATACCCGAGAGTAGTTCAGTGGATTCTCCCACGAACATGAAACGGTCCGGTTGACGAACAACCCTCCCACTGCGACGAAGCGATGGTGGAGATACAGTATCGGATAAGGGTGCAGTTAGTGGTATAACCTCTTGTACACTCGGCTGTTCTGGAATACTGGCTACTGCTGATGCTCGCAACTCATCGAGCATTATTTCACTCCTTGTCCGATGGTTACTAATAAAGTCCTCCTCTAGGAATCGGGCATTAGTGCTCACAATGACCTTCTGATCCTGGGGACTATAGAAATAACCTCCTTTCGTTCCCTTTGGATATCCTACAAACAGCCTAACCTCAGTCTTAGACCTCAATTTGTCGGCCTCCTTAGTCAGCACGTGTGCTGGGCATCCCCAAACCCGAATATGACCCAAGCTAGGCTTGCGCCCTGTCCATAATTCGGAAGAAGTTTTAACCGTCGACTTTGTAGGTACTAGATTGAGGAGATAACCTGCTGTTTCCAATGCATATCCCCAGAACGAAATTGGCAAGGATGCATAGCTCATCATCGATCTAACTGTGTCTAAAAGAGTACGATTCAGACTCTCAGCTACACCGTTCTGTTGGGGAGTACCGGGCGTAGTTAACTGAGATGAAATCCCATTTTCTGACAAGAAAGTTCGAAACTCAGTTCCGAGGTACTCGCCACCTCTATCAGAGCGAAGTGACTTGATACTTCTACCCGTTCTTTTCTCCACTTCCGCTTTGAATTCCTTGAATTTATCAAAGCATTCGGACTTCCTGTGGAGCAGGTAGATATAACCGTATCTCGAGTAGTCATCAATAAACGTGACGAAACACTCGTAACCTCCTCGAGCTTGAACGGACATCGGTCCACACAAGTCAGAATGAACCAACTCCAAGAGCTCTTGGGCTCGATATCCTATGGAATTGAAAGGTCTGGTCACCATCTTACCTTCCAAACACGATTCACACGTTGATAAAGGTTCTATTTGGAAATCGAAAACACTTTCTTTTATCAACCTTTGAATCCTCTTTTGGTTGATGTGACCCAATCGTAAGTGCCACAATAGAGTTTGGTTCGTTTGAGACGGATTCTTCCTCTTTTTAGTATTCAATGATGAGGAAGCATTATAAGAAGAAGAAGAAGAATCATTCATAGGACAAGTAATGGTATAGAGAGACCGGGACAATGTGCCAGAAACTATAACCTCATTGTTTTTCATGATAGAAACGCCTCTATCAAAAACAACTGAATCCGTAAACAAAAAGTTTCGAAACAGAAATCAAGTTTCGCCTAAAAGCAGGCACATACAAAACGTCTCTCAAAACCAAAACAGTACTATCAAACGATAAATGAATATCTCCAACTGCGACAGCTGCAACTCTCGATGTATCGCCCATGGAGATAGTAATCTCGTCATCACTCAGCTCCCTTGTCTGCAGAAACCCCTGCAAGGAGTAACATACATGGTCAGTTGCTCCCGTATCTACTACCCAAGTCTGGGTAGAACTTGCAGCTAAGCATGTTTCTGTTACATATGTGAATGACGTACCAGAATTCTTCTTCTTCAGAGGGCAGTCAGCCTTCCAGTGTCCTGTCTTGTTGTACTTGAAGCACTTGCCTTTCCCCTTAGGCTTTTCACCGCCCTTGGTAGGCTTACTACCTTTGCTCCCACTGGTGCTAGCCGTTTTCTTTCGGAACCACGGTTTCTTCTTGATCCCACCTTTCGGTGCATAAGAAGATGCCTTTATTGATGACAGCGCCGTGGCGCCCTCGCTCATCATGGCTTCGGCAGTCACCAAGTCATTAAGAAGTTCGTTCTGAGTGTACTCCTTCTTATTCATGATACATTCAGATGGAAATTCTCGAAGGACTTTGGAAGCGTATGGAGTATCATATCGACTTTGGCTTCACCATCGATCCTCCACCGAGCTCTTCCAACTCATTCTGTGCGCGCATCAGACTCAGAACATGATCACGCACTGAAGTGCCTTCCGTCATCTTTGTGGTCATGAGTTTCCTCATGGCCTCAAAACGGGCAGCTCTGTCCTTCTCTCCAAAGAGTTCATTGAGATTGAACATAATGTCAGATGCTTTCACAAAATTCTTGTGTTCTAACTGCATCTGACTTGACATAGAAGTCATGATGAAGCACTTCGCCATATCATTGGCCTTGTGCCATCTCTTATGTTCTTCCCTCTCAACATCAGTGGATTCCTCCGTCAAGGGAGCAGGTTTAGGAGTTGTGAGTACAAAATTGTACTCTTCCGCAACCAAGACATACTCAAGATTTCGTTTCCATTCCAAATAATTGGAACCAACGAGAGGCTTTGAAGTGAGAACATTTATCAACGGGCCTAAAGTCATATCTGAAAAAGCAATAAACACGTAGACACAAGTAAGAAAAGATCATGCATCAATTCGTAACGAAAATTATTGTAACCTTTTGATAAACCAATAATTTCGAAACCTTCAACAGCCCAAACAATGCGGATCGCAAGCCACGTTCGTGTGGACGTTTACGCTCCCACTGTTCGACCAGATACTCGGATCTTTAACTCTACTTATCTTGCCAACCTATCCTTATGGCAAATAGAGCTAATAGTTGAACCTTACTAGACCATATTAGATTGGAAAAGGGACTCCGTTGGGGAGTTGTATTCTAACTAATATCTAAGCTTTTAACCACAATCTTAGCCTAACTCGGAAAAATAACTATTTTCCTTAAGCTATCTTTGTTCAAAAACCAACTCCAGAGAAAACCGTAGTTACTATTCCGAGCAAGCCACGTTAGTGTGGACGTTTACTCAGAAAAGCTCCCACTTCTCATTTTGGTTAGAACATTTTTGTTAAGAAACCCTAAGTTTGGCGAACTCGTCCAGTACGATGTGCAAGCCACGTTCGTGTGGACGTTTACACACTCGCACCAAAACTTCACCTTAAGGTCAGTTGTGGAGGTCTTAACATTTTCTATACCAAAAATGTTTTTATCTGCTTAGTATTTTTCTTTCAAAAGGTTTGTCGACATGCTCGATCATGTTGTCACATAATCCTAAGCATAATTTTCTAAACGCAGCAAATAAACCATGCTCGCAGAAAATTAAATCATGCTTATATTGACAATCCTAAAACATGCTCGACTAAGCGCAATTTATTCACCTTGACAGGCAAGACATGCTATAATAATTAAAATTGCATCCATAGCATGCTTAAGAAAAACGAGATAAAAACAAAAATAAAACTCGCTTTTCGTGGTGTGACGACCTGTCTAAACTATTACAAATAATAATAAAATCCGAAACAGGCTTCGGTCTTGAATAAGTCCTCCGATTTGATCTCCCGTTTCTCCCCGAAAATAAATAAATTAATTAAATAATTTATTCTCTAATTTTCGTTGCCATTGGGCTTCTCTAACCGAGATTGGGCCCACACACGTGACCCAAAACTCTCGAAAAAGCCCAAACCACGTTCGTTTCACTCTCATGGGCCCACGAACCCGAAACCGAACCTAACACGGCCCGAATTCGTGACTGGGCCTGAGCCCGAACGCTGGAGGCAGCCTGTAAACGCGAACGGGCCGGGTTGGAAACCCTAGGCCCGTCCACGGGCTAGGGCACGGGCGCGCAAGGCTGCCTGCGCCGCGACCGACGGCGTGAGGCGCTGCCGCCGGCCGCCTCCGCCTCCCTGGCGCCGCTACTGCTGCTGGGCGTCGTTCCCTGCTGGTGGCACGGCCGGCAGCCTTCCCGGCGAGGCTCGCGGCGTGGAAACCCTACCTAGGGTTCCGCCGCGGCACCCCTCACCGTGCTGCCGCCGTTCCAGCCGCCGGCAACGTCCGCCGCGGCTCCTGCTGCTGGTGTTGATGTCGCCGGTGTGCTCCGCCTCCCTGGACGCTGCCTCCACCGCCCTCGCCGTCGCCTTCAGCCGCGTTAACCCGCGGCAGAAACCCTCGCGGAATTCTGCCGCCGCTGCTGCTCGCTCCGGCGCCGCCTGCTGCCACCATCAACGACGGCAACCACGTGGAGTCCATCACCGGACTCCGTGGTCGTCGTCTCCGGCGATCATGCAGCCTGGAGATGACTGCCGCGGCGTCGAGCCCTAACTAGGGTTCCGCCGCGGCTCTCCTTCGCGCTACCGCGCTTCTCGCCGCCGTTCCCGACCCGCTCCGACCCTCCCCGACGACGTGCAGGCTCCAGCAGCCTGCTGGAGCCCCGTCGATCACCGGAGAAGAAGGGGACGCGCCGTTGGGCGGCTGCACGTGCGCGTGTGCTGGCGCGTGTCTTTCACGCGCCGCCGCGTGCGGCGGTCATCCATCGGTGTTCGTCTCCTCGTTCTTCGCGTTCTTCGTCTCGATGCAGCAGATACAAATGAAAAACAAAAACGAAAATCTGTCTAATCCTATTCTAGATCGCACCTTATTATCTCGCGATCAAAAAATTACATAGATTGCCAAAACGGCCCCGAAAAACGACAAACACCACGAAAAGCGACATCCTAATCGATCTAACATGCATAATAATCGATAATTACTCAGATAGAGCCGAAAATCTGATCCTTGGCTCTGATACCAACTGAAGGAACCATATCTGATCGGTGAAGAACGGTTCGCCAAGGATCTATTTTGGATATCTAACTATCGAATTAAACCTATCATGCTCCTATGAATTTAGTGTGGAATCATAGGGGGTTTATAGATCGATTACCTGAAGAAGTAGAGAACTCGCGAATAGATCTTCTGATCTGTATCCCTACTCGATTCTGACGTTGGATGGACAACGAACCTCGGAATCAGCCACGGAAAACGGGAACCACCGAACTGTTACTCGCCCGGCCGCGCGTCTCTCTCTCTCTAACCCTAGCCTCCCTTTCTTGTTCAAAATATTTAAGTGCACTCGTATATTCTGATCATTAGGTTTGAACAAGACCTTGAGGGGGTATATATAGAGGAGACCAAGTGAGACTTGGGCTTAAGTTGCAGGCCAGGCCTGCAACTTATGGACTAGCCGTCCAACTGCAGTATTGGCGCCCTCACTGGGCCCAATTAAGTGGTGGCCCACTTATTCCTTATACTGTGGCCTGTTGAGCTTTTTGGGCCAGATCAGGGATCTACTAGCTGGTAAAACCGAGGCCTCCCAATGGCTAAATTCTCCATACTCAGCCCAGAGTATAATTTAGTCCATAAGTACTAAAACATTCCACTAGAGTAATAGTACTGAATTACCTGTTTTACCCCTGTTGAGTTCAGGGCTAGTATTAGACTTAGCGACCCCCATATTTAAGATATCCCACATCCGTTGATTAACTTAGAGCTTCTGACTGCTCGTGTTATTCAACTTCTTTTATATTCCTGAGTAGTACCATTCATACCTTACTCATCATACCGGAATTTAATCCACCTGCAGGGTTTGGTATGATAGTCTTTAATGAATTCCTCAGGGGATGTGATCAACCTGTTCTACCAGGATATGGTGCTCTGCTGCAGTTGCACTAAGAGTCGTACTAGTTATAGTTGCTTCCCAAGATACGGAGCATATTGAGTTACAGATGCTCTGAACTCTCACCCATGGTAAATCAAAGAAGCAGACTATAACTATACACCCTTAGGATTCAACTAGAGTTAAGGTTCATCTTAAGTGACCGAGGTCTTGATTCTTTCTACATTCGGTCAGAATAGAAGAATACACCTCACCGTGATCCTATCAGTACATGCACGTACTAGTATAGACAAGTAGCCAAGACAAGCTACTTATGCAGCCTATACTACAGCCTAAACCGACAGTTATATCCAGAACTGTCTCGACTGTGATACCCTTTTATATCTCGTGAGGAACCGGCAACTATGGTCTTCTGTGATCTACAACACACCATAAAGCCTAAAACTTTGAGATAATGGATAGATGTTTGATGCATAGATAACAATTCATACTTAATCAGATAGAAGATTGTTAGTGGCTATGGACAACACATGCATACAAGCTAAAAGTCCTGCTTTCTAGTATACAAATCCATCAGGAGGTGAGGAGGAGGAAGTATATGACGAAGCGAGGGCCTTAAGTGCAAAGAAGGGCAAAGTAAAGCTCACTGAGGAGGAGCTCATGAAGAGCCCCGCAGGCCAGATGAGGAAAAAGTACTTGCCTCTTCATCGCACGTCATCTTCCTGTTGTGGTGCTGACCAAGGAGGAAAGGAAGAAGCAAATCGCGGAGGATGAGGCCATGGCTTGGGAGTTGTAGCGTGCATTTGATTTGAAAAGACTAACACATGCAGGTGCTTCAGGTTCTAAAGTGCCCGCTTCAGCCGCCGCACCCGCTTCAACTGTCGCACTCACTTCAATGACTGTTGGGGCCACTTCATCTGCTCAAGCAGTCGTTCCTCCAAAAGCCACAGAAACTAAGAAGGACATGCCGCCTCCCCCACCACCAAAGCAAGCACTGAAGCGAACTGCACCAGATTCCAGAAAAGACGACCCCGCGGCCAAGCGCCAAAAGGTCAAACAAGCAGTCGCTTCGAAGGCTGAGAAGCAGGAGAGAAGGAGGAAGAGAGGAGAGGATTGGAAGGAAGGAGTAGAGAAGGAGAAGAGGATAAGGGCCAAACGACTCGAAGTCATTAACGGTCGGATTGAGGAACACTTCAACGAAGTGAGACTCATCCAGTCCGCTATTTGCCGAAGTGCCTTCATTCCTTTCATGCCTGACGAGTCCGAAGCATGCGAGACCCAAGCTATAATCGATGCATGTGACGTGACAGGTAAGGAAATGGTCGACTCTGGACGCTACCCTCTCAAGGAGGAACAAGATTACATTCGCAAGCGTCTCAACGAGAAGCGTCCAATCTGGAGCACTGAGTCAAGTGCCAAATTCCACGCCGTCATGAAGGGACTAGCTAGCAGATCAGAGGAAGAGTTGGCAGCTAGGAGGAATGAACATCCTGACGCAAGGGAGATTGAGGACTTCATTCCGAGAGATCTCCGCGATCAATGGCTATTCTACAAGGAGCTTTTCATCAAGGCCTACTACTTCTGGGGAGTAGTGCCACTGCAGGATGAGTGCCCTCAACAACTTCTTGTGCGCATATGATGAGAAGATGCGGAGGAAAATTTTCACAATGGCAGAGCTTGCAGAGCCCAAACCCCTTATCATCAAGGTGCCCGAAGTGAAGAAATTTCCAATGCCATTCCTTCCAGGCACACAAATTCCTGATCGCAGTATCACAGATGCAGAGGTGAATGAAGCGTTCAGACTGGAGAGTGCATGGAGGAGACCAAGTATCCACACTGTTGGTACTTTGGAACTAAATGTCCTCTCTGCTTATTCTGTTGAAACGAAGGAGAAGAAGAAGGAAGAGGAGATGGAGGTGACGAAGGAGAAGGAGGAAGACAAGGAAGAGGCTGCAGGAAACCCTTGAGTTTCAAGTCTCTTAAATATTTTGTGAACTGATGTCCAATCTATCCAGTTTATTTTCTGTCCCTCCTGTGTTATTTAATAGCTTTGTGGATATTTTATCCTTATGCTACAAACTCAAAAAAATTTAACCGAAAAGAAAAGTTGAAGGAACTTAAAAGAAAAATTCAAACGAAGTCTGCAAATGAAGCAGTCGCTTGAAGTTCTCTCCACGGTTAGATAGGCTAGATTATTTTAATCTAAGTCATTGGGTTTTGACATCATCAAAAAGGAGGAAATTGTTGGGAATTGTTAAGAACAAATATGTTAAGGGGGAACTTCTATGGGACACATCGTAGTGAGTCAAATAATTGTTTTGATTTGATCCCAAAACCCTCAAAGCGTTCTATTCCCAAGCGACCCATTTTGATGTAGAAAATAGGTTAGAATTTTTCTAAGCCTACTCTGTTAGGATGGCTCTTTATTTTGCTTAGAATATAGACTTCAAAAAGTTCAAGTGAAGGCCACTCGCTTGAGTGTGATTTTCCAAGCGAAGCAAAGTCTAGCGAGCTGAAGTGAAGCGTGCCGAAGAATAGCGAAGCGAAGCAAGCGCTACAATAGATTCAAAGCGAGTCTGCCAAAGTGAAGCGAAGCGAGCGCTACAGTGTAAAGTCAAAGCGAGTCAACTCTAGTCAACATTTTCCAAGGCAGTCACTAGGGAACTTTGCTCCCAAGCGACTCACTACAGAAAGACTACGAAGAGACTCAAATCTAAGTGGACGCTACAACTTCAAAGCAAAGCGAGCCACTACCTACCAGAAAGCGACAGCACAATTCCCGCTCCGAATTTGAACTCCAGTCAACTGGAGATCACCGCATTAATTACGAAATCTCCACGTGTCGAACGCGAAGAGGAGCAGCGGAGTTGACTGCCAGGCCGACAAGGGCGCCGCAACAGTACTGGGTCGCTCCAGTTACTGTTGAAATTGGATCTTAGCCATTTCCGGCAAAAAGCCAAAACTGCGCGTCTGAAAAGCAGCCAGCCTGTGCAAGTACTGTCGAGAGGAGGAGGGACAAAGCCACCAACCAAGCAACGGATCTCGGCATCCCTCTGCCTATAAATAGTGAAGGATGAAGACAAAGGGAAGCAGAACACTTCCTGAGCATTCGAGCCTACTGCAAACAAACACTCCCAGCCTTAGAGCAAATTCCGAGTTTTTGTTTCCAAGTGTTCTCCGAGTTCCAGTCTCATCGGAACCCGTCTTCACAACCTTCACACTTAGAGTCTAAGCCTATTCCATATCCAAGCTTAGAAGAAGAGCTCTAGCCATCTTTGCACTTATTGTAAAGAGCTCTTCATAGTGTGTCATCGTAAACCAAAAACCCTAAATCTGTTGTTAGGTTTTTGAGTTTGTCGTCGTTAGGTTGTTTCGATCCAAGGCCCTTCTTTCATCGATTGAAGAAGCCTCAATCATAGAGTCTAGATCCAAGCTTGCACTTACATCGTTTGTGTAAAGCTCGATCGAAGCTAGGCTGTAAGGAGAGCCCGCAATCTCCCTGTCTGTCTGTAGGACTGAAGCGAGTGAAGCTTCCAGTCCAGTCTAGGTTTTTGGTGTGAACCCGGAATCACCCAGCGTCTGTCAGATAATTCCCAAGCTCATAAATTAGTTTTCTTTACAAGCATGTTAGGATTAAATTACTCTAGATTAGTTTTTATTGTTTTTCCTTTCAATTTCAATAGAATTAAAAATTTCAACAAGTTAACAACCCAACAAGTAGGGAAAATGCTTAATTAAATATATTATATAAATATTTTATATTTTATATCTTTAAGTGTTAAGTTGGTTGGAACCGAAAACAAAACCTTTTTATACGATCCAAACCGATTTATTTTTTGTTTCATTTATAATAACCGATCCATACCGACGTGGAAATAAAAGCGATCCAATTACACCAACCGGTTTTAAATGGTTCGATTTAGATTTTAGATTCAGTTAGATTTTATTCTCCCCTTATATTTCGTAAGATGGACGTATAATAATAATAGTAAATAAAATAAGGTAGACTGGGAAATCAATATATATATAATAGCAATATAGATTTCGATCCTACGTGGCATCACGTATGATTTTTTTGAATATTTTCGAATATTCTCATTGATTTGAATTAAGAAACTACATAATTAATGTAAAATAAAAATCAAACGATTTCCTATTTGTTATTGTGAGTCAATATTTTATTTTTATTTTTACTAATTCATACAATTGTCGCAAAATCACAATACAATATTTGATAATTCTCATGTATAAACTATAATGACTTTTTATCCCACATCAATTTTTTAATATAATTTTGATGATAAATAACGGGCGGCTTGACATATATTACTCCTATAAGGAGTAATATTTATGTTTTTGTGTTTTTCTTGAAAGTAACATTATGATGTGATTTATTTTAATTTTGACTAGATATAATAAATAACACCTATCATGAAAAAATTACCCTAATTTTTTATTTTCACAAGTAGCGGGCTATTTTAAACAATTCATATGAATAATTATGTATTTTTCCTCTAATTATTTTTATTTTTTATTTTTAAGTATGTTCAATAACATATGGCTTAAGATTCTAATGGTATATCTACATGAGAATGTAGTTCATTCCTTAAGTAATTTATTTTATGAGAATATATGAAGCAACGGTAGGTTTTGTGTTAAGAGAGCTATAACTATGATTTTTATTTTTAGTTTAGCATTTAACATATTTCATTAATGTAACAACCAACGAACAACTTGATATCCTGAATACCGTTACTCGATATCATCTCCGTCCTTAACATGTTTTTCACTAAGAAGATAAAGGAACTTGACATACTAATCATGTACAATTGTACATGTATCTAAAAAATAGGAAACTTCTTTAATCTACTAAGAATTTGTAATAATTGATTTCTCTAAGTTTATATATTTTGAGGAGAATAACTGTTTAATAAATAACGGGAGGTTTGACATTCAAACCACGTATAATTATTTGAGAAATATTAGCTTTTATTGACGTATTCTTATATCAATATACATGCTCGACGGGTGCTTTAGACATAAAATAAGTACAAGTTCTCTATCAATTTAATTTAAAATAAACAACGGGCGACTTGATATGTGTTTTGGTATTTTTCTTTCATATTTTGCTTTAAAGAAAAAATATAGAGTTGAATAACATTTTAAAGCGGTTCATGTTAAAATTTAACGGGATAAAATATAAAATATATATATCGTAAAAATATTAATTTCTTAACTCATTTTCATATTATTACGAGTAACGAGCTACTTAAAAAGTTAATATACAAAATTATGTAATTTTTATTAAAACTTTACTCATACTTACAAAATAATTTGAATCCCGTCGAATTTCAACGGGCACTGCACTAGTAAAAAGACTAAATCCAAGTTTTGTGCGGTCATTCTAAACTAGTTAAGTCGAAATCGCACAGTCAACTTTGAAAGAGTGGTTGTGAGTTTTGAGAAATTTAATCATTTTTGTGGTTGGTTAATTTTGCATTACATTCCTAATTAAAAAAAATGCGTATGCAGGAAAAGAATAAATTAATAACGTCATTTTACTAGTGAAAGGCACAAGTCATTGCTGAAATTTTGAAAATTTCTCCCCCTTTTATTTTATTTATTATCATTTTTTTTTTTCAGTTACGACGTTTTCAAATTTAATTATTGAGAATAAAAATGTAGTGTATCAACGGATAGATTCCATATCTTTCCATAAGTTCGAACTTTTAAATAAGACGAAATTTTATTATAGTATTATAGCATGTAGCCAAATAACAAGAATATTCGACTATAGGACAAATAACAAGAGACAGGGGCAGTACATGCGAATCGTGAAATCCTCTAAAATTGTGAAAATACGTAGTATCATTTTTTGCTAATAAGAATATTTCGTCTATCTCACTTCAATAGTCATATTTCGTAAAATAGAAACAATTAACTCTTACAATTTCTTATTTTTCATTTTAACACCGTACCTAAAATCTAGCGTCGAAAAGTGACATAACTATTGAAATGAGACGGAGGGAGTATTATTATACACAATACCATCGCTTGAAAAGATCTTTGATATCCTTATCATCTAAAACGCTCTTCTGTCCACCGTGAACACTCTTAATGTGTCTACCGCTGACGTAGAAGTGATATAGTTTACTTTCTCTAGATAGATATAGTTTACTTTTATAAAAGATCGTACCAAATCAAAGAATGAGACGTCTCTAAATATACGTATTAGATTGGTGTGCGGTTAATGTTCCTCATAATTAATCATACATGTGGGATTCGGTAAGTACGTACGCACCAAAATTAGGAGTTGATTTTAAATTCTGGCTAATTCAAAATTCTCAGTAGGTAAATCCATTGCCCATTGGCAGTGACAATTTCAACATTGCCTTTTTTTAAAGAAGAAACACGATCGCAAATTGCCCAAGAAATTTGAAGTTCTTATTATTTTATTTTTATTTTTCAAAATTCAGCAAAAAAAAAAAAAATGAAGAAAAAAGGTCCCTCCGACTTCGAAACTCCTCCATATTATCGGTTGTCCACCATATTTGAATTTTTTATTTTAAGGTTATAGACCTCACAATAAAACGAATATTTATATATTTGCTTGAGATAAAAAGAGTTGAAAAAATCACTTAAAAAGCATTATAAATTATACTCTTTAAAATTAAACTTAGCATTTAGATTGTGTACGAATAAACTTGAAATTGCACCTTTTATTTATTTTTTGAAGGGCCTTGATATTTTTATTTTGAAAAACGACATATATTTTCCCCCCTAATTTTTAATATCTTAGAACTTGCGACGCAGTAATCGATCAAAATATTGTATTGCATATCATTATATCAACGCATAGTACAAATTCTATCAGACATGCCAAAACACAAAATATTTCAATTTTATTTACGAGCTTTTATATTGAATGCAAAAAACATGCCCGAAATCAGAAATATAAGGTAGGTTGACCTTGTATATAGGGGGATCACCACTTCATTGGTACGAGACATTTTGGGAAAGAGCAAAAGAACAAAAATGTGAGACGGTTTGATTCAAAACGGACAATATTAAACTAATGTGACTAATGTGGTTCAGTATTGATGCTAGGTCTCTAATATCTTTTAGGTGAGACGAAATTCTATTATAAATATTGTTTTTTTTTTTTTTTTTTTTTTTTTTTTTTGTGCGTGTGTTAGCCTAGTGGTAAATGGCTAAGTTAATTTCGAAACAAAGGTCCCGAGTTCATGTCCTTCATGGCGCGGATCTTACAACACTATGCATGTTCGGTCTCCTCGAAGCATCCCGAGAAACGCACTCCATCGCTGATTCTAGAACCTTCCAAGCAATGTTAGTGTCGTGACGATTTTGTTGCATGGGGTCGAATATACCCCTAATGTCTTTGTTTGAAATTCAGGGAGCTATCCACCGCGTGATGTGTGTCGTTCTTCGTACTATGGCACTTTAAAGCTACAAACAGCTTTCTCTGCCCACATATTTGGCTTCAACATCTGTTAATTTAGCTTCAGAATCTCTTAAGGTTGCTTCCTCTTTGATACGAAATAAAATGAGAGAAAAGAGAAAATTACACTATAAATTCCACCCCTTTTCTCACCTTTTCTCACCTTTTATCAATGAGGGAGGATTTTACTCCTTAAATTGGAGATAATATTTACAACACCAAATTGGAGAGATAATATTTTCTCTCCATTGTAGTGCAAATGAAGAGGGAAAATATAGAAAATGTGAGAAAAGGGGTGGAATTTATAGGGTGATTTTCTCTTTTCTCTCATTTTCTTTCGCATCAAAGAGAACGCAACCTAATAGTAAAATATTTTCTGACTTGATATCAAGATGAATTATTGGTGGATTGCAATCGTGTTGTAAATACTCCATCTCTACACTCACTGATGGGATAGGGTCCAGCCCGTTTAGCCCAAGATGAGGCCCAACCGGAGTCGGGCCTATTAGGCCCACGAGCTCGGCCCATCAGCTCGGCCCGAGGCCTCAATCCTAAACCTATTCGGCATAGAAGATGAGGACGACTCTCATAAGTGTTGCTGCATGGATTGCATGGAGTATTTTATATGGCATGTTTTTATCTATGCGGAGGAATTCTCGTTGGTATGGAATCCTTGTGGCTCAAGGATTTGTTCCCTATATTATATTCTCGCATTAATGAGAAGATTTGCATGAAGATTATGTTTACCCTATTAAGGATATCTTTTTAAGATATGCCTTAATTATTTCTTAGGGTTATGCGAGAAGTATATAAGCACGAAGATCTCATTGGTGCCGCTGTGCGCGTATTCATACATTATTGAGAGTTCGTCTTCTTCGTGCGATTTGAGAGTTGAGTTTATTCTTTTCATTCATCAATTGGGGTAGTTTGTTTATTGGTGAGTGATTGTAATATCTTGAACAATTCTTTGTTCAAGATCGGGTTTCATCTTTTCAATTCTGTGAAAAGTATTTCGGGTAGACTAGGGAGAGTTTACCATGAGGATTCATTGGTGAGGAGTAGAGTCGGGTGAGGAGAGAACGATCGGTGTGGCTGACGTTCACGTGTCTTGTAACCCTTATACTCATCATAGTGAATTATTTCTTGGAATAGCTTCCCCCAGACGTAGGTGTGTTTATCACCGAACTGGGTTACCAACTTGTGTTCTCAACTGTGTTACTTTCTGTGTTACGTGTTGAGTTACATTTACCTACCAAAGTAGGATTATACAATTTCAATAAGGAAGGCGGATTCGGTGGGATTAGATCCCCATGATTGTGGGATCTGCCAATATTGCCAAAATGTGGAGAGATTCCATATCTCGACTCCTATATATATGCTTGTAATAGCAGTAGGGAAACACACTCTCTTGTATTCACACGCACAAAACCCTAATAAACATATTCATGTTTCTCTCCCGTGGACGTAGATCTGCAATGCGGATCGAACCACGTAAATCCCTCTCGTCCTTGTCCCTTTGTTTCTTTGTTGTTTTCTTGTCAATCCATACACAAAATCCGTACTCGATCACTTACAAAATTCTAATATTGTCAATACTCCCTCGTCGAGTCGATAATAATTTATATATATATATATATATATATATATATATATATATATATATATAAAGTTGTGTTCATTATCAACAAGAGAGGGGGAGTAGCACTTAGGAGGGACAAAGACAACTCGTGGATATCATACTATAGCTCAACTTTCTTGTATAATTCAATTTCAACATATTATGATTTAGTTAAAAATAATTTGATTTTTTTGATCAAGTAAAATTTCATTTCATTAAATGAAAAACGGCACCAGTGGTGCACTAATAATACACAACAACAAAATTATCAGCAGCAAGCTGCATCAATTATCCCCAAGCCCATCAAATAACTTCTTAGACCAATCCTTGTAACTCAAGCTCCCTATCTCTTCTCGTCTCACTGTACACCAGCTCCAAAATCGACATTTAATCTCTTCCTCAATCCTGTCAAACCTCCATTCCCTCTGTGAGAATTTCACCGAGTTTCGCCATTTCCACACTACCCACACCGTACAAATCCACAAACCCCCCCAATCTTTTCCTCCATCTTCTTCCCTTTAACAGATTTGTGAAACACAACAGGTGCAGTTCGGTGTTCCTTGGCGCAACCATGACACCCCAATCCAATCAACCATCTTATCCCATAGGCGGACCACCTATTCGCATTCGAAAAAACAGATGTCTTACTGATTCTAAAGCGGTATTACAACAGCAACACTCGCCATCCTCCCTCCCAGATGCCAACCTTTTGTTAATGTTATCCAATGTTGGTAATCGATTCCACGCAATCCTCCAAGCTGTGATTTGTGCCTTAAGAGGTGCAAAACCTCTCCAAATGCAGCCGAGAATATCCGGAGAAGGAACGTTCCTCTGCCGATTGTTCCTTCTTGAAACCATCTCAAATATGCTTCTCTCACCGAGTAAGCTTCGTCCATTTTCCCCAACCAAATCCACCTATCATTCTCCCTCTATTGGTGGATAATTCTGTAGGAATTCAACTAATTCCACCGCACCAGCCTCCTCCCTTTCCAACAATGGTCGCCGCCACCTCACCTCCCAATTCCATTCACCATTAATCCACTTCCCCATCTCATACACCGTTCCCTCTTTTTCCGTGCAGAGCTGGAAAAATCTTGGAAATCTCTCTTTCAATGTTTTGTCTCCTGCCCATCCCCCACTCCAAAATGAAATTTCCCTCCCATCTCCCATTCTCTGTTTAAGTTTGTCCCAGAACCACCTGCCATCCCTTCCATCAACTAACGCCATGACCTTTCCCCACCATCCCTTTATCCTCCTCCTCCCCCCGCCTCTACTCGCCCTCTTCCCCAGCCCCCGTCCCCATGCCGTGAACATATCACCCTCGCCCAGAGTCGGTCCTTTTCCGTCAAGAATCTCCACACCCACTTACCCAACAAGGCCTTATTAAAAACTCCCAAATTTTTTACCCCCAACCCACCATCCTTTTTTGATTTACAAATACTCTCCCAGTTTAACCATGGAATTTTTTTCCTCACTCCATTTGCACCCCAGAGAAAACCGCATTGGAATGATCTAATTTTCTCCTCCACAAATTTTGGAAGATGAAAAAAAGACATCCAGTAGATTGGAATCGACGCAAGAGATCGATTTAATCAACGTAGCCCTTCCTCCCATTGAAATAAGCTTAGAGTCCCAACTCTGCAACCTATTTTTCACCTAATCAACCACATCCCTCCACGCTTCTACACCCCTCATTCTACCACCAATTTTTAGGCCCAAATACGGGATTGGCCCCATCCCAACATTGCACTCCAGCACATGTGCCATATCCTGAAGTACTACTTGGTTGATGTTCACACCAAACACTTTACTCTTTCGGAAGTTCACCGAAAGTCCCGACACCGCCTCGAAACTGTTCAACAGCCGTTTCAATGCATAAGCATTACCCAAATTCCCATCTACCTCAAACATCGTATCATCTGCATATTGAATATGCGAGATCTGAACTTTGTCCTTCCCAACCTCCACTGCCTTCAACAAACCCTCTCTCACTGCCCTCAAGGCTAATAAACTCAACCCCTCTGTTGCAACGAGAAATAAGAACGGAGAAAGCGGGTCTCCTTGCCTAATCCCTCTCCGCAACCCAAACTCCCCCGACATGCTGCCGTTCACCAAGATGTTCGCCGACGCCGTCGTCACACACTTCTCATCCACCCAACCCACTTGTCCGGGAAATTCATCCGTCTCAACATATCAAGGAGGTAATCCCACTCAATGGAATCGTATACCTTTGCAAAATCTACCTTTAAGATTAAACACTCCTTCTTTGACCTATTGGCCTCCTCCACCACTTCGTTCAGAATCACTGCCCATCAAGTATGTTCCGTCCTTTCAAAAACGCAGATTGAGAGTCTCCGATTAACCTCCCTATGACCCCTCTCAATCTTCTAGCTAGCACCTTTGCCACAATCTTGTAGATGCTCCCAATCAACGACACCGGCCTATAGTGCTCCACCCTACACGTTCCTTCCCTTTCGGAATTAACACAACAAACTACGAGTTAATTCCCCTAACCAACCTCCCATTCGCATGGAATTCTGTCATCACTCTAAGCAGGTCCTCTTTTACCACATCCCAACACTCCTTGAAAAAACTCATATTAAACCCATCCGGTCGGGCTCTTCGCACCATCGCACTCCCATACAGCCCTCTTTACCTCTTCTTCCGAGAATTGACATGTTAGTAATTCTCCATCTTCCCCATCCAAGCGAGGCACCTCGAACTCCTCCTCCAGACACGCCCTTACTCCCCTCCCCTCCTTAAAATGTTTCATAAAATGTAGACTGATGGCGTCTTTCACTTTACCCAGCTCCTCCACCCATACCCCATCCACGTCAAATTCCCAAAATTCCATTTGTTCTTCTCCTAGCATTTATAGACCTATGAAATAGCTTGCTGTTAACATCTCCCTCTTTCAGCCACCGAAATTTTGCTTTTTGAGTGAGCAAGCTCTTCCTATTTTGCAGTTGTCTCAACAGCAAGGCCGTAACCTCATTTCTCCACCTTATCTCTTCCTCCGACAGACCCATTTCGTCATCCCGAGCATCCAGATTTTTCAACTCCTCCCTCAACCGAGAAATGTTCTCGTCTTTTGAGCCGAGGTGTTGTTTGTTCCAATGTAGTAGTCTCCATTTCAGCCTTTTTAATTTCTCCTTCATCACATAACCCCTCCACCCTTCTAAATCCCCCTCCCGCCAAGAATCCTCCACCACCTCCTTGAATCCCGGGTTACTCATCCACGCATTGATGAACCGAAATGGTTTAGGCCCCCAATCCTCTTCCTTCGTCGTAAGAACAATGGCGCAATGGTCCGAAATTGATCGAGGTAAACCTTTGAGAGTCGTATTTGGCCATGCCAAATCCCACTTTTCATTAATTAAGGCCCCGTCGATCCTACTCTTGCAGGTACGATTACTCCGGTATCAAGTGAATCTTCGTCCTTGAAGTTTGACGTCCACAAGCTTATTGCGCTGCAAAAACTCTTTGAACATCCGCCTCTCCCTCAGCGAACTATCCCCCCCCCCCCCCCCCCCCCCCCAGCCCAATCCTCTCCCCCGCCTCTAGAACTGCATTGAAGTCTCCTAAAACGCATATATTAATCCCATCCCACTGTCCCACAGTTAGAGAAATCCTATCCCAAAGCAACACCTTCGCTTCGAAGCCGCATGGTGCATATACATTAATAATACAACATTTCTTCCCCGCTCACCCTCCATCGTCCTTTTACCACCACTGCTCCCCTGAGTTCCTCCTGCATGGCAGCAATCAAATTCTCATCAGTAAGAGCCTGATTGATGTTCTTTGGCTCTATCTTGGAAGTAAAACAGACATGAGCCACATTAGACAACATTTTGGCATAATCCTGTTTCTTCCCTCTTGTCTTCATACCATAATTCAGATTCCCAATGACATCATCTACTGAATGATTCTTGTGGACTTGAGTTACTTTCACTTTTACAGGCTCATTCACTGCAGCCTCTTCTTCATTTTCCTGCTCCTCTGCAGATTCTGTCACACCTTCAGAATCAAACTTGGAAGCATTCTCAGAAAGACCAGCTGCACCAATTTCAGTGTCACCAATCATGGATATGTCAAAACCCCTTTCATCATCAAACCTAATATTTACAGATTCAATGACTGTCTCAGTTTTGCTGTTAAACACTCTAAAAGCCCTGCTGTTTATAGAGTACCCCAGGAAGATCCCTTTGACTCCTCTATCATCCAACTTCTTGTTTTGATCTCTATCATTCAACACATAACAGGTGCTACCAAAGATGTGAAAATGCTTCACATTTGGCTTTCTACCTCTCCAGAGCTCATAAGGAGTGACAGTCATTTTTGGCCTAATATAAATTCTGTTGGCAATGTAGCAGGCTGTATTCATAGCTTCAGCCCAAAACTTGGCAGGAACCTTAGTAGCCTTCATCATGGTTCTGACCATTCCCTGCAACGTCCTGTTCTTCCTCTCAACAACATCATTCTGTTCAGGAGTGATTGGTGCAGAAAATTGATGCTCTATCCCTTCCAGAGCACAGAATCCTTCAAACTGAATATTATCAAACTCTCTCCCATGATCACTTCTGATGTGTTTGACATGCTTCTCTTTCTCTCTAGTAACACGTTTGTGCAGCTTCCTGAAGGATTCAAAAGCTTCAGACTTCTCCCTTAGGAAATCTACCCAAGCATATCTTGAATAGTCATCAACTACCACCAAGACATATTTCTTCTTACCAATACTCTCAGTTTGCATTGGCCCCATCAAGTCCATGTGTAGCAATTCAAGGATACTGCTGGTGGTAACTGCTGAGACAACTTTGTGAGTGGCATGAATCTGCTTCCCACTCATACAGGGACCACACTGTCCTTCATGATCCATATTCAGCTTAGGCAATCCAACAATAACATCATTCCTCATCAATGTCTTCATGTGCCTGAAACTAGGATGTCCGAGCCTTTGATGCCATATCTGGAACTCACTCATTGTAACACTGAAACTCTTCAGATTGCGTTCAACTTGATAACAGCTATCAGATGATCTTTTGCCAATCAAGTACACCTTCTGGTTCTCATACACAGTACATGTACCTCTATCAAATCTGACATCCATCCCTTGGTCGCATAGCTGACTTATACTCACTAGATTTGCTTTCAGCTGATCCACAAGAAACACATTCTTCAGTCTTGGCATCCCAGAAACAGCCAAATGTCCACAGCCAAGAATTGGTACCTTAACCCCATCAGTAAAGGTCACAGTTTGCCCATTTACAGGTTTGATGTTGGTCAAGCTTTCTCTCTTTCTAGTCATATGTCTGGAGCAACCACTATCAAAATACCATGTATTTTCAGTCTCAGCTAGAAGAGCAGTATGAGCTGCATTTCCTCTGTAAGGACCTCTTCCTCCATAGATTCCAGGAGCATTTCCATAAATTCCTGGCACTCTGTGATATGAGTTGGATCCAGGATTATTTGGAAAAGGTCTTCTAGCCATTCTGAGCTGATCCTCTTGCAGCTTCTTACAGTGAGGCCTGATGTGTCCAGGAATCCAACAGTGATGGCACACTTGTGAACTAATTTGCTGAGAAGATCTTGAATCTGTTCCCCAATCTCCATGCTGATATCCTTGAGGAACAGAGGGATAAGCTTTAGCCCGAGTACGAGGCTGTTTCTGCTTTCCTTTTCCTCCATCAAAACCCAGACCAGACTTGTCCTTATCAGTCTTTCCACCAATTTTGAGAATCTCATCAAGTTTGGCTGTTCCAGCAGTCATCATTTTCATCAACTTAACCAAATGATTCACATCACTTGATTGTTCAGCTTCTTTATCTTTAGAGGAACTTACTTGTTTCTCTAGCTGATCCAGTCTTAAGATTAACTTGTCTCTTTCTTCCTTCACCTGATTTAACTCTTCAGTGAGGGATTGATTCATCTCAGCAACAATGAGACACTTGTCATACATTTCCTTGTATGCAGTCTCAATCTGACCTTCAGCATTATCCTTTGTGTCTTCTTCTTCATAGGAGCATCTTCATCACGCATCCCCATTTCAATCGTTCGGAGAGAACCAATCAACTCATCAAGAGTCATAGATGTAAGGTCTCTGGCTTCCTCAATAGCAGCAACTTTGAAGTCAAACCTTCTTGGGAGAGATCTCAAAACCTTAGCACACAGTTTCTCTTGTGACACCTTCTCACCAAGCATAAAGTACTCATTTGAGATGTTCTTCAGCTTAGCATGAAACTCAGATATAGTCTCATCCTCTCCCATTTTCAACGCCTCAAACTTAGAGATCAGCTGCTGGAGTCTTTGAGCCTTCACTCTGCTGTTCCCTTCATAAGCATTCTGCAGAGTATCCCAAGCTTCCTTAGCTGAAGTACATGTGGAAATTAAGTTGAAATTCTCCATATCAACTGATGACAGAATAGCATTCAGAGCCTTCTAATTCAACCCAGACAGCAGGACATCATTGTCATCCCACTTCTCTCTCGGCTTCTTGTCACCTTCGGCATTTGCAGGCTCAGTCCAACCACTTAGCACAGTGCCCCACGCCTTCTCATCAACAAATCGAATGTAAGAGGTGACTGACTTTCCAATAGCTGTAATTTTTCCCATCCAATATGGGTGGTATGTTCACAGAACCTTCATCCTTCAGAAAGTCCATCTCAGTTTGCACAACTTTAGCACACGAATCCCAAGATATCCACCAATCCAAAACCTGCTCTGGTGCCAATTGAAAGTGCTAGTTTGTGCAAAAACTAAAAACGATCTTAATTTTGTTCTTAGATGCAATAACAGAAAAGCAGTAAAGAAGAAACTTGGTAACCCAGTTCGGTGATAACGCACCTACGTCTGGGGGACAATATCCGAGAGATTCAATCCACTAAAAGTAGTAGAGAGACTTACAGGACATTACACCAAGGACTCCACCTTATGTCACATATTCGTCTCGATTACAACTCCCTTACAATGAGATCGAATACAACTACGAGATGAACTCGTGCAGTGATAAAACACTAGAATGGTTCTAAGCAACACGCTTAGACAAATCTGAACAAAGCCAGGGAAGCTTGTCCAGTACACACGCTCGCTCAAAACAAAACTTGCAAAACACAAGTTGCAAGAACACCAAAACTCACACACAAACATATTCAAGAGCGGCAGAGCGTGTCTAGGGTTTTCCTTAGTATATATACTCAACACAGGAAACCCTAGAAGATCTTCAGGCTGATATTCTGTGCATGGAAACTTTCCATGCAGAAATAATCTTCCATCTTCGAATATATATATATATATATATATATATATATATATATATATATATATAGGTAGTAGATCATATGAAAACTAAATATTTTGTGCAAACTGCAAACCTTGCATTTTTATACATAGCATGATGCATTTTATGCATAACATGTTGCATAAAAAAAATATTTTTTTATTAATAAAAATGCATTAAATAATATTATTTTTTTATGCAACATGTTATGCATAAAAATGCATCATGTTATGTATGAAAATGCATGGTTTGCAGTTTTCACGAAATATTTAGTTTTCACCAGAACCACTCCCTATATATATATATATATATATATATATATATATATAAAATTCTTGATTCATGCATTAATCCAGTCAGCAACGCAGCAGAAGACTTGAATATAAAATCGCCAACACAAATTTGAGATGCATGCAACACATGCACTAACACAAATCTTGGCATGAAAGCTCTAAGGAGGTAAGAGCCCAACCAAACTCTATTTCGTCTTCCTAACATCTCCTCCCTATCCGTGATTCCGATGAACCTAACGAAACCAAATCTTCTCCCGTGTAGGTCCTTTTTCCCCGGAACGTAGACCTTCTGAACCCTTCCAAGCTCCTCAAACCTCTCCCTTAACTCCATCACTTTGCACCCCTCTGGAAAGTTCCTTATGAAAAAAAGTGACGCATTCCTGATCGGCCACCCTCCTCCCATTATGGTTCTTATTCCTACGATCTCTTCCTTCCTTTGGAGTCACCTCCTTCCACCTCTTCCCTCGACGGACCCTCTCCCCCGGCTCCATCCAATGCTTCCAAAGCTTGAAAAAATGAAGAACATGAATTACAACATGAATAAAAATAAAAATAATTTGATTAGTAGAGTTCAGTTATTTTGATTAAAGTTTACAATTATATTTAGCATTAATTAAATTGGAAATAGTACACTTGAGCTGAGGCTCATAAATTCAAACTAAGCCATATAAATTATCTATAGTTTTAACTTTTAGTTATTACTGCTAAGAGTGATGCTATTCGGCCATAATGTGGTCGGCCATAATTTAACTTGTTTTATTTTTTATAATATCAAATAATTTATATATTTATGCCAAACTTTTTTAGATTATAAAATACTCAAACAGTGATACTCCGTATTTTTTACGTATTTTTTAAAATTAATCCTTTAATTATTTGATAATTTTTACTATTTAAAGTATTTTTTTACCTTTTTTTACCTAAAAAATGAAAAAAATATGTAATTTTTGGGGAAAAAATATTTTTAAATTAAAATATGAAATTAATAAATTATTGTTATCATTTACAATTTTTAAAATTACAAAAAATATGAAAAATATTGTTGTGTGGCCGGCCACATTATGGCCAAATAGCATTATTGTACTGCTAATTATATGATACTTATAACAAATCATCATACACTGCAACAAAATGTCTAGTAGTGACACAATTATATCATTTATTATTAATCATATTATACATTATTTTTTAACTTTTATAATTAGTATTGTTGAAGTTTTGAAATTAATAATGAGATGTGGATGATGAGGCACAATTATATATTACTCCCTATGCTCCATAAAATTATAAATATTTCTATATTTTATATCTTACATATATTTAAGAAACAATCAGTGAGACGAAGGGAGTAATCGATTTGTGGTACCCTATGCTGCACCCCTCACTATGAAAAGTCCTTTTTCCCAGCTCAACACGTTTGGATGATTCCCTGCAAAAATGATGGTATAAGTATATCGTCTATATAAGTAGACAAATTACTGGTAGTGGATGAAATTACTACTAAATTTCGAGTTTAGAATTTCCTAATTTCCTCAGACATTTTTTTATAGTTTTTATTTTTTCGATTTTCTTCGAATAATTTTTTCTAATCAAAGAATTCAATAATTTTCTTCGAACGAACACGTAGAAGATCGTTGAGATAAGTAGGTTTATGAAGATTCAACTTATGCCAAAACTGTAGCAATAATTGTAGTACAAGTGTTGCTCTTCTTTTTCTTGCACACATTGTTAGCATAATTATCTAGGATCCTCGTTATGATGTCATCAAAACTGGCAGCTTAATAAGACGTCGTTCAATGTAAGAAAATACAAACAAATTTGAATGATAGATGAATGCATTTTTGTTCTTTTCTTACATTCCATTAACGTTCATCTAAATGTATTATTCTTTCACAAAGAATTGGAATTCGTTACTACAAACATCACTAAAATTTTGGCGATTTCAATCACAATCATTCATTTATTGTCAATAAATTACAGTAAACAACATTATACTATGTGAACATGGAAGTCCCTGTAGGCGTCCATGTTAGCACTGCGATTGCGCAAACAATTAAAAAAATAATAATCTATTACTATTATAAAAATGTAAATTCTTATAAAATAATTGTCCTTTTTTTTATATAATTTTTTATGATTAATTAATAAAGAAAAATAAATTTTCTTTTACGTGATTTTGCATGTATAAATATAATACTCCCTCCGCCCCAATTCAATTGGTCTGTTTCATTTCGGCACGAGATTTTATGCGTAGTGTAAAAAGTAAAAAGTAAAAAGTAAGAGAATCACGATGAAAAGTAAGAGTAAATTCTTTCCATTTTAGAAAATAGGTCGATTCAAGTGAAACATCCCGAATAGAAAAGAAAACCAAATAAAGTGGGACGGAGGGAGTAAAACAGAGCATTTTCAAACATAAAACCACCCAGTGCACCAGAAATCTTCAAATACAAACAAATTTTATTTCCATGTAGTATTGTTAATTTTCAAACACAAAAACAGAGTTGAAAGTTTTGAACGTTGCTTTACATACTTTTCAGAGAAAGAAAAAAAGGCCCAATAAAATATAAAAAGAAAAAAAAAAAAAAAAAAAAAAAATGGTGGCCACACTTTTCCCCCTCTCTCTCTCTCTCAAAGTCTGAACATCAGCTTTAAATTTAAATTTCAAATATACATGCTAAACCCAATCATTACACGCCACAACTACCTTTAACCCATCTTCCACATCAAAACACAGCTTGTTACACTTCTCTTCTTCTTTTTATTCATTAAAATCGCAGTTACAAGAATGGGAGATTCAGCTTATCTCATGCATGGCTTCTCTTATACCTCTACCATCTCCAACCAATCGAAGCAGGTATGAAAAACCATATACTCCCTCCGTTTGTTCTGATTTGGCCCATTTCGTGAGACGAAGGAGGCCGAATCAGAGCAAACGGAGGGAGTAAACAATAACCCTCTCCTTCTTGTATGAATCAACTTCTCCATTTCTTGCATCATGATTTCTGCGAATAGCTCGTCTAGTTAGTGATACTTTCTCGAGTTAATCATGATTTCATACATCAAATTCCACAGATATCAGAGCAAAAGCTTGAATATTTGAACTTATTTCTTGGAAAAAAAACTAGTCTTGTTGTGAAAAAGTGGAAAATTTTGAATGTTTTGTTGCAGGGGAATCCCATGTGCATTCATGGCGAATCGATTTCATTTGGGAGGTTTGTGAGTGAGAGTGAGCCCTCCTTGTCATGGGAGAAGTGGTCCACTTTTTCAAACAAGAAAAAATATGTGGAGGAAGCTGCAAGCTTTGCTCAGCCAGGGTCTGTTGCTCAGAAGAAGGCCTTCTTCGAAGCCCATTACAAGAAAATCGCTGCCCGGAAAGCTGCTGCCGAAGCTGAAGCCGCCGCCTTACTCGAGCAACAGAATGCTGCAAGAGCAGAACAGGAGAGGTTTGCTCAAGAACATGCTGATTATGAGATTAAGAATGCTTCAGTTGATGTACTAAGTTGCAATGAGGGCTCAGGCGAGAGGGTTTCGGTTAGCTTGTCCGAAGATCTTGGAAATCGGGACACAGCTTCGTGTTCGGAGGGATATGGGACTCCACTGATGGAGAGGCCTTTGTTGAAGGTGAAAGCTATTGACTTTGCTTTGATCATTTATTTTTCCAGCAAGAAGGTGAGGTTGATGGATTGTTATGATGTTGATGCAGGGGAGCTGTGATGGAAGTGAGGAAACGAAGAAATCGGGTTTTTCCTCACTCAAGTCATCGATTAGGCGTAAGATGTGGCGACTTCCATCCACGCCGGTGAAGCCGGTCACTCCTCATTTCAAGAAAGAGAACAATGTGAGCCAGAGTCTTAAGAAATCTAGTGTGGAGTCCATGGAAAAGAAGAGGCCATCTCCCAAGTCTTTCCGAGGATTTATCAACTCGATCCCGACTACAGAACCCGATAAGGAACCGGTTTCCTTAACCAAGAAACCAGCAAGCTCTGGGCTTCCTCCTAGTTTTTCAAGAACACCCAAAGATTGTAAAACTCCTATAAGGACTCCACTTCTGGTGATTCACCTCACCTTTTGGCAAAGATTGCTAAGTTTACTTCTTTTTCTTGTGTTTTTGACTAATCGAGGATGTATGGTTCGATTGGAACTATGTTTTCTTCAACTGCAGGCAGCTGCAAAAGGTGTGGCCAAGTATTCTGCATCAACACCTCAATCAATGAACAGAAGGTGATTGATTGATTACATTTCTCTCAAGATTTTCATGCATTTTTTTGTGAAATCAAGGTGGAATTCAATTCAATTTCTGAGAATTTTATGAAAAAACACAGGATGAAAACATCAACTGATCATCCCTCTGAATCAGGAAGCAAAACTGCTGCTCCTAAATGGAACATTTTGTCATCTGTGTAAGTTTCAAAAAACTATACTCCTTTCGCCTCCTTCTCGTTGACAAACGAACTACATTCGTGAACTCGGGGTTGACAGCATTTGAGTTTTTGCAACTTGAAGTATGAATAAAGTGCATGCCTAATCCAATATGATGTTCCTTTATTTCCGAGTTACTAAATTAGTGTATGAATTCGGAAAAAGAAGAAAGGATAATCGAAGTCCTTAGTTAAGAACTGACCTCAGTGATTTCCCTTTGTCTGAATGTGGTTGTATGGTTGTATATCAGTTACACGAAGTCGATGACAGCATGCCGGAGCAAATTACAGTCACCATCATCGTCGTCTAGTCCTTTCGTGCTGAGAACGGAAGAAAGAGCTGCAAGAAGAAAACAGGTACTAGTTATAAGTAATTTTGTACTACTATTTCCTTAGACTTGATGAAATGTTGGACTAGTGTTAACTCGTCTCCCTCTCGTGTATTCGTTCAGAAACTCGAGGAAAAATTCAACACGAACGAGGAGGAGAAGGTGCAGCTACAGAAGACACTTAAGGTCATACAATTGTTGCCATAAATTATTTCTGTTTCCATTTCAATGGATGTATGCTTCCTTGCTGAATTGGTAGAGATGTTACTACTTCAGGAGAAAGCAGAAAACGAGATACTAAAACTGAGTTACTGCTTCAAAGCTCGCCCGCTACCCGACTTTTACAAGGATAGAGAAACTTCGATAAATCAGACAAACAAGGTAAAACAAGCCTCTAGATATGCATTCTTCTGCTTCACTAGAGCAACTGGCATTGAAATCTTAAGAATCTATGAGGTTTTACGTACCATAGTCTCCGGTTATTGATTAATTCCTCATGATCCCAGACTCCAGATCGAACTCGAACACCACTACTAAGAAGTAGCAATTCGAAGAAGCAAGGCACGGTCTCAGTGCCACCTCCATCTACGCCTCCAAAATCCATCTCCAAGAGCGGTGCTTCCAAGAATCCGTCGAGGAAGATTGCTGCGAATCCCGGCAAAGTGTTCCCTTCTTTGTTGCCACGAAGGATCACACATGAGAACAAATCACCAAACATTCAAACACTTAAGTAGATTGTAACCATTTTTTCCCAACTTTCTTTAGAGAATGCTTTTAAGTAGCATTTGAACATAAATGTTAATGCACATTGGATAACAGATATCTCGATACGTTTCTATTACTTTACAGTTACATATATTCAAAAAACGTGTCATCTTAAACGAGATGACAGAGGCAGTACATCATAAATGTATGACAAACACCACACATAATGCTAAAACAAAGTCTTGCACGTTCCACCCACCTAGAAATTCAAGAATGCTTAGAATATACAAATCATATACTACTATTTATTAGCAGTTGCCCAATAATTTGGCAATCAATCAAATAAAGAAAAGAAATATAAACAGATGAAAGTTGGAATGAATTAGTACAATTTTGTCAATTTACACATTTTTCATTAACAATAATAAATCAAATTTCTTCCACCAAACACCAACTTTCATCTCCTTCCATAGCTTCTTCCCAAACAAATCCCACTTCACAAAATCCCATCTTATCATCATCATCATCATCATCAACATCAACATCAATGGCATCAACACCATCAATGACATCATCACATCCATCAATCTCTTCAATCTCCACTCCATGAGATGTCATTTCATGATCATAAGATCCATTAAAATCATTGTGGCCGTGGTCGTGATTATGATCAGTATCCCCAACTTCGTAATCATGATCATGATCGTAATCATAACCGTCCGCACAATGCAAATAGTCCAAAATGCCCGTGGCGGAGAACCCCGACACCTTAAGACCGTTAAAACCGGGCCCCGAATCCACCACCCTCCACGTGATCAACCTATAGTTGGACACAACATCCGAAGACGAACGCATCTTCTGAGATCCCTTCGACTTGTCCCTCGACTTCGACACCGGATGGATGTGGCAATCGTGGCACTTGGCACGACCGCACTTCCCGGTGAACTTGGAGTGGTTGGTGGGCTTCGTTGGGACCTTCGTGAAGATCCCGGCTGCCGGAGGCGAGACGAGCTCGTTGAGGCTCCTCTGGCTCCGGCGGGGGTTCAACGGCTCCGACAGGATCGAGTAAGTCCGGACCATACCATGCTGGCGACCTTCTCTCCTCATTATTGGATGGAGTTTCTTGAAATCTTTGAAGGATTGCAATGAATTCTTGCTTTTGGTTATATAGAATTGAAGATGCCTTGTTCAAGTTTGAGCTTGAGAAGTAAGCAAATGCATTTGGTCAATTGCACGCAAATATATTTAGTAATGCGTGTAGGCCAATGAATTATGGATTAATTAATAGACGTAAAGTAGGTACACAGTTTCTTGAAATAAAGTAAGGAGTAAGAAATAATGGAGAATATTAAATAGGAATAGAATAAGAGAAAGTGATAATTGTTATGACAAGGTGCTCGATATGTATGAAAGGGACCTTATTGTAGGTAGTTAACTGTCGGTTATGACTATTGCAAATGCTTGCGTATCGAGCAAGTTTTCAGGAATTATTCCATTACTACCTTCATCTCACAAAAGTAGTCATACTTCTAAATGGCAAAAGAACTAAGGAAAAGTAGAATGTATGGTTGTAATTAATTTTGATGAGGAGAGAAAATTAATTGTAGCCTAGTATTATATACTATTTATAGCAAGTGGACTAATATATGAGATGTATAAAAAAGGAAAAATTGACTACTTTTGTGAGATGGAGGTACTATTATATAATGATGGAACTAGTTAACAATTCGATCGAACTTTCAATTTCAATTAATAACGATGATAAGGGTGCGTAATGTTGACATAATGGTAAGTGGTTAACATTCGAAGTTAAAGATTCCGAATTCGATTTAACCGTTCCCATTTTCTTTTCCGGAATTCCCCTAAAATCAAACTCCAAAAAATTAAAACTTAAGCTGATCATGCATAGATTCAATTTTGGCGCCAAGTTGGTTTCGATTGTACCCAATTAGACATGCATTTCAATTATATACTTAAAATCTTTCGATATGCATTTCAATGTTTTGAAAAGTAGATTTTACGATAAAATTCAGATCTCATTTGATATACTTTCTGCGTCCCATTGCAATTGTACTGTTTTTTTAATTGGATCGTTCCACATGAATAGTCTTGTTTTCTAAAATGAAAAGAATTGATCCGTATCTATTAATGTGGACCATTTACGTTTCGCACACAACACCTAAATTCGATGCCAATATGAAACAAGACAATCGACTGAGGGAGTAGTACTTATACTAGTATTAATGACAAATTATATCAAATGAGACCTTAACTTTATGATAATATCGATTTTTCATCACATTAAAATCGCACCGCAAGATCCTAAGCGCGCATACTATGGTTTTGGGCTCGAAGCATTATAAACGAACTAATATTTGAGAAATTTAATTCCAAAATCGGCGCAATTTGAAGAAATCCGATTTAGAGGAAATTTATGAGCTATACTTCTGTACTATGTGACTTCCTATCTTCTGCCAAATGTTTATCTTCTTCTTCTCCTAACTGAGAACAAATAAACCCCATTAAAGAAAGAAGGAGCTGATTTTTAGTCGCGAGCGACGTACGTGATTCGTTCCACGTTCTGTTCTTTTTCGTATAAAAGAAAAACTTGTTACACATTCTCAGAGAGAGGGTTATTGGCAGATTCGAGCAGTGGTTTGTTGCTTACCGAGTTAGGATGAGTAGGAGTCGGCCTCCTCTTGGCTGGATAGAGTATGTAGTGCTGAACCATGAAAAGAATATCAAACGCGACAGACACCTGCAAGAGAAGACCACTTTTAACACTTCAGAAATGCACGAGTCTTGAACAAGAGCAAGCCATGTTAGGGATGCAAAGAACATGATGCGGATCGAGCTACAGCACATGTCTCGACTTTTGAGGGTTTCGATTAAAGAAGGCTGGACTGTGGTTCTTGCTTCTTTATCTCTTTATAGGCAACATGTAATTTTTCGATCATAGTTTCGGGATCTTACTTAGGACGACAACAAGATAGTATTGAGAAGACATTATGATAATAGACTCCGTCCCCGAAAATTGTATACCAAGAAAGTGGGTAAATTTACTCTTTTACCCTTAACGAATGCATTGCTAAATGGGCTATTGAACAACATAAGAATTCGGAGCAAGAAGGGAATGTGCTCTTGGGCAACAAAAGAGTTGCATGGCATTGTAAAATGGATAATTTGACATCATTTCTATAGAGTTATAAATACCACACGTTCTCGGGGAAAACAAGCATATGTTATAAGGCAAGCAGCAGATAAATAGAATCGAAAAGGAATAATGTCGTTTCTTACCAGAGATATCATCGTCTTCCCAATGTTTCCATAGAAGTTGATCCAAGAATCTGTGTAAAGCAAGCGATCATCAGGGGAAATATTTTAGCTTCAGATTTTTGTCCGAGATAGCAAACTGATAAAGAGTTGATGCTGAATAACTTACTTTGATCTATGGATTGGACCACCATCTGAAGATAGTTAGTTATCCCTCCAAAGAAATCCAGCAAGATGTTGCCAATGCTAAACCCGATCGTGCTCTTTCGGCGAAAATTCAAGACAGCCTGAATTTAATGACAGATGGAATGGATTTCATAATGTCAAAAAATCAATGCTTTGGTGCATAATAGTTTATAACACGTAGTTCTGTGACAGACCTGAGGAATGTATTTGATTATCGTCATAACAACTTGAATAGTGCTGCAATCACACGAGGGATTTATGAGTCAAAAAGTGACGCACAAAGATAATAATCAGCCATTGATAGAGATAAGCATGGTTGCTTAACTGCCCTTAAATACTTAAAACTTCTTCTGTAGATTCTCTGCTATTTTTCTCTTAAGCCCCGACGAGAAAGTAGGAAATAGCAACTGAATATTAATAATATAATACTCATCTAGTTATTCTTTACTAAATCTTCGATAAACGCTGGAGAAGGATACTACTCACTTGAAGCACGAGATCAGCCAAAACCAGGAATGTTTGGGTATAGCGACAAAAACACAAACTGCAGCAGATAACCATGCTACTGAAACAATTCCTGTAGCAGTTTTTGAAATTTTCTGGTTCCCACGCTGTAAAGAAGAATAAAACGAACCGAAATCAGCAACAAGAAATGAAAGGCTATCTTGTAAACTCCCCAATGTTCTCAATCATTTAACGGCTCTTCAAAAGCCTACTCCTGTAAAGACTCTAGCTATCAACACCAACCTCAAATTTACACATACCGATTAAATTTTCAATCTTGAGCTCCATTCAGACCGAGATAATGTCATCCTACCACATAATGCGTCTTAAAGGTTCAAACTGACTCATTACACACTTATCGAATGCTTAGACTTGTCCTACTCTTGAAGTGACATACATAGAGCGAAAATCGAAAAAATGCCACACAGAGAACGGAAGCACCTCTTTTTCACTGAAAATTGACGACGAACAATGAACTAAACCAGCATATAGTAACAATACTACTTAAGGTTAAATCACATACCACAATCTTAACAAGGCAAGTAAAACTCTACAAGAACGCATGATTTCATAGACAGCAAACTCAAGCAATTCAAGAAATAGTATTAGCACTCACATCATATATTACAATCTGAAACAAGGTAAAGATAGTGAGCAGAACAGCATGAGCAGAGAAAGCCACATCGTTCGCAGCCACCGGTATCATCTGCAATCAAATCAACAGCAAAACGAAAGGCAAAAAATCAAGAAAATCGAAAACCAAACAGAATCAAACCCCATCAACAGCAAAATGTGTAAGCATCAACCTCATCCAAACCGAATTTCTCGCGGTACTGCCGCTGCACGGTGGAGCTAAAGAAGAGGGAAGCATTGTAGATGAGGTAGGACGAGTGCTTCGTCAAATTCAGCAGCGCAAAATCAAAATTCAACCCCACCACACTGAGAGAACCTCATCATCATCATCAACAACAACAACAAAACCCCAGTAAATAAAAGGAAGAATTCGACGGAATGAATGAGAAAGATCGCACCTTTTTCGGCGGAAATTCAATATAACTTGAGGGTAGAAGCTGATGGACCAAGAGACGAAGGCGAGCCATCCCAAAACGTTGTAAAGAACCTCGAGGTGGACAGAATTCCAAGAAGCCATTAGTTTCTCTGTACTACGAACAGTGGATAGGGAGATGAGGATTTCGAGAAGGGGAACGCATTCTTATATGGGTTGAGGTTTGACGTAAGCAGAGCGAGAGAGAGAGAGAGAGAGAGAGTGATAAGTGCAAGACAATGAAAAGAATAACTTCCCATGATTCTGCTGCGGCGGGTGGGATCAAGAACTTGCCCCTTTTCTCGTCCTCATTCCTAGGGATTTCCTTCTTTAACTGTACCTTTAAGTATTAGATACAAATTACAACTAAAATATCAAATTCGATTGTTTAAGGTAGGATATTATGCATTAGATTAGATTCCCTTCATCAAACGAAACGTCTATAACCAGATGTTTTCTGATGTTGTCTTGAAATTCATTTGGAGTCTGGACCCATCAAAACTTATAAGTGTGGAATGAATTCGTCACTTCTTATTCGAGTTGTGTCATTCAAAACATTACGTTTTCTTCATCCACCTAATTACCTTGTCAAACAGAACTTGATTTTCTTTATACATTTTGTTTTTTAAACAATTTTGTAATAAAAAATACAAAAGGACATAACCCAAAAAATACAAAAGGACATAACCCTCTATCGTCAGGTTAATACATGCACAAATTGCTTCAGTTCATTCGATAATTCACAAACCAAATTCTAATTCTTTTCAGTATAGTACTAATAAAGACTTCACAATATCTAACATTTTGAATATCAATTTAGAACATCTGATATTTTGAAAAGAATAGATCAAACCCAAATATACTAACATAAACAATCTGAAACATACTAAACAGCGTCTATTAATCTAAAAATTCACTCTGCATTTAATTGGGGCTAGAGAGAGTATTAACCTCATCCAACCTATCGGAAGGAACATTATTTTCGAAATACTAGTATAATTCCAAAGGTACAGATGAGTTGAAATTTGCGAAGAAAATAGTCATTATTCAACTTAATCAATCAACCACCCAAGAATTGGAAGAGCAGGGCACTGGTAGCGTTGGAATTTAAGCAGTGCGCTCGAGTTTCTTGATGTTCTGTATTTGCATTCCGGGATTGAGGCCCTTGGGGCAAGCTTTAGCACAGTTCAAGATTGTATGGCACCGGTAAAGCTTGAATTCATCGTTGACAGCATCTAGCCTTTCTTTTGTGTATTCATCACGACTGTCCATTATCCATCTGCAAAAGGAAATATAGCAGAATATAAACCATACTTTCTCTCGTTTTTAAATTGAACGTATATAAAACTTGGCTAAATGACCAGCAGACAATTTGTAGCACAAACAGGGAACTGGAATTACAGCCATCAATGAAGCAAAAAACGGTAAGTGGGGCAAAGTGGTTTTCATGAATTTCATTTAGCTCATGGCAGATATATTGAATGACCATTTTTAGAATCCATTTTTAGCTCATGGCACATATCCTGAGTTGATTTAGCTACATGAAGACCTCGTGGGAGCTATTTTGCCACTGGTTACATTCAAGAATGCCCTCTACCATTATAACTTTACTTATATATCCGTTGTTGGCATGATATTATTTGTGCTAAGGTTGAGTGTACTGACTATTTTACTAGTACTACCTTATTAGGTAGGGCAAGGACAACAATGATGGACCATCACATTCCTCAACGCTTCCTGAACTTGAACTAAGTTCTCTTGATTAGACATTAAATGAACTACAGAGTTGTGTTGAAAATGTTGGTATAATTTTCCTAGCTCACAACATCAAGACTTACTGATAGAGTTCGGATATTTTTCAGAAGGCACTTGATTGCTCATAAAATGACAAATCGGAGAGTTTAAATCATGAAGGTTACAGATATAATGATGTCATGGTAACTACAGCGACAAAAGTATAAGGAGTTCTACGAAATTTCCAATTTAAAATGGGACCCCATTGTTTTCTAAAGAACAAGTTGTACGTTCATTTCATCTTGTACTGGAAAAGAAGCACAAATAACAGATCTTTCTCAAAAATGGTTGTCAATCGCTATGAAGATGCTTAAGTCAAAATCATAGGAACAAGATCACCCAAATAATCTCCAATTCCTTCTCCAATCAAGTTATGTATAGACACAATAAATCATTTTCATAACTATACAAGCCCACTATTAACAACCACGAGATCGCGGAATGCCTGGGAGTCTGTATAAGACATCATTAAGGTCCAGGTTTCAGGACGTTTCTCAAATAATAGAATTGACTAACAACAAATAGAACAGAACCGGATGAGCAATCAATGACCATAGCCTAAGTACTAAGATAATGAGGGGCATATACACACAACAATTTCATTTTATTGAAGCACTCCGAAGCCAATGATGAAAATCTAGATTATATCTTGGTTTGACACTTTAATCGGAACACAAGCTCCTATTACTTTCTCCAATTAGCAGCTAACCAAACCGCATTCACGAAAATCGCTTGTGCTCATGCCAATGTTATTCATAGCTAAAAGATAGTACTACTTACTTAAATGGGATCTTTACTAAGAGTAGAAGAATCATAGGCACCATAAAATGTATAATCAACCAGAACAATTATAATCATACCACGAATCAATAGTTCTCCATATTTCACATAAAAATCTCAAAACAGCAACAACGAAATTCGGCAACAAATCGAGGTACCTGTTGGCATGAAGAAGAGCGGCGGGGCCCAGGTAAGACTCCGGATTCCACCAGTAGCTGGGGCATGATGTGCTACAGCAGGCGCACAGAATGCACTCGTACATCCCATCCAGCTTCTTCCTATCCTCCTTGCTCTGCAGATTCTCCTTTCCAGGATTCTCCGGAGGGCTCTTCCTCTTCAGCCACGGCTCGATCGACTTATACTGGTTGTAGAAATTCGTCATGTCGACCACCAAATCCTTAATCACGAACATGTGCGGCAGCGGCGTGATCATCGACGGCCCGCCGGAGGTTATCTTCGTGAGGCAGGCGAGGCCGTTCCTTCCGTCGATGTTCATCGCGCACGAACCGCAGATCCCCTCGCGGCAGGAGCGTCGGAACGTTAGGGTTGGATCCACCTCGTTCTTAATCTTGATTAGGGCGTCGAGGACCATGGGGCCGCACTCCTTCAGGTCAATTTCGTAGTCCTTGAGCTCCGGCTTCTGCGGCGAATCCGGATTCCATCGGTAGATTTGGAAGGTTTTGGGGGTGGTGCTCGGCTTCGCCTGCGGATCCAACTGCTGCGCCGCCGCCTCCGATGCGTGTTGTCTGTAAACGAAAGCTCTCGCCGCCGGCGACAGGGACGGAACCCTCGCCATCGCCCGTCGCACCAATCCAGTCGCCATTGATAGGGAAGAGAGAGAAAGCCGAGCTTCTAGAGAGAGAAAGAGATAGAGAAATGCAACAAAAAGATGACGATTATTGGGGCGTGTGTACGCAGTAGGGTCCGATCACTATCGGTTGCTGGGAAGAAGTAAAATGACGGAAATGGGCCTGAGGGGACTAAATAACCGGGTATGGCGGTGAGAAGGATTGGTGAAGGGTATTTTCGGGAGATCGCTAAATGAAAGGGCTGCCGTGGATGCTGTGGCAAGGTGGCTGACGTGGCGGAAGATAAGAGGTGGAAATGGAAATTAATGAAGACGTGGTTGCTCTTGCAACATTTCATTTTTGCGTTCCATGTGATTGAAACGTCGCCGTTTTGTGGCGGCACGGCAGCATCTGTGGGGTGTGGAGACTATCGCTGTCGATTTGATTTCTTCTTTCCCAGAATGTTAGGTCTTCAAATCTGATTTTGGTTTTCATTTATTAATAGACCTTCATATTGGTTTTTGGTTCTTTGACTTCTTTCGTTTAATTGAATTTCGCGTTTTAGTTCGCTCAACTTTTTCTCGAGGTATGATTAGAGGTGGCCAAAATAACCGTACATGTCGATTAGGTCGTATACGCATTCATACATTTACTCGGAGGGATTATACTCGCATTTGCCGGTTCGAGTACGAAATTGTACACTATTGAGGCAACAATTTGGGTATAGGTATTGAGAGTTAGATCGCAACCGGCTGGTTGCTGACAGTGGCGGAGCCAATATTTTCGATTTGGAGATTCAAAAATTTTGCATCTTTACGAATATTAAAAAAAAAAAAAAAACAAATACAAGGGCAAAGCCTCAAATAGTCATATTCTCACAAGACAAAAGTCTAATTTAGCAACTAATAACTGACCAATTTAGATATAAACTACCAATTATACTCTTTACTACTCTCTCCGTCCCACTGGGATAGAGACCTTTTTTTACGGCGCGGGAATTAAGACGAGAATGATGATAATGGGATAAAGTAAAAGGTAGTGGGTTAAAGTAATGTGTTATAATTTTATTGGGTTAGAATTTTCCATTTCGGGAAAGATCCCTATATCAGTGGAACATCCCGAAAAGAAAAAGGTCCCTATATCAGTGGGACAGAGGGAGTACTTAATAGGGTAGCACTATGGTGAAAACTAATATTGTAGTGAAACTTAGGAATTCCTATATTGGCACCGCTAACATGTCACACTTATAATTTTCATGCCAAATTCACCCCAATGGTGCCAATGGCATTGCTATTGACGGATAATTCTATTTTTTTTTTTAATTATTCAATGAAAAATTATTTAATTTATTTAATAAAAAAATTCATTAATTTAAAATAAGTACAGTAGTACAATTGTAAAATGTTTTTTTTTAATTCAAGAATTATTTAATGCAAATTTATTTTTTTAATTAAAATAAAATATTACATTAATTTAAAATAAAAATATTATTAAAGTGAAACTAATCTACAAAAAAAATTTAAAAGGCAAGTAAATTTAATTCCTTAATATTAGAAATTTACCGTAACTAACTACATCCACTACCCTATCTCCTGCGATTTAATTAAAGAAAATAATAATCTTCCATAGGATATAAGGATTTTATAAAACTGAAATATATTTCTTGTATTAATGCGATTTTTGGTCGATTCCGGCCTCATCGGCGATCGGATTTAGATGGGCGACCTACCGTTGGAAACGTCACGAAAAGTAGAACATGTTTCCAGGTGGTTTCATCCGATTTGGTTGCGATTTGAATTTAAAAGCGGCGACAATACATAACAACACTCGAAAATCCATCAAAATGACTGGAACGTGCATCAAAATGACTGAAATATGCATCAAAATGACTGGAATATGCATTGATATTCAATTTGAGCTACGATGAGTTGTTTGTGAATTGTGATTACTCAACAATTGTTGCACATTCAAAAAGTTTTGGTGCATATTAGGTCACGAGTTGTTGCATATTAATAGATCTTCTTTTCATTTACATAATTTAATCTATGGGTCTGCAAACGTATTTTTGTTGCATAAAATATATAATGTTGATGCATATTCTTGGAACTAAACCCAGTAGGGAAGCTAAACCCTAACCCAGTAAAAAAAGCTAAACCCCAACCAAGTAAAAAAAGCTAATCCCTAACTTGTAGTGAATGACAAACTCTAACCCATAGGGGAAACTAAACCCTATTTGGGCAAGCTATACCGTAACTTATAGGGAAAATTAAACCCTAACTCGTATGGATACTAAACCCTAACAGGACAAACTGAAGCCAAGTATGAAAATGAAACGAAAATGCATCAGAGTGAATAATAAATGCAACAAAATCGACATAATATGCATCATATTCAATAAACATACATAAAGTATAAAAATTTACAGAAGATCCAAACATAATCAACCAAAACTATTCCAGATTACAACTAAAACTTACAATCCGATTAGAATATCTTTATGGGAAAAATTACAAATCGAAACAATCCGAATAGAAAATTATCAATAAGGAAAAAAAGAAGAAGATTAACCAAAACAATCCGATTGGAATAAGGAGATTATCTTAATGATGTAGGCGGTGATCCACGTCGTGTTCGCCTCCCCCGATTCCGTTACCACAAACCTTTCTACCTTCAAATTCTTCACTTGCGCTAGCAAATCGACCTTTCTCTTCTGCCTTTACTAGTGCACTTTAATCCTCCCTACATTCAAATAAATCAAGGGGATACTTCAATACACTACAAAATCCACAAATATCATTTGTTTCAAATTCAATCAACCTGCAACTAGGATTCAATGTACCTTCGCAATGCCAATGATGTGGAAAATAAGCAGGAACAACATAGCCACTGAAATTCACTCGAAGAGATAGAACCGAGTTCCTAAAATTATTTGATTGAAAGAGAGGAAGGTGGTCGCGAGAAAATAAGGCAACGACGGTGATATAGTGGTGGTGCCATCGCTGGTATAGTGGTGTACGACGGTGAATTCACAAAGACTTCTTTTCTTCTCAAAGTGGGAAGAAGAAGAAGAAGAAGAAGAAGAAGAAGAAGAAGAAGAAGAACAAGAAGAAGAAGAAGAAGAAGAAGAAGAAGAACAAGAAGAAGAAGAAGAAGAAGAAGAAGAAGACGCAGGATAAGATAAAGAAAAAAAAATAAATATAGATCTTATATTTATGGAAAATCAGTTACACAAAGTTAAAATGTCAAAATTGTCCCTATATAATACTCCCTCCGTCCACCTATTTCTGACACGCTTTCCTTTTTGGGCCGTCCACCTATTTCTGACACGTTTCTTTATTCGGAAAGAATTAGCCACTAAGTAGGTTGATTAGTAAATCCCTTATTACACTTAACATTCCATACTTAAATCCCATCCACTCATTTTTCTGCACGTAGTTCAATATAATTTAAATTTTGAAAGTTTAAATTATTATAACTTGCTCGTTTGTTATCGGATTTTTATGATTTTTATATCAAATTAAAGGTCTTTATACGATCTTTCATTTAAGATCAGACAAGAACATGTTTTTATGCATATATGATGTTCTGTTTCTAAAATATGTTTATTCCCTACAAAATACACTTTATACACTACATCCATAAACACAATACACTTTACACACTAATCACTTCCGTCTTAAATCCCGTGCAAAAAGCAAACGTGTCAGAAATAGGTGGACGGAGGGAGTACTATAAATCATTAAAAAAAATCGAAAATTGATTTTTTTACAATTTAATTGAAATACAATCTCATCCATTATTAGATCTTCAAAATCAATGGATATGGGTGGTTTCTAAATTTCATTTTAACATTAGTTTTCACCTGATATATCCTCTATATATATATATAGATTTTTTTTTCCTTATAACACAACTCAAACACCCACACACGCACCTAAGGTGTCTCGAACCCCCGACCTCATGGATCGAAGGGGGAGCGTCTTACCACTAGACTACGCTCCGTTGACCACATTTGCGTCACGTTAGCATGTCTTGGCACATGAGAAATGCGCAAATCCATGCCCGCCAATCCATTGGCTGCAACGGTCTTGCCAATCACTTTGGTTGGTGACAATGATGTGGCCGTCGTTGCCAACAATTTCTTGCCAACCGCTGCGGGTGCTCTAATAACCATTGATTAGTGTTGTATCAAAGGCTGAGATTGAAATAAATAATTAGAATAAAAAATTCGTTGAAATTAAAATCAAGGACAAATCTGTCCACAAACATAAAATACTTGCCTAAATTTTTAAAAAATACAATTAAATCTAATTCCATAATATTAGGAATCTACCATAACAACTCACACACACTAACATATCACCTTAAAGAAAACACACCAAAAAAAAAAAGTAACAAAAAAACCTAGCAGAAACCGAGAAGGAAATTCCAGAAAAAAGAGAGAAAGGGTGACAAGGGTGACGAGTTGAAGGTGGGTCAAGACAAATCGCGAAACCATACTAGTCACGAAGATGCTGGGGAAAGGGCGATTAAATGCAGAAAAATAAATAAATAAGAAAAGAACGAGAGTGTCGACGAGTTGAAAGAGAAGGATAAAACCAGATACTGACTCGATAATACATATGAAAATGGTAGGCAAAGGGCAATAGATGCAACAAACAAATTAAAAGGTATGATTAGTTAGTTTATTTTTGAAAATTTGTGGGTGTAACCAAGATATATATATATATATATATATATAGGGAATGGTTCGTGTTCAAATAAGGCGTGCTAAACTGCGAAAAATGCTTAAAACTATATAAAATCATGCTTAAATCAGTATATATTTATGCTTACAACATCATTATGCTTTTTAATGTACAAATTCATGCTTAAACCTAGTCATGCTTACAATACCTTATAATCATGCTTAAATCAATTACAACCATAGATCAAATTAAGATCAATGGATCAGATCTATTCCTATTTCTCACACCAGGACTTATTTCTATATGATCCATCCTATGTATATATAGGGGGAGGATCAAATGAAAACTTAATATACTGTGAAATATAGAAACCGATATATATTGTTGATCTACATAATCCAATGGATAAGATTTTGACAAGTCATTAATTTTGAAACTATTTTTTATTGATTTATTTATTTATTTATTACTAAATAGTTGGGGGTAAACAAGTAAAATGCATAAAGTTTAAATTAATTAATCCCTACTAAAGGGGGATCACGTAAGTCACTTACTAAATATATTTTGGTAACCGATCTTCATTAATTACATTAATATATATTATATTGAAATATATAAGTGACCTTATTTTTTATAAATATAAGTGACCTTATTTTTCATGATTTTTATGACCTTTTTACGTTATTTTTGTTAATGTTGTTATTCATTTGTTTTTATGATAATCTTTTTGATGCATTTTTATTTATTCTGATGCATTTTGTTGTATCATTCGATGCATGTTTTGATTTTGTTTGCACGAAGGTGTACCCCAATAGGATAATACAGGAGAAAATCATGTTGATGATTTGGGCTACTCACATGACGAGTTTATTCCATTTTGCCTTACTCATAATAAGTCATTAAAACAAATATGCATCGAAAGAAGCCGATTGTATGGGTGTGAATGTGGTTTCATAAGAGCTAAACACTAAAGGAAGCCGAATGTACGGGTGTCAATGTGGTTTCGACGTGCGACTTGGGCAGATTAAAAGATCAACGGATGGTATTGTATTGATAGTACTATTATTTAAATGTCATATTTCTAAGTCATTAGAACACCGTGGCGTAGCCCGTTGAAAAAAAACGTGCAGACAAATCCTTTGCACATAATTTCTCCTTGTCATTCAGATTTACGCTCCATGTGTTTTTGAATTCATCATAAATGTACATGGTCGACTTCATCGACATCATCTCAAAAGTTCTCAACGTTATTTCGTCGTTTCTAAATACAATGGTCTCCCTACTGTATTCATTATTATACAAATGATAGTTAGAATTTGTCTTTATACAATTCACAATATGCATTTTATATTCTTTGCTTCTAAGCTCACGGTGCATCATGTAGTATGAGACTACGCGCTCTATCTTTGTGAGGCGTTCAACGATTTTCATTGTGCACTCATGATATGGGGAGCAAAATTTCTTAGGTCTTTTCTTTGGTCTCGTGTTCCTTATTGATGCCTGCTTAATCAAAAAATATGTAACCATAATCACTACAAGTGCAACAGATTACTAACATGCAACAAAACATTCAATAAATGCAATGTCAAGTATCACAACTGCAACAAAATACAAGTACACAAAACCTACAAGAAATGTAAATATACTCATTACACATGCAACGAAATAACAAATATGCAATAAACTCTTCAAGAAATGCAACGATTCTCACCACGAGTGCAATCAAAATACCAAAAATGCATCAATACTTGCATAAAAATGCAACGATTCTAACCACAATTGCAACAAAATACCAAAAAATGCATCAATACCTGCTTAAAAATGCAACAATTCTAACCACAATTGCAACAAAATACCAAAAATGCACCAATAACTATACAAAAATGCAAATAATTTTGCTGCTAGTATAACAAACCAACAACACAACAATACATATACATGTACCAAAATATATAAATTTTTTTACTATAATTCATTCGTGAATTTTATCGTACACATGCATTGTATGCAAGAAAGTCGACCAAATACATTAACATCCCAATAATCTAACTAATCACCTATACCACATCAAAATACAGAGCTACCGAGATACAATGAGTTAATAATTATTCTCTTCAAAGTAAACAGACTCAAAATCACATAACTCTTCATTAGTGTCGATGCTCAATCACAATTTTCAGAGGGACAAATGGCTTGTAAGAATATTGCACCACTAAGTTCAACAAATACACCATATCATATCATACACAAAATCAATGAATAAACTTGCAAAGAGCCAACTATCTCTTATTTCCTTTCTTCGTTTAGTTGCCGAACAACGGTGGTAAAAAACACTCTTAGCCACCAACAAAAGATCAGAAAAAAAAAATCTTCAATTCCCAGTTCACTAACTCATATATTAATTGCATCAATTAGAACGAAGGAATACGACCAAATGAATGATTAAATAAAACAATTGTTGAAACTATACAACTCTTCATTAGTGTCAATGCATAAACACAACTTCAAAGGGTTTACATAATTCAATAGAGAGAGGTTGAAATAGAGTGTGTGTGAGAGAGAGACAAATAATGCAAGAGATAAAGGGATAATGAGATATAGTGATTCCGATGGGAGAAAATACATACTGTGCGATTCCTGTGAGAGGGATTTCAAGTTCCTGCAACTTCAATCCTGACGCCGCTTCTCGACAATTTTTCTTGCACGAAGCAATCCTACAATTAATAGAGGTTCTTAGTAGTGGTTGAAAAAGAAGATTTGCACAAATCGTGGAACTACCATATTAATTAGTTTCTTTTATAAACATATTACCTATATTACCCTTAATTAAACGGATTGTCAACATTTTAGAATAAAATATTAATTTTTTTTTAATTATTTTTTTTTGAATCTTGACCATTGGATGCATTGTAATCTATGGTTCATATAGGTTTCTATATTTCACACTAAGGGTGGTATATATATATATATATATATATATATATATATATATATATATATATATATATATAGAGGATATATCATATAGAAACTAATGTTAAGTTGGAACTTAGAAACCGTCCACAACCGTTGATCTTGAAGATCTAACGGTTGTAAGATTTTCTGATTTACTATTTTTAAATTCCAATTAATGATTTTTTATATTATTTTTGATAATTAATAAGGATATTTTAGACTTTTTCATATTATGGTAACTGATTTTCCTTAATAATTGGATTTGATTTCAATTTTTTCCTTAAATATTGGGATCTTAAATTAATACCAATTTATCTACGTATTCTTCTTTCTGCGTCTTCTTCTCCTCCTTCTTCTGCGTCTTCTTCATCTTCTCCTCCTCCTCCTCCTTCTTCTTCAGACACCGTCGTTCCTCTGCCGGATCTTAACGTCGACAATGGCCCCTCTACCGGATATTGACGACGCCGATGGGCCATAGTCCCTGCTACTGCGGTCTTCTTCTCGTTTCCCAACCTCCTTCAATTTATGAGGTAAATATAAGATTTCAAAATATACAAAATCAATGTTTTTTTTTGTTGTCCCTCTCTTCTCTTCTTGTTCTTCTCGTGTAATCAACAAGGGATTGTGCACAATTTTAGCGGAGGGCGATTTGTATTGAGGTTACAAGAATCGATTGGTTTATATTGAGTGATTTTCTGGGGCAGTTTAGATTTTCAGATTTCGAGTTTTGGAGTATTAGTTCACGGCATCATCTTGAGAAGATTTTCAGATTTCGAGTTTTTGAGTTTAGATTTCCAGATTTCGAGTTTTCGGAGCAGATTTTGAATACAATTTGTTGTTTAGAGTGCAGTTGGTGGCGTGTAGATTCTTCAAGATTGTGCACTTGGTGTTCTTAAACCTTGTATTGTATATGGAGTTTTCAGGTTTTCGTTTTTTTTTTCTTTTTATTTGGTGGTGTTTGATGTTGTATTTTTTGTACATAAACGTGTGTACGATATAGCTTTTGTAAGCATATTTGATGCATTTGGTTCACAATTCGTTGCATTTATATTAATTTTTGATGCATTTTTATTATGTATAATAGGTGATAACGATTTTAATGGTGACTATCTGGAAGACAAGTTTATAGTTTGAGGAGTGAGGAATGGAAAACTATCAATGTTTCACGGGTCATTCGCTGATGAGTGATATTCTAATCGGATTGTAAGTTTTAGTTGTAATCTGGAATAGTTTCGGTTGATTATGTTTGGACCTTCTGTAATTTTTATACGTTATGTATGTTTATTGAATATAATGCATATTATGTCGATTTTGTTGCATTTATTAACCAATCTGATGCATTTTCGTTCATTTTCATACTTGGCTTCAGTTTGTCCTGTTAGGGTTTAGTATCTATACGAGTTAGGGTTTAATTTTCCCTATAAGTCAGGGTATAGATTGCCCAAATAGGGTTTAGTTTCCCCTATGTGTTAGGGTTTATCATTCACTACAAGTTAGGGTTTAACTTTTTTTTACTGGGTTGGGGTTTAATTTTTTTTACTGGGTTAGGGTTTAGCTTCCCTATTGGGTTTAGTTCCAGGAATATGCAACAACATTATATATTTTGTGCAACAAAAATACGTTTGCAGACCCATAAATTAAATTATGTAAATGAAAAAAAATATCTATTAATATGCAACAATTCGTGACCTAATATGCACCAAAACTTTTTTAATGTGCAACAACTGTTGAGTAATCACAAACAACTCATCGTAACTCGAATTGAATATCAATGCATATTCCAGTAATTTTGATGCATATTACAGACATTTTGATGCACGTTCTAGTCATTTTGATGGATTTTCGAGTGCTGTTATGCATGGTCGCCGCTTCTAAATTCCAATCGCAACCAAATCGGATGAAACCACCTAGAAACATGTTCTACTTTTCATGACGTTTCCAACGGTAGGTCGCCCATCTAAATCTGATCACCGGTGAGGCCGGAATCGACCAAAAATTGCATTAATACAAGATATATATTTCAGTTTTGTTAAACCCCTATATCTATGGAAGATTATTATTTTCTTTAATTAAATCGCAGGAGATAGGGTAGTGGATGTAGTTAGTTATGGTAAATTCCTAATATTATGAAATTATATTTATTTACCTTTTTAATTATTATTTTTTTGGACAGATTTGTCCCTCAATTTTTTTGGGCGATTTTTTTGTTTTTTTTCCAATTAATCTCAGCCCTCCATCTCTTCCTAATCAACGGATATGGTCGGTTTCTAAGTTTCAACTTAAGGTTAGTTTCCACCAGAGTGCTACCCTATATATATATATATATACTACCTCCGTCCCATTCTATTAGTCTCATTTGCTTTCGGCACATGGACCAAGTGAGTGGAGAGTGAGTGGAGAATATAGGGTTGTAATTAATCCTGAGGAGAGAGAGTGAATTGTGACCAAGTATTCTTTGTCATTTTAGGAAATGAGACTAATAGGTAGGACAAACTAAAATGGCAAATGTGACTAATAGAATGGGACGAAGGGAGTATATATGAAAGTATAATTTCTTACCTATTTGCGAGTTAACGGTTTCAACTATTCTTAAGCTTTGTGACTTCATTTGTATCATATAATGTATTTCTAATTCATGAATTAACTGAATTAGCTTCGTATACATATATAAGAAGTGATGGAATAATATGTGTAATTTATAATTTTGAAGAAATTTTGCTACGTATTGCATCAAATATGCTGCATATTATAAAAAAAATTTATCCAAATATTATCATTGGATTTTGAAACAATAATGCTACATATACAGAGCAGTACATAATCCTTGCATGTGTGAGAAATATTGTTGCATTTTTAACACTTATGAAAGTATCAAGTGGTGTATGACTTGAAATAGCACAGAGCAAGCCTCTGTGAATGTGTTCGAGTTACGCAGCGGAATAAAAAAATATAACTAAAACACGAATACGATTTCCACAAGATAATATATATATATATATATATATATATATATATATATATATATATATATATATATATATATATATATATATAGGGAGTGGTTCGTGTGCAAATAAATCCTTGCGTGAGAAAATGAGAAAGATGCTTAAAACTATACAAAATCATGCTTAAGTCAGTATATATTTATGCTTACAACACCATTATGCTTTTTAATGTACAAATTCATGCTTAAACCTAGTCATGCTTATAATACCTTATAATCATGCTTAAATCAATTACAGCCATAGATCAAATTAAGATCAATGGTCCAGATCTATTCCTATTTCTCACACCAGGACTTATTTCTATATGATCCATCCTCTATATATATATATATATATATATATATATATATATATATATATATATATATATATATATATATATTACTCGTAGTTGCCTCAAGGCCAAAATATCCACGTCAAGTGAATAACGAAAATACAAGTCGAGACAAAACATTAAAAACTCTAGAACCAGTCTAGAAACTCTCGACTACAAACTATGAAAAATATATGAAAATAAACTCTCTCTGCAAATCTATATTTTCATCTAAAGTCCAACTCTTATTTACAGAGAGATTTATGCTTGATGCTCAAGAATAATCAGCCACTAACAAAGTTGGCTGAAGACTCGTTCAATTCCACATCAAGACCTGTTCTTCCTCCTTTCAGTTGTAACAGAGAAACAACTTCCCCTCTTTTCTCTAACTTGTTTAGTGTAGACTTGGTCCACTGTCAGTTCCGTGATTGACCGAGTCCAATAATTAAGATTTGACTCACTCTACGTTCCACGTCACGTTCCACATCGGATAGAAGTTCCACGTCAAACACAGAAGAAAGGCAAAGAAATATGGAATCTACAATTCCTTCAAACTCCCCCTTGCTATAGCCTTTCTTCACAAAACAGAGAAATTCTTCAACTATGCACCACACGTTCATATCAATTCATCAATTCCATCAACCATGCATCACTCAATTAACAAAGATAGTACTGATAATCTATTGAGCAGAAATTCTTCAACAATGCACCACACGTTCAATGAACAATGCATGATAATCTATTGAGCACCAAGTCATCAAGTCCAAAAAACATCAACAACAAGGAATCATTGCATGAGCAAGCATCAAATCTCTAAAATCCAACACCAAGAGAATCTGCATGAATAAAAAGTAAATAAAAAATAAACGAGGAAGTGCAACAACTCCCTAACAGCAGCAACAACAACATCTTCAGTTTATTTGCCTGCTTCAGATCCTCTAGATGCAACTTCATCTTCCTTCTCCCCAGCTTCATCTTCCTTCTCCCTAGCTTCTGTCCCCTCTTCATTTTTTTCTTTTTCTTGTACTGCAGTTCCATCTTCTTCTTCCACCTTGACTTCTTCCTCATCTTCGTCCACTGCAATTTCATCATCATTTTGATAACGATGGCTAGGTTCAGCGTCGTCGTCTCCCCCTTTTTGTGAAGAAAGGAGATTGAGCACCTTCTTTTTCTGTTGTAGAGCACATTCAAGTTGAGTCTGCAGGGTCTGAATTACATTCTCGAGATAGATAAGTTGATGTGCAAGAAAAGACGTAGAGGAAAACAAAGGAATCTGTGTTGATCCAGCAGACTTCTTGCTTGTCTCGAATTTCACCGGAATTGTTCCATTCCATGAAAGATATAAGAAATGAGTATGTGAAAATAGATTTGGATGCACCAACCACAGTTGCCTCTTATCGGTATAAACATCTTCATCTACGAGCTTGATTCCCTGAGTTTTAATAATCTCAAAAATTAATGAGGGAAACAAAAGACAACTTGTGCTATTCTTTTCTGCCAGGCTTCACATCTGCTCAAAAATCAACTTCCCAAGATTGACAGACATCCCCCAATTTTGAATAGGAGCTCAATTGCATTTATGGGTGTTGGTCCCGGAAAAGAGTAATTGGTGTATGGGGGGGGGGGGGGGGGGGGGGGGGGGGGAATACACCAATAACCAACCGTTTTTGAAAATCAGGTCGATAAAGAGGTCGACTGTCAAGGTCGATCCTATCAGAGGCAGATTGATCTATCAAGCTCGTTAGATAACAAGCTTGATTTATCAAACTGTGCTTATGCGGAAGTTGGGGGTTGATTAATTCTTTGAAAAATCTAAGGTCGATAAGCAAATGCAGGTTGTTTCGTGAAATGCAGGTTGATGCTTGTCAGATTGATAAAATAAGGAAGAGCGATAAATAAAGAGAGAGAGAGAGACACCGCAATTTAGCGTGGTTCGGAGAAACCCTCCTACGTCCACGTCAGGTCGACTCGACCTGAGAATCCCTTTACCTTTGGATCCAACTTCTCTCTTATTTATACTGACTGAGTATCAGTTCGAAATACACTCTAACTTGAATATATCTAGACACGAGTTTTGGGTCGTGACCCTAACAACCTTTTGTACAAAAACGTACAAACAACCTTTCACTTACTACAGAGCTTGACTAACTCTATAATGGTGAAAACCACAAAACAAACTTTCTAACTTCGAACGAGTCGGAGAAGAAGTTGTTGAATCAACGACAAGCAGCAGTGATCGCTTCGTCGTTGGGGTTTTTATCGGAGTCTAAAATCTCTATTCGTCAAGTGTTTGGGAAACTAATGGAGTTTCGAACACTTGAAAGGATATGAACTTTGAGAGAGATTTTGGCAGAGTATTTGCGTTGATAGCTTGAGTTTCCCGTGATTAAATCCGATAATGGCTTGAAGTATTTATAGGCGGTTTTTTGAAAACTAGCCGTTTGGAGTCTGGATGATGTGGCACTAGCCGTTGGGGCGTGACTCACTTCTAGCCGTTGGGAAGTTTCGTCCTTGCTGGCATACCACGTGGCAAGGATCAGGTCGAGTTGCTCCATGAAGGTGGATCAACGACCTTGATATGATAATCCCGCTCTTGAAATCTTCTAAGTCAAAGCAGGCTGGAAGCTTGATAAGGAAGGTCGATAGACAACTAGATATAACAACTCGATCCGAATGAGGCAGGTCGATAAACAACCTTTCTCTTACAGAGTGGATCAAACTTGTATTTAAACTTTAGAGAGCATCGACCTGCACTAACAGGTAGCAGGTCGATCTATCGGCCTTAACCCTAAACAAGTGAAAATATACCTAAGTGTGGTTTCAAAAAACATCATCAAAATCAAACTGCAAGGGGTTCCAAACAATTTCCCCCTTTTTGATGATGTCGAAACCATACACTTTACAAATAATTCCTAAGCATATAAAACGTTGAAAGTTCGATTAACCATGAAGGTTGATACAGAATTATAGAAAAGGCAGTTAATGAGACATAATGAAAATAAAGCAGTAAAGGCAGTTTGCCTGGATAAAGAGATATTGTCATCAGGTCGAATAAATGATTTTTGCTTCATTCAGCTCGATAGCGAGATTACATAGGGATTTTATAAGACAGGCTAAGAGCTTAAATGAATATAAAAAACTTATACAAAATCATCTATTCTACTCCTTCTTCTGCTGGGCACGGGCTGCCACTCTTTCCTCTTGGATCTGCTCCCTAGACTTCGACTTCATACTCGCATAGATTCCATCCCTGATTCGGCAATAAGCGGGATCGGAATTGGAGACATTGACGTTCATGCCGATAGCCATCAGTGCGATGTATCGGTCGATTCGCGAATAATCCAAAAAGGACGAATCATGGATCAGTAGGGGCGTGAAGTATTGCTTGGCAGGAGCCCGCAAGATCGCACCGGCCTCTGCAGCCTTCCTACGTAGTTCACCAACAAATTGTTGGTTAGGAAACTTCAACATGTAGGCTGCATAGGCAGCATCGGCATCTTCTGGGAGGGAGGGGTCATGGATCCAGTGGAAGAGGAGGATGAAACAACTGTTGAGCTCCATCAACAGGGCGTTCTGGCTCTCGTCGAGCCACTCCACGGCCTGCTTCTGGAGTCCAGCTTCCAAAATAAGCTCGGAGGCAGACTGGCTGATCCAGTCCTCTTCTGCCTTCTTCCTTGCTTCTGCAGCCCGACGCTCTGCAATGAAACGCCTCTGCTCACTAGGGTTCACGGTCTGCTCCGGAGTCGCTCCGGCAAGATGCATGGCGGTTATGAGCTCGGCCTCGTGAGCCAATCGAGCTTTGGCAGCGGCGGCCTCGGAATCGGGATTCCTTGGCGGCGGAGGCGGAGGAGGAGGGGGATGAGCCGAAGAAGATTGTGGGGATTTGGCTTTGCTGGCTTTCTTCTTCTTGGTTCCGGTCTTTGCTTCTTCCCCCTTTTCGATATCATCAGAAAGGGAGTTGATGAGCGAAATAAGGGAAGCGTCCTCTTCCTACAGCTTGGATACAACATCCTTCAATTTCTGTTGGCCGTTGAGCAGGCTGGTGAGGGTGTCGTGGATGGCGTTGATTTGTGTGTTGGAGGCCGATGCCGAATTTGTGATAGATGAAATCAGGTCGGTCACTCGCTGATCGACCTTGGCCACGTCCTCCTTCACTTCCCCGATCAGCTCCAGGGACGCCATATTATTCGACTCGAGCTGGTCCGACAGAAGCTTGTCCGTGTATTCCTTCAAATTTTCGACGGCAAACTTCGTGACCTGCTCCCTGGCAGGTTCATCGGCCTGGGTCTTGGCCTCTTTCAAAAATTCAACCCGGGCCTCTGCTACGGCCTTCTTGATCTGCTCCGAAATGCTAATGTTGAGAGACTCGAGCTTGAAAGAGAGGGAATTGAGCTCGGTCTCAACATCAACCTTTGATACGTCGGGAGATGGAGCAGCAGCAACAGCAAGAGCTCGATCACCACCCTCATTCCTGGGTGGCGATTGCTCCGGAGTTTGAATGGCATCAAACTCGTCTCTGAGAATAGCGGCGGAGTTGTAGAGGACACGTGAGTTGGTGTAGAGAGGGCGAAGGTCGATGCCCAAAATTTTGGCTTCAACCTTCATGCGCCGCAGCACGAGGGATTGGAAGTTGGCGGCAGCATCCTCTACACTGTAGAAATTGAACTCGGCCTCTAGCTCCAGCTCTTCAGCCTTCAGATCGTCGAGAGAGACTACCTGCAGCAACGCTTCAAACACGTAGTAGTAACTCGACTTACAAGCCAGATAAAACTGGAGGCGAGCTGCTAGATTTAGGGACTTGGGAAGTTGCTCAATCCCCGGCATCAGGTCGATCACCCTCAGCCTGGCTTCGGCTTTCATAGAAGCCACTAGAGAGTGAGCAGCAGACACGGGCTGCTCGGCGATTGGCTGGACGGGCAGGATGATATCTTCCTCCATGACGACTTGCCGAAGGGGGGAAGAATGGGGGTCGTCTTCGGTGAGATCCTCGATCTCCACCGAACCAGCGCGACGGCTTGCGGGGGAGCCTGCAGGAGAAGGTGCAGGTCGATGCTGCGAAGCAGACGGCTAGATTGCGGGACGGACTGGCGAAGGAGTCCGTTCCGGCAAAGGTGAGGGCGATGGGGAGGGCGTAGGCAGCCTGCCGGGTACTGGCTCCTCGGCCTCCATGGGAAGAACATGGTGTAACGGCCTGACCGGATCTGAAGAAGAAAATGGTTTCTTCGGAGGGGGAGTCTTCTTGGCAGGGCGAGAGGGCAACGGCTCATCGTCGGCCTTTCGCTTCTTCTTCTGCACAGGGCGAGGCGGCACCCTCCATCCGATCTTGGAATTTCCAGTCCGGATAAGATGCGGCCTTACGTGGTCTGGCGACCCGTAAAATATTTGCGGCGCGACACCCAATGCCATCTCCAGCTGATGGAGATCTTTTGGAATGAAGTTGTGGGGGAAGGCTGGCTCGTCTGTCCACCTCCGATTTTTGAAAAAGGAAGTTATGATGCAGGTCGCCTTCGTCCCAAGACGAAGCGAGCTCTTTTCATTGTGGAGATGCACTCCCACCACAGTCTCTCCCTCCATGGAGCAATCGATCTGTTTGGCCTCCTCCCATAGCAGGGTGACCATCAGCTTGGCCCAGCTGATGGGCAGGTTGAGAATCACGGCTGTCATAATTTGGAACTTTAACGGCGTGACCTGGTCGTGATTTCCGAGGTGCCCTAGAAAGCACCTCTGCACAAAGTCCACAAGTAGCCTGTACTTGGGACGGAGCTCGTTCCTCTTGAACGTACTCGCCAAATACTGTCTAGGCTCCATGAGAACGCGGTCAAGAACCTCCTGCAGTTGAGGGCGAGATATCTCGGAGAGTTGCAACGCCCCACCCTCTCCAATGCTGAAGGCGACCTTCATGGCGTCGAGGACGTTGATGTGGTGGGCGGATTGCTGACTCTCGAGAGTCACCGAATGGGTGGAGATGGAGTCACCCTTGTTCCAATTGAAAAAGAACGCACTCACGACCTTTGGAAGAAGTTTCGGCGGTCGAGCAGAGATAATCCGGTGGAAAGGAAGACAAGTTTCCACCAGGGCATACATCGACTCCAGATCGCGAAACCCGAAGGTCTCACGAACCATGTACGGCTCGTATTTGATGCGAGATTTCAAATAAGCAGCGATCGCATCCCATCCCATTTCCGGAAGGCCGGAAGATGATTTTTCTGCCATTATATAAGGGTAGGTGTGTAAGAACGTTGACGGAGAAGGGAGAAAATGGCGAAAAGAGCACGACAGCGGCTGATGTTTTAGCAGAGAATGAGGAAATTCGGTTTTTGCAGAAAGCGATGAGTGAAAAGAGTAAGTAACGTTTCGAATGAAAACTGCATGATATATATAGACAGTTTGAATGGTTGGGATCACTCGAATTTGAAAGGTTTAAAGTTTCTACTTAAATTCTCGTCCGCACGATTGAGAGCGCCTGGGATACGAAACGATTCACATCCGCGCGTGAGTTAAAGAAAAACGTGCGTATCCTTGCACTTTTTCAGAAAGGATAGCAGGGAATTAAATGCGACCTCGGTCAAAGTGTCAATATTTGACACTTGACTAGATAGGTTGCAAAAAATAGCAATGATTATTCCCTTTTTCCTTAATTTCTGCAAAACAACAGAGCCTTAAACAATGTAACACATTGAGAAATAAATTTCAATAATAGAGAGAATTTATTGCATATTAAAGAAGTTAAATGAAAGACAAAAGGGTGATACTACCCCTTTGATTCCCCCTTCAATAATGCGAGTTGCATTCAGGTTGATAGCGGCCTGATGAAATGAGAACGGCCTGGACTTTGTGATATCGACCTGGTGGTAGATATCGGCCTTTGTTCCCCCTCAATTGATGGATCACTTGATGAGGAACACAAGTCGATCTAAGATTGATAGTCTTGGACTGTTAACTCATATCAGTCTGATAACGAGCTGTTGACTGGTTAATTGGAAGTGACCTGTTTACTAGTCGACGGCCTGTTGATAGGGAACGATCTGTCGTTTGACTATCGGCCTGTTGAATAGATGACGACCTGTTGACTAGACACGGCCTGTTTAAAAGGTGACGGCCTGTTGACTCACGAACGGCCTGTTGACTCAACGTTTAATAAGCCTAACTTTCCACACAGCATTTTGAATCTTTCTTCGGCTAGTGGTTTGGTTAGGATATCAGCCCGTTGAATATCAATGTGTATCTTTTCAATAACCACGTTCTTCTTTTCCACGTGATCACGGATAAAGTGATGTCGAATATCCACGTGTTTGCATCTTGTGTGAAGAACTGGATTTTGAGTAATGGCGATAGCACTCGAACTGTTGCAGAATATGGGCACTTCACTGACTTCAACTTCGTAATCTTTGAGTTGTTGTTTGAGCCACAAGATTTGTACGCAACAACTCCCTACGGCCATATACTCGGCCTCTGTGGTGGAGGTGGCTACTGAAGTTTGTTTCTTTGAGAACCATGATATCAGCTTGTTTCCGAGAAATTGGCAAGTACCCGAGGTAGATTTCCTATCGAGCTTGCACCCTGCATGATCAGAATCTGAATAACCTGTAAGCTGCATATTATCATCACAAGGATACCAAAGACCTAAGTTTACGGTTCCTTTGATGTATCGAAGTATTTTCTTTGCCGCTTCCAAGTGAGATTCCTTTGGATTAGCTTGATATCTAGCACACACTCCAACTGCAAAAGTGATATCAGGTCGACTCGCAGTTAGATAAAGTAATGAACCAATAATACCCCTGTACTGTGTTATGTTGGCAGGTTTTCCTTCTGGATCCGGGTCGATCTTCCCACCAGAGAGCATCGGTATTTTGACGGGCTTGCTGTCTTTGACACCAAACTTATCGACCAGCTCGTATGCGTACTTTGTTTGGCTAATGAAGATTCCTTCATCGGACTGCTTGACCTGCAACCCTAGAAAGAAATTCATTTCCCCCATCATAGACATTTTATATTTGTCTGTCATGAGGTTACCAAATTTTTCGCATAATAGGGGAGACTTAGATCCAAAAATAATGTCATCAACATAAATTTGTACTGAAAGGATATGTTCATTCACTTTGATAGTGAATAGCGTTTTGTCGACTGAACCACGCTTGAATCCGAATTCGATGAGAAAGGATGATAGTGTCTCATACCAAGCTCGAGGAGCTTGCTTAAGTCCGTAGATGGCCTTGTGTAGTTTGTAGACTTTGCTCGAATCACCCTCTTCGAATCCTGGAGGCTGTTCCACATAGACTTCTTCTTCGAGAACGCCATTGAGAAACGCGCTCTTTACATCCATCTGGTAGACTTTGAATCGTTGATGAGCGGCATAAGCTAGAAACAGCCTTATAGCTTCTAATCTAGCGACGGGGGCAAACGTCTCATCATAATCGATTCCTTCTTGTTGACAGTAACCCTTTGCTACCAATAGGGCTTTATTTCTGACAACTTCTCCAGATTCGTCTCTCTTATTTTTGTAGACCCATTTGACTCCAATGACGCCCTGATGATAAAGACGATCAACTAGAGACCATACTTCATTTCTTTTGAATTCATTGAGTTCTTCTTGCATGGCTTGAATCCAGTCAGCATCAAGAAGAGCTTCAATGGCATCTTTGGGTTCTATACGAGAGAGATAGCAGCTTAGTAGCACACTTTCACCAATCGTTCTACTTGTCCGCACTCTTTGGTTTGGGTTCCCAATAATGAGCTCTTTTGGATGATCATCGATCCCTCGTCTGCGTCGAGATCTTTCTTCGTTTGAAATAATTGGATTGGGCTCATTAATAGGTTCGTCAAACTCTGGATGAGCTGTAGGTTGATCAGTGAACAAGTGCTGTTGCTCGGGTTGTTGATCAAGCTGCTGATCAGACTGAGTATCAAGCTGCTTCATTGCATCATCGAGCTGCTCGATTTGGGATGTAAGGTCGTTAACAGCATCAGTCTGGGGAACTGAGAATGGGGGATCAGCCTGGTTAACTCCGGCTGATGTATTACAGCCCGATGTAGGAACATCACTTGCATCATATCCCCCTTGCTGTGTGACCTTCGGATCAGATTGATCCTCTTCCTCTAGATAAGTTGGAGTCCACACTAGCAGGTCGTCGATGGGGGAGTTGAACGATCTGTTAGTAACGGAATGATCTAGACCTGTACTTAACTCTCTGTACAGACAAGTAGATTCATCAAACACAACATGAGGTGTTACCTCCACAACTAGGGTTTTCTTATTAAAAACTCTATAAGCTTTGCTAACCTCCGAATATCCTAAAAATACTCCTGGATCGGCCTTGCTATCAAAAGTTTTTAATTGAGATTTCCCATTGTTATGGATGTAACACAAGCATCCAAAAGATTTAAAATACTTTAACCTGGGGAACTTGTTGTTCCACAGCTCATAAGGAGTCTTTCCATGTCGGGTAGTGAAGATCGACCTGTTTTGGGTATAGCAGGCTGTGTTAACGGCCTCTGCCCAAAACTTCTTTGGAAGATTGGTTTCGTCCAACATGGTACGAGCTGCTTCCTTCAGTGACCTGTTACGGCGCTCTACTACGCCGTTTTGTTGAGGTGTACGAGCTGCTGAGGTTTGATGATGAATTCCACTCTTTGTGCAATATTCTTCGATCATCGCATTGATAAATTCGGTGCCTCGATCGGATCGAATGGAGATGATGGATTTCTCCTTTTGATTGCACAGTTTGCTCAGCAACGCGGGTAGCTTCTCCAAAGTCTCCTTCTTTTTGTACGTGAAAATAACCCACGTAAATCTAGAATAGTCATCTATAATAACGAGAGCGTATTTTCTACCGTTTATACTCAAGGGAGTGATTGGACCAAAGAGGTCGAGATGGAGAAGCTCAAGAATTCGATTTGAAGCTTGTGCCGTCACACTTGGAAAGGATGATCTTGTTTGCTTTCCAGCTTGACAGGCTTTGCAAATGTGATCACGATCGAAGACTTGATCTGGCAGGTCGATCACCAGTTTGTTGCGTGCGAGCTTGTTGATGGCCTTGAAGTTCAAATGACTCAGCCTCTTGTGCCATAACCAGCTTGTCTCGGAATCAGCCTTTGTGATCAGGCAGGTCTCTATCCCATCAGTCCATTGAACTATGTAGAGTCTATCCTGCAAAATTCCGGTAAGGAGTATTTCTCCTTCCTCATTTCTCACGAGACATTTGTTAGCGTTGAATTCTACTCGTTTACCATTCGAGCAGAATTGCGACACAGAGAATAAGTTATGATTAAGACCTTCAACATACGAGACATTAGAAATGGTTGTTTTTCCAACTTTTAGATCGCCCTGGCCTCGTGTGTGACCCTTCAAATTTCCTCCAAAGGTTACAAGTGGCCCGTCTCGTTCTTGATAATTTGATACTAGCGTTTTGTCACACGTCATGTGCTTGGAGCATCCACTATCAATGATCCATACAGCTCCACGAGCTGCTTGGCTCCTTCTTTGAGCCTTCCCGACCTGCAATTAATTAAACTTAGCAACCCATTTGAGATTGGGTGCTACATCGGTTGCGGGAACGGCCTTTGGGACCCAGATTTGTTTCGCTGGTCTGCTTCTATCCGAGGCTGAGGACGAGGCAGTGGCGGTCTTGGGCTTGAGAGCCTTGGATTTCTTTGAGCGAGGGCGGCGAGGCTGACAGTAATGCTCTTCATGAAAACCAGGTTGATACTGCCAGTCTTGAAAGTTTGACTGTTGTGGATAGTGGCAGTAACACCCTTGTTGAGCCGGGTAGAAGAACTGAGGGTGATACGGCCTTTGATAGTACTGACCTTCGTAACGCCCTGGATGAATAGCCTGCTTTTGATGAGTAGTGGCAGGTCGACGATGCTGGGCAGGTCGACTCACTTTCTTTTGAGGAACAGGCTGTTCCTTCTTATGTAGATCGGTCTTCTTGTGTTGCTTTAAAAGAATGGCTTGGGGCTGTCGAACTGGATTCTTCAACTTGACCATCTTATCTGGCAGAGCTTGATGAACTTTCCGAATATTCCTTAATTTTGACTGCGCCTTCACGAACTTGATCTCGCAGTCTTTATCCTTGTTTTCCTTGGATTTTCCACTAAATCCAATACCAGAGTGATCGCATGGATTGCGTTGCATGGATTGGACCTCTTCCAATTTCTTTCAACTTTTCTTCAACTGACTCAAGGTGAGTTGAAGCTTTCCTTCTTTTTCCACGAGGAGTTCGTGTCGAATAACTAAGTCAGCCAACTTTGATGTAAGGCATTTCGGCATCTTTGATTTTGAGGGACTCGTCCTTCTCGAGCGCCCTGGTATTGAACTCCTTTACTCGGAAAGTCAATTCTTCAATTTTTGACTTTAGGGCTTCGATTTCCCTTTCCTTTTCTTCATCATAGGGAGTGAATTTTCCTTCTAATGCTAGCTTGTATTCTTCATTCTTGTTCATCAGTTCAGCATTATCTTCAACGACCTCTTTAAATGTAACCACGAGATCGGCATAATCTTCGAGCTGTTTCTTGATTTCTTCCCAAGACACAGCCTCGGATAGTTCTTCACCTTCTTCTGCACATTCATCGTCAGAGAAAGAAAGTGAAATGGGTTGAGGATCTACCTTTGAAGATCCCTCGGTTTGTTGGTGTTCTCCAACAAAACATTCTACATCATCACTTTCGTCGAAAGCGATGTAACCCTCGTCATCACTTGACGAGCTATCTGAGAGGTGAGCCTCCTTTGTTTCTTCGGCGATCATGGTAGCTCGTTGATCCTTCAGCTTCTTATCGCGCTTTGCACGGAGCTCGTGTCTCTCAGCCTTTGTCAGATCGGGACAATCGGTCTTGTAGTGACCCGGCCTGCCACAACCAAAACAACCACCCTCGGGTGTGTTAGAAGAATTGAAGGTTGATGGTTTACCTTCTCCCTTTTTGTCAGGGCGGTCGTGGTTGCGGTTTGAAAAGTTTCGCTTGTTGTCACGGTAGAATTTCTTGTATTTGACAACTTTTATTAGGAGCTTCTCATTTCTCCTAGCAGCGAGAGCATAGTCGAGAGTCATCTTCTCGAACTTTTTGACGATGGATTCGTCAATTGAGCTTGGGGTAGCAACAGAGGCTGACTCGGCCTTGAAGGCTATCTCCTTGTCATTCTTTTCATTGGCCTTCTTGCTGGTAGAAGGCTGTGCTAACCCGTGGATGCGGATCATCTCATATTCATTTCCGACAAGAATGTCGAAAAGATCTTCAGTGGTGAGAGAGTTGAAGTCGGAACGGGCTGGATGCATGGCGGTGTATACGTGCCAGTTTGCGGGTAGAGCACGCATCACTTTAAGATTTTTCTCGCGCTGCGTATATTTGTGAGGGTTAATTGCAGCGACCTCGAGAATTATTTCGGTGAAGCGAATCTTCATTGCTTCTATGGTTTCACCCGAAATCATCTTGAAGTCATCGAACTTGCTGGACGCCATGGACAGCTTGTTCTCCTTCATCTCTTCTGAACCCAGGCTGATGGACCGGAGGGTGTCCCACATTTCTTTGGCAGTCTCAAGATTTCGGATCTTGGCAAGATAGACGCCCTTTACAGTGCTAGAGATGAGTCCCTTTGCATAATCATCGAGACTGGCCTCCTTCCTTTCCTCGGTTGTGTAGTCGCGAGGATTTTTGAGGATCTTCTCGTATGTGGCCTCCCCGGGGGACGTTCCTTCAACGATGATCTTCGCTGCATAAATGGGAGTGGGGCCATTTTCGATGACCTCCCACATGAGGACGTGATGTGCTTTGAGACACATCTTGATTCTGAAGCTCCAGTCTTCATAGCCTTGTATGGAGAAATCTTCACAAACCCTGAGAAGAGAAGCCTCCATTGCAAATAATATGATATGTATGAATGACAAGATTTTTCAAATGGATCGGTTCAAAATGACCAAAAGCTTGATAAAAACTTTTAGTATGCAAAGCAGCGGTCAAAAGAACCACTGCTCTGATACCACTTGTTGGTCCCGGAAAAGAGTAATTTGTGTATGGGAGGGGGGGGGGGGGGGGGGGAATACACCAATAACCAACCGTTTTTGAAAATCAGGTCGATAAAGAGGTCGACTGTCAAGGTCGGTCCTATCAGAGGCAGATTGATCTATCAAGCTCGTTAGATAACAAGCTTGATTTATCAAACTGTGCTTATGCGGAAGTTGGAGGTTGATTAATTCTTTGAAAAATCTAAGGTCGATAAGCAAATGCAGGTTGTTTCGTGAAATGCAGGTTGATGCTTGTCAGATTGATAAAATAAGGAAGAGCGATAAATAAAGAGAGAGAGAGAGACACCGCAATTTAGCGTGGTTCGGAGAAACCCTCCTACGTCCACGTCAGGTCGACTCGACCTGAGAATCCCTTTACCTTTGGATCCAACTTCTCTCTTATTTATACTGACTGAGTATCAGTTCTAAATACACTCTAACTTGAATATATCTAGACACGAGTTTTGGGTCGTGACCCTTACAACCTTTCGTACAAAAACGTACAAACAACCTTTCACTTACTACAGAGCTTGACTAACTCTATAATGGTGAAAACCACAAAACAAACTTTCTAACTTCGAACGAGTCGGAGAAGAAGTTGTTGAATCAACGACAAACAGCAGTGATCGCTTCGTCGTTGGGGTTTTTATCGGAGTCTAAAATCTCTATTCGTCAAGTGTTTGGGAAACTAATGGAGTTTCGAACACTTGAAAGGATATGAACTTTGAGAGAGATTTTGGCAGAGTATTTGCGTTGATAGCTTGAGTTTCCCGTGATTAAATCCGATAATGGCTTGAAGTATTTATAGGCGGTCTTTTGAAAACTAGCCGTTTGGAGTCTGGATGATGTGGCACTAGCCGTTGGGGCGTGACTCACTTCTAGCCGTTGGGAAGTTTCGTCCTTGCTGGCATACCACGTGGCAAGGATCAGGTCGAGTTGCTCCATGAAGGTGGATCAACGACCTTGATATGATAATCCAGCTCTTGAAATCTTCTAAGTCAAAGCAGGCTGGAAGCTTGATAAGGAAGGTCGATAGACAGCTAGATATAACAGCTCGATCCGAATGAGGCAGGTCGATAAACAACCTTTCTCTTACAGAGTGGATCAAACTTGTATTTAAACTTTAGAGAGCATCGACCTGCACTAACAGGTAGCAGGTCGATCTATCGGCCTTAACCCTAAACAACTGAAAATATACCTAAGCGTGGTTTCGAAAAACATCATCAAAATCAAACTGCAAGGGGTTCCCAACAATTTCCCTCTTTTTGATGATGTCGAAACCATACACTTTACAAATAATTCCTAAGCATATAAAACGTTAAAAGTTCGATTAACCATGAAGGTTGATACGGAATTATAGAAAAGGCAGTTAATGAGACATAATGAAAATAAAGCAGTAAAGGCAGTTTGCCTGGACAAAGAGATATTGTCCTGCAGTAAAGAAGGTGAAACAAGTAGTTTTTGAACCTGTGGTGGCTTTGCTTGATGACTCAACGACAGAGGAGGAGAAGGAGGATTCCGATGTCGAAGCAGGGGAAGCATTCTCCGGGGAATTCTATACGAAAGAGGTAAAAGCTCGTTGGGATTGGTTCAAAAATAGGAAATTTAACTTCGAGAAAATAGTTGATATGAAGAACTTGCATGAGCATAGGCTAGATGTGTTTTTGGAAAAGAATGGATTGCTGAAGTCTGTTACGTATGCTTCTCCCTTCATTGCTGATGTCGTTAGGAAATTCTATGCAAATATGTCCACTAAGTTTACGAAAAAGTCCTCTTGTAATTATGGAAAGGTCTATGTGAGGGGGAGTGTTGTGACGATTAATCCTAAGGTTATCAATAAATTTTTGGAGTGTCAAAATACTACTAATTGTGTTGTTAAGGATAGTTTGGATAGAATGACAAATATGCTTACTCATGGGAAAGGGGAGAAGTGGAAAGGAAGTAGCTCGAGTCATAGTCAAGAGTGTCGATCTATCTATCTTTCAACTTTGTTTGCTTCTATTCACAAGTTGTGTGCAACCAACTTCCCAAGATTAACAGGCATCCCATTACTTATTTTGAATAGGAGCTCAATTGCATTCATGGGCACAGTCGTTGTATTTTGAGACGAGATCCAGTTGGCTGCACACAACTTGTGAATAGAAGCAAACAAAGTTGAAAGATAGATAGATCGGCACTCTTGACTATGACTCGAGCTACTTCCTTTCCACTTCTCCACTTTCCCATGAGTAAGCATATGTGTCATTCTATCCAAACTATCCTTAACAACACAATTAGTAGTATTTTGACGCTCCAAAAATTTATTGATAACCTTAGGATTAATCGTCACAACACTCCCCCTCACATAGAACTTTCCATACTTACGAGAGGACTTTTTCGTAAACTTAGTGGACATATTTGCATGGAATTTCCTAACGACATCAGCAACGAAGGGAGAAGCATACGTATCAGACTTCAGCAATCCATTCTTTTCCAACAACTCATCTAGCCTATGCTCATGCAAGTTCTTCATGTTGGGAATTGTTAAGGACATATATGTTAAGGGGGAACCAATATGGGACACTTTAGAAATGTTATATATGTTTTGATTTGATCCCAAAACCCCCAAGTGTCCTATTCCCAAGTGACCCATTTTGATGTAGAAAATAGGATTAGAAAATTTTCTAAGCCTACACTGTTAGGATGGCTCAAATTTTTCTTAGGTTTTAGACTGCAGAAATCCCAAGTGAAGGCCACTCACTTGAGTATGTTTTTTCAAGCGAAGCGAGTCTACCGAGCCGAAGTGAAGCGTGCCGAAGAATAGCGAAGCGAAGCGAGCACTACAGTGGAATCGAAGCAAGTCCACCAAAGCGAAGCGAAGCGAGCGCTACAGTAAAAAGTCAAAGCGAGTCAAACACGGGTCAACATTTTGTAAAGCAGTCACTCGGGAACTTTACCTCCCAAGCGACTCGCTACAGAATGACCTTGAAGCGACTCAACTCAAAGCGGACGCTACAACTTCAAAGCGAAGCGAGCCACCACCTACCAGAAAGCGACAGCTCAATTCCCGTTCCTATTTCAAACTCCAGTCAACTGAAGATCGACGCATTAATTGCGAGATCTCCACGTGTCGAATGCGGAGTGGAGCAGCGGAGTTGACTGCCAGGCCGACAAGGGCGCCGCTACAGTACTGGCTCGCTCCAGTTACTGTTAGGTTTGTAACTTAGCCATTTTCGGCAAAGTGCCAAATCTGCACGCCTGAAAAGCTGTCTGCCTGTGCAAGTACTGTCGAGAGGAGGAGAGACAAGGCCACCTACCAAGCAACGGATCTCGGCCATCTCTCCGCCTATAAATAGTAAAGGATCAAGACGTGAAGAAGTAGAACACTACTTGAGCATTCGAGCGCCTACTGCAAACAAACACTCCCAGCCTTTGAGCAATCTTCGAGTCTTTGTTTACAAGTGTTCTCCGAGTTCCTGCCTCATCGGAACTCGTCTTCACAACCTTCACACCTAGAATTCTAAGCCCATTCCATACCTCAGCTTAGAAGAAGAGCTCAAGCCTACTTTACACTTACTGTAAAGAGCTCTTCATAGTGTGTTAGTCGTAAACCAAAAACCCTAACCCTAAGTTTTGTTCGTTTGGTTTTTGTGTTCGTCGATAGGTTGTTCCGATCCAAGGCTCTACCTTCATCGATAGTAGAAGCCTCGATCATAGAGTCTAGATCCAAGCTTACACTTTCATTAAGTGAAGCTCGATCGAAACTAGGTTGTAAGGAGAACCCGTAATCTCCCTGTCGTCGGACTAAAGCGAGTGAAGCTTCCAGTCCAGTTTAGGTTTTGGTGTGAACCCGGAATCACCCAGCGTCTGACAGATCCAAGCGAGTGAAGCTCGATCTTGTCTCAGGCTTTTGAAGAGCCCGTAATCTTCAAGTTCTTGAGTGAAGAGAACGAGTTGCCTAGTGCAACAAAGTGGACGTAGGAGCTTCATCTTCGAACCACTATAAATCTTGTATCGTATCTCTCTAAACCCTAAACTCTTTATTTCCTTGTTTGATTATGCATTGCACTTGCATCTAAACAAACATAACTTGGAACTTTAAATACTTAGAAAAGATTTAGCTCACCGAAATTCCGCATCTAGAGTAAAGTCTCACTCTTGGTCAAGCTCTAAGCTTAGGTGAAGAGAATCGTGATTTCTTTAGATCTAGCTCTCGGCTAGGTCTTAGTGATTCAAGCGAGCACTTTACTTCATACTCTGAGTTAAGGAAAAGAAGTTGAAAAACTTCAAAATACGTATTCACCCCCCCCTTCCCCCTACGTATTTTTCCTATAACAAACCGGGACCAACAAGTGGTATCAGAGCAGCGGTTCTTTCGAGCCTCTGCTTTGCATATCTGAAGCGAGTACCCACTCGCTTCACGTTGTCTCACTGAACCGGATCCTATTTTCCTAAGTGCATAAAACCCTCACCCACGCTGACTGCATTACTGCTGATTGTTTGCTATGTCTACATATAGTGCATCAAATCTTCCACAGTTCTCTATCGAAGGATACGAGACATGGAGCTTCGAGTTGAAAGCTTCCTCTGCTCCATCCACGACCGGATGTGGGAAGTAATAGAAGATGGACCAATTGAGATCAAGAAAGCCATCTCTGTGAACGTTGCAGCCGCCGAAGGCCGCGAAGCTCATGTTAGGCAGGAGTATGTCGAGAAGGAAAAGGAAGACTACAATGCTAACGACTTCAAAATTGCCAATCTTGACAAGATCGCACGCCACACGATGCAGAGCACTGTGTCGGACGCATACCTACCAAGGATTAGGAAGTGTGCGACGGCGAGAGAGATGTGGGAAACCCTAGCTCTCATTTCTCAAGGAACGGACAAGATCAAAGAAAACAAGCTCGCCGTACAAATGCGGGAGTTTGAAAGCTTGATAATGAAGCCAGGAGAGTCCATCGACGCCTTCGAGCTAAGAGTTACCAACATCATTGCTACTCTCAACTCACTTGGGAAGGAACTCACAGACAAGGAGGTGAACCTCAAGATTGTTCGAGCTCTCACGAGGAAGTGGCAGACAATGAAGGAGCTGTACCTTGCTACCAAGGATCTGTCAAAGCTCACGCCGGAGATTCTATTCTCCGAGCTCAAAGCACATGAATTCGATCTGAATCGAATGAGCCTCGATGATGAGGATGAAGCTCCCACGACATCGAAAGGGGTTGCCTTCAAAGCTGTTGAAGGACCAAGCGACCAGACACTCGCTAAGATGTCAAGAGAAGAGCTGGAAGAGCATGTTGCGTTCTTATCCAAGAACTTCAACAAGATGAACTCGCGTGTAGGCAAGTACAAAAGATTCTACAAGCAGTACAAGGGAAGGAGCACTGATGCTCGTGAAAGCAAAGGAAAGAGAGAAGAGACGACCAAACCGATCTCAAGGGACATGATGGAAGTGGAATGCTACCACTGCCACAAGATGGGCCACTACAAATCTGACTGCCCGAAGCTGAGTGCAAAAGAGCGAGAGGAACTAAAAGCCAAGAGAGATGCTCCCAGGCGAGCGCTTGTAGCAAGCGAGCAGCCAGTCGCTTCAACTGGAGATGTCTCAAGCGACTCGGATGCATTTACTAATCCCAACTCCAGTGAAGGAGAAGATCTGGGATTGATGGCGCTCACCGACGAGGAGACTGGAGAGGTATTTATCTATCCTTCATCAAGTTCAATTACACTCGTACACACTCACCAAGAGGAAGCTAATTCCTCGACATGGAGTGAGTTGCTTGACAAACACATCAAACTATCAAGTGACCACGAAGTGTTGAAACAAGCTTTGTCTCAAAGCGAGAAGGAGAACCGAAAGTTAGCCACTGAGCTTGAACAAGTCAAAATTAACTTAAGGGCTATGACTAGTAAGTTCGAGGATCTCTTTGCTAGACATCAAAGCTTGGAAGGAAGGTATGAAACCCAATCCAATCTAGTGGCCAACTTAAACAAAGCCTCGTACGCAAGGCAGGCACTAGAGAGCTCACTTCTACCTTTTGGTAGAAAGGGTGGACCTTCCAAGCCGACTGTCTTTGTTGGTGCTTCAAACACGACACCATCAGTTTCTTTGGATGTGCCTACTGCCTCCAAAGCAACCACCAACAAGGATAAAGGCAAAGTGGCTGAGAACCCTAAGAAGAAGCCAATGAAGATGTCTATATCTTCAAGGGCAGAATCTAAGGGCAAGCAAAGCTCAACAGTCCCTAGCACTCACAATGCTAAAGCTTACCAATCCAAAGGTAAAGGGAATCCTGTTGAAGCTTCTATGTCTCAGACCAAGACACGAGAGACAAAGGATCTCCCTTTCAAGAAAAGGAATAATGTCTATGTGTCACGTGAGCCGGATTGGAGATGGTCCAACCGTACTCATGTTGAGGGGGAAGAATTCGAAGCACCAAGGAGGTCGCTTCAAACTTCCAAGGTTACTCAAGCGAGTCAGGGTCAAAACCCTAGTTTGACCGCTTCGAGGAAACCAAGCGAGCCGCTTCTACAGACTGTAAACCCTAAGTCAGCCTCTAAGCCTATAGTTAATCCGAAGCGAGTCGCTTCAGGATACAAGCAAAAGGATAAGAGCATAGGTAAGTCTCAAGCGAGTCGCTACCCCTCTTGCACACACTGCTGCACGTGTGAAGCTGCTTCAAGGTAGAACTCACAGTTTTCAAAGGTCGAGAAACCCAAGACACAAGCTACCTCTCAAAAGAGAGTGAAGCAAGTGTGGGTACCTAAGGGAACTAACCTGCAAGGACCCAAATGGATTTGGGTACCAAAATCTGTCTAAATGCAGGTGAGCGCCATGGACCCCATGCCAAGTGAAGGTCAACAAATTTGGTACTTGACAGTGGATGTTCAAGACATATGACTGGCATGAGAGCTCTACTTCAAGACTATGTTGAGAAGAAGGGTCCACATATAACCTTTGGTGACAACTCTCGAGGAAGCACTAAAGGATACAGCGCACTAAAGATCGGGAAGATCAAGATTGAAGAAGTCTCCTACGTGGAAGGACTGAAGCACAACTTGCTATCCATCTCACAATTCTGTGACAAGGGATACAAGGTGGAGTTTATCTCCAACAAGTGCATTGTGAAGAACAAGCTCACTTCCCAAATTGTGCTCACTGGAATTAGACAAAGGAATGTCTACATAGCACAATGGGAAAGCTGCAAAGAGGATACGTGCTTAGTCGCAAGGAGTGCCACAGAAATGGGATGGCTATGGCACCGACGCTTGAACCATCTCAATTTCAAGATTATAAATCGCATAGCTCATAAAGGCTTGGTGCAAGGCATACCAAATGAAGTCTTTGTTAAAGACCATCCATGCTCACCATGCCAACGAGGGAAGCAGATGAAGAAGCACTTCGCCACTCTTGAAGAAGCTCCATCCAAGCAAGTGCTCGAGTTGCTTCATATGGATCTGTTTGGTCCAGTCACCCCAGTTAGTGTAAATGGAAGAAAATACACTCTAGTTGTAGTCGAAGACTTCTCTCGCTACACTTGGGTCGTATTTCTCTTTAGCAAGAAGGAGACACTGGCCAAGCCACCACAACTGCTCAAGCGACTTGCTGTAGAGAAGAACCAAGCAATTGCCACCATCCGCTCCGACAAAGGCACAGAGTTTCAAACTCTACTATTGAAGCATACTGCACGGAGCATGGGATAGCACACCAGACTTCCTCAGCACGTACGCCTCAACAAAATGGAGTTGCCGAAAGAAGAAATCGCATCATCAAAGAAGCCGTTCGAACCATGATTGCTGACTCGAAGCTTCCGATGAAGTATTGGGCTGAAGCTGCCAACACAGCATGCTACACGCAGAACCGGATGCTTCTCAATAAACGGCACGACAAGACACCATATGAAATATGGACAGGGAGAATTCCTAACGTTTCTTATTTCCATATTTTTGGTTGTAGGGTCTTCATCCATGATAATGGGAAGTCACAATTGAAAGCCTTTGAAAGCAAAGCTGATGAAGGAATATTCTTAGGATATTCTACATCAAGCAAAGCTTACAGGGTATTCAATTGTAAAACCCTAATTGTGGAGGAATCGCCCCATGTCGTATTTGATGAATCTTCTTTGAGTCTTCCACAGGAACATGTTCAGTCAAAGGAAGGAAAGATAAGCGAGGAACCCATCAACTCACTAACTTGGGACATGCTTGAAGATGATGAAGAAATCAAGGACACAAGCGAGCAGATTGCCCAAGGAAAAGTTGAAGCTGCCCCCAAGATTCCTGAAGCGAGTGCTGGCCAAGCACCCAATCCAGTCGCTTCAGATGGAGAAGCAAGCGACCAGGGAGAAGATGAAGACGAAGCTGGTGGATCCAAGCGTGCGTGGCTCAAGGATCACTCACCAAGTCAAATCAATGGAGATCCATCCAAGGGTGTAGTGACCAGAAGTCAAGTGTTTGGAGAAAGTGCCATGTTTAGCTGCTTTCTTTCAAATATTGAGCCGACATGCGTGGAGGAAGCCCTAGCTAACTCTAATTGGGTGATTGCCATGCAAGAGGAACTGAATCAGTTCACCAGGAACGATGTATGGTACCTTGTGGATCGTCCCAAATTCCAGCATGTTATTGGCACCAAGTGGGTGTTCAAGAACAAGATGGACGAGGACCACAACGTTGTGAGGAACAAGGCGCGACTCATCGCTAAGGGCTACTGCCAAGAGGAAGGAATTGACTTTGATGAGACCTTCGCTCCTGTGGCACGGCTTGAAGCGATTAGATTATTTCTAGCCTATGCAGCGGCCAAGAAATTCAAAGTCTATCAGATGGATGTCAAGAGCGCGTTTCTCAATGGTGAATTGAAGGAAGAAGTATATGTGGAGCAGCCACCGGGTTTCTGTAATGTCCCGAGTTTTCTATATATATTAAATAAATAAATAAATACATTTAATTTGTAACGAAATTAAGTTACAATATTAGGCAGATTGGAAACGAAACAATTTCATTTTTCGTTTAAGCCTTTACGACTTAAATTTTTTTTTTAACATAAACACTTTTATGTGTATCTTTGTATACATATATCGATGGTTGTCGATAAATTCACTTTCGCGGAGATTCAAATTTTATTAAATTTATTAGTGAAAGAGAAAATTTTGAAGTGGTCTATTAAGTAAGTGATTAGGCCTAATTCATGAAGATTTGTCCAATTTAATTAGGTGATTAGGCTTACTCTAACCAATAGGAAATTTTATTAGAATAAATAATAAAATGAAATGAAGCCCATATTGTTAAGGATAGAGCTCAGCCACGTTAGTTCCTACCCTTCACCTCTCTTCACCTTTACTTAGATTTTTACTTCCCTAAAGTCATTCCCAGTCATTCCTCCCCTTTTCTCCCCTGCCAAAAGTTTAACGAGAGAAAAGAATTACTGAGAGAAGAGCGAGCAGGAAGGAGAAAGAAACGAAGAATGATGGAAGTACCTGATGCCGAAATCTTGACGACGTGAAGCTAAAAGAAGGAAAGACGGAAGACGAGAAGTGCGAGAGATCGATTATAAGAGCTGCTCCGAAAATTCTCCATTTTTTCGTTCCTGTCCAGTTACCAGCCATCCCAATTTCTCACTCCTAGTTAAGATTTGTAAGTTTTAAATTCTTATATCTCGTTTGAAATTCCGAATCAAAGGAATTCGTGAACTCTTCCTTCAATTTCTGAGATAGTGAATTATTTTCTTTTTAGCACAGTAAGATTAAGAAGAAGGGGGCAGTAGACAAAGAGAAGAAAGAAGGAAATATTCGAGTAGAGAGGAACTGCAACCTTCCTTTTGTTTATATCCTGTCCATCTTCAACAAACTTCTAAACCTCAAATCAGTAAGTGTTTCCCCTCCTATTTATATGCTCATAGTTTAGTTGGAGCTTTCACCAGTACCCCTCTTGATTTTTAGTGAAACAAGAAATTAGAAAATATAGAGATACAGTTAAATATGCCAGAGCTGAATTTAGGATGAAAAACACAACAAGGTCTAGTCTAATATAATACTCATAATAGAATATATCATAAGGTGTTGAGAGAAGAATGATTTGAGTGTTTCCATACCCCTGCAACTGTTCGACAAAATGCGTAGTGGAAATTTTCCAAAACCATGTTATTGCTTTGTTGTCATAGAGGGAGACGGATATGCCAGAGGCATTGGCAAAGGGTTACATAAGGCTTAGGCTCATAAAAATCATGATCGATGTATATATAGTTATTTATGTGAAATTTAGTTATTCATAAATAATGAATTATTGAGGTGTTATGACTGATGTGAAATTGAAGTCTCGTAAATCGATTGCTGATTGATCTATGTGAGGTTGGAGCCTTTTCGGAATTGTTTTTAAGTTTTTAATATAACGGACCTTCTACTATTTTGTAAAGAGTCTTGGCAGAAAATAATCGAGTCTTGGGACTAATTCGAATGGAGAAATGGAGTTCTCATTTGGGTTAGTCGACCTTTAGCTGACGCTTGAAGTTTTAGAAATAATTGGAAGGCTAAAATATGTAGAGGTCATGCCGAATTTTTCCGTCGAACTAGCCTACCCTCACTAAATTGTTTAAAGAGACAAATGAGAAAAACTTTAAAGGGTGTAACAGTTAGAAATATATTTATAAAAATCCTAAAATCTCAAATTTATCAAGTACAAGAGATAATTACTCCGAATTAGAATAACACTTTCTATTACTATTCGAATCTCTTCTAAAGCGAGACTTTTCCCTAAAGGTCAAGCAAAGGGTGGAGACCGTGGAACGTGAAGAGGAACCAGAAATCGTTCAATCACTTTTGCTATAAGGTGGGCGTTCTTATATGAAAATCTATACTCTTGCTGTAGTGAAGCATGTTTAAAACCAAAACAAATGAATAAAAACACTTTCATGCATAAAATATTTGGTTTTATGTATGATGCCTATCTGTGGGAGAATAATTCGATCGCCCTGAGCTAGCCGAAGTTCACTAGCCAGGTTATGTGTACACAAAGTCGTGAACTGTGTGCTCCCAAGAAGGGCCGGTTTATGCAAATGGAAACGTTCGGGAAGGTGGCCACCTTGGCCGGCGTACTACCAGATATGGATAATACAGTAATGGAAGAAAATGGGAATGCGCATTCCAACAGTTTGTAAAATAAAATGATGTTTGGTTTCACAAGTTATTTTGATAAAACCTTATGATAACTGCAAAATGCATGATTGTAGAATAATTTCTGATATTATTTTGGCATAACCCCACTGAGTATATCAAGTACTCAGCCCTGCTCGTGTTTTCCAAAAACTTGCAGATTGTGCGAGGTGGCAAATGGTGGCAGTGTTGAGAGGAGAAATCTTTATATGTTGAATTTGGTTCAGAAAGAGATATGTATCTTCATATATGTATCTAGTTTGTCATAGACTTTCCGCTGTACGCCTCAACTTTCATAGTTATTAAATAATGTGTAACTGGCTTCATGAACCAGTGAATCGAGAAACTCTCTATCTTTATTTCGGTCATGAACTTGTATCATTATTCGACCCTTCAAAGGTTCTTCTTGAATACTTCTATAATATTTGAGCCTTGAGCTATTTCTATTAATTAAAGTTGTCGATTGAGTTCTATTGATCGAGGCTATTCCGTTGGATCATTCTCTTTTATTAATTAAAATACTATGGAGTATAAGTGTTTTTCCCCTTTCTTTCCCACTTCTTTTATCCAACCCCTAGTCACGCTCCGGCCGAGCCGTCCTTAGGGATAAGGGGCCGTGACAGAGTGGTATCAGAGCTTTCTTATTCGCTTTGAACCAAATTTCTTCGAGTCTAATCTGGTTAGTTTCACTAGACTTTAAAATTTTGATAGTAACTCTCAACACGCCTCCATGCCACGCTCGAAAGAAAAAAAAAGGTATTAAACTTTATTAAGTTCTGAATTTTGTATGAGATGTAAATTCACGAGAAATGATGGAACCAAAGTGATATGATAAATATGCATAATGTTTATGTTGATATGGCACTTTGAAAGCACAAGAATTTGCATGAGATTTTGATTATCATCAAAGTTGAACACCTTCGGAGATAAATGATAAATCATGATCTATTTCCAGAGAATATGGAATGAGAACTTATATGCAATGAGAACTTAGAAGAGCTTTAGGAAATTCTCTATTTGTTGTGCAGCTCAAGTATGAGAAAGAACAAAACACCTGAATCTATCAACTCTCAATGAACTGTGCCTTGCATAACAACATCTAGAACCATACAGCGGGTTTAAATGACGAAGAACGAACGTGAAATCTCAATAATCTGTGCTGCATTTAATAATAATAATAATAATAATAATAATAATAATAATAATAATAATAATAATAATAATAATAATAATAATAATAATAATAATAATAATAATAATAATAATAAAAGGTGCCAGTTTAATCAAGTTGAATGAGTTTCCCAACTCATTGCAATTTATATGACAAGAGAAATGAATGATAGAATTTTGGGAGAGGTACTTAGGTACTTTTTAAGAGTTTTTACTCTTCGATAAAATTTCAGTTCAACACACGGGAGCGAGGAATTTAATAAAATGATAAGAGGATATGTAGATGGTTCAATTGACAAGCAAATTTTTTTTTTTTTAATTCTTTCTCGAGTATTCCGTTATTACGCCTTAAGTTATAGTTTATTAACTCGATATAGATCCTTACGCGAAACATTCTTTTATTAGATGGTGAGAACTAAGAAAACAGCGCGGAAGGCGACTATTCGACATGATCGATTAGACCGAGAGGAGCGACGTAGGGTATTTCGCTCTCATACGATGGATGAGGGTCAGGACTTGGGGATTTTCCTTGCTCATTATGCAAAACTTTGGCGTGATGCTCACCATGATGGAGTGAGCGATGTAGAGGGCATTTTCAGGTTGACTAATATTCTGCCTATGGAGTGGCAGGGATGGGCGAGTGAGGTGAAATATTTTTACATCTACCATGATGCTGTGACAGCTCAGCTGATCGGGAACTTCCCGGAGTTTGTCTTGCTTTTAATACACCGCTTCATCAGTCATCAACATCCACCTCTAGGCCCTTATGTTGAGCTTGGTGACTTTGTGTTTCGAGACCATCCTCCACGAGGTACTGTATACCAGTTTCCTTCACTTGCTAAGGACCCTATACCGAGCCGTGTTCGGATTGTTCCTCTGCCTTCTACCCCGTTGAATCATCAGGCAGGCCAAGATGCTTTAGGGGCTGGACCTTCACGTCCCGTGGGTCCAAAAGTGCTAGATGGGGTACCACCACCTCATCAGGAACTAGCCGGAACATCTAGGATGCAGCCACTAGAGGTCGCCCCATCAGTTCATCCACTTGCACCAAGGATGCGTCACAGAGTTACCGATTTGTCAGAGCTGATTGGTAGTTTGGTAAGAGAGGTATGTGAGTACATTCCGGTGGAGATACCACCTTAGATGGAGTTAGTTGAGCAGCCCAAGATTCAGCTAGAGGCAGTGCCAGTGGTTCAGTTAGACTTAGCACCGGTTGTTGAAATTGAGGCGCCGATTGCTGAGGTAGAGATGGCACCAGTGATGGGGGATGAGGTAGTTATCCCGGAGATAGAGGAGGCTTTAGCACCAGAGCTTGAGGATGCAGTTGTGCCAGTGTTTGAGGAGGATCCCGATGAGGATCCCGAAGAAGACCCGATTGAGATTATCGAGGAGACCGCGAGTGTTTCGACCAGAGGGTCGCACAGCTTGATTCGTATCGTGATGTGATTCAGATGGGCATTTTTTGTAGCCTCCCGTACGGAACCATAGACCTACCTTATTGCTTAGGGTCGTTCTGTCTTTTGACATTAGCGATGGTTATGCTTGTCGTACAGAAAGCATATCATCGTAGTATATATGTAGCTAGTTAGCCTTTGGTTGTAAATAGCTAACGCTAGCATTTTCATATTTCAGCTTGTAAAGAAAAGTCCTCTACAAGGCAATTTTACCCCCTGATGCATATATATAGATTAGACCCGGGATGGTCGTTTATGTACTCTTGAGATCAAGTGTTGCTTATTATTACTTACTTTGTCGAATCATATCAAAATATTAAACATATTAAATTCTTAAAGGCTTGGGTTGAAACATTTAAAAATGTTAATTAAAGGCTGTGGTTGAAATAGTTGAAAATGTTAACATATTTTTTTTTTTAGAATATTAAAACTTATTCTCATAATACTTTTAATCGCAGAATGTCAGGAAGACGAGGAGTAGGAAGACCCCGAGGGAGAGGTAGAGCTAGAGGAAACCACCAAGAGGAAGAGCGAGAGCCCACACCACCACCACAACCGAGAAGGGTTGAGGAGTTGTTCCTCAAACAAAACCCTCCGACTTTTAATGGATTAGGGAAACCCGAAGATGCTGAACTTTGGGTTAGATCCATAGAGCGTATTTTCAATTTCCTACATTGCACCAACCAAGAACGTCTCTCTTGTGTTTTATTCCAACTCTCTGGAGCTGCAGATTTTTGGTGGGAAACTAAGCGGAGGACTCTAACTTCCGAACAATTGGATGCTTATACTTAAGAGAATTTTAAGACGGGATTGTATGATAAGTACATTCCACGGGCTTTTAAGGTTAAGAAAGAGGCTGAATTTTATGGATTGAAGCAAGCAAAGATGTCAGTCACTGATTATGATAGGATGTTTAGTGAATTGTCGAGGTACGCGCCACATCTGGTGGACACGGATGAGAAGATGGCAGACAAATTCCGCTCGGGATTGAGGCACGAGATTGCTATGTCATTGGCTAGCCATGGAAGACTATCTTACTCCGATTCGTTGAATCGAGCACTTGACATTGAAGCTGCAATGCCTGAAAAGCGTAAAGTGCCTGAGGAGCGTAAAGTACCTGCACCCACACCAGCTTCAACTCAAGCGTGGAATTTTTCTTCGAACTACAAAGGGAAACGCAAGTGGGAAGACAACTGCGGCAATAACCGCCAGCTTAATCAAGGCAATCAGAGGCCATGGCAGGGAACTTCGTCACAAGGACAAGTGCCACAAAATGTTTCCGGGCAGGGAAACAATCAACAAGTGCAGAGAACTGTCCCTTCATGCTCTAAGTGTGGCAAGAGCCACACTGGTGTATGTAAGATAGGTGACGGTAAATGCTTTAACTGTGGAAAGTATGGCCACATTGCTAGGTATTGCCAAGGCGGACAACCAAATGCTCAAACCCGACAGAATTTTCAGGGGCAAATTAGACAGAATCCTCAACCTTTAAGGGCTATTCAAGGCCAAAAGCAGCCACAAGGATTTCAGTATCAACCTCAGAAAGCTAGGGCTTTTGCTATCAAGCCGAAGCATGATGAGAAAAATAAGGGAAATCTGGCAGGTATGTGCAAGCTTCACAATATCCCTATCGTTGTATTGTTTGATACCGGAGCATCTCATTCGTTCATCTCTAATTCATGTTGCGATAATTTAGAGCTTAAACCAGAAAGAAGTAGTCATGCAATGAAAGTTACTACGCCTACAGGAGGAATCATGACTACTACCCATGTATGCTCTAATTTAGAACTAGAGATAGGAATGAATACTATAGTAACAAATAATCTAAACCTTATACCAATGTGGGATACGGATATAATTTTAGGCATGGATTGGTTAGCACAAAACTATGCCACAATCATTTGCAATGGGAGAAAAATTTCTTTCCAGCCCCCTGGAAAAGAACCAACAAATTTTCATGGGATCAAAATGGGTAGGATAGCACCAATTATCTCTGCCATGCAAGCTAAAAAAATCATAAAGGCAAAAGATTGTCAAGCTTTCCTTGTTTACCTGAACGGAGATATTGAAATCAAGAAGACTGTAGGAGATGTTTTGGTAGTGAAAGAATTCCAAGATGTATTTCCCGAAGAATTGCCAGGACTTCCACCGAATCGACAAGTAGAATTTACCATCGACTTAGAACCGGGATCAGCCCCAGTGTCGAAGGCTCCATACCGAATGGCTCCTAAAGAATTGCAGGAATTAAAAATCCAACTCCAAGAACTGTTGGATCTAGGTTTCATCAGACCTAGCGTATCGCCGTGGGGAGCACCCGTTTTGTTTGTGAAGAAGAAAGATGGCACATTGAGGATGTGTATAGACTATCGAGAGTTGAACAAGCTTACTGTTGGTCCCGGTTTGTTAATAGGAAAAATACGTAGAGGGGGGTGAATACGTATTTTGAACTTTTTCAACTTCAAATCCCTTAACTCAGAGTAACAAGTAAAAGAGCTCGCTTGAGACTTAAAACCTAGCTGAAGCTAGATCTACAGTTCGTAGCTTGCCTGCTTGACCGAAGTGAGCACTTGATCAAGAGGGAGTCTTTACTCGTGAATGCGGAATTTGGTGAGCTAAAATCTTTTCCTAAGTAATTAAAAATCCAAATTATGTTTGTTTATATGCACGTGCAATGGATAATCAAATACGTAAAGAGATTAGAGTTAGAGAGATACGACACAGAGAATTATAGTGGTTCGGATATAACGCTCCTACGTCCACTTTGTTGCACGACGGCAACTGTTCTCTTCACTCAAGAACTTGAAGATTTCGGGCTCTTCAAAAGCCTGGTCAAGATCGGGCTTCACTCGCCTGGATCTGACAAACAACGCAGTGATTACGGGTTCACTACTAAGACCTAAACTGGATAAGAAGCTTCACTTGTTTCTGTCCGAACAACAAGGAGATTGCGGGCTCTCCTTACAGCCTAGCTTCGATCGAGCTTCACACGAACGATGTAAGTGCAAGCTTGGATCTAGACTCTATGATCGAGGCTTCTTCAATCGGTGAAAGAAGGGCCTTGGATCGAAACAACCTAACGACGACTCAAAAACCTAACAGACAAAGTATAGGGTTTTTGGGTGACGGACACACTATGAAGAACTCTTTACAGTAGATGCAAAGATTGGTTAGAGTTCTTCTTCTAAGCTCGGATATTTGAAGTGGGCTTAGACTCGAAGTGTGAAGGTTGTGAAGACGAGTTCCGATGAACTGGAAACTCGGAGAACACTTAAAACAAAGACTCGAAGATTTGCTCGAAGGCTTGGGAGTGTTTGTTTGCTGTATGCGCTCGAATGCTCAAGTAGTGTTCTCTCTTTTCTTCGTCTTCATCCTTCACTATTTATAGGCGGAGGGATGCCGAGATCCGTTGCTTGGTAGGTGGCTTTGTCCCTCCTCCTCTTGACAATACTTTGCGCAGGTAGTTGCTTTTGCAGGAGCGCAGGTTGTCTCTTTGCCGAAAACGGCTAAGTTACAAGACTAACAGTAACTGGAGCGAGCCAGTACTGTAGCGGCGCCCTGTCGGCCTGACAGTCAACTCCTCTGCTCCTCTCCGCGTTCGACACGTGGAGATCTCGCAATTAATGCGAAGATCTCTAGTTGACTGGAGTTCAAAATATGGGCGGGAGTTGTGCTGTCGCTTTCTGGTAGGTAGTAGCTCGCTTCGCTATGAAGTTGTAGCGTCTGCTTTAGTTGAGTCACTTCGTAGTCATTCTGCAGTGAGTCGCTTCGGGAGATAAAGTTCCCTAGTGACTACTTTGGAAATTGCTGACTAGAATTGACTAGCTTTGACTTTACTGTAGCACTCGCTTCGCTTCGCCTTGGCAGACTCGTTTTGAATCTACTGTTGCGCTCGCTTCACTACACTATTGTTCGGCACGCTTCACTTCGGCTTGCTAGACTTGCTTCGCTTCGAAAAACACACTCAAGCGAGTGGCCTTCACTTGAAAATTTGAAGCCTAAAATCTAAGCAAATTAAAGAGCCATCCTAACAGAGTAGGCTTAGAAAAATTCTAACTTATAAACTACATCAAAATGGGTCGCTTGGGAATAGGACTCTTGGGGTTTTGGGATCCAATCAAAACAAATGACTTCGTTCATCAAGTATCCCACATAGTTCCCCCTTAACAAATTGGTCCATAACAATTCCCAACACTTACCCTTAAGAATAAATATCCTCTCCCAAGGATAGATGACTTGTTTGACCAACTTAAAGGGGCTAAGGTATTCTCAAAAATAGACTTGAGATCCGGGTATCATCAATTGAAGATTCGAGCAGAAGATGTACCCAAGACGGCTTTCCGGACAAGATACGGTCACTACGAGTTTATTGTAATGCCGTTCGGATTGACCAATGCCCCAGCTGTATTCATGGACCTCATGAATCGAGTATTTCATCCATACTTAGACAAATTTGTCTTAGTATTCATAGATGACATTCTTATATACTCTAAGAGTGAGAAAGAGCATAAAGAACACTTATGGATGGTTCTAGAGAAGTTACGAGAAGAGAAACTTTTTGCCAAATTTAGCAAATGTGAATTTTGGCTTAAAGAAGTGATGTTTTTGGGACATATTGTGTCAGCAGAAGGAATCAAAGTGGATCCTGCTAAAGTAGAAGCAGTACGCGATTGGAAGTCGCCAACTAACCCTCATGAAAGCAGGAGTTTCTTAGGCTTAGCTGGTTACTATAGAAGATTTATTGAAGGATTTTCAAAGATAACGCGACCGATGACACAATTATTGGGGAAAGGAACTAAGTTCAAATGGAATTGTGAAGAGAGCTTCCAGGAGCTTAAGAAAAGACTAACTACTGCACCAGTTCTAGCAGTGCCAGAGTCGAATAAGGAATACGTGGTGTATACAGATGCATCAAAGAATGGACTAGGTTGTGTGTTGATGCAAGGAGGGAAGGTGATAGCTTATGCATCTCGACAACTTAGACCTCACGAACTGAATTACCCCACGCATGATTTAGAGTTAGCAGCAGTGGTGCATTCGTTGAAAATTTGGAGGCATCACCTATATGGAGTTAGGTGTGAAATTTTCACGGATCATAAAAGTTTGAAGTACTTTTTCGAGCAAAAGGACCTCAACATGAGACAGAGGAGGTGGCTCGAACTTGTAAAGGATTACGACTGCGGTATTAATTACCATCCAGGTAAAGCTAACGTAGTAGCCGATGCCTTGAGTCGTAAAAGTCAATCTAAGTTGGGTTATCTTCTCACTCGAGAAGAGAAACTCATCCAAGATTTTGAGAGGATGACCATAGAAATAATTCATCCCCCAGAAACAGTGGAAGGGTGTGTCGCGACACTTGTAGCGACTCCGAACCTAAGAGAAAGAATTATAACTGCACAAAGAGGAGACGTGACTTTAGAAAAGTTGCGTCTCAAGATAAGAACTGAAAACCCGAAAGGTTACCACGAAGCAGCTGAAAATGCAATATTGTTTGAAGGAAGACTGTGTGTTCCAAAGGTTGATGAGTTAAGAGATGAAATTTTGAGTGAAGCTCATGACACTCCATACACAGCTCACCCCGGGAGCACGAAAATGTATCAGGATTTGAAACAAAAGTTTTGGTGGGATGGACTTAAGCGAGATGTAGCCTCTTTTGTTGAGAGATGTTTAGCATGTCAATAAGTAAAGGCTTTGCATCAAAGGCCCTACGGTAAGCTACAACCCTTGGAGATCCCAGAATGGAAGTGGGAGAACATAGCTATGGATTTTGTGACGGGTCTACCCAAATCGAAACGAGGTAACACAGCAATATGGGTGATTGTAGATCGTTTAACAAAATCAGCTCATTTCTTACCTATCTTGATCACTTACGGATCAGATAAGTTAGCGCAACTCTATGTCCGTGAGATTGTACATCTGCATGGAGTGCCTGTATCAATCACGTCAGATAGAGATTTAAAATTTACCTCTAGATTTTGGATTAGTCTACAAAAAGAGCTAGGCACGAGACTAAATTTCAGCACAGCTTTTCACCCTCAGACAGATGGACAGTCTGAGCGTACGATTCAAACTTTAGAAGATATGTTGAGAACGGTCGTTCTCGATCAAGGCGGAAGTTGGGAACATGTTTTGCCTCTTATAGAATTTGCGTATAATAATAGTTACCAGGCTACCATAGATATGGCACCGTACGAGGCAATTTATGGAAAAAAGTGCAGATCACCACTTTATTGGGATGAAGTGGGTGAAAGGAGAATTCTAGGTCCCGACACCGTTGGCGAAATGATTGAAATCGTTAGAAAAATCAGACAGAGAATACAAGAGGCTCAGAATCGACAAAAATCTTATGCTGATACACGCCGAACTGAGTTAAATTTTGAAGTAAGAGATAAAGTATTCCTGAAAGTATCTCCTTCCAAGGGAATAGTTAGATTCGGAGTGAAGGGAAAACTGAGACCTCGATTTATAGGGTTGTACGAGATTCTAGAGAGAATAGGCCAGGTCGCTTATAGGTTGGCGTTGCTGCCAAGCTTTGGAAATGTCCATAATGTTTTTCACGTCTCACAACTTCGAAAATATGTGTTTGATCCTAAACACGTAATCCAACAAAATGATATAGTGTTAAATGAGGATATGAGTTATGAGGAAAAACCTGAAGCAATACTCGATCAAAAAGTTCAAGTGTTGAGAACAAAAACAATATCCTTAGTTAAGATTTTTTGGAGACACCACGGATATGAAGAAGCAACATGGGAACTTGAGGACAAAATGAAAGAAAAATACCCGGAGCTATTCGTAGAAGGTACGTAAATTTCGGGACGAAATTTCTTTTAAGGGGGATATAATGTAATGTCCCGAGTTTTCTATATATATTAAATAAATAAATAAATACATTTAATTTGTAACGAAATTAAGTTACAATATTAGGCAGATTGGAAACGAAACAATTTCATTTTTCGTTTAAGCCTTTACGACTTAAATTTGTTTTTTTAACATAAACACTTTTATGTGTATCTTTGTATACATATATCGATGGTTGTCGATAAATTCACTTTCGCGGAGATTCAAATTTTATTAAATTTATTAGTGAAAGAGAAAATTTTGAAGTGGTCTATTAAGTAAGTGATTAGGCCTAATTCATGAAGATTTGTCCAATTTTATTAGGTGATTAGGCTTACTCCAACCAATAGGAAATTTTATTAGAATAAATAATAAAATGAAATGAAGCCCATATTGTTAAGGATAGAGCTCAGCCACGTTAGTTCCTACCCTTCACCTCTCTTCACCTTTACTTAGATTTTTACTTCCCTAAAGTCATTCCCAGTCATTCCTCCCCTTTCCTCCCCTGCCAAAAGTTTAACGAGAGAAAAGAATTACTGAGAGAAGAGCGAGCAGGAAGGAGAAAGAAACGAAGAATGATGGAAGTACCTGATGCCGAAATCTTGCCGACGTGAAGCTAGAAGAAGGAAAGACGGAAGACGAGAAGTGCGAGAGATCGATTATAAGAGCTGCTCCGAAAATTCTCCATTTTTTCGTTCCTGTCCAGTTACCAGCCATCCCAATTTCTCACTCCTAGTTAAGATTTGTAAGTTTTAAATTCTTATATCTCGTTTGAAATTCCGAATCAAAGGAATTCGTGAACTCTTCCTTCAATTTCTGAGATAGTGAATTATTTTCTTTTTAGCACAGTAAGATTAAGAAGAAGGGGGCAGTAGACAAAGAGAAGAAAGAAGGAAATATTCGAGTAGAGAGGAACTGCAACCTTCCTTTTGTTTATCTCCTGTCCATCTTCAACAAACTTCTAAACCTCGAATCAGTAAGTGTTTCCCCTCCTATTTATATGCTCATAGTTTAGTTGGAGCTTTCACCAGTACCCCTCTTGATTTTTAGTGAAACAAGAAATTAGAAAATATAGAGATACAGTTAAATATGCCAGAGCTGAATTTAGGATGAAAAACACAACAAGGTCTAGTCTAATATAATACTCATAATAGAATATATCATAAGGTGTTGAGAGAAGAATGATTTGAGTGTTTCCATACCCCTGCAACTGTTCGACAAAATGCGTAATGGAAATTTTCCAAAACCATGTTATTGCTTTGTTGTCATAGAGGGAGACGGATATGCCAGAGGCATTGGCAAAGGGTTACATAAGGCTTAGGCTCATAAAAATCATGATCGATGTATATATAGTTATTTATGTGAAATTTAGTTATTCATAAATAATGAATTATTGAGGTGTTATGACTGATGTGAAATTGAAGTCTCGTAAATCGATTGCTGATTGATCTATGTGAGGACTAAATTGTTAAGGGGGAACTTCATGGGACATTTGATAAATAAAGTCATTTGTTTTGATTAGATCCCAAAACCCCAAGCGTCCTTTTCCCAAGCGACCCATTTTGATGTAGTTAATAGGTTAGAATTTTTCTAAGCCTACACTGTTAGGATGGCTCTTTTATTTTGCTTAGATTAGGCTTCAAAAGTTCAAGTGAAGGCCACTCGCTTGAGTGTGTTTTCCAAAGCGAAGCAAGTCAAGCAAGCTGAAGTGAAGCGTGCCGAAGAATAGCGAAGCGAAGCGATCGCTACAGTAGATTCAAAGTGAGTCTACCAAAGTGAAGCGAAGCGAGCGCTACAGTTCAAAGCAAGCGAAGCGAGTCTACCGAAGCGGAGCGAAGCGAAGCGAAGCAAAGCGAAGCGAAGCAAGCGCTAAAGCAAAATGAAGCAAACGCTGCAAAGCGAAGCAAAGCAACCCGCTATAATATGATCCTAAAGCGACTCACTTCGGAGCGGCCGCTACAACTTTAAAGCGAAGCGAGCCACTACCTACCAGAAAGCGACAGCACAAATTCCCGCTCCGAATTTGAATTTCAGTCAACTAGAGATCTTTGCATTAATTGCGAGATCTCCACTTGTCGAACGAGGAGAGGAGCAGCGGAGTTGACTGCCAGGCCGACAAAGACGCCGCAACAGTACTGGCTCGCTCCAGTTACTGTTAAACTTGGAACTTAGCCATTTTCGGCAAAGAGCCAAAACTGCGCGTCTGCAAAAGCTACTGCCTGCGCAAGTACTGTCGAGAGGAGGAGGGACAAGGCCACCAACCAAGCAACGGATCTCAGCCAACCCTCCGCCTATAAATAGTGAAGGATGAAGACGTGAAGAAGCAGAACACTACTTGCGCATTCGAGCCTACTGCAAACAAACACTCCCAAGCCTTCGAGCAAATCTTCGAGTCTTTGTTTCAAGTGTTCTCCGAGTTTCCAGTCCATCGGAACTCGTCTTCACAACCTTCACACTTAGATTCTAAGCCCACTTCAAATATCCAAGCTTAGAAGAAGAACTCTACCCATCTTTGCATCTACTGTAAAGAGTTCTTCATTAGTGTGTTCGTCAACCAAAAACCCTAAACTGTTGTCTGTTAGGTTTTTGAGTCGTCGTTAGGTTGTTCAGATCCAAGGCCCTTCTTTCATCGATTGAAGAAGCCTCGATCGTAGAGTTGAGATCCAAGCTTACACTTACATCGTTTGTGTAAAGCTCGATCGAAGCTAGGCTGTAAGGAGAGCCCGTAATCTCCCTGTCTGTCTGACTGAAGCGAGTGAAGCTTCCAGTCTTTGTTAGGTTTGTGTAGTGAACCCGCAATCACTACGTCTGTCGTTTGATCTAGGCAAGTGAAGCCCGATCCCGACCAGGTTTTTGAAGGACCCGTAACCTTCAAGTTCTTGAGTGAAAAGAACAGTTGCCGTCGTGCAGCAAAGTGGACGTAGGAGCGTTATCTCCGAACCACTATAAATCTCTGTGTCGTATCTCTCTTACCTTAATCTTTTTACAGTATTCGATTATCCATTGCACGTGCATATAAACAAACTTAACTTGGATTTTCAATTACTTAGGATAGATTTTAGCTCACCAAATTCCACACAAAGAGTAAAGTCTCACTCTTGATCAAGCTCTAAGCTTAGGACAAGAGATTCGTGATTGCTTTCGATCTAGCCCTCGGTTAGGTCTTTGCATTTCCAAAGAGCACTTTACTTTATACTCTGAGTTAAGGAATTGAAGTTGAAAAACTTCAAAATACGTATTCACCCCCCCCCCCTCTACGTATTTTTCCTATAGCAAACCGGGACCAACAAGTGGTATCAGAGCAGCGGTTCTTTCGAGCCTCTGCTTTGCATATCCGAAGTGAGTCCCCACTCACTTCACGTTGTCTCACTGAACCGGATCCTATTTCCTAAGTGCATCAAAACCTCACCCACGCATATTGCATTTACTGCTGATAGTTTGCTATGTCTACATACAGTGCATCAAATCTTCCACAGTTCTCGATCGAAGGATACGAGATATGGAGTTTCCGTGTCGAAAGCTTCTTATGCTCAATCCACGACCGGATGTGGGAAGTCATTGAAGACGGACCAATCGAAATCAAGAAAGCCATATCTGTGGAGGTTCCAGCCGCTGAAGGTCGTCCAGCCCACGTTCGACAACAGTACGTGGAGAAGGATAAGGATGAGTATACTCCAAATGATTTCAAAGTTGCCAACCTCGACAAGATTGCACGCCACACGATGCAGAGCACCGTATCGGACGCCTACCTTCCAAGGATTAGGAAGTGCGCAACAGCAAAGGAAATGTGGGAAACTCTAGCCCTCATTTCTCAAGGCACAGACAAAATCAAGGAGAACAAGCTCGCCGTTCAGATGCGGGAGTTTGAAAATCTGGTGATGAAGTCCGGAGAGTCCATCGACGCCTTCGAGCTGAGAGTTACCAACATTACTGCAACTCTCAACTCGCTTGGGAAGGAACTCACAGACAAGGAAGTAAATCTGAAAATAGTCCGTGCTCTCACAAGGAAGTGGCAGACCATGAAGGAGCTATATCTAGCTACCAAGGATCTAACGAAGCTAACGCCAGAAGTGCTGTTCTCCGAGCTCAAAGCTCACGAGTTTGATCTAAATCGAATGAGCCTCGACGACGAGGATGAAGCGCCCACTACGTCAAAAGGAGTAGCGTTCAAAGCTGCCGAAGGGCCAAGCGAGCAGTCGCTAGCCAAGATGAGGAGAGAAGAATTGGAAGAACACATTGCGTTCTTATCCAAGAACTTCAACAAGATGAACTCTCGAGTGGGCAAGTATAAAAGATTCTACAAACAGTACAAAGGGAGGAGCACTGATGCTCGAGAAGGAAAAGGAAAGAGAGAAGAGACGACCAAGCCGATCCCGCGCGACATGATGGAAGTGGAATGTTACCACTGCCACAAGATGGGCCACTACAAATCCGATTGCCCAAAGCTAAGTGCCAAAGAGCGCGAAGAATTGAAGGCCAAGAGGGATGCCCCAAGGCGAGCGCTCGTAGCGAGTGAAATGCCGATCGCTTCAACTGAAGATCTCTCAAGCGACTCAGATGCATTCACAGATCCCAACTCAAGCGAGGGAGAGGATCTGGGACTCATGGCGCTCACCGATGAAGAAACTGGGGAGGTATTCTTCTATCCTTCAATCACTTCAATTACACTAGCACACACTGTCAATGAGGAAGAGCAATCCTCAACATGGAGTGAGTTGTTTGACAAACACCAGAAATTGTCAAGCGACCACGAAGTGGTAAAACAAGCTCTGTCTCGAAGCGAGAAGGAGAACCGAAAGCTAGCCACTGAGCTTGACCAAGTCAAACTTAATCTAAGGGCTATGACTAGTAAGTTCGAGGATCTCTTCGCTAGACATCAAAGCTTGGAGGGAAGGTATGAAACCCAATCCACTCTAGTTGCCAACTTAAATAAAGCATCATACGCTAGACAGGCACTAGAGAGTTCTCTTCTACCTTTTGGTAGAAAGGGAGGACTTGGATATGAGGGTGGACCTCCCAAGCCGACTGTCTTTGTTGGTGCATCACACACTTTACCATCAGTCACTTTGGAATTGCCCACTGCATCCAAAGCGACCACCAACAAGGACAAAGGCAAAATGGCTGAGAACCCTAAGAAGAAGCCTATGAAGATGTCTATATCTTTAAGGGCAGACCCTAAGGGCAAGCAAAGTTCAACAGTCCCTAGCACTCAACATGCTAAGTCTTACCAATCCAAGGGTAAAGGAAGAACTGTTGAAGCTTCTAAGTCTCAAGCCAAGACACGAGAGACAAAGGATCTACCTCCTAAAAAGAGGAGTAATGTCTATGTGTCACGTTATCCGGACTGGAGATGGTCCAACCGGACTAACGTTGAGGGGGAAAAACTTGAAGCAACCAAGAGGCCGCTTCAAACTTCCAAGGTTACTCAAGCGAGTCGGGGTCAAAACCCTAGTTGGACCGCTTCGAGGAAACCAAGCGAGCCGCTTCAACAGACTAGAAACCCTAAGTCAGTCTCTAAACCCAAAGCTAATCCGAAGCGAGTCGCTTCAGGATATAAGCAAAATGGGAAGAACGTAGGTAGGTCTGAAGCGAGCCGCTACCCCTCTTGCACACACTGTTGCACGTGTGAAGCTGCCTATAGGCAGTACACCAAGTTTTCGAAGGTCGAGAAGCCCAAGACACAAGCTTCATCTCAAAAGAGAGTGAAGCAAGTGTGGGTACCTAAGGGAACTAACCTGCAAGGACCCAAACTGATTTGGGTACCAAAATCTGTCTAATTGCAGGTGAGCGCCGTGGATCCCATGCCAAGTGAGGGTCAACTAGTTTGGTACTTGGACAGTGGATGTTCAAGACACATGACCGGCATGAAAGCTCTACTTCACAACTACATAGAGAAGAAGGGTCCACACGTAACCTTTGGTGACAACTCTCGAGGAAGCACCAGGGGATACGGCGCACTGAAAGTTGGAAAGCTCAAAATTGAAGAAGTTTCCTACGTGGAAGGACTCAAGCACAACCTGTTATCTATTTCACAGTTTTGTGATAAAGGGTACAGGGTGGAGTTCATCTCCAACAAGTGCATTGTGAAGAGCAAACTCACATCCCAGATTGTGCTCACTGGAGTTAGACAAAGGAATGTCTACATAGCACAATGGGACAGCTGCAAGGAGGAAACTTGTCTAGTTGCAAGAAGTGCTACAGAAATTGGATGGCTATGGCACAGACGCTTGAACCACCTCAATTTCAAAGCTATCAATCGCTTAGCTCGAAAAGGTTTGGTGCAAGGCATACCGAATGAAGTCTTCATCAAAGACCATCCATGCTCACCATGCCAACGAGGGAAGCAGACGAAGAAGCACTTCGCCAGTCTCGAAGAAGCCTCATCAAAGCGAGTGCTCGAGCTGCTTCACATGGATCTGTTTGGTCCAGTTACTCCAGTTAGTGTAAATGGAAGGAAGTACACTCTAGTTGTAGTCGACGATTTCTCTCGCTACACATGGGTTGTATTTCTATTCAGCAAGAAGGAGACACTGACCAAACTGCCACAACTGCTCAAGCGATTGGCGGTGGAAAAGAATCAAGCTATAGTGACCATTCGCTCCGACAAAGGCACAGAGTTCCTGAACTCTACAATTGAAGCGTACTGCACGGAGCATGGCATAGCACATCAAACTTCTTCAGCACGCACTCCTCAGCAGAATGGAGTTGCTGGAAGAAGAAATCGAATCATCAAAGAAGCCGTTCGCACCATGATTGCTGACTCGAAGCTTCCGATGAAGTATTGGGCTGAAGCTGCCAACACGGCGTGCTACACACAGAATCGGACGCTTCTCAACAAACGGCACGACAAAACACCATATGAAATATGGACAGGGAGAATTCCTAACATATCTTATTTCCATATTTTTGGTTGTAGGGTCTTCATTCACAACAATGGGAAGTCACAGTTGAAAGCCTTTGAAAGCAAAGCAGATGAAGGAGTATTCTTAGGATACTCTACATCTAGCAAAGCCTACAGAGTATTCAACTGTAAAACCCTAATTGTGGAGGAATCACCCCATGTCGTATTTGATGAATCTTCTTTAAGTCTTCCACAGGAACAGGCCCAAGCGAATGAAAAGAATCAAAGCAAGGAACCCTCAAATCAACTCACTTGGGACGTGCTTGATGAAGATGATGAGATCAAGGACTCAAGCGAGCAGGATCCCAAAGGAGAAGTCGAAGCTGCCCCCAAGATTCCTGAAGCTAGTGCTGGCCAAGCACCCAATCCAGTCGCTTCAGACGGTGAAGCGAGCGACAAGGAAGCGGATGAAGATGAAGCTGGCGGATCAAAGCGAGCGTGGCTCAAGGATCACTCACCTAGCCAAATCATTGGAGATCCATCCAAGGGTGTAGTGACCAGAAGTCAAGTGTTTGGAGAAAGTGCCATGTTCAGTTGCTTTCTCTCAAACATTGAGCCATCAAGCGTGGAGGAAGCCCTAGCCGATTCTAACTGGGTGATCGCCATGCAAGAAGAGCTGAATCAGTTCACTAGGAACGACGTATGGTACCTCGTGGATCGTCCCAAGTTTCAGCATGTTATTGGCACCAAGTGGGTGTTCAAAAACAAGACGGACGAGGACCACAACGTAGTGAGGAACAAGGCGCGACTAGTTGCCAAAGGCTACTGCCAAGAGGAAGGAATCGACTTTGAAGAGACCTTCGCTCCCGTGGCACGTCTTGAAGCGATCCGTTTATTTCTAGCCTATGCAGCGGCCAAGAAATTCAAAGTGTACCAAATGGATGTGAAGAGCGCATTCCTCAACGGCGAACTCAAGGAAGAAGTGTATGTGGAGCAGCCACCGGGTTTCGAGCAGGGAGATAAAGTGTATCGCTTGAAGAAAGCCCTGTATGGGTTGAAACAAGCTCCCAGAGCTTGGTATGATACATTATCTCAATTCCTAGTGGAAAATGGATTCCAAAAGGGAAAGATAGATCGGACTCTCTTCACCATCAATCATGGAGAAGATATGCTATGGGTCCAGATCTACGTAGACGACATCATATTTGGGTCACCAAACCAGTCGCTTAGCGAGAAGTTTGGAGAGCTAATGAAGACCAAGTATGAGATGTCGATGATTGGCTTGATGAGCTGCTTTCTAGGTCTTCAAGTGAAGCAGCAGGATAATGGAATTTTCATCAACCAGGCCAAGTACACTCGAGATATGCTTGCGAAGTTTGGTGTTCAACATGCTAAAGCTGTGAAGATTCCTATGAATACCAACTGGAAGATGGAGCCAGACGAAGGAGGAAAATCTGTAGATCCTACAGATTATCGTGCCCTAATTGGGTCACTTCTCTATCTCACTGCAAGCAGGCCAGATATTGCTTTTGCAGTCGGAGTCTGCGCTCGCTTCCAAAGTAACCCCAAGCACAGCCATCTTGAAGCTGCCAAGAGAATTCTTCGATATTTAAAGGGCACTGTCAACATGGGTCTGTGGTATCCAGCAGAGGACAATTTGGAGCTCACTGGATATTCCGATGCTGACTATGGAGGTTGCCGAGTTGATAGGAAATCAACGTCTGGCACGTGTCAGTTCTTGGGAAGCAAGCTAATCTCATGGTTCTCAAAGAAGCAAACAAGTGTAGCCACTTCAACAACGGAAGCTGAATATATGGCCGCAGGAAGCTGCTGTTCTCAAATTCTATGGCTTCGTCAACAATTGAAGGACTACAAAGTTGAAGCGAATGAAATTCCGATCTTCTGCGACAACAACAGTGCCATATGTATCTCGCAGAATCCAGTGCTTCACACCAGGTGCAAGCATGTGGAAATTCGACATCATTTCATTCGTGATCATGTCGAGAAGAAGGATATCAAGCTCGAGAAAATCCATACCGATCTCCAGCGAGCAGATATCCTCACCAAGCCTCTAGCTGAGTCTCGATTCAACCAGCTATGCATGGAGTTAGGGTTATTAGACCCTGGTGAAGAATGCTAGTTCCAGGATGCACGAAGGAGTGTTCGCTTGTTCTCTTGAGCGTCACTCGCTTCGGATCTTCACCAACTCAAGCGAGCCACTTCAAATCTCACTCGCTTGAAGAAAATGAAGTTAGGTGGAGAAAGGTGGAGTATTGGAAGAAGTTCCCTACCAACTTATTGGAATTGTTAAGTATATGGTTAAGGGGGAACTAATGCTTCTCTCGGAGCAAGCTACTTCCAAAGCAAGCAAGATTGCAGCAATCTTGAATTCTGCATCGCTTCAATTTGCCCTAGCTTGGGTCAAAGCGAGCCGACTGCAGATTCATTCTTTAGAATGTAGGAAAGCTTGAAGGTTTACCTTTTTATACAAAAGGTTGCAGGGCTGGTGACATGCTTCTGCGTAAAATACGAGATTGTCTTGTCAGAGCATTCTCATTGTCATCCTGTCCATTTCTGCTCTGAGATAAGGACTTGTACTCATCCCCCATTCGTCGTGAATAAGTACACTTACGTGATGCTCCCTTCGGGTTGTAGTAAGCTTGTGTACTTTATTCATTTTCTCCCCCATTCACTTCGATGGAGGACTCTCTAATTCGTAGAGGAAGATGAATGCCATGAAGATAAATGCCATGAAGATGAATGCCATGAAGATGAATGCCATGAAGATCTAACTCAACGTGTAGCATTCAACATGTGGTATCTAATTCAAATGAAGTCTTCAATTTGTGGTATCAATCTCCTACGAAGTGAGATTGACTGGTAAGTGTTTCAATTTTAAGTACACTAAGTGAGCCGAAGCGTGCTAGAAACCTTCACTCACTACGTGGAAAATATGAAATGAATCTGACACAAATACAAAGAGGAAAACACTCTTGTTTATCCTCGAAGTATGTAAGTCAGAAACATTTTAAATTAAGCAAAGAAATTCAATTTCTCATTCCAGTCGCTTCAGATGGCCAAGCGAGTGCTTCGTCACTCAAAGCTAGCCATCGCAAGCGAGTGAAGAACAGTCACTCAAGCGAATGCCTCTCAAGCGAGTCAAGCCGTAGCGGCCCAACTCGAAGCGAGCGGGCATGAAGCGAGTATGAGCTGTCTGCACTCGAGTGCAATTTTACTTTCTGCTGTGCATTTAATGCAGGTGCAGGAATGACGGAAATAACGGGCGCGTGTTCACACGCTTGAATTTGAAGCGGGAAAAGGAGGAGAAAATCCAGCCGTCGAATCTCAACAGGCCCCAATCTGGAACCGTTCGATCAAAGCCGTATACGACAAGCCAACCAAAGAAGGCCACGTAGCGACGCCGAGCAAGTGGCGGTTCACTTTAACTGTGATGACGCCGGACACGTCAGATCCATCACCGCACGTCCGCCGCCTACCTACAGGATTTTCGGCGTTATTACCGTCCTACCCCTGCCACGTCAGCCATAACCTATTTCTATATATATGGGACGAGGCAGAACTGCAAACCTTTCACAGCCTTCTAAATTTGCCATTCTCGTGTTAGATCTGCAATTTCTCTGCAACTCACGAGTCTCAACCCCTTTTCTCTAAAATTCCATTCAAATTTCTTCAAATCTCAACATGGGAAAGAAAAAGAATACTGAGACAATGGAGGAGTTCATGACAAATGTTGGCGAGCACATCAACGTCGAGCCCCATCTCGACCCTATTGTCGTCGAAATAGATGGTTTCTTCCGTAGAGCCGTGACCACGGCCGGTCTATGGAAGTTCATAACGTTAGTGCCGACGAAGATTCTGGCGAAAGCCATTGGAGAAATCCTACTGAACTTGAGGAAGGATCAAAATACTTCCTCATTCACTAATCCACGGACCAGGAAACCGGTGGAGGTTGATATGAGTAAACTCATTGAGGTGTTCGATCTGCCAAGAGAAGGAGGAGATTCTCTGCTTGATCTGGATCTTTCGGCCGGAGTGCAGTATGGCCGATTTGCAGTCGCTGGAGCTAATCCGAATTTCAAGGAAGCCAACATTCGCAAAAGCTTGAAGAAACCGTTCAATCTCATCTGCGAACTCTTTACGAAGAGCATCGCATGCTATGTTGGATCCTTTGATACGCTGTCGGAGACGAAACTGATCGGAACCGCCATGATCGTCGACAGTCTCGCCGGAACAAAGTTTAACTGGAACGGGTGGCTTCTCAAGCAAATCCACGAAGCTGCTGACGATTTTGCATTCGTACCAGGAACTCCAGATAAGATTCTGCGCAAAGGAAAATTGAAACTCTTTTCCAGACTGTCTGTCGCACTGGAGATGAAGTTTCCAGAGATGATATGGCCAGAATCTGACACGATCATCTACAACAAGCACACCATCTTCTACGACAAGTGGAAGAAAACAAAAATCCCAATGGATCAGGGACTTCTAGTTGTAGAAGTGCCCGCAGCAAAGCAAGGGAAGAAGAGAGTGAAGCAAGACACTTCACCTGTCCAAGAAAGCGAGGCTGTGGAGAAGCCGCTTGAGGACATTGAAGTTAACAAATCCCAATCCTCACCTACTGAATCTACCCAAATCCCTGAGCACACCCCAACCATGCATGAGAAGAAGCTAATGAGGGATCATGCAGAAGAGATGGAGGTTAAAAACGCAGAGATTGTAAGTCTACAAGACGAGATCATCAAAAAGAAGATGGAGTTGAAGGAGAAGGAGAAGGAGAAAGTGTTGGAGGCACAGGAAAATCTGGTGAATGATCTCAAGGACTCTCGTGACGCAGAAAGGAGCCGCTTGAGAGTGGTAAATACCAAACTGGTCACAGTTGGTAAAGAGAAGGAGACGCTGGAAAAGGAGGTGAAGGAGCTGAAAAAGAAACTGGAGAATAAGGAGGGAGAGTTGGTGATGAAAGAAAACGAACTCCTCAGTACCAAGAAGACTCTTGACTTACTTCGATCCCAATTGAAGAAAGTCAAAGAGGAGAGTGCCATTGACAAGCGAGAGCTTGAAAGTCTAAGGAGAAATGCTGGATTGTCGAAAAAGCAAGTCCTCGAGTCTCGAACGGAAGAAATGTTTCATATTGTACTTGACAAGATTGAGGTACTTCACAAGTCTCTTACTGGAAAGACAAGCGTCCCAACCCCTGGTTTTGATGATGCCAAAAAGGGGGAAGGGATGGTACTGAAAAATGTCAATCTGTTGGAGCCACAAGGTGGAGGAATTGGAGCTGTTGAAGCAGAGAGATTGTTGAAGGAGAGTAGTGGTGCTGGAGAAGAGGAGAGAGAGGCGAAGTCTGCAAAGAAAGGCAAAGAAAAGCTCACTAAGCCTGAAGAACCCCGCAAGCCACTTGGAGATAAAGTGCTTGCCTCTTCCATTGCTCGACATCCTCCAGTCACTGTGCTAACAAAGGAGGAAAGGCGGAAGCTAGCAGAGGCAAGCGAGACTATGGCTTGGGAAAGCGAGCGCCAGTTTAACTTGAAAACTCTTGCAGGTACTTCAAGCTCTCAAACGCCCACTTCAGACGAAGCACCCACTTCATCTGCCCCATCATCAATAGTGAAGCGAACAGATCCAGAAACTGAGAGAGATGATTCAGCGACCAAACGCCAAAAAGTTGAGAAGGCAGTTGTTCCAAGGGCAGAGAAGGAAAAGAGGACAAGGACAAAACGACTGCAAGTCATTGACGAACGAATTGAGAAAAATTTCAATGAAATGAAAGTCATCCAGTCCGTTTTGGTCAGAAGTATCTTTGTTCCAATCACGCCAGAAGAATCCGATGCATGCCTAGATCAGGCTATGATCGACACTTGTCACAAGACTGCGAAAGAAATGATTGACTCTGGCCGCTACCCTCTCAGAGAAGAACGCAATTACATTCGCAAGCAACTCAACAAGAAGCTTCCTTTCTGGAGCAGCGAGTCAGGAAAGAAGTTCAAAACAATCATAGCACAGATGTCCAGCCGGTCGGAGGAGGAGTTGGCTGTGCGCAGAAATGAGCACCCTGATGCCCGTGAGATTGAGCAGTTCATTCCTGACGAACTACTCGAGCAATGGCTATACTACAAGGAGAAGTTTATCAAAGCTTACTACTATTGGGAGATAGTGCCATTGCAGACTGAATGCTCAAGGGTCACTGCGCTCAACAACTTCCTTAGTATCTATGATGAGAAGTTTAGACAAGAAGTCTTCGCTCTTGCACAGTTTGCAGAGCCTGCACCGTTAATCATCAAGGTACCAGTCAAGAAGGAATTCCCTATGCCATTCCTACCTGGCACCAGTATCCTCAATCGCAGCATCATCGACGCTGAGGTGGATGAAGCCTTCCAATTGGAAGAGACTTGGAGGAGGCCAAGTATCCATAGTGCTGAGTCGATGGAAGCAAGGGTCTTCAGTGCATACACCATACCCGAAGATATGATTGCAAAGGATTTGGAGGCAGATGTAGAAGAGGAGGAGAAGGAGGAAGAAGGGAAGTGATAAGAAAAGGAAAGGAGGAGACAGGGAAGGAACTGCAGGAAACCTCCGAGTTTCAAGTTCCTTACATATTTCTTTTTGTGAACTTCTTGTTCATATATCCAAATTTCAATTTCTGTCTTTTCTGTGTCATTTACTCGCTTTGTGAATGACTTTATATTTCTGCTACAAACTCATTAATTTAACCGAAAAAAAGGGGGAAGGAACTTAAAAGAAAATTACAAACGAAACTGCAAAGGAAGCAGTCGCTTGGAGTTCCCTTCACGGTTAGATAGACTAGGTTTATTTTTATCTAAGTCGTATGGGTTTTGGCATCATCAAAAAGGGGGAAATTGTTGGGAATTGTTAAGGACTAAATTGTTAAGGGGGAACTTCATGGGACATTTGATAAATAAAGTCATTTGTTTTGATTAGATCCCAAAACCCCAAGCGTCCTTTTCCCAAGTGACCCATTTTGATGTAGTTAATAGGTTAGAATTTTTCTAAGCCTACACTGTTAGGATGGCTCTTTTATTTTGCTTAGATTAGGCTTCAAAAGTTCAAGTGAAGGCCACTCGCTTGAGTGTGTTTTCCAAAGCGAAGCAAGTCAAGCAAGCTGAAGTGAAGCGTGCCGAAGAATAGCGAAGCGAAGCGATCGCTACAGTAGATTCAAAGTGAGTCTGCCAAAGTGAAGCGAAGCGAGCGCTACAGTTCAAAGCAAGCGAAGCGAGTCTACCGAAGCGGAGCGAAGCGAAGCGAAGCAAAGCGAAGCGAAGCAAGCGCTAAAGCAAAACGAAGCAAACGCTGCAAAGCGAAGCAAAGCAACCCGCTATAATATGATCCTAAAGCGACTCACTTCGGAGCGGCCGCTACAACTTTAAAGCGAAGCGAGCCACTACCTACCAGAAAGCGACAGCACAAATTCCCGCTCCGAATTTGAATTTCAGTCAACTAGAGATCTTTGCATTAATTGCGAGATCTCCACTTGTCGAACGAGGAGAGGAGCAGCGGAGTTGACTGCCAGGCCGACAAAGACGCCGCAACAGTACTGGCTCGCTCCAGTTACTGTTAAACTTGGAACTTAGCCATTTTCGGCAAAGAGCCAAAACTGCGCGTCTGCAAAAGCTACTGCCTGCGCAAGTACTGTCGAGAGGAGGAGGGACAAGGCCACCAACCAAGCAACGGATCTCAGCCAACCCTCCGCCTATAAATAGTGAAGGATGAAGACGTGAAGAAGCAGAACACTACTTGCGCATTCGAGCCTACTGCAAACAAACACTCCCAAGCCTTCGAGCAAATCTTCGAGTCTTTGTTTCAAGTGTTCTCCGAGTTTCCAGTCCATCGGAACTCGTCTTCACAACCTTCACACTTAGATTCTAAGCCCACTTCAAATATCCAAGCTTAGAAGAAGAACTCTACCCATCTTTGCATCTACTGTAAAGAGTTCTTCATTAGTGTGTTCGTCAACCAAAAACCCTAAACTGTTGTCTGTTAGGTTTTTGAGTCGTCGTTAGGTTGTTCAGATCCAAGGCCCTTCTTTCATCGATTGAAGAAGCCTCGATCGTAGAGTTGAGATCCAAGCTTACACTTACATCGTTTGTGTAAAGCTCGATCGAAGCTAGGCTGTAAGGAGAGCCCGTAATCTCCCTGTCTGTCTGACTGAAGCGAGTGAAGCTTCCAGTCTTTGTTAGGTTTGTGTAGTGAACCCGCAATCACTACGTCTGTCGTTTGATCTAGGCAAGTGAAGCCCGATCCCGACCAGGTTTTTGAAGGACCCGTAACCTTCAAGTTCTTGAGTGAAAAGAACAGTTGCCGTCGTGCAGCAAAGTGGACGTAGGAGCGTTATCTCCGAACCACTATAAATCTCTGTGTCGTATCTCTCTTACCTTAATCTTTTTACAGTATTCGATTATCCATTGCACGTGCATATAAACAAACTTAACTTGGATTTTCAATTACTTAGGAAAGATTTTAGCTCACCAAATTCCGCACAAAGAGTAAAGTCTCACTCTTGATCAAGCTCTAAGCTTAGGACAAGAGATTCGTGATTGCTTTCGATCTAGCCCTCGGTTAGGTCTTTGCATTTCCAAAGAGCACTTTACTTTATACTCTGAGTTAAGGAATTGAAGTTGTAAAACTTCAAAATACGTATTCACCCCCCCCTCTACGTATTTTTCCTATAGCAAACCGGGACCAACAGGCCCTACGGTAAGCTACAACCCTTGGAGATCCCAGAATGGAAGTGGGAGAACATAGCTATGGATTTTGTGACGGGTCTACCCAAATCGAAACGAGGTAACACAGCAATATGGGTGATTGTAGATCGTTTAACAAAATCAGCTCATTTCTTACCTATCTTGATCACTTACGGATCAGATAAGTTAGCGCAACTCTATGTCCGTGAGATTGTACATCTACATGGAGTGCCTGTATCAATCACGTCAGATAGAGATTTAAAATTTACCTCTAGATTTTGGATTAGTCTACAAAAAGAGCTAGGCACGAGACTAAATTTCAGCACAGCTTTTCACCCTCAGACAGACGGACAGTCTGAGCGTACGATTCAAACTTTAGAAGATATGTTGAGAACGGTCGTTCTCGATCAAGGCGGAAGTTGGGAACATGTTTTGCCTCTTATAGAATTTGCGTATAATAATAGTTACCAGGCTACCATAGATATGGCACCGTACGAGGCAATTTATGGAAAAAAGTGCAGATCACCACTTTATTGGGATGAAGTGGGTGAAAGGAGAATTCTAGGTCCCGACACCGTTGGCGAAATGATTGAAATCGTTAGAAAAATCAGACAGAGAATACAAGAGGCTCAGAATCGACAAAAATCTTATGCTGATACACGCCGAACTGAGTTAAATTTTGAAGTAGGAGATAAAGTATTCCTGAAAGTATCTCCTTCCAAGGGAATAGTTAGATTCGGAGTGAAGGGAAAACTGAGACCTCGATTTATAGGGTTGTACGAGATTCTAGAGAGAATAAGCCAGGTCGCTTATAGGTTGGCGTTGCTGCCAAGCTTTGGAAATGTCCATAATGTTTTTCACGTCTCACAACTTCGAAAATATGTGTTTGATCCTAAACACGTAATCCAACAAAATGATATAGTGTTAAATGAGGATATGAGTTATGAGGAAAAACCTGAAGCAATACTCGATCAAAAAGTTCAAGTGTTGAGAACAAAAACAATATCCTTAGTTAAGATTTTTTGGAGACACCACGGATATGAAGAAGCAACATGGGAACTTGAGGACAAAATGAAAGAAAAATACCCGGAGCTATTCGTAGAAGGTACGTAAATTTCGGGACGAAATTTCTTTTAAGGGGGATATAATGTAATGTCCCGAGTTTTCTATATATATTAAATAAATAAATAAATACATTTAATTTGTAACGAAATTAAGTTACAATATTAGGCAGATTGGAAACGAAACAATTTCATTTTTCGTTTAAGCCTTTACGACTTAAATTTTTTTTTTTAACATAAACACTTTTATGTGTATCTTTGTATACATATATCGATGGTTGTCGATAAATTCACTTTCGCGGAGATTCAAATTTTATTAAATTTATTAGTGAAAGAGAAAATTTTGAAGTGGTCTATTAAGTAAGTGATTAGGCCTAATTCATGAAGATTTGTCCAATTTAATTAGGTGATTAGGCTTACTCCAACCAATAGGAAATTTTATTAGAATAAATAATAAAATGAAATGAAGCCCATATTGTTAAGGATAGAGCTCAGCCACGTTAGTTCCTACCCTTCACCTCTCTTCACCTTTACTTAGATTTTTACTTCCCTAAAGTCATTCCCAGTCATTCCTCCCCTTTCCTCCCCTGCCAAAAGTTTAACGAGAGAAAAGAATTACTGAGAGAAGAGCGAGCAGGAAGGAGAAAGAAACGAAGAATGATGGAAGTACCTGATGCCGAAATCTTGCCGACGTGAAGCTAGAAGAAGGAAAGACGGAAGACGAGAAGTGCGAGAGATCGATTATAAGAGCTGCTCCGAAAATTCTCCATTTTTTCGTTCCTGTCCAGTTACCAGCCATCCCAATTTCTCACTCCTAGTTAAGATTTGTAAGTTTTAAATTCTTATATCTCGTTTGAAATTCCGAATCAAAGGAATTCGTGAACTCTTCCTTCAATTTCTGAGATAGTGAATTATTTTCTTTTTAGCACAGTAAGATTAAGAAGAAGGGGGCAGTAGACAAAGAGAAGAAAGAAGGAAATATTTGAGTAGAGAGGAACTGCAACCTTCCTTTTGTTTATCTCCTGTCCATCTTCAACAAACTTCTAAACCTCGAATCAGTAAGTGTTTCCCCTCCTATTTATATGCTCATAGTTTAGTTGGAGCTTTCACCAGTACCCCTCTTGATTTTTAGTGAAACAAGAAATTAGAAAATATAGAGATACAGTTAAATATGCCAGAGCTGAATTTAGGATGAAAAACACAACAAGGTCTAGTCTAATATAGTACTCATAATAGAATATATCATAAGGTGTTGAGAGAAGAATGATTTGAGTGTTTCCATACCCCTGCAACTGTTCGACAAAATGCGTAGTGGAAATTTTCCAAAACCATGTTATTGCTTTGTTGTCATAGAGGGAGACGGATATGCCAGAGGCATTGGCAAAGGGTTACATAAGGCTTAGGCTCATAAAAATCATGATCGATGTATATATAGTTATTTATGTGAAATTTAGTTATTCATAAATAATGAATTATTGAGGTGTTATGACTGATGTGAAATTGAAGTCTCGTAAATCGATTGATGATTGATCTATGTGAGGTTGGAGCCTTTTCGGAATTGTTTTTAAGTTTTTAATATAACGGACCTTCTACTATTTTGTAAAGAGTCTTGGCAGAAAATAATCGAGTCTTGGGACTAATTCGAATGGAGAAATGGAGTTCTCATTTGGGTTAGTCGACCTTTAGCTGACGCTTGAAGTTTTAGAAATAATTGGAAAGGCTAAAATATGTAGAGGTCATGCCGAATTTTTCCGTCGAACTAGCCTAACCTCACTAAATTGTTTAAAGAGACAAATGAGAAAAACTTTAAAGGGTGTAACAGTTAGAAACATATTTATAAAAATCCTAAAATCTCAAATTTATCAAGTACAAGAGATAATTACTCCGAATTAGAATAACACTTTCTATTACTATTCGAATCTCTTGTAAAGCGAGACTTTTCCCTAAAGGTCAAGCAAAGGGTGGAGACCGTGGAACGTGAAGAGGAACCAGAAATCGTTCAATCACTTTTGCTATAAGGTGGGCGTTCTTATATGAAAATCTATACTATTGCTGTAGTGAAGCATGTTTAAAACCAAAACAAATGAATAAAAACACTTTCATGCATAAAATATTTGGTTTTATGTATGATGCCTATCTGTGGGAGAATAATTCGATCGCCCTGAGCTAGCCGAAGTTCACTAGCCAGGTTATGTGTACACAAAGTCGTGAACTGTGTGCTCCCAAGAAGGGCCGGTTTATGCAAATGGAAACGTTCGGGAAGGTGGCCACCTTGCCCGGCGTACTACCAGATATGGATAATATAGTAATGGAAGAAAATGGGAATGCGCATTCCAACAGTTTGTAAAATAAAATGATGTTTGGTTTCACAAGTTATTTTGATAAAACCTTGTGATAACTGCAAAATGCATGATTGTAGAATAATTTCTGATATTATTTTGGCATAACCCCACTGAGTATATCAAGTACTCAGCCCTGCTCGTGTTTTCCAAAAACTTGCAGATTGTGCGAGGTGGCAAAGGGTGGCAGTGTTGAGAGGAGAAATCTTTATATGTTGAATTTGGTTCAGAAAGAGATATGTATCTTCATATATGTATCTAGTTTGTCATAGACTTTCCGCTGTACGCCTCAACTTTCATAGTTATTAAATAATGTGTAACTGGCTTCATGAACCAGTGAATCGAGAAACTCTCTATCTTTATTTCGGTCATGAACTTGTATCTTTATTCGACCCTACAAAGGTTCTTCTTGAATACTTCTATAATATTTGAGCCTTGAGCTATTTCTATTAATTAAAGTTGTCGATTGAGTTCTATTGATCGAGGCTATTCCGTTGGATCATTCTCTTTTATTAATTAAAATACTATGGAGTATAAGTGTTTTTCCCCTTTCTTTCCCACTTCTTTTATCCAACCCCTAGTCACGCTCCGGTCGAGCCGTCCTTAGGGATAAGGGGCCGTGAAAATAAGGTGTATCGACTGAAGAAAGCCCTATACGGGTTGAAGCAAGCTCCCAGAGCTTGGTATGATACTCTATCCCAATTCCTAGTGGATAATGGATTCCACAAAGGAAAGATAGATCGAACCCTATTCACCATCAACCATGGAGAGGATATGCTGTGGGTTCAGATCTACGTGGACAACATCATATTTGGATCACAACCAGTCGCTTAGCGAGAAGTTTGGAGAGCTTATGAAGACCAAATATGAAATGTCAATGATTGGCTTGATGAGTTGCTTTCTAGGTCTTCAAGTGAAGCAGCAGGATGATGGAATCTTCATCAATCAAGCCAAGTACACTCGAGATATGCTTGCCAAGTTCGGTGTTCAACATGCCAAAGCTGTGAAGATTCCAATGAACACCAACTGGAAGATGGAGCCCCAGATCTAGATGGGAAGTCTGTGGATGCTACAGACTACCGAGCCTTGATCGGATCCCTTCTATATCTCACTGCAAGCAGGCCAGATATAGCGTTTGCAGTTGGAGTATGTGCTCGCTTCCAAAGCAATCCCAAGCACAGCCATCTTGAAGCCGCCAAAAGAATTCTTCGATTTTTTAAGGGCACTGTCAACATGGGGCTGTGGAATCCAACGGAGGACAATTTGGAGCTCACTGGATACTCAGATGTTGACTATGGAGGGTGCCGAATTGATAGGAAATCAACTTCGGGCACTTGTCAGTTCTTGGGAAGCAAGCTGATCTCATGGTTTTCGAAGAAGCAGACGAGTGTAGCTACTTCAACAACTGAAGCCGAATATATGGCCGCTGGAAGCTGCTGTTCTCAAATTCTATGGCTTCGTCAACAGTTGAAGGACTACAGAGTTGAAGCGAATGAAATTCCAATATTCTGCGACAACAACAGTGCGATATGCATCTCGCAAAATCCAGTGCTTCACACCAGATGCAAGCACGTGGAAATCCGACATCACTTCATTCGTGATCATGTCGAGAAGAAGGATATCAAGCTCGAGAAAATCCATACCGATCTCCAGCGAGCAGATATCCTCACCAAGCCTCTAGCTGAGTCTCGTTTCAATTAGCTATGCATGGAATTAGGGTTGCTGGACCCTAGTGAAGAGTGCTAGATCCAGGATGCACGAAGGAGTGGTCGCTTGTCCCTTAAGCGTCACGCGCTTCGGATCTTCACCAACTCAAGCGAGTCACTTCAAAATTCCACTCGCTTGAAGAAGGAGAAATAAGGTGGAGATAGGTGGAGTGTTGGAAGATGTTCCCTACCCGCTTACAGGAATTGTTAAGCCATTGGTTAAGGGGGAACTATTGTTTGCTCTCGGAGCAAGCTATTTCCAAAGCGAGCAAGTAAAGCTGCTACCTAGCCTAAGACTCCTAGCGAGTGGGTATAAACACTCACAAGTGCCGTTTCTAGTAACGGTTGTGGGGTCTTGTATCGGGCCTTCCCACGTAAAAATGGTGAAAGCTTAGGCAGGGCTGGCACCTAGACCTTGCGTCCTCTTCCCATCTTTCCGCCGAAGAGGAGCAAGTCCTCTCATCTCCTTCATCGTGGATAAATATTCATTCCTTACTCACTCTTCATTGAGTTGAGCTGCCGAATGTCTATCCATTCCTCCCCCACTTTGAATTTTGCGTCGCTTCAATTAACCCTTGTTTGGGTCAAGCGAGTCGATTGCAAATTCATGTTGTAGCTTGTAGGAGGAAGCTTGAAGGGTTACTTTTTTCTTCAAAAGGTTGCAGGGCTGGTGACAAGCTTCTGCATAAAAACGAGATTGTCTTGTCAGAGCATTCTCGTTGTCATCCTGTCCTATTCTGCTCTGAGATAAGGACTTGTACTCATCTCCCATTCATCGTGAATAAGTACACTTACGTGAAGCTCCCTTCGGGTTGTAGTAAGCTTGTGTACTATATTCATTTTCTCCCCTATTCACTTCGATGGAGGACTCTCTAACTCGTAGAGGAAGATGAATGCCATGAAGACTTAGCCCAACATGTAGTACTCAACAGGTGGTATCAACAAGCTTCAAGCAATATTTTCAAGTAATGCCAAAGGAGCTGAATGAAGTCCAAGCTCGAAGTCTGATTCATTAAGAGGATTCAACAAGTGGTGTCCAAATCCACAAAGTGACTTCAATAATTGGTATCAATCTCCTACGAAGTGAGATTGACTGGTAAGTGTTTCAATTTTAAGTACACTAAGTGAGCTGAAGCGTGCTAGAAACCTTCACTTACTATGTGGAAAATATGAAATGAATCTGACACAAATACAAAGAGGAAAACATTCTTGTTTATCCTCGAAGTATGTAAGTTAGAAACATTTTAAATAATGTTAAAGAAATTACATTTCTTATTCCAGTCGCTTCAGATGGCCAAGCGAGTGCTACGTCACTCCAAGCTAGCCATCGCAAGCGAGTGCAAAACAGTCACTCCAAGCGAGTACCTCTCAAGCGAGTAAAAGCCAAGCGGCCAAACTCAAGCGAGCGGGTACGAAGCGAGTATGAGTTGTCTGCACTCAAGTGCAATTTTACTTTTTACGTTGCATTAAATGCAGATTCACGTACAGCCGAAAATAACGGGCGCGTGCAATGCACTTTGAATTCGAAGCGGGAAAAGACGGGCGAGATCCAACCATCAAATCTAAACAGTCCCTGATTTATAGTCGTTGGATCTAACGCCGTATATAGAGACGAATTACAGCAGGCCACGTGGAAACGCCAAGTCAAGTTGGCGGTTCACTTTTTACTGTGATGACGCCGGACACGTCAATCACTTCGCCGTTGGCCGCCGTATACAAACAGGATCTTCGGCGATATTACTGTCTTGCCCCTGCCACGTCAGTCGAACCCTACCTCTATATAAGGACGTCGTTGCAGAACTGCAAAATCTTTCACAACTCTCCATATTTGCCATTCTCGTGCAAGATCTGCAAACTACTGCAACTCACGAGTCTCAACCCAGTTTTCGTCCTTAAATCTCCGATCAAAAACTCTCAAATTTCTCACCATGGGAAAGAAGCAAAAGGCTGAAACGATGGAGCAGTTTCTCACCGAGGTCGACAAACATATCAACGTCGAGCCTCATCTCGACCTAACAGTTATTGAAGAGCATGGATTCTTCCGTAAGGCCGTGACCACGGCCGGCTTATGGAAGTTCGTGACGGCCGTGCCATCGAAGATCTTGGCCAAGGCGGTGGCCGAACTCCTTCTAAATCTGAGAAAAGGACAAAACACATCGATATTCACTGATCCACAGAACGGAGAACCAGTGGAGGTGGACTTGAGCAATCTCATCGGAATATTCGATTTACCAAGGGAAGGTGCAAACTCCTTGTTGGAATTGGAGTTATCAGCCGGAGTCGAGCATGCTCGATTTGCCGTCAAAGGAGCAGAGCCCAACTACAAGGAAGCCAGCATTCGATCGGATCTTAAGGCCCCATTCAATCACGTCTGCGAGCTCTTTTCCAAGTGCGTCACGTGCTACGTCGGGAATTTGGGCCAGCTTTCAGAAACAAAGCTCTTTGCCACTACCATCATTGTCGATAGCCTAACAGGAACGAAGTTTAATTGGCATGGTTGGTTTCTCAACCAGATCCACGAAGCCGCCGAAGACTTCAAGTTCGTGAAAGGAAGCACCGATAAGATTCTCCGCAAGAGGAAGCTTAAATTTTTCTCCAGACTCTCCGTCGCACTGGAGGAACGATATTCGAACAAGATATGGGAAGAACCAAACATCACCGACTACAAGAAGAACACGGTGTTCTATGACTTGTGGAGGTCGGACAAATCACTAATTGATTCGGGACTTCTTGATGTTGAAGTGCCCGCAGCAGTACCAGTTGCCAAAAGGCAAGTTGAAGTGATCTAAACAAAGCGAGCCGCTTCATCTGGGAAGCGAGCTGCGCCGAAGCGAGTGAAGAAGAAACTCAAGCGAGTCGCTTCGCCGGTCAAGTCAAGCGAGGCTGAGGAGCAGCCGCTTGAGGAGACCGAAGTAACCCAACCCCAGCCATCACCCACCAAAATTCAAACTCCCCCACCTCAATCACAGACACCCCCAATCCAAACCCAAACTCAACCACCACCAGAACCCCAAGCCTCATCTTTTGCCCAACCTCAAACCCAGAAATCCCCCATCTCTCCACATGAAGAAGAATCAGCTTCTTCTTTCCAACTACCCCCAATCCCAATTCTCAGTGCAGATCCTACTGCTGCATTCACCATATTCCAACCAACCCAAACCCAACAGCCAGCCACTGAAACCATCAAAATCACAGAAACCTCCCAAACCTCATCATCAACCCAATCCCCTTCCTCATCGGCAGCTACAGCCGATACCGCCCAAACTACCGGCACTATCATTCCACCATTCCAAATCCCCACTGTCTCTGCAGAGATGAAGGCTCTAGAACGCTATGTGAAGGATAAAGAGCAGGCTGCAGAGACAATCTCCACTCGCTAATCCTCGGTGCCGATGTCTGACGAGTTTTACACCAAAACCGTCGATTTTCTCACCTACATCACCTGCCGCGGAACCGAATACTACAAGGTCTTCAACCTCCTAAAGGCCTTCAAAGAGGAAGAACTTATTCGGATGGAGGGATAGCTGCTGGACTTCATCGAAGAAAATGGCTTTCACGCGTTCCTAGATGGGACCAGCTTCTGGGACAAATTGGATGCTAAAGTGAGGTGAACCTATCCCGACGCTTCAGTCCCTGAGCGTGTGCCGTCCATCCATGAGCAGCGGCTGATGAGAAACCATGCAGAGGAGGTGCAAGTGAAGGAAGTGGAGATCTCAAACCATCAAAGTGAGATCTCCAAGAAGGATGAGGAGTTGAACAAGAAGGTGTTGGAGGTCAAGAATCTTCGAGAAGATTTTGACAAGAAAAAGGGAGAGTTGGAGAGAAAAGTGGAGGAAAAAGAGAGACTGTTGGAGGAAAAGGAGAAAGCTCTGGAGAAGAAAGTAAAGCTGGTGGGAGACCAGGAAAAGAACATCACTGAACTCAAGCACTCGCTTGAAGCGGAAAGGAGTCGCTTGAGGGAAGTTAATGCCAAACTGGTGAAAGTTGGGGAAGAGAAGAAGAAGTTGGAAGAGGAAGTGAAAATGCTGAAGGAAAAGGTGGAGAAGAAGGATGCAGATCTGGTCATGAAGGGAAGTGAACTGACCAGAACTAAGAAAGCCCTTGACAAGAGTGAACAGGAAATGAAAGTTCTCAAGCTAGAGCGTGAGATAGAAAAGAAAGAGCTCGAGAGCAGAAGAAAGAGTGCTAGAGCCACTGATCTGAAGCAAGCTGAGCTGGCAATTCAAATCGACGAAGCTAAAAAGAAAGCCAGTGAGTTTGCTGGCAAGATTATCGAACTTGCACAAGTTCAAGTGAAGCTCAACAGCCAGGAGAGGGCCATAGCCACTGCATCTGTGTTTCACTAAAAAGTGTTCGCAATAGAACGAAATCTATCCTAGCACTTAGTAAGTAAAAACCCAATGTCGAATGTCAAGGAAAACTTTGCAGGGCAAATAATCGTGTAGCAAAACAACCTAATCTAGCCTAAATCTAAGAAAGCAAGTAAAGAGAATTTTTGGGTTTTGTTTCTAAATCCTAGGCAAGAAAATAAATAAGCAATAAATTAAAGCAAGTAAATAAATCTAATCTAGAAAGCAAAGAAATTGAACTAATTAATCTAAAGAATTAAACTAGATGAAAGCAAATAAACTACCTAGGCAAGAATCGAAAGGAAAGCAATAAAGAAAGCAACGAAAGAAAAGAAAACGAATCTAGACATGAATTAAACTTAATCTGAAAATCTAAGCAAATAAATCTAACTACGAAAATTTGAAAGCGAAGGAATTGAAAACTAAGAAAAACGAATCTAAACTAAGAACTAACGAATTAAACAAACGAAATTAAACAAAGCAATTACGAAAATAAATCTAGAACTAAGGAAAGCAATTAAATCAAATAAAAGAAAGCAATAAAGAACTTACGAGATTAAACGAAGATCAAAGAACTAAGTAAAAACTTGAATTAATTGAAGAACGAAGTAGCGATCCGGATCGAACAAAGGAAAACTAAACTAGAATGTAATGTGCTGAAAACTAGAGCTAAAACTAAGGTAAAAGGTTGTAGAATTCGTGTACAAGGAGTAGTATTTATACTAGGTATGAAAACCTAGTTATAGAAGCAAATTACAGCTGGCCGGAACGTTGGACGGTCGTCCAACGTACGTTGGACGCTCGTCCAATGTAGCACTCGCATTGTATCTTCAAAACCTTGGACGGTCGTCCAACGTACGTTGGACGGTCGTCCAATGCTGGACGATTGCGCGCCTTTCTTGTTTCGATCGTGTCTTCTTCATCCGAACTCCAAATTGACCTTCGTTTTCGCCTACATGCTCCTATCGAACCCCTCTTCGATATAATGCTTCTTTCTTCTCATTTTCTTCTCATTTCCGCCCTTTTTATCCTACAATACCAAAGACTCCAAAGCAACCAAATCATAGCCACAAACAACAAAAACACACAAAAACTAAGGGAAAACGGACACGAAAACATGACGAAAATCCTAACATCTAGACACCAATCAATCTGCAGAACTTAAAGCGTCCCAGGATTTCTTCAATCTCCAACTGCAGGAGAAGCGCAAGCAAATCCGTGAAGAGATCGAAGCGGAGCTGGACGCTCGCTTCAAATCCGTCGGGTCGCTTGAGAGATTGATGGCCTCTGTCAAGGAGAGGGAGAAGCAATGTGAGTACCTGCTAGAAGAAATCTCAATAAAAACGACGGAGATAGTGCTGTCCGAAGAACATGTCTTCGCGACACGGACCAAGAAGATGCTCCACGCTGTTTTCAACAAGTTTTAAGAGCTACGCCAATCTCTATCTGGAAAGGTGATCGCTTCAGCCCCCGGCAGTGATGATGCCAAAAAGGGGGAAGGTGTTGAGAAGAGAAGGACTGAAAATCTGGAGATACAAGGAGGAGTAGGAGGAAGTGGAGTGAATAGAATGATGATCAAAGGAGGAAGTGGTGTTGGAAAAGAGATGGAGGATGAAGCTCAGGCCGAGCGTGCTAGGAAATTGGGCATGGAAAAACTCACTGAAGAGCCCCGCAGGCCGGCTGAAGGGAAGCTGCTTGGCTCTTCCATTGCTACTCACCCTCCTGTTGTTTTGTTAACCAGGGAACAAAGGGAGCAGCAAATCGCAGCAGACGAGGCCCTCGCCCGCGACTTGGAAAAACAATTTGATCTGAAGGCTCTTGCTGAATTCCATGTGCCCACTTCAGCTTTGGCCGCTTCATCTTTGGCACTCACTTCATTGACTGCTGGAGCCACTTCATCCAGCCAAGCTGCTATTCCTCCAAGTGCCTCAGAGAAAAAGAAAGAGATGCCTCCACCGCCAGCACCAAAACAAGTCTTGAAGCGGACTGCCCCCGAAGCGAGAGAAGATGATCCCGAGGCCAAGCGCCAAAAGATCAAACAGTCGGTCGCTTCACGATCTACTCAGATGGAGAAGAGGAGGAAGGGAGGAGAAGAGAGAAAGAATGAAGAAGAGAAGGAGAGAAGGATCAAGGCCAAGCGTCTTGAAATTATTGACGGCCGGATCGAGGAACACTTCAATGAAGTGAGACTCATCCAGTCCGCCCTCACTCGAAGCGCCTTCATTCCCTTCTTGCCAGAAGAGTCAGAAGCTTGTGTAACTCAAGCATAGATGGACACCTGCTACGTTACCACAAAGGAAATGATCGACTCTGGTCGCTACCCTCGCAAGGAAGAACAAGAATACATCCGCAAGCGACTTATTGCGAAGCTTCCGAAGTGGAACACTGAGCTGAGTGCAAAATTCAACGCTATCATGAAGGAAATGTCGAGCAGGACAGAAGAGGAGCTTGTTGTGCGTAGGAATGAACATCCTGATGCTCGACAAATCGAGGACTTCATCCCCAGTGACTTACTTGAGCAGTGGCTATACTACAAGGAGAAGTTTATCAAAGCTTACTACTACTGGGAAGTAGTGCCACTACAGGATGAGTGCTCGAGGATAAATGTGCTCAACAACTTTCTCTGTGCCTACAATGAGAAATTGAGGCGGAAGATCTTCACAGTGGCAGAACTTGCTGAGCCTAAATCCTTAATTATCAAAGTACCTGCCGCGAAGGACTTCCCCATGCCATTCCTGCCCGGCACAAGTGTTCCTGATCGAAGTATCATTGACGAAGAGGTGGACGAAGCTTTCAAACTGGAGTATAGCTGGAGGAGGCCGAGCATTTACAATGTCGGAACTTTGGAAGTGAAAGTTCTCTCTGCATATGTTGTTGAAGAAGAGAAGAAGGAGAAAGAGGAGAAGAATGAAGAAGAGAAGGAAGAGAAGGACGAGGCTGCAGGAAATCTTTGAATTTCAAGTCTCAATATTTTTGTGAACTGTTGTTCAAATTTATCTCATTTAAATTTCTGTCACCATGTGTCATTTACAAGCTTTGTGAATGATTTATCCTTATGCTACAAAACTCAAACAACTTAACCGAAAAAAAAAAGGGAATGGAACTTAAAAGAATAATTTCAAACGAACATGCAAAGGAAGCAGTCACTTGAAGTTCCTTCCACGGTTAGGCAGGCTATTTCTTTTAGCCTAGAGTCATTGGGTTTTGGCATCATCAAAAAGGGGGAAATTGTTGGGAATTGTTAAGGACAAACATGTTAAGGGGGAACCAATATGGGACACTTTAGAAATGTTATATATGTTTTGATTTGATCCCAAAACCCCCAAGTGTCCTATTCCCAAGTGACCCATTTTGATGTAGAAAATAGGATTAGAAATTTTTCTAAGCCTACACTGTTAGGATGGCTTAAAATTTGCTTAGGTTTTAGACTGCAGAAATCCCAAGTGAAGGCCACTCACTTGAGTGTGTTTTTTCAAGCGAAGCGAGTCTACCGAGCCGAAGTGAAGTGTGCCGAAGAATAGCGAAGCGAAGCGAGCGCTACAGTGGAATCGAAGCAAGTCCACCAAAGCAAAGCGAAGCGAGCGCTACAGTAAAAAGTCAAAGCGAGTCAAACACGGGTCAACATTTTCTAAAGCAGTCACTCGGGAACGTTACCTCCCAAGCAACTCGCTACAAAATGACCTTGAAGCGACTCAACTCAAAGCGGACGCTACAACTTCAAAGCGAAGCGAGCCACCACCTACCAGAAAGCGACAGCCCAATTCCCGCTCCTATTTCAAACTTCAGTCAACTGAAGATCGACGCATTAATTGCGAGATCTCCACGTGTCGAATGCGGAGTGGAGCAGCGGAGTTGACTGCCAGGCCGACAAGGGCGCCGCTACAGTACTGGCTCGCTCCAGTTACTGTTAGGTTTGTAACTTAGCCATTTTCGGCAAAGTGCCAAATCTGCACGCCTGAAAAGCTGTCCGCCTGTGCAAGTACTGTCGAGAGGAGAAGAGACAAGGCCACCTACCAAGCAACGGATCTCGGCCATCTCTCCGCCTATAAATAGGGAAGGATCAAGACGTGAAGAAGTAGAACACTACTTGAGCATTCGAGCGCCTACTGCAAACAAACACTCCCAGCCCTTGAGCAATCTTCGAGTATTTGTTTACAATTGTTCTCCGAGTTCCAGCCTCATCGGAACTCGTCTTCACAACCTTCACACCTAGAATTCTAAGCCCATTCCATACCTCAACTTAGAAGAAGAGCTCAAGCCTACTTTACACTTACTGTAAAGAGCTCTTCATAGTGTGTTAGTCGTAAACCAAAAACCCTAACCCTAAGTTTTGTTCGTTAGGTTTTTGTGTTCGTCGATAGGTTGTTTCGATCCAAGGCTCTACCTTCATCGATAGTAGAAGCCTCAATCATAGAGTCTAGATCCAAGCTTACACTTTCATTAAGTGAAGCTCGATCGAAACTAGGTTGTAAGGAGAACCCGTAATCTCCCTGTCGTCGGACTAAAGTGAGTGAAGCTTCCAGTCCAGTTTAGGTTTTGGTGTGAACCCGGAATCACCCAGCGTCTGACAGATCCAAGCGAGTGAAGCTCGATCTTGTCTCAGGCTTTTGAAGAGCCCATAATCTTCAAGTTCTTGAGTGAAGAGAACGAGTTGCCTAGTGCAACAAAGTGGACGTAGGAGCTTCATCTCCGAACCACTATAAATCTTGTGTCGTATCTCTCTAAACCCTAAACTCTTTATTTCTTGTTTGATTATACATTGCACTTGTATCTAAACAAACATAACTTGGAACTTTAAATACTTAGGAAAGATTTAGCTCACCGAAATTCCGCATCTAGAGTAAAGTCTCACTCTTGGTCAAGCTCTAAGCTTAGGTTAAGAGAATCGTGATTTCTTTAGATCTAGCTCTCGGCTAGGTCTTAGTGATTCAAGCGAGCACTTTACTTCATACTCTGAGTTAAGGAAAAGAAGTTGAAAAACTTCAAAATACGTATTCACCCCCCCCCCCCCCCCCCCTTACGTATTTTTCCTATAACAAACCGGGACCAACACTTCATATCAACTATTTTCTCAAAATTAAATTTCCTATTTTTGAACCAATCCCAACGAGCTTTTACCTCTTTCATATAGAATTCCCCAGAGAATGCTTCCCCTTCCCCTGCTTCGACATCAGAATCCTCTTTCTCCTCCTCTGTCGTTGAGTCATCAAACAAAGCCACCACATGTTCAAAAACTACTTGTTTCACATTTTTTACTGTAGGACGAGTACTCCTCGTTACTGCAGGACGAGTACTCCGCTTCTTCTGCTTCGTGGCTGTTCAGGAAGATACTTTCCTTGGAGTGACTGCAGCAGCTCTTTTATCTCTGTCCCCAGTTCGGCTTTGAACTCTGCCCGAACGCCTCTGAGCAAGCAATTGATTCAAACCAGTGTCTTGAGTTCTCTTCCGCCTTTTTCCTGCACGCACTGCTACATGATGTGTACCAACACCACTGCTATTTCCCACCGAACCTTCACCGCTTGGATTTGATGATTCTCCTCCTACTAGAATGTTAAGAGAATGTTCTTCTTCTAGTTCTTCTAGGCGGAGTCGGGATTTCGGTAGAGAGCCCTCAATTGCTTGAAGATTCAGAGGATTTTGATTCACCATTCCTCCGCTTCCAACAATGTTGTAAATAAAATTTGTTGGTGAAGAAAGCGTGCCCAATGTTGTGGACGAGGGAGATGCCGCCGGAGAGGTGTCCATCGGAGCGATTCCCGTCGGAGAAAACTTGGGCTTTGGCGGAGAAGTGAATTGGGGAAAGTAAAATATGTGTGGAGGGGGGGATACTGTGTTTAGAGGTGCGATTTAGGGTTTAGAAGAATCTAGCGATGGCAATGAATTGAGTTGGAACAGGAAAGAATTGAGGTGAGTAGGGTTGTTTCTCAGAACGTAGGTCAATCGTTTGATTTCTCTTCATCGTTCGCCATGGGGAATCAAGATAAATAATTGATGCACCCTCTATTTAAAGGAATAGAATATAACCAACCCAAGCACCATTTGAAACGAGATTCAAGGAAAAATCAAATTACCCATATCTAAAAAATTAAAATTCAAAGAAATCTTAATATATATCCCAATAAAAAAACGATAAATCAAAATTAAACTCTGGAATGTTCCATCAACATCCCAATCTTTAGTGACTACTCCTCATGTTTATTATGAAATTTAATAGAATGCCGAGTGAGGAGCATGTCATTTTCTGATGATCATATGGAACATAATCCGAGAGAGTTTCGTAATTTTAAAAATCTCTCAAAATTAAGGGGCTTAGTAAAGATATCAGCAATTTGATTTTCGGTGTTTAGAAAACATACCTCTAGAATTTTCTTCTCAACCAAGTCACGAAGAAAGTGGTGACGTGTTTCAATATGCTTGGTGCGGCCATGAAAAACATGAAAAACAGGATTTTTGGTGATCTGAATTGCGCTTGTATTATCACAGAGAATTGTGATTCCTTCGTTTTCTAATCCATAGTCTTCAAGCATTCTTTTCAACCAAAGTATTTGTGTACTGCAATTCCCCGCAGCAATATATTCTTCTTCGGTTGAAGACAAAGTCACACAATTTTGTTTCTTACTATGCCAAGAAACAAGATTGTTACCCAAATAGCAACCGGCACCACTAGTACTCCGTCTTCCATCTTGATCACTTCCCCAATCAAAAACAGTATAACCTACCTATTTTAAGTTTGTATCCTTAGAGAACCATAGTCCTAAATTATTAGTTCCAACTACATAACTGATTATCCTCTTAACAACCTTCATGTGCGACTCACGGGGGCTTGCTTGGTACCTTGCACAGAGACATACACTGAACATAATGTCAGGGCGCGTAGAGGTAAATAGAGCAGACAGCCTATCATAGATCGATACAACGTGGGGTCGACATCGGCCCGGCCTTCATCTTTGCTAAGTCTGTCACTCGATCCCATGGGAGTTTGCATAAATTTTACACTTTCTAATCCGAATTTTTTCACCAAGTTTTTTGCATACTTGGTTTGAGATACAAAAGTTCCATCTTTCCTCTGCTTGATCTGCAGCCCCAAGAAGTCATGTAGCTCTCCTACCATGCTAATTTGAAATGCGATCGACATAGCTTCGACGAAATTTTTGAGCATCTTATCACATGTAGCTCCAAATACTATGTCATCCACGTAAATTCGAGCTAACATGAGCTGATCATTGCTTCTCTTGATAAACAACGTCCTATCTACTTCTCCTCTATAGAAACCTTGCTCGAGTAGGAAATCCGTCAGGCAACTGTACCAGGCTCGAGGAGCCTGTTTTAATCTGTATAGTGCTTTATGTTGCTTATAAACATGATTAGGAAAGAACGGATCAACGAAGCCTTTAGGCTGCTCAACATATGCTTCTTCATCGAGCACTCCATTTAGAAACACAGCTTTTACATCCATTTGATGTAGTTGCAACTTCAAACAGCAGGCGACACTCAATAGTAATTTGATGGACTATATTCTTGCGACTGGAGCAAATGTTTCGTCGAAATCCACACCTTCTAATTGAGTATATCCTTGAGCCACCAATCTTGCTTTATTTCTCACAATATGCTCATACTCGTTCATTTTGTTCTTGAAAATCCACTTCATTCCAATTACATTTGTATTTGGAGGCCTCGGCACGAGAGTCCAGACTTTGTTTCTTTCAAATTCACCCAATTCATCATGCATGGCTTGAATCCAGAACTCATCCTTCAAAGCTTCTTGTACGTTTCTTGGTTCCACCTCTGATAAGAACGACACTATTCCCATCTCACGGTATATCGAGGATAGACACACCATATTCACCATTTCGTGATAGTTGGGAATTTCTTTTCATCTGGTTTTGACCCCTTCGTTTAGGTTTCCAATAACATTGCTCAAAGTATGTTGTTTGGTAATATAGGTTAGAGCACCTTGTTCATGATGAGAACCTTGAACGAGTTCTTCAGATTGGGCTTCCACATCTTTTCCTGAATCTGCTGCATCTTCCGCAGAAGCTTCTGCAGTTGGTGTGGCTTCCTTTGTGCCTTGCTCTACTGGAGAAGCAGTAGTTGAACTGCTTTTTTTAACATAGTGTTCCATGTTATCCTCTTCCATCTTCTTGCCAATTAATGTGTGATCATCAAAGACAACATTAACACTCTCCTGAATATTCTTGGTTCGAAGATTGAAGACACGATATGCATGACTATTGAGAGAGTAGCCTAGAAAGATAGCCTTATCACTCTTGGAGTCGAACTTACTACGATATTCATGATCACTCAGAACATAGCAGATGCATACGAAAACATGGAAGTATTTGAGATTAGGCTTTTTATCATGAAGAATCTCGTAAGAGGTCATCGTCGTTCCTTTTCGAAGATTCACTCTAGTGATAATGTGACACGCGGCGTTTATAGCTTCAGCCCAAAAAACCTTCGACAGCTTGCTGGAGCATAACATAACTCGGGCCATATCTTGCAAAGTGCGAATTTTCCTCTCTGCAACGCCGTTTTGTTGAGGTGTTTTTGGAGCTGAAAATTCATGCATAACACCGTACTTGAGACAAAAGTCAGTGAACATTTGATTCTCAAACTCTTTCCCATGATCGAAGCGTATACGAGAGATTGTAACATGGAATGAAGTATGGATCCTCACAAATAAATCTCTAAATACTTTAAATGTTTCAGATTTATCACGTAAAAATCTAACCCAAGTATAACGAGAAAAATCGTCAACTAAAACGAACACATACCTTTTCCCACACAGACTCTCCACCTCTACTGGACCCATCAAACGATGATGAAGTAGAGAATGGCCGTTCCGTTGATGTCACGACTGGGTGGGACGATCAAACTTGCTTTCCTTTTTGGCATTCACCGCAGACAAAATCATCATTGATTTTCAATTCTGGGAGCCCACGAACCGACTGCAAAGTTTGAAGCTTCTTCATATTCCGAAAGTTGGTGTGTCCCAATTTTTGATGTCACAAAATCGAGTCATCCGTCATTGTTGAGTAGCACTGCTCCCCCTTAATACGATAACAATTATTTTTGGATCTAGTTCAAGTCATGACCAAGGCTCCATCTTTAGTGTATACTTCACAAACCTCTTTATTGAACTTCACCAGCAAGTCGTCATCACATAATTGACTGATGTGCACGAGATTCACAACGAGGCCCTCCACAAAACTCACATTTTTAAGTTTTGGAAATCCTTCAATACTCAGTGTGCCAATTCCAGTGATTCTGGCCTTATCACCACTCCCATATGTAACAATTCCTCGATTTATCTCTCTAAAGTCTTCTAGATGAGCTCGATCTCCAGTCATGGGTCGAGAACAAGCGCTATCAAAATACACGCTCCCCCTGCATGAGAGCTAATGGCTGTAAAGACTATGTTGCGTATTGAGGAAGGTTCCTTTCGTCTCCATACCTTGCTTTTCTTTTCGGACATGACTGGAACAAATTTGAGAGATTTTTCACTTCTTTTTTTGTCCAAGTGTGCTTGTCTCTTTGCTAGCTCGTTCTTCCACCTTTCACAAAATGGGCGAATGTGTCTGATTTCCCAGCAAAAATGGCATTGATAGCTTCTTCTAGGTCGTGCTGTATTCGAGGATACATGTGAAGAACTACTAGCTCTAACAAACGTCTTTCCATTTGTTGACATTACCATTGTCTCACACTTATCGTACCCAGACCCTTTTTTACAGTGTGTGGAATTGATAAAATTTCATCTAGTGTAGTAGAGCCAGTATCAATTTACGAAAAGTAACATTCGCACACGAGAGATCAGTTGAGATGTTACCAATTTCAGCATCTTTCTTTGTAAGCATGGCTTCAAGACTCACGAGTTCTCCTTTGAGTTGCACGTTCTCTTTTCCAAGGTCTTCTGAGAGTCTGATTTGCCTCTTCATCTTGATCATCAACTCTTCATAAGATTCATTTAACTCCATTAGAAGTTTGAGAGCATCCTCCTCTAGTTCGGGCGTGGCCGTCTCTTCCGTTTCCACAAAAGTAGTGAAACAGAACAAATCAGAGTAGTCCATAGAGCAATCCACAAAGGAATCCACTGTAGTCAGCATAACAGCAGATGGAGATGCTTCTTCCTTCGTCTGTGCTTCGGATTCCAATTGCTCATCATCATCACTCAGTGAAATGTGATTTACCATCTTCCCACGCTTGCGAAACGTGTTAGCACACTCATTTGCGTAATCACCAAAACCACGACACTTGTTACACTGGATTTTGGAAAAATCTCTCGGCCCGTATCTGAATGAGTCTGACGCATTTCGTTTTGGAGGAATGGCTGCCTTCGGTGGTGAATCCGGCAACTCCTTTAACACCAGGGAATTGTTCTTCCTTGAGGGATCAACTCCACCTTGCACTCGTCCTCTTCCTTGATATTTATTTTGGGTGAAAGTTTTGACAAGTGCATTCACCTTCCGTACTATAAGAGCAATGTCTGCATCTTCACCATCTTCACCAAACAATTCCTCATCTCAAAATTCAGATGGAACAACTTTCGGAGGGGTGTACTCCGAACTGGATGCGGATGTCGCTGATAATGCGATGCTCTTTTTCGATGAAAACACTTCGGACTCTTCAAGATCCATCTCATACATCTTTAGATCATTCATTACAGCGGTGAAGTCGATTGTTCCTACATCTTTTACGGTGGTGATTGTTGTGACTTTTGGGTGAAATTTTGGAGTGAGAGTGCGAATTACTTTAGAAACCAGTCGTTTGTTAGGGATTGTTTCTCCAAGATCTTGACATTCAATATCAAGGATTTTATTGCAGTAGTCCCCTATGGATTCATCATTTTGCATTCTTAGATTCTCAAATTTGGTGGTGAGAATCCTAATTCGAGTTTCTTTTATTCCTTTGTCACCTTAGCAGTGTAGTTCCAGAATATCCCACACCTCCTTTGCAGATTCGCAATTCTTTATGAGCTTAAACATTTGCACGTCCACTGAGGATATTGCATTGAGTGCCTTGTTGTTAAACGTTGCGCTTTCATTCTCTTCTCTCGTCCATTGATTGACCGGCTTTCAAACGGAATCACCATCGTTTTCTATAACCTTCGGATGTGACCACCCTTCAAGAACGTGAGCCCAAGCTCTAGCATCAATGGACTTAATAAAGTGTCTAATCCTCACTTTCCACAAGGGATAATTGCTGCCATCTAGAATAGGTGGCTTGTTGAACATGGGATTCGTGAGATCCATTGCGAGCCCGTACCAGGACCGTCACTCAGTGTATCGAGTGCCGGCTCTGATACCACTTCAAAGTATCAAGTGGTGTATGACTTGAAATAGCACAGAGCAAGCCTATGTGAATGTGTTCGAGTTACGCAGCGGAATAAAAAAATATAACAAAAACATGAATACGATTTCCACAAGATAATATATATATATATATATATATATATATATATATATATATATATATATATATATATATATATATTACTCGTAGTTGCCTCAAGGCCAAAATATCCACGTCAAGTGAATAACGAAAATACAAGTCGAGACAAATCAATAAAAACTCTAGAACTAGTCGAGAAACTCTCGACTACAAACTATGAAAATATATATGAAAATAAACTCTCTCTGCAAATCTATGTTTTCATCTAAAGTCCAACTCTTATTTATAGAGAGATTTATGCTTGATGCTCAAGAATAATCAGCCACTAACAAAGTTGGCTGAGGACTCGTGCAATTCCACATCAAGACATGTTCTTCCTCCTTTCAGTTGTAACAGAGAAACAACTTCCCCTATTTTCTCTAACTTGTTTAGTGTAGACTTGGTCCACTATCAGTTCCGTGATTGACCAGTTCCGTGATTGACCGAGTCCAATAATTAAGATTTGACTCACTCTACGTTCCACGTCACGTTCCACATCGGATAGAAGTTCCACGTCACGTTCCACGTCAAACACATAAGAAAGGCAAAGAAATATGGAATCTACAATTCCTTCAACTTACATTGCATTTACATATGTAAGCTAATGTGCAACAAAGTTGGGGTCGGTGGGAAACAAAACAAGGGAAAAGTAGCAAATAGCCCCTCAAGGTGGAGGCCCCTAACGCGAATACCACCCTAACATATTGTTCGGGGCATATATCACCCTAACGTATTCTAAGTGGGGCAAATACACCCCTCCGTCAGGTTAAACTTTTAACATCGTTACCTTTTCTTTTCTTTTTTTTTTTCCTCCAAATTCATTATTTTTCTATTAGTTTGTGTGAAACCCACTTTTATTTCCACCTCACCATTCTTCTTCTCCTCCTCCAAAATCCTTCTTCCCCAAAGCTGCGCCAAGAATTCCAGTAATCACCACAGCGTCAACGATCTGATTTTCCTGCTGGTGCACGCCGCCAGCGACGACAATCGGCAGGTATTTACTCCCCGACAAAGAAGAGAGAGAAGCGTACTCGATGCAGTCCTTCACCTTCAACGGCTTCGCCGCCGCGCGGGTGCATATGTCTACTAGGTGAGGGACTTCTCCAGAAGCTACTGATTTAACAATTGGTGTACCGAAATTTGAATTGTCCTCAGTTGTACAATCATTTAGAAGTGATTTCGATCATCACTTAGAGATTTGCAGGGATTTCACATTTTCATTCTTACTCTTCACCAGAAACTAATGGCCTGTTGCGAGCTTTTCTCAATATTAATAATATATCTAATTGTTTTGATCTTGACAAAGAAGATCTGATGGTTCCTGAATCACCATCACATGTGGTGGGAAGAAGGATTTAGAAGGATTCTTGGTGCAACTTTCGGTAATTAAGAAGAATTTTGAAGGAGGAGAAGAAGAAGATGGTGGAGGTGGAAATTAAAGTGGTTCCACACAAACTAATAGGAAAATAATGAATTTGGGAAAAGAGTAACGATGTTAAAAGCTTAGTTTGACGGAGGGCCCCACTTAAAATACGTTAGGGTGAAATATGCCCTGAACGATACGTTAGGGTTGTATTCGGGTTAGGGGCTTCCACCTTGGGGGGCTATTTGCTATTTTTCCGAAAAAACAAAAACATCAGGTGTTTTAAGATAAACAATTATCCGACGATGACTTCATGGATGACCTCTAACATGTGGATTTATTTAGAATCATGATGTGTATTTGAATTTTGAAGAATTTGTCGTTGTATCAAATATTCCGTGAGATATCATATGTCATGATCGACAATATTTTGAACTCAAGTATGTATCTTATATTTGTCAAGCATCTCATGATTGTGAAGTTCGTGTTGCATATAAACTTGCATCATAATATAAGTTAAAAGAAAACGATTTTTTTTTTAACTGGTTGCACAATTTTTGGAATATGTGGCACATTATTGAGAATCTGCAATCAACATATGAAATTAGAAATAAAGAAAAGTTCAATTCATTGCACAACCTTTCTAAAATGTTACAATCTTCATATAAAAATTCGTCTAAAATAAGGTTTTTTATCATCATCACACAAAGAGACATACACTTCATCTAAGACACTCGATTTTTATTGAATAATAATAATAATAATAATAATAATAATAATAATAATAATAATAATAATAATAATAATAATAATAATAATAATAATAATAATAATAATAATAATAATAATAATAATAATAATAAAGATTTATTTATTTTTATACCTCATAATATAGTATTAATTATATTTATTAAGTATTTTTTTGTTTGCATAGTCAAAAGTTACAAATATATCTTTCATTTTCTTAATAAATCCCTATTAATGATGAGAGACCACTTACCACTATATAAAGTGATTTTGCCTTTCACAAATTTCAACATTTTGACAAGAAATTGATTACGTGAATCAAAGGATTATTTTGTTTTCGTGCTCAAAGTTCGAGATTAAGGTGTGAGATTCTTTTAAATTATGCACGTTGATTTGAGTTTGTTCCTTTTAATATCATGTGACTGCAGTTTGTTTATTTGACATTATGTGATGAGCATGACCATCCAATTAAAATTGTCCATTTGACTTTGCTCTCACCACCAATTGTGCATATTTCCATATTGACTTTAATATTCATACGTGCATCCGCTTTATTAAACTGAATAAGCTCGCATAAATGTCCACACTGAGTATATTCAATATATGCTCATCCCATCTTTACAATTTCACGTGATTGAGTTTGGAAGCGTGGAGGATTGAATGACAAGTTAAAAATCTTTATCTCAAAATAATTATTTCATATTTTTCGCATAAAGTTTATTGAAATTTATTCATATATAATACATTATTTAGATTGAGGTATTGCATGTCTTTAAGACAATCATCATTAACATTTGCACCACCTAAAAAAATATAATGTATCAAAATCTAATATAATTACAGTAACATATGTTTATTATGCATTTAGAAACATATAAATAGAAAAACATAATACATAAAAATAAAATTTGTTTAATATGTATCAAAAGTTGAAACTAAAACCCTAACCCATAGGCCGGGAAAATTTAAACCCTAACATGTATATGAATCTAAACCCCAAGTTGTATGAAAAGTTAAATCCTAACTTGTAGGTTGGAGAATCTAATCCCTAAAAAACTAAACCATAACCCAAAGGGGAAGCTAAACCATAATCCATATGAGAAGTTATACCCTATTTGAAAAAAACTATATATACCCTAACTTGTAGGTGAAGTTATACCCTAACATGTAAGGAAATTTAAAAAATTAATGGATCCTCGTATAATAATATATGAAATGAGAACGCATTAGAGTGATCTCTATATATTCTAATCATTTTAATGCATTTTACAAAATTTGAACTCAAAACACAACCAAATTAGATTAAACTATCCAGAAACATGTTCTACTCTTCTAGACTTTTCAACGGTATAACGTCCATTAAAATCCGATTGCCGATGAGGCCGGAATCATGTCCCTTACGTTTGCACGTGAGACTCTCCCATAAAATAGATAGGGAGTATTTTACTATTTTACATATCTGGAAGAGTTTTTATTACAAACAAGTTAGAAATTAAAGTTATGAACAAAGCAAATTTGGCGATAATAATTAGGAAAAATAATTAGATAGGTAATTTATAAGTGGTTGGGTTACATAATAAGTTGGATTTTGTTGACGGATAGAGGAGCCTTAATGGACCGTACACAAAAGTTCGATACCGCCGATCCGACTTTAAAAGACGAGACGGGATCGTGATGGGTTTAGGTTTAGGGTTTGTTGTTGTTTAAATTGCAGTTTCCTCTTGTAATACGTATTTGAAAAATATTAGTGCAAAATTTGTAGCTAAACGGTTCCCACATAATCACTTCGTAACGAACTAAGTAAACCATTCGCTTGTTTTTCGTCGTAAATTGAGTAAACAATTCATATGTGCTTCTTGTTTTTAGTATCTATTGTGTTAATTTTCGTAATAGACTTATTTATTAATATGATATGGAAGATTTGTCATATATATAGAGAGAAGTGATATGCTACTCCCCCTACGGTGCTCACCTCCATGGGCACCTTCGTCGTTTTATCATCTTGATACTACTTTATTTGATTTTTTCAATTGTATTATATTCTAGTACCTTAAAAATAATTATAAAAATCATAAAACCAAAAAAATCAAAACCCGATTTATTTTTTTATTTTTTTAACTTCAAAAATGACTAATAAAATCATTTGAGCTTGAGCTTTATTTTTATTTTTTTATTTTATGATTTCTATAATTATTTTTAAGGTACTAGAATATAATACAATTGAAAAAATCGAACAAAATAATATCAAGATGATAAAACGACGAAGGTGCCCACGGAGGTGAGCACCATAGAGGGAGTAGCATATCACTTCTCTATATATATATAGAGGATGGATCATATAAAAATAAGTCCTGGTGTGAAATAGGAATAGATCTGGACCATTGGTCTTAGTTTGATCTGTGGCTGTAATTGATTTAAGCATGATTATAAGGTATCATAAGCATGACTAGGTTTAAGCATGAATTTGTACATTAAAAAGCATAATGGTGTTGTAAGCATAAATATATACTGATTTAAGCATGATTTTGTATAGTTTTAAGCATCTTTCGCATTTTAGCACGCCAGGATTTATTTGCACACGAACCACTTCCTATATATATGCAAACCGAGTGTATCCCAAAATATAAAATATAGGTGCATTCTCTTCGATGCGAAAGAAAAGTAGAAAAGAGATAATCACCTTAATTCTCACATTCATCCATGTATTTTCATAATCTACCCTTGTTGGCCCACAAAAATTTTATTTTATTTTTTAAGTTTTAACACCATAAATTTAAAAACCATGCTATAGAGAATTCGAATTTGAGATATTTAATAATTAGGAAAAATAATGGAATACATATAAATAAGAGTTGAGAATACTAGGTTCGCCGCCGCTCCTCTTCCCGTCAGCCGCCGCTTCCTTGCTCATCTGCCGACGCTTTCTGTCTTTCCAGGCTGCCCTTTTCATTCGCCATTCCGCTCCACGCTCAAGCTTGGAAAAACCCTAATCCAGGTCACTGCGTTTGATTTTGAGTATTTCAAAATCCCAATCCCTTTTTCTGAAGAATAAATACTATAATTCTCCCGCACAAGGAATGGGGGGCAGAATATCGAGGACATCTGCAGGTGAGTGAAGCCTAATTTAGTTTTTGCAGTGTCCGATCCGACCGAAATCTCGAATTTTTCCTTGCTAGGGTTTACTTATACTGTACTCCCTCCGTCCCTCTATAGACGTTACTTATTCCTTTTTTGTCGTCCAAAAAGGCATTACGTTTTGCACATGCACTTTTCATTTTTACACACAAATTCACCTTTCTTAATTCTCGTACCCTAAAAAAAATGTAACGTCTATAAAGAAAAGGACAGAGGGAGTAGTAATTGTTTGTTTGGTTGATTGATCGAGTTTTGGATACATACATATACGAGATCTTATGGTGGATTTGATTACTGCAGAGTTGGAGGCGGAGTTGAAGAAAGTACTTGCAGAATTTGAAATTTATTTTTTGTTTTTCTCCATCTGTGGCCTGTTCATCTTTAGTAGTACAACGGCTCTATTCCTGCATGATTTAGTACCAGATATAATTTTAATGGTTGTGACCTTTCCCATCTCTGTAGTGTTCATAGGTTCTAGTTTCTCATTTTTCTTGAATTTACTTATCTTATATAACCTGAGTGAGGGGAACAGAGATCAAGTTTTGAAGTGGTTCCGATGGGAGACGGTGGCTGCCCTACTTTTGTTTCAACCGCGTGCTCACGCCCTTATGAAGGGGCTTTTGAAACGGGTAGAAGCCGAGGAAGAACAAGACTCTGCAGTCTAATATTGAAAGACGAGGAAGCTTTTCTTTTCGATTAGTTTGTTTAGTGTTGTTTAACTTAATTGCTTCAATTCAGAGTTGAACTGAGTCTTAACTAGGGTTGTAAACGAATCGAATATCACGGTATTCGAATCGAATTTGTTAAACTATTAGCGAACTCAGAAATGAATCCGAATAGTATACAAATATGAAATTTGATTTGAATTTGTATTCGCGAGTCTGCAAATAGTTTAACGAATCCAAATCGAATACTAATATTTGTTTTGATCCTTTTTTTTTCCACTGTATTCTAGATAGTAAACAATAATTTTTTAGTGTTTGATTAAAAAAATGAACCGTATTTAAAATTCTTTGATTGAATTCAATTGTTTAACATAAATTAATGAACCTTATAAATGGACTTACAGAAAGTATTATATATATAATCATAATCGAATACTTAACGATCAATATTGAATTGAATATCATACATTTAGTATTTGTATTTGATTAAAAATCGAATCATAAATTATATTTTTTTATCGAATACGAATCGTAAAATATTGAATACAAATACACATAAACGAATATGAATTGCGAATCGAATCAAAATTATATGATTAGTTTACAGCCTTATGTTGCGTTCTCTTTGATCCGAAAGAAAAGGAGTGAAAAGAGAAAATATCATATAAACTCTACCCCTTTTCTCACCTTTTCTCACATTTTCTAATTATTCTCCTTCATTTGCACTAGAATGGAGAGAAAATATTATCTCTCCAATTTGGTGTTGAAAATATTTTCTCCAATTTAAAGAGTAGAATCCTCTCTCATTCATAAAAAGTGAGAAAAGGGGAGAAAAGAGGTGGAATTTATAGTGTAATTTTTTTCTTTTATCTCCTTTTCTTTCGCATTAAAAAAAACGCAACCTTAGTCTTAAGTGGCTATCATGTACCACTCCGGTCCCCTTTAGTTGACTCATTTGCTTTTTGCTTTTTCGGCACACATTTTCACCGAGACGTAGTACGGGTCTTACTCGTAGTATCCCGTAAAAGAAATAATATTTCAAAATTATATCATAAGACCCATACTACGTCTCGGTGGAAATGCGTGCCGAAAAAGCAAAAAACAAATGAGTCAACTAAAGGGGACCGGAGTGGTACTTTACTATAAAATTGGACTTTGTGATTCTAAGATGTTTGTATTTATAATAGGGATCAATTGTATTAAAAACTAGTTAGTGAGTAGCATCATTGACTTTGGATCGTATTATTTAGAATGATTGGGCTAAGGAATAGTTTTTGGATAGTTACACGTTATTTGATTGTTAAATCGATCGCTATTCACTATAAAAGAATAATTGGTTGAGCGTTAATATTTTTAACTAGTCAAGTCGTTTTTTTTATGGAAGTGGGCCTCTATTTCGTATTTTGGTATTCATTGGTGTTCATTGAGATTAAAAAAAGTGATATATTTCATGTCTTGAATAATCTTACATAGTTTTGTGAATATAACTACTTTTTTCATCTCATTATGAATGAGGGCCCGTTTGGCTAAGCTTATTTCAAAATGCTTATAAGCTATAGGTGCTTATAAGATGTTTAAGAGCTTATAAGATGTATGAGAGTAAGAGCTTATAAATTGTTGAAGTGTTTGGATAAAAGAGCTTATAAGCTCAAGGAGATAATAAAAAAATAAAATCTGAAAATTAAAGAAAAATTAAAAAAAAAAAATTGAAATCATAATGTTGTAACATCAAATGGAAGAATGTATAATATAAATATAAAAATAAAATAGAATTATAGTGGTAAATAAGCAAAATTTTTAAAAAAATAAGTTGGGGTGGATGAGCTTATTTTTTGGAGTGCTTATAAGCACTTTTTGCTTATTTTTGTATCTTATAAGCTCTTAAAGAGCTTATTTTGCCAAACACATTTAGAGTGCTTATAAGCAGTCAAACAACTTATAATTAAGCAATCAAACATCTTATAAGCTAGCTTATAAGCTTAGCCAAACACCGTCTGAGTCTATTGACAAAAAGTAGAACGAACGGTAATATGTCAACGATAACTAATTGAATTTTCTCGAGTCATCAAATAAGTTAAGGTCAACAAGTTTAGCATGTCAATTGAGATTATGATTATAATTTATATTTACATTTATTCAATATTAATAAACTATGATTTTCATATTTTAATTTTTTTCCAAATTATTTTAAATAATTAAATTAATTGTTTTTCCGTAAAAATATTTTTGGAAAAAAATTTTCACAAATTTTAAAACAGTTTTTATAAACTATTTTGTTCCTTCAATTTAAAAAAAAAAATAATAAATTTACAAAACTTTTAATTTTACCTTTTCAATTCAAAATTTTAATTTTATTTAATATCTTACATTTTTTAATTTTTAAAGATATATAGAATTTTTAAAATTTTAGATTTTAGTATTTTAAAACTTTAAGTTTTAAATATTTGAAAATTTTAAATTTTCAGTTTTTTTAATTTTAAAATTTTAAATATTTTAAATATTATAATTAGGGTGTTAATAACTTAATTGAGATAAGAGATACAATTAGTTGTGACGAATTACGTGTTTGAGATCCTAATTTTTACCAAAAAGGAAAATGATTCAACTTGACAAAGACGGCCCAATCGAGAAAGTAACTCAATTTGAAAGGGATGAAGAGAGTAATTAAAGTAATATTTAAAAATAAAAATAAAAAAATGAAAGTCCTTGTTGACCGCACACTAGTTTTTTGCCTCAGTTATTGTTAATCACTATCAAAAACCTACTACCCAAAATTTTATATACTATAAAGTTTAATATTTTATTTTTCCATGTAAAGACAAATTAAACAGTCACCAATTTGTTTTTGAATGAAAATTTTAATTTTAATCACGATTATATTAACATTGGCCAAGTCAAAGGTATTAACTCATGTGTTTGTTTTGTCTGAATGGAATTCAATCTTCTAAGTCAAACTATTCTCAAACATTTGAATTACATCATTGGAACCGTCTGAATTATTCAGAATATTTCTCTTAATTAAGTATTCAAAGTGTAATTAGAGATCCTAATCTGAAATTATTAGTTAAAGTTTGGTTGCGTTTCCACGGAAAATTGAAGTGAGTGCATAAGGTAAAGGTCTAGGTCAGAGTGCATGAATGGTTAGATTAAAATTAAAATTAGTTAAAAGGAAAAGGACACTCCACCTACCAACTTTATATACTCCCTCCGTCCTTAAATAAGTGTCCCGAGCCGCCAAAAATTTTATCCCTGAATAAGTGTCCTATCACATTTTTCCAAGTAAAAATTACACAAAACTACCAAAACTACCCTTTCTTGAAAATCTAAAAGTGGGATAAAGACAAAAATAAATAAATAAATAATCAAGGATTTTAAGGGCATAAGTGTCAATTTACCCTTCGCCTTGGTTTGCACAAAATGGCGGCTCGGGACACTTATTTAAGGACGGAGGGAGTAAGTATTTTGATGACTTCTGTTTCGTTTGACTTGACCACATTTTTATAGCATCAAAATGTGTCAATTTAATATACTCGTTTCCTATTTCGGAGGAAACAAATGCACATAAAACCTGACCTAACTATACACTTCGCTTCTTAAAAATTACTATGTCAATAAACAACGAGAACTGGAGTTTCATTAGTAGACGAGAACTGATTACGAGACAAATATTTAATCAAAATTTTGTTTAATATATTTTGGAATAGGCAAGATATCGATTATTTATTAATTTGTACAACTGTATTTGTCTCCACATTAAATTACAATATCTTTAAATATTGGTAATACTTTTCTAGGTCAGCCACTTTCTCTCTCGACAAAGACTTGTGTGTGGCCGGCAGCATGGTGCGGCCGGATTAAAATTGACACTTTTGTTTATAAAGATTGACACTTTGAAATATTGGCACTTTTGTTTACAAAGATTGACACTTTTGAAACATTGGCACTTTTAATTCTCCAGCAAAAGTGTCAATTGTTCTGAATGAAAGTGTCAATCTATTTGATATCAAAAATTTTATATTTTTTTTATCGACATGTTATTATAATGTTTTGATATTATGGTTTATATTATTATTATATATATAGATATACACATATTATTTATTTCCATAATATGAAATTAATATTCATTATTAACGTATTTTTCGTAAAAATGCTAATTATTATGAATAAAAGTGTCAATGTTTCAAAAGTGTCAATCTTTGTAAACAAAAGTGCCAATGTTTCAAAGTGCTAATCTTTATAAACAAAAGTGTCAATCTTAATCCGGCCTCACAGGAGTGTGCCCCTTCTCTCTCATAGAATTATTAGTTCTTTTCTCATAGTGCTATAAGTAGAAACCCACTATTTCTTTGCTTTTCTCTCGCAAAAATAATAATAATAATAATAAATTAAAAAAAAAAACAACTTTTATTAAATAAAGTTGGAAGTAAGATCACAATAGAAATCAATCAATAAAGCTGAATTAAACCTTAATTAAAGTGCTGAAAATTCGACAAACTCATCCCATATTTTAAATATTTCCTACCGCCACACGCTTGTAAAGCTCGGCAGGAAGTCTCGGGGTCGGGACGGCCTCGATTGGCGTTCCCATGTAAGTTACGGTTCCGGGTTGCTCCATCATGTCCACGTCCTCCGGCCTCGTGCCAGATGGTAGACTCCACTCGAAATGGTGCAACATGTGGCCTAATGTCGAACTCACCAAAGATATAGCAAGTTGAGTTCCGGGGCAGATTCGCCTCCCGGAGCCAAATGGCAGGAGCCGGTAGTCAGTGCCCTTGATGTCGACATCCTCCTCTTGGAACCTCTCCGGTCTAAACTCTAGAGGGTTTTTCCACACATTTGGATCCCGAGCGATGGCCCACACGTTCACATTCACGGTTGACCCCTTGGGGACGTCGTAGCCACCGATCTTGACATCCGTGCTCGCTTTGTGAGGGAGCATCAAGGGGGTGGGAGGGTGCATCCTATAGCACTCCTTGGTCACACATTGTAGGTAGGGCAAGTTGGCGATGTCGGCCTCGGTCATGATGCGACCACGTCCAATCACACGATCGAGCTCCTCCTGCACCTTTTGTTGAACCCTAGGGTTCCGCACAAGCTCCGCCATGGCCCACTCCACCGTGATAGTGACCGTGTCCATACCCGCTGAGATCATATCCTGCATCATCAAACACAACATTTATTCATAAAAAACTACCAAACTTTTTTTAAACATATTCGGACTGACCAGTTCAACTGAACCGGATCGAATCCATTTAACCGGCCGGTCCAATTCCAAAACTCGTAATCTTTGACCCGGTCTACACTCACCCAGAGGAGGCCGATGATGGTATCCTCAGTAAGCTGGTACTCCTCCTTTAGGGTCAAGAGAGCATCGACAAAATGGCTCTTTGTGCCGCCGCCCGTCTTCCGGCTGGAGAGACGGTATTCCTCCATTATCGTCTTTGTGAATTTATCGGTGCGGGCGTTGTGGGCTTCGAGGGCCTCGTTCTCGTTACCGAAGAAGACGGCGAGCCAGGGCGGGATGAACTCCGCGATGGCCGACTTCTTGGTGCCGGACTTGAGGGCATTCTCGAGAATATACTTCAACTCCTTGCCCTGTTCGTCGATCACCCCCTCCGCGTCCACGAATCTCTTCCCGAACGTCAATCTTGTGATGTGGAGGAAAGCCATCATGCTCAAGTGCTCTCGAAATACAATCGCCTTGCCTTTGTTTTCTGAGATCAACAAGAAACGTTAACACATGAGAGAGAGAGAGAGAGAGAGAGATCTAGAGAGAGAGAAGCAGACCTGGCACAGAGCAGTGCTTGAAAATGGAGTCAACCAAGGCGGTGACTTCATCCTCACGGATGGGGCGGAGGGAGTCGAGGCGCTTGGCGGAGAAGAGCTCGAGGGTGCAGAGCTTCCGGACCTTGACGTAGTGGGGGCCATAGTCGGACCAGATGAGGTCGGAGCCGTTCTTGCTGAACTTGTTGATCTGAGGGGTGCGGTTGCGGTGGGCGAGGAGGAGGTCGTTGTCCTTGAGCACCTCCTTGGCGAGGGCGGCGGAGCTCACCACCACCTTCCGGTGGGACCCGAGGTACACGGTGAAGATGGGGCCGTAGGTTTCGGCCCACTCGGCGAAGCACCGGACCAGCAACGGCTTTATGTCGGGCAGGTTGCCCACGAACGGCCGCGGCCGCGGTCCCGGCGGCAGCTTGTACCGGAGGCGGTTGAGGAGCTTGTAGGCGACGAGGGCGGCGAAGGCGGCGGCGGCGAGGAGGAGGAGTGGGAGGGCCATTCTTGGGGGTTGGTGGCGGTGGTGATGATGGTCAACTTCCTTAGATTCCCACTCCCTTAGCTTTTTTCGAGTAGATATATATGAGTGGGAGGCCCATTTTGGGGGTTGGTGGCGACAGTGTTGGTGGTGGTGTGTATGTATAGAGAGGATGGTCAACTTGCTTGATTCCCGGATCTATTCTAATCACTTCATCCCGTTAAATTGTCCAGTTTTCTTAATCGAAAGTTTTACATGGATTGTAGTATTTTTATTTTAAATAGAAAGAATTAACATTTTATTTTAAACGTAGGTCCTTTACTTTAATAAAAAAGTGATTAGGTCCGACTGATTGTATCTTAACAATAACATAAATAAATGAAACAAAACGTAAATGAGATATTTAAGTTGCAAGCACACTTTACTTAGTGATCATCAGTGCCTTAATTTTCGCATTAAAAAAAAAAAAAAGAAAGAAAAGAAACATATCAACTTACAAAAAAGGAGTGGGATAAATTCCGAAGTCATTATTTTGTGAAACCTTATTCTTGGAAAGTTGGTTGAGAGCCATTAAAATAGACTCTGTCAACCGCTATCAATAATAGAATTGGTTGAGCCGTCACAAACACAAAGTATCAACATCACAAACACAAAGTATCAAAATTGTCCAAAACTTAATCTTTTATTGTTCATTCCGTCCTACTTCACTAGTTTTGTTTGATTTATTGGACCGTCCCACTTCACTGGTCCTGTTTTTTAAAATAAAAATAATTAATAGAAAATTTAAAGACCGCATCACGGAAGGTTCGAACTCAGGACCTTTGGCCTCGTAATTTATCCATCTCGAATGTATCCAGGGAAAAAATATACCTGATAGGAAATGACTCATCTCCCTAAGCCCAATACCATCACCTCAGCAAGGGCCCAAGCACCACCTCAGCATAGGCCCAACAAAGGCACCTCGGCCCAATGGCAGCTCGGCCCAGCCGAACACCAAATAGCCCAAGTGCAGACCCAGGGAGTTGAGCCCTAACTAACAGAACGTGGAGTGATGGAGGCAGAAACGGCCACCACCCACGATCCCCACGATCCCACGTCCATCACTCCCATGATGGACGATAGAATTAGCTATAAATAATGAATCAAATGTATTGTAAGACACGCATGCTACTTTGAATACAAACTCTCTCTCTCTCCCGTGGTCCGTGGACGTAGATCTTCCGATCGAACCACGTTAATTCCTTGTGTTCATTACTTTTACGCACCCTAATCTCACAAACACTCTCACCCTTACACCGAACAACGAATTTAGGATTCATCACTGGCGTCGTCTGTGGGAACGATAAATTTGTGATTTGATTCCCATTTTCGTTGTTTCAAACCACCATTCATGGCTCCTGGAAGGCGATTGTTGCAGGGAACTTCTTCTCAAAGTTCCGGTAGCGTCCCACGACGCCGGCGAAGCCAAAGGAGCTAGCACGAAGAATCTGCCGCTGCGGCGGCCCATGAAGAGCAGCCGCACTTCGACGTTCACATCGACAATCAGGTCGAGAACGAAGAAGTCCCACCTATCGACGAGCAGAACCCCGGAGAAGGCGCCACTGCATCACCGCCGCCATCGCCTCCTCCGGTGCAACAAGTTCAAACACCCCGAGGTCACATAAGCTCGCGCTTAGGACCTCGCGGTCACCAACAAACCCCCGTAGGTTACGCTGAGGACCTCACTGCGGAGCGCGAGCGTGAGTTGTTCGAGCACGGAGTTGTGCAACGCCCATCCCCGGTCATCCGACCCAATCATGCAGCTTTGCCGCCTCCTCCTCCTCCCGAGATCGAGGAGCTACTAAGGAACTACCTCACCACGACCCAAGGTAGAGAATTCCTGAATCAGTATGAGGACGAGCAGAGAGCTCCCCAGCTCGGCACCGGGAACCGAGTTGGTCCACAAGGTGTGCCGGAGGACAGGATCTGCGACATCACCTCCAGCAGCTCCGAGGTCACCCCCAAGGAGCACCCCCACCACCACTACCACACTATGCAGCGGCACCCCGGCCGCCCTACATGGCTCCACCTCAAGGCCACGTCGCAAGGGGTGCGCAAATTTTTGATGAGTTTGGAAGAGTTGTCAGCCCGCTCTCGGAGGACATACTCAACACTCCCATGCCGTGGGGGTACAAGGTACCCAACATCAAGCCTTACAATGGGATAGAGAATCCCAGCAACTTCCTAAGTCAGTTCAAATACAGCATGCTGAACCAGAATTTGGGGAGTGTCTACATGTGCAAACTATTCCCCGAGCTGCCGGTCGACAACGCTCGGGAGTGGTTTGATAGCCTACCAGCCGGGTCCATTAGGTCGTACAATGAACTAATGGACGCTTTCTCGCGGAGTTTCTCCCAGCGTGCCGAGGTGAGGCACACTCCAGCACATTTACTTACTGTGAAGCAGAACCGAGGTGAACCCCTCCAAGACTTCATGTCCCGATTTGACAGGGAGTGCCTGCAAACCCGGGGTACCAATGTCCTCCTTGTCATCTCGGCGTTCTAGAACGCCATCACCTCGGATTTCCTATACAAGGAGATACTGGCGAAGGAGCCCCAAACTACCACAGAGTTGTGGGCTATCGCGGATAAATTCGCGAAGATTGATGAAGCAACCAAGCGAAGGAGAGAAGAAGACCGAGGAGAGACCTCGGACAAGAAAAAGAAGGATGAAGCGCCCCGAAAAATCGTGATGGAACGCATTAAGCGCGGTCCGCTAGAGTCCTGACTCGGACCCTGGCAAAATCCAGCATTGCCCCCGATAAGTCAGTTCGCACCTCAGCCTACCCAGCTATTTGCACCACAGTTTACTCCAGTAACGAAGCCGAGGACCGAGATCCTTGAGTTGCACGCTAACTTGTTCGAGTGACCTCGGCCAATGAGGGATTATGGAAAGCCAAGTTCAAAAGACAAGTTCTGCCACTTCCACGAGGACTACAGACACGAGACCGAGAACTGCAAAAGCCTGATGTTTGACATTGAAGGTTTAGTCCATAGTGGCCCGTTAAGGAAATACCAGGACCGAGATGCAGGTGTCAACCAGTTTGATGCCCCACAAGGTCAGAAGAAGACCATACCGAGGTGATGGCTGCAGTACCGAGGCCGAGAAGAAAACCAAGTACGAGGACGATGCTGATGAGGACGGGGACTACCAATATGATGGCGTGATCGCAACAGTCTGTGAACTTGCCAAAGGACAGACGAAGTCCTCTTTGAAAAGCGGAGCACAGACACTCCCGAGCAGAGGGCCTATTAACAAAAGGCTCAAGAAAGGAGAAGTGGTCACATTCTCCGAAGAGAACCCTGTCCCTCCTATGGTCCCACACTCCGATGCTATCGTTATCGAAGCAGTTGTGGCCAATAAGCTTATCAAAAGGATCCACATCGACACCGGAGCATCTGTAAACATCATATTTAAACCGTGTTTCGACCAGATGGAGATCGACAAGTCTAAAGTCACGCCGACAGCTCGGCCACTCCGCAGCTTCGCGCAAGAGGAAACACATCCAGTGGGAGCAGTAGAGCTCCTCATCACTGTTGGGAAAGCCCTGAAGAGCTCTACCGAGGTGACATAGTTCTTCGTGGTGGATGCCAAGTCCCCTTACAACATCATCGTAGGGCGGACCTAGCTGAACGCGGTCAAGGCAATCTGCTCCACATACCACCTCGCACTGATAATCCCGACTAGGGGGGAGTGGCCGTGATCCGAGGTGACCAGAAAATAGCAAAAGAGTGTCTTCACGTGGCACTAAAAGGGCAAGGGGCCACACCCAGTTGCCCCAGGCATAGCAATTACAGAAATCCGAGGAGCTGAAAAAGACGTCGCCTGCCGAGGTCAGCCCAGTACGAGAAGTCACATTACACGAAGACGATCCCGCTAAGGTCGTCAAAGTTGGTTTTGCCGAGCAGCCTTATCTTCAGAAGCAGGTTATTCAGCTCTTAAGGGAGTACAGAGACGTCTTTGCATGGTCCCCACTGGACATGACAGGAGTGTCACCCCAGTTGATCACACAAACTCAATATTGACCCTAGGGTCAAGCCTATCAGACAGAAGCAGAGCTCTTTCACCACAGAGAGAAATCAGGTTATCAAGTCCGAGGTGACACAGCTACTAGACGCCGGCATCCTATTCGAGGTCACATACCCGACCTGGATAGCGAATCCGATGATGGTCAAGAAAGCAGGAGAGGGTGGCAGATGTGTATTGACTATACCGACCTCAACAAGCATTGCCCAAAAGACTGCTACCCGCTTCCCGATATCGACAAGAAGGTAGACTCTCTAGTCGGCCCAAAGTATTTAGCTTCCTTGACTTATACAAAGGGTATCACCAAGTGCTGATGGATACCGAGGACGCGGCTAAGACCGCCTTCATCACGGACTTCGGCATCTTTGCCTACCGCAAAATGCCATTCGGACTAAAGAATGTTGGGGCCACACATCAAAGGACTGTGCTAGAGATGAGGGTCCCGAGGTCAATCAATGATGTGCACAAGCTCACTGGGTGCCTCGTCGCGCTAATTAGATCAATTTCTCTCCAAAGCTGCGGAGAAACAACTACCTTTCTTCAAGATTTTAAAAAAGGCACCCGAGTTCAACTGGAGTTCGGAACACCATCTCACACTTAGTCAACTAAAGGAGTACCTCGGCAGCTTGCCTACTTTGTCGGTGCCAAGAGATAAGGAAGTGTTGTTCCTATACCTAGCCACCTCGGAGGAGGCCATCAGCGCGGTACTAGTACAAGAGGAAGCAGGGTGCCAACTCCCTGTATACTTTATCAGCCGGTCACTCAAAGGACCCGAGGTGCGATATCAACCACTTGAGAAACTTGTTCTAGCTCTAGTAAACGCAGCTCAGCGCCTTCGCCCATACTTCCATGTGCATTCCATCCAAGTCCGTACCGACTCCCCACTCCAGCAAGTATTGACGAAGCCCGAAGCTTCGGGTCGGATAGCGAAGTGGGCCATAGAGCTTGGGGAACATGACGTTACCTATGTCCCCCGCCAAGCCATCAAAGGGCAAACCCTCGCGGATTTCCTATTGGAAACCACTATCCCCGAAGCACCCATCCCTATGCCTACCCCAACAATGATTTCACCAAGCTCTGCCAAGTCGGAACCTCCCGATTGCTGGCACATGTATGTTGATGGTGCCTCTGGGAAATCGGGGAGTGGAGCTGGAGTCCTCCTCGTCAGTCCGGAAAAGAAGGAGCTCACATATTCACTTCGCTTCCAGTTCACCGGAACCAATAACGAAGTGGAATATGAAGCATTGCTAGCCGGACATCGGATAGCTACGGCAATGACAGTCAGATCCATCAAAGTATATAGCGACTCCCAGGTGATTGTAAATCACATGCTCAGGAAATACGAGGCAAAGGGAGAAAGGATGAAAAAGTACTTGGCTAAGGCTCAGGCTATGCAGAAGGCTTTCTCGTACTTTCAACTCGAGCGTATACCACGAGCTCAAAACTCTCGAGCTGACATTCTAAGTAAATTGGCCGCGGTCCCAGGCTCTTCACCTGTAGAAGACATCAAGCACAGGAGCATAGAGGAAGCCGAGGTCAATGATGTAGCCGAGGAGGATCAACCCACATGGATGACACCTCTCCTCAACTACTTAGTGGATGGGAGGTTACCCGAGGATAAAACAGAGGCAAGACAGATACTTGCAAAGTCATTACGCAACACCGTCGTGGATGGCGTCCTTTACAAGAAGTCATATCTTTAGCCCCTACTTCGATGTGTCGGCCCCACCTCAGCGGACTACGTCATGCGCGAGGTGCATGAGGGATCATGTGGCAGTCACATCGGACCTCGGGCATTTGCCAAAAAGATCATGCGATGGGGTTATTGTTTGGTGTCTAGATGTTTAGATTTTCGTCATGTTTTTGTATCCGTTTTCGTTGTGTTTTTGTGTCTTTTCGTGTGTCTTTGGCTATGAATTGGTTGTTTGGAGTTTTGGTTATTGTAGGATTAAAAGGTGAGAAATTGGAGGAAAACGGGACGAAAAGAGCATGAAGTGAAGAAGGAGTCGAGAAGGTGCAGAACTGAGTTTGGCCGATCGGCCAAACCCGGCCAAACCATTGGACGATCGGCCAAGTGCCTTTACGTGAAGGATTTCCAGAACGTGATCTGGACGATCGGCCAGACCCTCAAGGGTTCTGGACGATCGTCCAAACCCCGCTGCCTATTAGTTTCCTTTTACGATTAGGTTTTCTACCTATTATAAATACTAGTAGTTTGGGACGAATTTGTATCAACTTTTTACCTTCGTTTAGCTTTTATTTTCAGCACTTAAATACTCTAGTTTAGTTTTCCTTTGTTCGATCCAGATCGTTGTTTCTTTCGTTTTAATTCAAGACTATTTCTTTTGATTCGTGTTCTTCGTTCTTCGTTTAAATTCGTAAGTGTTCTTTATTTGCTTTCGTTTATTTGATTTTATTGCTTTCCTTAGCTCTAGATTTAATTTCGTAATTGTTTTATTTAATTTTGTTTGTTTAAATTTCGTTGTTCGTTTTCAAAGTCCTTGGATTAGATTCGTTTTTCTTAGTTTTCGATTCCATCGTTCTTCAAGTTCTCGTAGTTAGATTTATTTGCTTCGTTTTTCAGATTTAATTATTATGTCTAGATTTGTTTTCTTCATTGCTTTCGTTATTACTTTCTCTACGATTTTTTCCTAGGTCGTTTAATTGCTTTCTTCTAGTTTAATTCCTTATTAATTATTTTGATTATTTCTTTGCTTTCTAGATTAGATTATTTATTTGCTTTGATTTAATTGCTTTGATTTATTTTATTGCCTAGGATTTAAAACCAAAAACCTAAAAATATTCTTTACTTGCTTTCTTAGATATAGGCTAGATTAGGTTGTTTTTGCTACACGATTATTTGCCCTGTTAAGTTTTCCTTGAGAATCAAATTGGCTTTTTACTTGCTAGTGCTACGATAGATTTTGTTCTATTGCAAACACTTTTTAGTGAAACAAATTTTGGTGCCGTTGCCAGGGAAAACTTTAGGCTATTTAATTGTGTAGTATTTTTATTTTAGTTTATTTGTTTTTAGTTCGATGTCTTTTTCCTTCCACTCGGTACGTTTAATCTGTTTGTTTAGTGTTGTTTATGCATGGTCGCCGAAGTCTTCAAAGGAAATTAACGCCCCGCATCGACAACATCAATCAAAGGAATGCAATTCTAGCCGCAAAGAAGGAGGAGGAGATCGATTTCCAAGACTTTTCTCTAGTCTTGTTATTTGCTGAGCCCGAAGCAATGGCGAATCAAAGAGTTATGGGTGATTTTGCTCGTCCTACATTCATAGCCACCACTTCGGTGATTGTCCTGGCGGAAGCGCTGAGGAATTATGAGCTTAAACCTCACCACATGGCGTTGCTTCCATCCTACCACGGGCTGCCCAACGAGGATGCATTGACGTTCATCCGAGAGTATTGGACGGTGGTGCAATCTTTCCCACTCTCGGGACTCACGGAGGACAACTTGAAGATGAAGTGCTTCCCGTACATCCTCAAGGATCGAGCAAAGTCGTGGTATCTGTCGCTCCCGGCCAACTCTCTCGAAACATGGAATGCCGTTTGCGAGAGATTCATGCTCAAGTACTATCCGAACCGTAAGACTCAAGAGGTGCGGTCGAAGATCATGAACTTTTCCCAAGACAATGATGAGTCATTTCACGAAGCATGGGAGAGGTTTCAAGAGCTACTACTACAATGTCCTCACCATCAGATGGCACCAGAGTTGCTCTGGCAATACTTCTACGACGCACTTAATCAGACTTGTCAGTTCATGGTGGATAGTTCGGCCAAAGGCAACATAGCGAACAAGACAGCTGATGAGATGAAGAAGATTTTCGAGACACTCGCTACGAGTTCTCAACAAAAATCAGCTAAGACAAGGAAAATGGAGGCGAGTGCAATCTCGATGAGCCCCGATTTGAAGAAACAAATTGCCGACATGTATAGGGATCTCGAGAATTTGAAGATGAAGCAGAGTACCGGCCTCGAAGGTTGAAGAGAGGAAGCCAGACCAATGCGAGATTTGTGGAGAACTTGGACACATCAAGGAGGTGTGCCACAACATAGGGGAATTTCCATACGAAGGAGGAGCCGAGGTGTACGCTGCTCAAGGTTATCCGCCTCAAGTGCCCCAACCTCAAGGATATCAAGGAGGATACAATGGACGTTATCAAAATCCAAGGCCGATCCAAGGGCAAGGTAATCCCCCTACCTATCCTAATAGGCGCCCTTCACCATATAATAACCCCTATCCTCCACAAAATCCATATTACTCTCAACCACCACCATATTATCCACCTCCACCTTATCCACCTAATCCATATTATCCACCACCTCCATACTACATCCCATACCTCGTCCCCAAGGACCACCACTAAAACCACTTGTTGATAAGAGCCTTTTCACGTTCCTTCATGAAGCCAAGTTAGCCCGTGAAGCTCAAGATGCTACCATTAAGAGGCTCGAGACGGCCATAGGCCAAATTTCTGGTTCCATGCACCTTATGCAACAACCGGGGCAAATTCCTAGCCAAGGGATTCAACTACAACAAGCTCACGAGGTTCAAGCACCTTATCCCCCATATGCACCTATGTTTCCTCCTCATCAAGTACAAGCCATTTCGGTGTTGCGGAGTGGAAGACATGTCGACAATGGAGTGGTCATGCAACCTCAAAGCCGTCCGAATGATCGATGGAGCCCGAGTGTCACGTTCAGATCCGAATCTGGACGGTCGGCCAAACGTTGGCCGATCGGCCAACTCGCAGGCTGAACATACTCGTCCAGGAGGGAGTCTGGACGATCGTCCAGACTCTGGCCGATCGGCCAAACCCCTCAACCCACGCTCAGGTCCAGAAGCCAATCTGGACGATCATCCAGATCACCCCGATTCTAGACGATTGTCCAAACCCGGTCACAGCAGCGAGGATTCCAAGGAAGATAAGAAGGATGCTCCCGTTCTCCACAAGACGCCTAATCCGTAAGTCCCTCTTATTCTGTTCCCAAACAGAGTGAAGAACAAGAAGCAAGATCAACAGTTCACATACTTCTACAAGATGTTATCCAAGGTGGCTGTGAATCTTTCCTTGCTCGATGTCATTCGCAATGTTCCGGAATATGTTAAATTCTTCAAGGAGCTGTCATCCAAGAAGCGACCTTATGATTATATGGAGACGGTTACAGTTTCAGAAGTTGCCACCTCAATCATGCAACAGCCTTTACCACCAAAGCATCGTGATCCAGGTTCTTTCGTTATTAACATTTCGCTTGGTAATGGTAAGGAAGCGTGTGGCATGTTAGATTTAGGAGCTGGAATTAATCTTATGCCTTATTCTATTTTTAAGCAATTAGAATTAGGGGAACTTAAACCCACTCGCATGAGCTTTCAATTGGCAGATAGGTATATTAGGTACCCTAGAGGTATCATAGAGGATATTTTGGTTCGTGTGGGGTGGTTAATTGTTCCTGTTGATTTTGTTGTTTTAGAAATAAGGGAAGTGCATGAGAATGGTTCTGAGCACACACTGTTACTAGGTCGACCATTCATGGCTACTACCAACACATTGATTGATGTTAAGAATGGAATAATTAAGATGTCTGTGTTAAGTGAAGATGTGTCCTTTTCGGTGCATAAGAGTCGTTCCATATCTTCGGCCAATCTTATGGATAACTGTTCTTTCGTAGACACAATTGATTCTTTGGCCGAGGTCTCTCTTGTGCAGGATGTTGATACTCAAGAGGTAAGGAGCGGAATGGTAGATATGATAGAGTGGGAGCAAATGGAGAAGGATCCTGGAATTCAACTTCCTTTTCCACCTCAAGATTCAGAGTCGACCGAAAAAAGTTTGGAACTTATGGAGTTGAAAGAAGAGAGTGCAGCGGATGTCTGCGCCCGTTCGGATTTTTCAGTGCCCACTGGCGTACACACTTTTCAGCGTATGCAGTTGCAAGCGTCGGCTCGCCCTTCTCTTTCCAAGCGCCTACAGGGATCATCCCAGCGGCCGCTCTCGATTGGCGTCTTAGGTAATTATCTTTTCTTCCCGTTTATTTTCTCTTCTCAACCCTCTTTTCAATTTTTCAGCCTTAGGCCTTTCGTCATCCACCACTATCTAGTCACCATCGTCGCCGCTGTTCGTCGTCGTCGTCCACCGCCAGAGCCACCACCTTTCACTAGTGCTATCCTCAGCCGCGTCAATTCAATCGAGTGGCTTTTGGCTCAATATTCTGGTTTTTTTTCTTTTTCACCTTCGGATCCCAATGATCCTCACTTTCAGGACTCACAAAACCGAGGTCCATTCCATCATTTCTATCCATTTAGTTGAGTCTTTGTAGTTTTAGTTTTGAGTCTTTTGTTTCGTTTTTATGTTTTGTGCAGTTTTATGCTTTTGTGTTTGTTCTTGTGTTTTTTTGTAGGTACTAACTTGGAGTTTTTCGGGATTTCGAGTTTGTTTATCGTCGACATGCGATAAGTTTTCTTTTCCTTCTCCTTTTTATTTTCTTGCAATGGGGACATTGCATGATTTTAAGTGTGGGGAGAGGTCTTTGAAATTTTTGCACGACTTGCTTCGTATTTTTGTGTCTTTTATGTGTTTTCGTATGATCGAGTCATTGTGATTGAATTTTTTGTGATCGAGTCTTTTTGTTATCTCCATTTTAGGAAGTTATTTGTAATTGAGTGAACTTTCTTAATGTGGTCCCTTTGAGTTCGAATGACATGACGACGTGATATTGGAGTTGTCGAACTTAGATTGTCGAAACTAGGATAGCTCTGAAGTTGACTTGCGATAGCGTGATCGTTTGTGAATAGTCATGGGGCATGTTGTCTTGTTTCGTGATATGAGGTGAAAAGTTTTTTATTCGGATTATGAGTGTATTGCATTGAATGGTTGACGTATATTTGATCTTAGCTCACTTCCTTATATGTATAAAAACAAAAATGTGCTTTGTTGTGAAAAATAGTTGATAGGATTCTGCTCCTCTTACTTGTAACGTATGAAAATACTAGAGTAATGAGCATGGGAAACCACATGAAAAGGCTTCGAGAGACCCTCGAATGATTAAATTTCATGAACTATGTCCTAGATGATACTCGTATATGTGTGAATAAAGTGTTCGTAGGTACTCTACTCCTGTTGACAATGAGTACGGGAAACTGCACTAGGATGCTCGATGAGACCCTCCTGTTGACAATGAGTACGGGAAACTGCACTAGGATGCTCGATGAGACCCATCGATGATTAAACCTAGTGAACTATGTACCAAAACGTTCACATTTGTAAAAAAAAAAAAAAAAAAAAAAAAAAAAAAAAAAAAAAAAAAGGAGATATATAGTGCTTTGAGTTGAATAAAAAGGGAAGTAGGCTAAGGGATTAATATGTTGACTATTTGATGCTTGTGAGATGTGTGATATGACGAAAATCGGATCCTCATATTTGAATCGAGTTAACAAGCCACATGATTGTTCGTATTTGATTGTGCATTTGCTCGTTGATATTAGAGTAGTCTAGGTTTTGATTTGATGAGTTTGACGATACCTACTTCGTGTTGTTGAGTTGATTGAACTTGGGTTGATTGTGTTGAATGTGTTTGCTTGAGGACAAGCAAAGTTCTAAGTGTGGGGGATTTGTTTGGTGTCTAGATGTTTGGATTTTCGTCATGTTTTTGTATCCGTTTTCGTTGTGTTTTTGTATCTTTTCGTGTGTCTTTGGCTATGAATTGGTTGTTTGGAGTTTTGGTTATTGTAGGATTAAAAGGTGAGAAATTGGATGAAAACGTGACGAAAAGAGCATGAAGTGAAGAAGGAGTCGAGAAGGTGCAGAACTGAGTTTGGCCGATCGGCCATACCCGGCCAAACCTTTGGACGATCGGCCAAGTGCCTTTACGTGAAGGATTTCCAGAACGTGATCTGGACGATCGGCCAGACCCTCAAGGGTTCTGGATGATCGTCCAAACCCCCACTGCCAGCTATTAGTTTCCTTTTACGATTAGGATTTCTACCTATTATAAATACTAGTAGTTTGGGACGAATTTGTATCAACTTTTTACCTTCGTTTAGCTTTTATTTTCAGCACTTAAATACTCTAGTTTAGTTTTCCTTTGTTCGATCCGGATCATTGTTTCTTTCGTTTTAATTCAAGACTATTTCTTTTAATTCGTGTTCTTCGTTCTTCGTTTAAATTCGTAATTTCTTTATTTGCTTTCGTTTATTTGATTTTATTGCTTTCCTTAGTTCTAGATTTAATTTCGTAATTGTTTTATTTAATTTTGTTTGTTTAAATTTCGTTGTTCGTTTTCAAAGTCCTTAGATTAGATTCGTTTTTCTTAGTTTTCGATTCCATCGTTCTTCAAGTTCTCGTAGTTAGATTTATTTTCTTCGTTTTTCAAATTTAATTATTATGTCTAGATTCGTTTTCTTCATTGCTTTCGTTATTGCTTTCTCTACGATTTTTGCCTCGGTAGTTTAATTGCTTTCTTCTAGTTTAATTCCTTAGATTAATTAGTTTAGATTATTTCTTTGCTTTCTAGATTAAATTATTTATTCGCTTTGATTTAATTGCTTTGATTTATTTTATTGCCTAGGATTTAAAACAAAAAACCTAAAATATTCTTTACTTGCTTTCTTAGATTTAGGCTAGATTAGGTTTTTTTTGCTACACGATTATTTGCCCTGTTATGTTTTCCTTGAGAATCGACTTAGGTTTTTACTTGCTAGTGCTACAATAGATTTTGTTCTATTGCAAACACTTTTTAGTGAAACGGTTATTACTGGCCCACAATGCTCAAAGACTGCACTGAGCTCGTACAGAAGTGCGAGAAGTGCCAATTACATGCAAATGTAATAAGGGTACCTCAAAGCGACCTGGTCACGATGCAAAGTCCTTGGCCATTCGCACAGTGGGGGATCAATAGATATAGTGGGACCCTTTGAGAAAGCACCTGGCCAGCTGCAGTACCTTATAGTCGCCATAGACTATTTTACGAAGTGGGTAGAGGCGGAACCCCTAGCCAAGATCATCAGTAAAAATTCTCGCAACTTCGTCTGGAAGAACGTGGTAAGTCGATTCAGAATACCCCATGTTCTAGTCTCAGACAATGGAACGCAATTTACCGACAAGATCTTCAGGGACTGGTGTGACGAGCTGCAGATCCAACAATGTTTCACCTCGGTGGCTCATCCCTAAGCGAATGGTCAAGCCGAGGTGGTGAACAGAACGCTCGTCAAAGGCCTCAAGACCGACTAGATCAAGCCAAAGGCAGGTGGGTTGAGCACCTCCCCCATGTCCTATGGTCCTATCGAACCACACCTCGCTCCACCAATGGAGAAACTCCGTACAGCCTAGCTTACGGAACATAGGCTATCATCGCGGTAGAGATTGGGATGCTGAGTCCGCGCACGGCTCACTTCTTCTCCGAGATAAACGACGAGAATAGGTGCGCGGACCTCAACTTACTAAAAGAAAAGCGAGACCTCGCCTACATCAAAGAAGCCCGATACAAGCAACTCATGGCTCAATACTACAATCGGCGAGTTCGAGGTCGGCAATTCTGTGTGGGCGACCTCGTCCTGCGTAACAACGAGGTCAGCAAGGCCTCTAAGCTCGGCAAGCTAGAGGTCACATGGGAGGGTCCTTACCGAATTGACGAGGTCTTAGGCAATGGTGCCTACAAAATCACCAACTTGTCCGGGGAACCCATACCACGACCATGGAACGTTGTTCATTCGAAGAGGTATTATGCATAGCAGTGGAGTATCATATAGGATAGAGTCTAGTCTTGTTTTCTTCCTGTCTTAGTAAGTTTGTCGTCGTCATTTCGAGTCTGTTTTCTAAAAGCTTTCTGAAAGTTTCAATGAAAATTCGCAGTTCTTTTATTTTAATTGTGTGTTTTACATTGTTCTGCATTACTCCACATATATGCGCACTACCTCTAAATTAACTTTCTCACACTATCCTGACGAGAATACGTGTTACACTCGAGATCGCATCTCGTACAACACATGACTAGGGGACCACCCTCCCGACTGAGTCGGCAAAATAGGAACCCGATGCTCGGCCCACGTGCCACTTCGGAAGCCGATGCTAGGCCCTCATGCCACTTCGGACACCCGATGCTAGGCCCTCGTGCCACTTCGGACACTCGACACTAGGCCCTCGTGCCACTTCAGACACCCGATGCTTGGCCCACGTGCCACTTCGGAAGCCGATGCTCGACCCACATGCCACTTCGGAAGCCGAGGCTAGGCCCTCGTGCCACTTCGGACACCCAATGCTCGGCCCTCTTGCCACTTCGGACGTCGATGCTAGGCCAATGCCCCACTCCGGCTAAAACGGTTCATCTCAAGTTATCCATAAGGATTAAACCAACGGGATACAATGAGACATACATACAATTAATTTTGTGAACATTATTTTATTATAGATTCGAAATTTTACAGGTTAAGACGAGGGACCACCTCCGTCGGATCCACGACTACAGTAAAAATACTTGGCCAAAGCACTGACCCTGGGGTTCAAGACATCATCTATATTTACATTATCCTTCTTGGAGCCTCGACCTCGACCTCCACCTCGGCCCTTGCTGGAGGAATCTTGGCCCCTTTGACTCCATGGAAATGGGCGTAGCGCAGTTCGGTTTCCATCACCTCGGTTCGGAATAGGAGGAGGCCGCCGAATCTGAGCAGGGAACGCCAAAAATTCTGTTCGGTCGCAAAGGAGATGTGATGGAACGGTTGGGCTCAAGGATCGAAATCGAGCAATGTTAGTGGCAGCAGACTGAACTTGTGGATACGCCTTTAACCATTCCTTGATTATGGGTTGCCGAACAATAATGATTGGAAATAAATTGGTGAGACGCCGCATCTCGGCAACGAGGTCTATCACTTCCATGAGTCCGGACCTCGGAGGTGCTTCTCATTAGAAGCCCTCTTGGCTACTTGTAAGACCTTAGTCTCTACCTCGGATATCGTCGCACCACCGAGCTCGTGTATTACACGTTCATACTCGGCGTGCTCTTCGACCTTTTCCTTGGCCTCCTCGAGCAAGTCTTTCTTCCGCAAGTACCGCACCTTGTTGCCATCAGACACTACCTGCAAGGCCTTGTATTTCACCTCGTATTCGTCATGGATGTGCTCGGCGCGTTTATCAAGCCGCATAATTTCACCGTCTTTAACGTCAAGAAGGATTTTTAACCGTTTGATCTCGTTAAGATAAGGAGTCACATCGATTTCAGTTTTGTTCTACAACAGCATAAAAGAAAGGAAACACTCAGAGTGGTGCAGCTAAAATTCCTTTTCATTGATGGAAAGTTCAAGTACATGAAGGGTAACAATTGAAAACACAACAAAAATATACAAACGACGGGGGATCAACTGACCCCGCCAGAGAGGTCGGCCTCGTTGACAACGAAACTCAGCTGCTGCACTTCAGCAGTTTTCACCACCTCGGCGGCCTCAAAATCTTTCTGGCCAGAAGCGACAGCCTCCCTAGCATCCTCTTCCTCGTCCTCCTCTTCTTCGTCCTCCGATACATCCGGAGAGAGGGGATGGGTCTTCAGCTCCTCGCACATCAGCCCGAGGAGAGCCTCAAACTTGACGTCTCGATCAACGTCGCATTTACTCACCTCCTCGGCAGAAAGGAGGGTGCGTCGACCAGCAAGTTCCTCCAGCACTGGGAACGAGGAGGTCTTCTTCATGAGAGCCCGACCATAGGTACGGAGCATCTCCCCGTTCTCAATCACCTGGTAGCCATACTCCCCCTTGTCCAGTTCTGGGAAATCCTCTGCTACCCGATCCAGCACCTCGGCAACAGCCCGGGTGCTCGCTGGCTCGGTCAGAGAAGCGACCAGCGAGCTAAATTTCTTGCTGGGGAAAATCCTCTCAGCAAGTGCCCGGAACACGTCGCCCTGCACGGAGGCCAACTCCTCCTCGCGGGCTCGAGTGGACTCCACCTCCGCCTCCAGCGCCACCACCTTCTCTTGGGAGGCGACGAGTTCAGCCTTCGCAGCATCAAGCTGCTCCTTCAATTTCCCCTCCCGCACCGTGGTGGCGGCCACCTCCGAGGACAGCCGTGCCCTGTCCCCGGCCAAATCCCTCACTTTCCCGGTGGCCCGAGAGTATTTTGACACCGAACCTTGAAGAAGCTTCACCATCACGTCGGAGACGCGAGTAAACTCCTCCACGGTGGAGTCCACGCCCTGCACATGATCAAAGTCAAGAATGGTGCGAACACTAAAACGATTGCAGGTCCACATGAAATAACATACATACCACGGGAAACACCGGGAGTGGAGGACAGAAACCTGTTACAGCCACCTCGAGCTCTGAAGATGCCGAGGTAGCTGTAAAAGTGCGGAATCCCGCGATCTCTAGCTTCTCGCCCACCCGAGGTGACGAGAGAGGGTTCTGGGGCACCTCGAAACGAGTCCTCTCGAAAGAGGACTCAAGTGCTCTCTTTTTCGCACCAGCACTGGAACCGGAGTCCTCCCCCTTCCTCTTCTTGGAGGCCGGACCCTTGGTCTTCTTGACCATGTTCACTACAAAAAAGAAAACAAGTTAGTACCGAGGTGCGCAAAGATTACACAATAAAGAAGAAGGACAGGGACCTCACCCCTCCCCAGCTCCACCGCGGTGGAAGGATCATTGGGGCTCAGACTGGCGCCCATACGCTCAACCTCGGTGAACCTGTTCGGCATTACACCGAACACGTTCAACGCATTTGCCAGCTCAGCAAAATGTTTTTGTATTTTCAAAGGTTTGATGGCAACCTCGCGCCACACCATCTCGGGGGCACCATCAAAGCAGCAGTAGAAGAACCGCTTATACCAATCTGGTACTTTTGAAGGGGATTTTACTTTAAATTGATGGCGTGAAGACACAAAGTACCACCCATCCCCACTATCTTTCAAGTTGTACATGGCCTCAAAAGTCTCGGCCGAGAAGGATAGGCCGAGTTGGGCACAAGCAACCCCCAACCCGGAAATTTGCAAAATTCCGTTGGGGTAAAATTGGGTCAGAGAAAGGCCAAAAGTTTGATAAATATCGGTGTATATGGCCGGAAAGGGAACGCGCAGACCGACAATAATATGGTCGGCGTAAATAGTCACAAACCTAGTGGGCGGGAAACAAGCCCTATCACCCTCCCTGGGCTGTGCCAGAATGGCGGAAGGGGGGAAGCTATATTTATAACTTAAATCGTAAAGAAAATATGTGGACAGAATAGAATTGAGAGTCCCAACTTTCCCGTTGGCTTGAACGTTTCGAGGAAACTCCACAGTTTCCGGGAAAGGGGTAGGTGAAGCGGAAGTTACACATTGTAAACTATTGATTGGCGTAAATATAGGTTGAGAGGATGATGATGAAGGAGAAGAATCCATGGCACTTACTTGTTACATGCGAAGAATTTGCAGAAAGAGAAGTTGCAGATGAAGACGATGAACAGCGATGAAGAGCAAGAGCTTTTTAGGGTTTTCAGTTTGTTGGAGAAGAAGAGTAAATGATTTAAGTTCCAAATCATTGCACAAGAAGGGGAGTAAAAGCGTATTCAATACACTTCTTCAATGCGACGGCGTTTCAAGTAACGGCACATCCCATCCTGCTTTATCGGGACACCAAACGTCCGCATTTAATGCGACTGACACGCTTTACGCCCTTTCGGACGTACGCGTCTCGTCTTCGCACCCCGGCAAACGTCCTCGGTCAATACAGCAAATGGCACTTCGGTCAGCTGCACCACAGCCGCAACTCGGGATGCCAACGCCTACCAAAGCAGCATGCCGGACTCGGGTAGAATTACCACGGCAGGTACACACCGAGCACTACTCCAACATCACCTCCATCACCCCATGTCTTTTAGGGGGGATGTGATAGGAAATGTCCCATCTCCCTAGGCCCAATACCATCACCTCGGCAAGGGCCTAAGCACCACCTCGGCACAGGCCCAACAAAGGCACCTCAGCCCAATGGCAGCTCGACCCAGCCCAACACCAAATAGCCCAAGTGCAGGCCCAGTGAGTTGAGCCCTAACTAACAGAACATGGAGTGATGGAGGCAGAAACGGCCACCACCCACGATCCCCACGATCCCACGTCCATCACTCTCATGATGGACGATAGAATTAGCTATAAATAATGAATCCAATGTATTGTAAGACACGCATGCTACTTTGAATACAAACTCTCTCTCTCGATTCTCCCGTGGAAGTAGATCTTCCGATCGAACTACGTTAATTCCTTGTGTTCATTACTTTTACGCACCCTAATCTCACAAACACTCTCACCCTTACACCGAACAACAAATTTATGATTCATCAATACCATTTGTACCACTTGTTGGGGAAATTAAGAACGAAGATATAAAACGAACGAAAATCGGATACTCTGAAAGGCGTGTAGGCACTTTCAGATCGAATCAAATCAACGGTTCAATCGAATTATTCAATCAGATACAATTCAGAGTCAAACTATAGTATGTGATGTATGAGATAATCGAACCAGAAGTAGAATTGATCAGAATATGTTGAAGAAGAAACCAACAGGGAAAAACCAACGGGAATAAACTGATTCATCAGTTTAAAAAACGGTTAATGTGCCTTTTCGAAAACACCTTTTCGAAAACACCCTTTCGAACACAATTTTCGAAAGTTGCAAATGGTCCTCGAAATTCCGAAAATTAAAATTTCAATGAATTTCCTGCACAGGGGCTCTGCCCTTTGGACCCCAGCCAGGGGCTACCGCCCCTTGGACCCCGCTCAGGGTCGCTGCCCCCGCACCCCCGCCAGGGGCTGCCGCCCCTTGGACCCTGCTATCGGGGGCGCTGCCCCCGAACCCCCGTCCTTTAGTGGCTTCGTCCCTAAAATCATAATAAATTCATATAAGCGTGCACTCCGCACCTCCAAACTCATACGATGTATTATTATGATATTTCTGATCAAACTTGTCACGACCGGACTTCACTAAGGATAGTTAAGCCGGGAAACCATGACTAGGGATGGGAATTAAGAGTAGGGGAAAGAAAGGGGTATAAATTGTTACATTTCTTTCCTTTCATTGGTACTGGGATGATCCCATTCCCTGAGGCATCTATGTATGTTGTTTATTAGGTCATGGTAATGTCATCCTGAACGATCAATCTCGTATAATGTCCCCCATCATCCTTACTAATTTGTTGGCGGTAGATTTTTCAATCTCGTAATAACGTCATGTCTTACACCCTGTGATCGTGGGTGGATATTCTAAAGTGACCAAAATGGGGCATCAACTTATCTAAACCATTCTTGTAAAAGGACTGATAAATTCGTTATGATCGAACTATCTCTGGTGTCGAAGCACCGGGTTGCTTCTTCCTTTTGGTGAACTTTGTTCAGGCCTAACCTTATTTAGGTTCTGATTGACATGTTCTAATATTTGAACTCTAAGAATTAGAGATCAATTAATGCTTTTATGCTCATGGATATATATTTCCAAATAGGTATAACTATTGTTACCGTCATTCTTTTCTAACTTCTATTTAATCTTTCATTTGACTGTTGTTATATTCTTTTGTTTAACCATGATGCGGTACATCTATGGTTTTGTGGTGGTCTTATCTTTATTGTGCCACAGTATCTTTGTTAACTTATAGAAACTTCATTATGTAAAAACATTAGTGAACTAACGTTGTTCGTATGTCTTGAAAAGCCGTTAAAAGGCTAAGCCCATGTCATCGAGTGACATCTGTCTTCATCGTGCCTCTTGCCTCAATTTCCTTCCTCTTCGTAAGAAGAGAAGAAGAAGAAAAGGCGATGAAGATGCACGAGTGCAAGGATATTATAATATTTTATAAGAATGGAAATTCTTATATTGTCGTTTCTAAATAGGTGAAAATCGACCGGAAGGTTGACGTTGCGATTCTATCAGGATTGACACTTTTCACGCTACTTAAGGTGGGCTTTCTTATACAAGAAAAGTTATAGAATGTTTAGATGAAAATGCTTATTTTCAAGTATTGTCATGCCATAAACATTTTTGTTTTATGTATGACACCTATCTGAATTGGCTTCGCCAATAAAGTTAATCGATTTCGGGTCCTTGTTAAGACTTGCTATCTTGCTTGGACTAGTGTACACAGGACCGTGAGTCATCTTCAGGGTTGGCCGGTCAGGTGTCGTGTGAGGTGGCCACCTCCTCGACACCACAGTTTCAGATATGGTAGATTACGAAAGAACTTAGCATGCATGCCCTTTTAGATCACAAGAACAGTTTTAGTAATCATGGGCTCTTTTCAATAAAACCCCTATGTCTTACAGTTGAATGGCTTGACAATTATTATGTATAGTTTTCGGCATGTGCCCACTGAGTACTTTCGTACTCAGCCCTGCATGTATTTCTAAATGTGCAGGTTGAGCGAGATGATGTGAAGTGGCGAGTGGAGCTTTTGTCGTTATAGATTAGGACTCTCGGTAATACGTGTCTTCATACATGTATTCAAGTGTTCTTCCGCTGTGCAAACTCTTGAGCTTTCGAGAATTGTTTCAAGTCATGTAATAGATTATGACAAGTATCCTTGTATTCTCATTTGAGATCCCGAGTTGAGACGTTCAATGGTATAAAGTGTTGTTCAAATAGTTATACAAGTCATATTCCACACACAATCTTATACCCCCTTTCTTTCCCCTACTCTTAATTCTCATCCCTAGTCATGGTTTCCCGGCTTAACTATCCTTAGTGAAGTCCGGTCGTGACAAAACTACTCAATATGGGAATTATGAATAGTTGAAATTACGAAATGAATTTGATAGAAACATTGAAAATATTATTTGAACTAAGAAAAGCTTTTGAATCTCAAGTTCAATAAGCGAATGATAATATGATATATTGAGATAAAATTAAAAGAATATTAGGATAAGTTCACTCATTTTTTTCCGCAGTTTTATGAGAATGGTGAATTTAATTAAGATATTTTTGCCTTGAAAAGGACGACGTGTTGAGATTTCAAGATCGTATATTTTTTTTTTGAGCTTACATGTGGAATCTATTACATTGTAAGCACGGTACAACTCATATACATGAGAACATGACTCCACACGTAGATGGGAACACTACACCACCAGATATATAGGTGGAACTATACCACACACAAAGGGTGGAACTATACCCACACAAAGGTGGGAAAATCAACTCCACACGCCACATGTCGGCGGTGGGAGTTGAACCCAGGACCTCTCCATTGGAGAGATTCTGGGGCCTCTTACCTTTGTCACTCGGCCAAGGCTTCATCGGCTTCAAGATCGTATATTAAAATAGTATATTTCAGCATTTATAACGGTGCCCCATAATAATATGGTCGGGTTTTATATGAATTCGCATTATTATTTTCGATATATTTTCTCCGTTAATATAGTGATAAGTTTTATTTTTGTGTGTTCCAACGATAACAGCATATTACTTAAACTATTAAAATTTTAACTCATTTATCTACTATTATCAATCTTGTCTTAATTCTCGTGCTGGAAAAATGTTATCGCTATATCAATGGGACAACGGAGGGAGTAGGATTTTGGATTATAATATTAAAAATTAAAAGTATGGGATCATATTAAAATACAAGAGTTAATTATTTCCATTTTAATAAAAATAACAATTTATGTGAAACAATTAGAAAAACATGTCAAAGTAAAAATAACAATTTATGTAAAATGATCCTATTAAAAAAACATGTCAAAGTGGAACGATGGAATTACTTCAAAAGTCAAATATATTACAAATCATATCATTTTCGTCCATACATGCAAACTTGGGAGTAGATTCGAGTACTAATTAGGTAACAATAATCAATTTCTTCACAAATTTATTAACTAATCCTTGAAATCATGGAGCTGAAAATCTTGGCTTCATGTTTAACATATTCCCTTTGTTTCTCCTTCAACTCCTTGTATTTCATCTTCACATCTCTGAGAATTCAAGATTCCAACTCCAACAACATTAGCATTCCAAAAAAATTCCCCCCCCCCCCCCCCCCCCCCAAAAAAAAAAAAAAAATCAAATCAATCTTCTGAATTAAGTATGCATACCTATTGTTTGGATCAATGGACATAGCTCTGTTCATATCCTCCTCAGCTTTCTCTAGCTCACATCTTCTTACATATGCTTCCGATCGTCTGAACAAAGCCTTAACGTTGCACGAATCGAGCTCAAGAGCCTGTTTCGTAGCTTAAAGATTCAGCATAATGCAAGAAAATCCATAGAAAGAAGTGGAGTATACCTTGGTGCAAAGCCTTGATGCATGCTCATACTCTCCTAGCTTCAGTTTGCATGCGGCGTTGTTCAAATAACACGAGACCCTTAAAGAATTCGCCTCGAGCTTATCTTGATGGCCGAAGAAATGGCTGTATTCGACGTATTTTGATGCCTGCAGAGTGATGAAAATATAGACAAAATTCAGTAGAAGTATGCTAAGTTTTGGAACTTATAGTTGATTTGATTAGATAAGGTAACATTCCTTTTCATACTTATTAGAGGCAAGTTGGAATTTCCCATTCTTGAAGAGTGTGTTTCCTTCTTGCTTCTTTGATTTGCACACTTCTATTCTTTCTTGAGCATCCATTTTCCAAAAGGGCTTTTCCTAAAACAAGATTTGGTTCCAATTTGATGGAGATTAGGTTGAAGAACAAGTAGAAAACCTTGACTTTTGAAGTGGGATTAGAGTATTATGCACCTTGATGAAGTCTATAAGCTTGATTTCATATAGCAATGGAGCTAAAGAGTTGATTGTCACTGTAGCTTCTTCTCCTTTCCTCATTGTCATCAAAGCTCTATCAAAACCTTCATGGACTCCCTCTGCAGAAACGGTCAAGATTCCGTAGTATCATAGAATACGAAGGAGCAATGAAACGATCAAGAAAGTGATATCACCTTCCCCACACACGTACTCAAAGGGCTCTTCCTCCGATCCCTGCCTTTCTATAACTTCCCCATCTTCGAGCTTCTTGAGGTAAACGACTGCATAAACTACGATTAAGACGCTAGAGGAGAAAGTACGAAGACTTTCACAAGTTCTTAGTAGTTATTAGTACCTTTCGAGAGAGACATTTCGTTGGGAACATCAAAGCCTTCGCCTTTCTTTACAATCTTCTTTATGATTGTGCCGTCGCCTTCGACATCAATGACAGAATTCCATGATAATAGCTCAAGATGAATGATGAGATCTTGATAGTTTGGTGGCATTTCTTCCTTTCTTGAACTTTGATTTAGGCCATCTAAAAACCACTATGTAAGAGTCAAGTTTTTGTAAGTTAGGTGCTAAATTTTTGACCTTAATCATTAAAAAAAAATCACTTAGAATTAAAGTAAAAAACATCAAGAGATAAACATACAAGAGAAATTCACAAAAAGTTGAGCTTTCTCTCCTTTTCTCATAGTTCTCACAGCTTTGCTCATTGCTGGACAAAGATGGCCTAATTCAAATATCATAAAATTTCACCAAATCAATTTTGAAATAAACACTATAATCAAGAAAGAGTATCAATATAGCAATCCCTCCGTTCCGTTCCATTTGGCCCATTGAGTGAATAGATGTGAGGTTTAAAATAATATAACAAACCTCACATCAATTCACTGTATAGGCCAAATGAAGCAGGACGGGGAGTGTATTAGACAAAATCAAGAAAATGCAACTAACCATCTTTCAAGGTGAAATGCAGCCCTTCATCAGATTTTGAGAGGACTATTCCCTTTTCATCTTCTGCAACATACTTAACTACACAAGAAACAAGAGTTTGATCAACTTGAGAGAGAGAGAGAGAGAGAGAGTTTCCAAAAGCTACCAAAAGCTTCATCTGCTTCATTTGGAGTAGCCCATCCCTCTCCTTCCCTCACTATCTTCTTCATAATTCCTCCATCACCACAGACATCTCTAATGGGGCACCAGGAAATCAGCTCAACATCGAAAACGAGGGTCGAATCCGGCGGGACTAAAGGAGGGGAGCCAGCTTCACCATATGCTAAAATTGGTGGAACTGTGAAAACTGCTCTTTCACCCTTTCTCATTGTTCCAATCCCTTCATCCCATCCCTTTATCACCTCACCTATTCACAACAAAACATAAAAACTCCATTTTCCACTTCCCGAAAACTCGATTTTTCGACAAGAAAAACATGATCAAGAAACATACACTGTCCTAATCTGAATCTGAAAGGCCTCCCCCTCTGCCAACTCGAATCGAAGTAATCTCCTCCTTGCAGCCTCACATTGTAATGAACTGAATCAAGAAACAGAGGAAACTTACTCTTTGATGACGTTCTTCCACAATGCACAAATCTTGGATCGAACTTTCTAGAACTTTACTTCTCCAACTACCATGCAAAATGCAGTGAAGATCATATGTTTTACATGAACACCATTTTCCTCACTTTCTTGAAAAATTAAATAATATTAGTACTAAAACAAATATCCCCCCCCCCCCCCCCCCCAAACAAAAAAGATCTTTTTTCGAATTTCGAATATTTACTATGTAAGGGGATAATATTCTACCTTCAACTTCATCTCCTGTGATTGGAGTTTGCCATGGAATCCCTTTTCGAATGATCTTTTTTCTTAATCCTTTCGCGCCGATTTTCGTCTCGGGTAAAACTGAATTCTCTTCTGCACTCCGCGGTGAGATTGGTTTGATGCAAGAAATAATCGTCATTTCTCTCGCTGTTAAGTTTAGAGAGAGAAGGGATGAGAGGAAAGGGGTGTATGTGTCTGAATTCAGTTGAGGATAAGTCGTTAGTTTCCCTCCTTAGGTTGTCTGTCAGTTGAAGATTTCTCTCTTAAGGAAATAACTAACTTTGGAGAAGAACTTGGGCCTAATATTTATTGGGCTTTATTTTATTTGGGCCTTCCCTACAGGTAACTGTAACTCTATGAATAGCCTCTCCTTCACTCATTTCTCACTTGCAGTCTTTTAAAAACCGAACCGAATGGATGGTTAAACTGGTTGATCTATGAATTGATCGTGATTTTGATTTATAATTTTTTAAAATTTGAATTGTTTAACGAAAAAAAAATTGACCGAAGGCCACGCCGATTCGACCTCCGATTCGGCTCTTAAAACATTGCTCTCTTGACTTGATTCACTTCCCAAACTCGAACTAAACGACACCTTAATGTTGGCGGTAATTGCGTCAATGTTTACTCAGAAGCTGAGTCCTCTGTGACGAGTCTTTAATTAACTGTTAAAAACCTGTTGAAAGAAAAAAATATTCTGATCGAATGTTATGCCATGGTTTCTTTTGGATGAGATAATCTATATTTCATTTCGGTTTGATATCTTCTATTACACTATCCGTAAGATGTTTGATAGTTGTAAACTTTTGTTTTCTAAAATCATCAATAAATAAAAATATTCATACAAAAATGTTGATTTTGAAAATATTTTTAACACGTGTCAAACATTCGATAGTTCAATAGAAGATGTCATATCGAAATGTAATACTCCTAGATGATTTCATCCGGATTTCTTTATATTTACTTTATTTAAATAATTTACACCAAAACAACAAGAACAAACAATAATAAAAAGAAAATATAATGGAGGGCCATTTACTATAGAGATGATTTATCCACTTAATAACGCTTGGTTTGTATTTAGCAAAAATGTGTAATTAATTACGTGTACAACAAATCGTACGTATTAAAATCACACCACATACATGAATTATATGTGTGTGTTTCGTCTATTAGTTTTCTTTCTCTCACTCCCTCCCTCCCTCCCTCCCTCCCATCTCCCCCCTCTCCCCCTTCTACATTTTCGTCTCTCTCTCTCTCTCTCTCTCTCTCTCTCTCTCTCTCTCTCTCTCTCTCTCTCTCTCTCTCTCTCTCTACCGTCTCTCTCTCCAGAATATTTTTTTTTCTGCAAATTCGGCACCGATCCTTCATGTCTGTAAGTTGTTTCAATTCCATTATTTCTTTAATCAAATTTTGATTCTTTCAATTCCATGCATTCATCGTTATGAATGTGTTGAAATAGCTTTTTTTTTTTTTGTTGATTTGTGTTTCATTATTGCAAATAACATGTATTTTCTTGGTAGGGTTTCAAGTTCGAATTAATATACATATATGTAACTCTAACAATTAATTAAATTAGATGCATGGGATTTATTAATTGTGTTGGTTTATTTCATCCTACAAATGAACCTGCATTTCTTTAAATTAGAGAACAAAGGAAACGAGATGATGAAAACGAAATGTCATGCATTTTCATACTGCATATATTCGTATTGATTAAACAAATGATGTATGAAATAATGGTATATATATGATTTTGGGCAGAGCGAGAAAGGAAAGCCGTTGCCAAAATTTGGTGAGTGGGACGTCAACAATCCAGCCTCGGCCGATGGATTTACCGTCATCTTTGCCAAGGCTCGCGACGAGAAGAAGGGCGGCAAGGGCGCCCCCCCTCCTCCTAACAAGGAACCGTCTCGTTCTCGATCTCGATCTCGGTCTTCGACTACATCCTCCTACGACCCTAACAAGGTACTCCACCCCCAACCTAATTCCTCTTTCCTTTTCTTTTTATTTTAGTAAATTACAACTGCACAAATTGTTGCACATAAGTACTCAAGATGACTCGAATTACTGATTGTCAGTTCCATAAGTCGAACTCAAATAATAAAATTGAATTTTACAACAATATTTAATTTTTTCGTAACGGATTTAAAATTTAATTGTGTCATTTATATGTTTTGCAGAAAAAGTGGTTGTGCTGTTTCTGAAGGGACAATGGTATATTAACTGTGGTTGAAGCTACGACTTAAAATGGGAGAGCGTAACACAAAAGTACATTACTTGTTTTAAATTATGTTTCGATAATATATATCGAACGTTACGTGCATGTATCATTATCCATATACTAACTTATAACAAGTACAATTAGGGTTGAGAAAATTGTGGGCATGAGTTAGTTAATTCTACACGATTTGTACACCTTTTGCTCCCTAATTGAATTAGGAAATTGATACAAATTGGGTCATGTCATGTTATGACCCTCTCTCTCCATTTATTTTTCCTACATATATATGATTATATATATGATTCAGTTCTTATTTTCCCCCTCTTTCTTTTATAATCATATGAATCATGAATAATTTTAGTATATATTAACTTTTATCCAAAACACTACACATATATGTTAATCTGAAAAAATGATACATATCTTGTTAATAATGAGCTCACTGAATATATTTTCGTCTCAAATCGATTGCCTCATTTGTTTTCTTACGAGATTAAGAAATTACATTTGCGTAATAAATAAAGTACCAATTGTTTGAAATTACTTACATTAATTAATATTGCGATTTTTGATTTTGAATTCGTGTTTTATAGTAGATTTAAATTAACTTTTTTTACGTATAGCACATGCATATGAACATATGAAAATAATGCACGATTAAAAGCAAAAAAGGATCGAATTTGATACATAGAAATAGTAATAAACTATATAGTGTATGCATAATACATGCAAACAACCCTAACTCGAATCTAGAAATCAAATTAGCAGAAGATAAAACTTGAAGTAATTACCTTAATTAATATTGTCCTAACTCAAACACTAGTGTAATGAGAAAAGAAATGAAAAACAAGAATTATTACAAGAAATCCATATGAGAAGAAGCCATTGTTGAGAGTGTTGGAATTAGAATCGCTAGCACGTAGGGTTTCACCTGAGCCGTCCTGTTCGATGACCCAGACGATCATACGCTGCCCGAGCTCACAGTGGCCGGCCGAACCGCTTATGAAGTAGAAAAAACCAGAACGGTTTAGGGTGTGGACGGTGTTGCCCGTGTTCGAATATAAGTTGGGCCGGGTCGAGTCGCACTCTTTGTAATCGCTTTTGCTCACCTCCATCACCGAATCTTTCTTGTACTTAAACCCTAATTAAAACAATAGCCATCATCAATATTCTTCCCAATTTAAAATTTCAATTCAATATATTTGAACTGTATTATTCTTTATAGTACACGTTGAGAGCTAGGAATGATGCACACATAACTATGCAATTTTTAGTTAAATAATTTTTTAATTAATCAATTTTTGGCATCTCAAGCAATATATCTTATTTCCTCCAAAACAAATGTAAAACTAAATTATCAAGAACAAGATTGAAAGTAACAAATGTAAAACTAAATTAGTAACTAAATTATATTCTCAAGAAAATGGAAAAAAAAAAAGTAAATAATGCATGAAATGAAAATGAAGGTGTACTTAAAATTTAATTGGTTACTTACTTATTGTGTCATCGACCTTAAACCTCTTCTTGGAAGCCCACTCATTGTAGAAATCGGTGGCATTGGGCGGCGGAACCGCCCAACCATGGCGCTCTCCGACGTCGAACTCCGTGCAATGAGTGAGTTGCAGCAAACCGAACGCCGCCATCGCCGTCGCCACCACAAGAAGAAACCGAGAGTTGGACGCCATTGATGGGAAGAATATTATACTAACTATGTTGCTGATATTTTTTGTATAGAAAGAAATTTGAAAGTACTTAAACAGTGATTAGAGATAAACGCAGTGCAGTTATGAAATGAATAATTTGGTTAAAAGGTCAAAAAAATTTGAGATGGACGTGGGGAAAATTATGGTAGTGGTTTAGTGGGAATTAACGGTTCCTTTTCTTTTGTTTAATTAAATTTGTATTTATTTTCCCGCTTACTTCTTGTAATAGAATTAAATTTGATAAACTAGTTTGATGTCCGTCGAAATTCGATGGGATTCGTTCATTTTTTAATTTTATTTTTTGTAGAATAATACATAATTATTTGAAGTCTCTCGTTACTTGTAGTTATAAGAAAATAGGTTAAGAAAATAATATTTTGATGATATATAAATGCTTTTTATCCCGTCGTATCAAAGATTCGACACGAATCATTTTATATTGTTTATGCTTTAAGTAAAATATAAAAGGAAAATATCAAATATGCCAGACCACTCGTTATTTATTTTAATTATTTTTTTTTAAAAATAAAAGTAGCATTTCGTGGGTAATTATATAGTGCCCCGTTAAGTTTTGATATGTGATAGTTATATGTTAAAGTTTTAGATTAAAATGATAAAAGCAATTATATTATTTTTCAATGTAATCATATTGAGACAATTCATCGATAGAAGCTTATTTTAAATTACCTTCAGCCTCAACAAATGGGCTCATTCGAGGGATGGCGAGAGAACTTAAACCCTAGCTAAGTAATGAACCCTAAACACTAATTAAGAGATAAACTATTAAACATGCACATGGCTCACCCGATATTTATTAAATCAAATGTTGAATTGTAGTGATTTTTGTTTTATCATTTGTAAAGATCATTTGTGTTTTCTTTTAGGTGTTTGAGCTCATAAGTTTGTGATTCAAAGGAAACAGTTTCCAAAGCATTTAGTTTTAAACCGAATATATAACACAAATCTCGAGGCCCAAAATAATACATTAGTTGGGTCTAATTTTAATTTTAAGGCACAAATTGATAAATCAAAAAATTGTATGGATGCGCCCAAAAGAAGAACATAGGGCCCAAAATTTTCTTTGAAGAAATTTGAATTTAATTTTTTTCGAATATATGAAAATTAATTAATTGTATTACTCACCTCTCTTTCTAAGTGAGACAGAGGGAATATGTAATTTATGCTATTGATAACTTTTAACATATAATATTAACCAAAATAATTACTACTCCCTCCATCTCATCCATACATAGATAGTTGATTGACTTTTTTTTGTCTCGAATAAGCTATATGTTGAAAGCAAGAACCGACGGTTTAAATTGGTGCAAATATTACAATAATAATTGTCTCAATGTATAAAAATAGCCACTTTCACTATAACTATAACTTATTTAGCCACAACTTTAAAACTATAACTTATTTAGCCACTTTTGGGTAAAAAGACATCCTTACCCTCAAAAAGTTTGTCCACATCATCATTTGACAAAATTAAAAAAAAGGAATAAAGGATTTATGAGAAAAAAAACAAAAAGGGAGATTTTGTGGGCCATTAATGCCACACAACCACCACCCTCTCCCTCTCCTTCACTCTCGACCTTTTCTGGAAAAAAGAAGAAAAAAACCCCACAGTCGCCGTCGTCGTCGCCATCGCTACCACCTTCGCCGTCGACTCCCACTTTCGCCACCGCCTCCACCAGCAAAGAATATGTCGGGGTCCGATTCCGACCAAGAATGGGCTACTCCTCCGCCGCCGGTGAGTTTAGGAAAATTTCTCAATTTTTTTTTTTGAATTTTCTTGTTCGATTAGTTTAGTTCTTGGTTGTTATTTTTCATTGAACAAGATTGAGTAAAGGTTTAGGTTTATGGGTTTATAAATCACGAAATAATGCACGGTGGAAATCGGAAAATCGACGACGGCGGCGACTGTGTGAAACACGGTAGAGGCACGGTCGAATTTGAATTTCGACCGTGTGTGACACGGTTGAAATTCGAAGTCAACCGTGCCTGATCGTTGACCGTGCCTAATTGTTGACCAGGCACGGTTGAATTGGGAATTCAACCGTGTGACACGGTTGAATTTCCAATTCAACCGTGCCCTTACAGATTTTTTTTTTTTTTTGATCCGTTTTTCATCTTTTTTTGTTATAACTATACTAATATGTTTTGTTTGTATTATTTTCAGCCTAGGTTTGAGTGGATGAGACCTCGAATGCAAGGATATGCCGGCAAAGTAATCCTATACACACGGGTCCACATTCTTCGAGATATCCACGATCAATTGATAGAAGTCGGGGGACAGCCGCTCCTCGATCGATTTCTAGAGGAGAGCCCCTTCCGTTACATCATGGAGCTCAACAGGAGAGATGTGGCAATCAGTGCCACACACGAGTTTCTAGCCCGGGAGTTGAAAGACTCGTCGATCCCGGAGCACGAGAGGTGGTTCTCGATTGGGGGGCGTGAAATAATATGCGGCCCTCGAGAGTGGGCCATTGTGACCGGATTAAAGTTCGGGCCTTCCGCTTTCGACCCCTACGGTCGAAACCATATTATACCGTTGTCGAGCCTGTACCACACGAAGTACGGACGCTCGAAGAAGAAGATCAAGTCGAACCAATTGAGGGATGACTTCTTGAAACATCCCCGGGAAAGTCGGCTAGGCACGCCCGAGCAATACTTGAAAGGCCGCCAACCTTCTCGTCTACTTGTTGATTCTACAATGCCGTGACAATGCGCCCATCGATGATTGGGCTTGGGCGCTAGTAGAGAACGAGGAGCAGTGGAGGGATTTCCCGTGGGGATCGTGGTCGTGGCAAATCCTTTGCCACTAGTTGGACGTTGTGAAGAAAGATCCATCGGAGATCGAAAACAAGGTAAAAAAATACCACTTGTACGGGCCGGTTTGGGCGCTCAATTTATGGGCGTACGAGGCAATTCCGGCTTTGGGACAAGCCTGTGGCTACAAAGCTCCACAGAGAGCTGAGTTGATGCCCCGACTGAGGAGGTGGGAGACCTATTCGACGTACTCGAGCTTTGCCGGTTTCTTCGACAACCCCGAGGTACTTAATGACTTCACTTTGCATTAAAATTATTTACTTATTTAGTCGTTTCATGCGTACGTTGTTAACTAATGAATTTCATACGTGTATACAGCTCGAGGTACACGCGAGGCTCCGCCCATCCGAGGAAGAGCAACGACAGCCCTATCTCCTCAGTCTTGAGAACCCGAACCCTCTGGTGTTGGAGTACGATGCTCCGAAACGCCACGCCCACAAGAAAGAGGAGCCGGAGCAGAGGAGATCGAAGGCGGCCCGAGATATGGCCAGGGTCGTAGAGAGGTTGATGTGTCGGGACCCTGAACAGGTCGTGATTCCCCGTCGAGCGACCCGAGCTTCTTCCGAGGGACAGTTGCCTACCCGTCCTCTCCGTCTCGGAGCCCTGGATCGGGACACGCTTGACGAGGCGCAGTCGAGGCGCCGTAGAGACGAGGGACGGTCGAAGCGCCCGAGAGCCGAGCCATCTCGTCACGAGGAATCGAGCGACGTCGTCTGTTGCATCCGCGGGGATCCGTGCCGGCTCGGATGTCGTGGAGACGATGCGTCGATGGACCGGTTCATCGAGAGGTTCGGTGATCGACTGGTTCGGGATACAGACGAGAACAGCATTGTTGCTCGTTTCGCCAGGGCCGTCGTCGAACTTGCTAAGGGCCTTCTCGGGGGCCGAGGATCAAGGAGGCCGTCTCCCGAGGCGTCGTATCACTCGCACGTGGGCGTGGGCAGTCAGAGGATCGAGGAGGCCGTTAGGAGGTCGAGGAGTCGGACACCGACTCAAGAACCGGTCCGAGGAGGGGAAGCCTCGTCCTCTCACTCATCCTACATCCGAGGGCTTGAACGAGATATCCCCTCGCCTGTTCGTGGTGGTCGAGAATCACCCGAATCGGAGGGTTCGGACTTAGAGTTTGATCCGAGAGCCGGGCAAAGGCTAATCTCTACTCAAGCCGGCCGGCAAATCAAGCCTTCTGCCTTCCTCCAGAGTCCGTATATGGCGAACACAGACTCACGGCTTTCTATGCGGACTGTGAAACAAGCTTATCGTGCACATAGAGCTGCGGGGAAGGATGTCGTAGTGTACACCTGTCAAGAGCATGGATTCGAGTTGGGGCAAAAACTCTTTGATGAAATCGAGGACCCGGAGACTCAAATCGAAGCGCCGGTAAGTGTTTATGGAATTCGTTTATATTTGTGTGTTTAGAAAACAATTCGAGAGTTCATTAATTTGTGTTTTGTTTGTGCATTTTCAGATTATTGACCTCTACATCCTGTATTGGAGGGCTCGATTACGCCGTCGAAAATCCTTAGCTCCCGGAGTAGGACAAGGTCATGTCATACTAGCGGGGTGTGATTACTACGTAAGTTGTATTATTAATTAACGTTTTTTGAATTACCTTATTACATACAAAGTCTAGCTCACATTGTAACTTGTTGTTGGAAATACAGAAGGCGTTGAGTCGAGCCCTCGAAGCGGAGCACAAGAACGATCCTGAGCTAGGCTTGAAAGCGGGCAAGACGTATCAGAGATGGAAGGCCAAAAAAGACCTGTTGGAGGTTTTCGAAGGGACAAATACGTACATCCCTTGGAAGCATGCCAAATATGTAAGTACGATTCATTATGTGGTTTCCTCTCTTTTCCCGACTTTAGTGTGCATCTAATTATAGCTAGCTTGTTACAGTTTATCATGGTTTGCCATGTCTCCACGAATCATTACGTGGTCGCTCGGACTGCGTCCCAGAGTGGAGGGTTGAGGTGTACGATTCAATATTGTATCGCCTCGAAAAGGGTGAGACTGGAGATCATCGCACGATACAACTCCTATGCATAAGTCGCCTCTTCCCTAAAGTCCTTGCCCAGACCGACTTTTGGAACCAACAGGTTACTTTAGGGAAGAAGAGGACCGACTTTATGGAAATAAAATTCATGCCTGAAGATCAACAGTACATCCAAGTCGACGATGTGAGCTGCGGCGTATACGCATGCTTGTACTTGGATCGTATCCTCGCCTCGAGTGCAGCTCCTCTACGAAATACTGATGAGGAGAAGTTCATCAAGCGGCAACGAAAGATATTGGCTAGGAGAATCTTTAGTCTTTCGTTGTATCCTATCGACGGTCCGATCGATCTATCGAGGGTTGATATAGATTTATAAAAAACCTTGTTGATTCTTATTTATCGAACTTGTTAATGGAATTCGTTTCTCGTATTAGATTATCGAATGTGTAATCGTTGTCAATTTGCAACTATCGTATTAGATTATCGAATGTGGAATCATCGAACAAATATCAAATGTGCAAAGAGTAGGACTTAGAGGAAATTTGGACTTAGCAAAATTTTGGGCCATTTTTTCCCATTTTCTTCGGTACAGACACGGTTGAATGGAGGTTTCAACCGTGTCAGGCACGGTCAAACTGTGAAGTCAACCGTGCCTAACACTGTAGACGGTTGACTTCCGTCAGGCACGGTTGACTTTCAGTTTGACCGTGCCAAACAGTGCCTCTTAGAACCCCAACCGTGCATAAACCATCAATTTGTACAAAATTCGATTTTTGGATCGTAATTTGCGTGTGACGTCACTTTTATATGCCATAGTTGATTAAAAAACAACAAATAAAGCGGAGACATTGGGTTTTAATGATTAAAATAGCCAACATTTGGTGGAAAATTGCCAAAATTTTTTCTAACTCCCCCAATCAACCATGCCCATTTTATTTCCCATACCTAGTACAACATTCAATCGACATTTGAAATTCATTCCAATCCAAACATTCAATTCAATCCAAACATGAGTTTCAATCTATCGAAATAAAAATAATCGAAAAATTATTCTACCACTCGCAAGGGGCATCGAGGTCTCGTGTGTTCCTGGCTTTGACATATGCTACATTTTTTCTTCCTTCTTCTACCAGGCTCCGCATCTTGGGGCGGTACATTCAAGTCGACACCGCCAATCGGAATTGGAGCTCTACACACTCTCCTGTTGTGCCCAGCTTGTCCGCATCGAGTGCACCTTTGTCGAGCCGTCGATGTTGACATTCCTTCTTCGCCTACGGCTCTTGCACGTGACTCCCTTGGTCGTCCGGCTTGCTTAGGTACTAGAGGTGGACACACAACGCGTGAGGTCACGTAGTCGGGCACGTCCCACGACTCCGGATGAGGGACGGGTTCGATGGTTGGTGTATAGGTGGCTACCAAGGTAGACTGTTTGAAATAGTGACTCACGTAATCACTTGCTCGTCCACCTGAATACCTGATTGAGCACGAATAAATAAATCAGTCGTACCATTCAATCTCGTCTATGTATAACTCACATAAGAATATGTCGTACCTTAGAGCCGCGTGGGCGTGTCGACAAGGCATCAAGTCCAAGTCAAACTCACGGCACGAGCACGTCGAGTTTTGAAGGTCCACGAGGTAATTTCCGTTCTCGCCTTCTACCCTATACAAATTGGAGTCGCTGTCGTCCTACACGGGTAGCGACGTCCCCATTCATGGGCTGCCGACATCTTCTCGTACGCCTTCGGAGTGAGATCGTGCTCTCGAGAAAGGGCACTTTGACGGTGTTGGTCAAACCACTTTTCTACGATCGTGCGATACATCTCAAGCATCGAGCATATCGGCAGCCGACGAGCCCATAGTAGCCGTGCATTCATTGTCTCGGCCGGATTAGAAGTCATGAAACTCGTGCGTGGGACGGGACACTTTGACTTCGCCCACTTCGGAGGGCCGATATCACACAACCTTCTATAAATTCCGCCCCCTTCACGGCCGAAGCATCTCAAGGCATCGAAGTTTTCATCGAACGTTGAATCTTGATTTGCGTAGGCCGCCTCTTTGAAAATTCCCAAGGCATGTTGCCCGAACGATTTCAGATTCTTCGTGATGTGGTAGAAGCAGAGGCCGTGTGCTCGGTTAGGGAAAACGGCGTTCACGGCATTGATGATACTCACGTGTTGATCGGAAACGATCAATAGATCGTCCGGCGCCCCGAAACAACTCTTCACCTTCGACAAAAACCATGTCCATGATTCATCGTTCTCCTTCGGACCTAATCCTATTGCAAGAGGAAACACCTGCTCATTCCCGTCTTTAGTCACAGCTACAAAGAGGGTCCCCTTGTTTTTCCCTTTCAGATGTGTCCCGTCAACAACAATCACGTGACGGAGCAAGTCACTTTGAAAGGCTTCGATGGACTGTCCAAGGGCAAGAAACATGTACACTAGTCGATCGTCAGCACGCGATGTCACCATATCGTACACACTTCCCGGGTTTCTCTCCTTCAGCAGGTAGAGGTAAGACGGTAGCCTCTGATACGACTTTTCGTAACTTCCGTACATGCTCTCGATCGCTACGTTTCTCGCGCGCAGTGCAAAGTTGTAGCCTATCTCAATGCCGTACTGAGTTTGTAGCTCGTTCATCATCTCATTCGGCTTCAACACGGATCCCTCGACGACGAGTCTACGTGCAAAGAAAGCTCCTAAAACCTTGGCACAAATCTGTCGCGGTTTGTTTCCGTCTATAACCACTTGACACGTATGGTTGGGTTCATATTTCTTAACCTTCCATATCCCGCCCTTCTGTCGTGCACGCAGCAAATATGCACAATCATCCTGGGTGCACACAAAATTCAAACGCGTTCTGCTTGAGCGTTCGGTGGTATACTCCAGTCGGTTCTCCATGTGATATAGGCCCACGGCTATTTGCAATTCATCTTTCTCTTTGAAGAGGCCATCCACACGCAATTGTCCAAGTGAGGGGCTGTAATCGGGCTCGATAAAGCCTAGAGGCAATGCCGTATCTAGGTCGACGTACGGAATCAACCAATTTCTTATGGCTTCGTGAGTGGCACGAGTATCATCGGATCTTCCGTCTTGATTATCTGAATGTATGCTTCGGTGCCCGATGATCCTATCAACACGCCCCGGCTCCTGAATCCATGCTCTAAACTCCGTAGTTAACGACTCAAACAAGTCTGCCCTCTATTGTTCATCAATCGCCTCTTCAGCCCTCTCATTTCTCTCCTCCTCAGCCCTCGCCTCCTCATCCCCCGTCTCCTCATCCGAAGACTCGGATTCTTGATGACTAGAACCTCCAATATTCAAGTTCTGAAAAACCGTGGATTGTTGTGTCGTAGGAGTGCGAAAGTTGATGTTCTGTGTCTTCTCGATCACATACACGGTTGGTGAATCGTTCTGCTCGACGATAAGCCTAAGCAAATCCGTGTCGTTCTTCAGAACAACCTTCATCCTCCCATGATCGGTTAGGTCCGTCAAGTAGTACAATATGTACTCCGATTCGGAGCCCAATTGATCACGGATCTCCCTAAGCACCTTATCACGTGTAATTCCTAATATGGGGAAGTGCACGAGGAAACTATCACCTCCCACGTACGAGGTCCTCTCCCAATGCCCACTGTGATGCACGATGATTCTCTGATACGACATCCTGAAAAAACACAAGATTTTTTTTGTTAGATTTTCTGTAGGGGCACGGTAAAATTGAGATTTCAACCGTGTGACACGGTTGAAATATCAATTTAACCGTGTCATCATTAAAAAATTAAAAAAAAAAATTAAATTATTTAAGGCACGGTTGGTTTGGAAATTCAACCGTGTGACACGGTTGAAATACCTAATCAACCGTGCCTATACCGAATTTAAAAAAAAAAAATAAATTTTGGGCATGGTTTGCCCAACCGTGCCTCTATGATCCAACAGTGTCACTATGGTCTCAACAGTGCCACGAAGAACAATTTCAATTTTTTTTTTTTTTTTGAGCAAAAAAATCCTCGAAAATATGCGAAACAAAATGAAATTACGATCGTACCTTTATATTAGTCGGAAAAACCTTCAATATTCCCAATTCAACGGCCGAAAATAGTCCCTCGATTTCCCAGAAATTAATATTCGAAAAATAGATTTTTTTGCAAAAAAAATCTCTCTCTCTCTATAATTTTTGGTGAGTTCGAATGAATGTTATTTGTTGCAATTGTTGTGTATTCAATTCAATTTTTGACACATTTATTACTACCATCTACTCTTTTGAATTAATGAAGAAAATCAAAATCAAATTTGGTAGTTCAAATGAATTAAATGCATTACTATTTAGTTATTTAATTAAAAATGAATTAATAGAATTTGTCAAAATAAAACCAAAAAAAACAAAAAAAAAAAAGGTTCCTACCGTGTCCATGTATGGACACGGTAAGAGAGGTGAGTACAAATTAATTAATCTCCAAATTCTAAATTAAAAAATAAATAAATAAATAAATAATTGCCAATTAATTCTACCGTGTCCATGCATGGACACGGTTGGAAAGAGAGAGAGATAAAATTTGTCACACAATTATCTAATTACAAAAACAAGTAAATAAAAGTGGTGGGACCCAATTAAAAGTAAGGGTATTTATGTACTTTCATGCAAAAGTGGCTAAATAAGTTATAGTTTTAAAGTTGTGGCTATAATAGTTATAGATATAGTGAAAGTGGCTAAATATGAGTTTCTCCCATAATAATTTTAGCAAGGTCCTTTATGAGTCTATCTTAAAGTCACGTGTAGTTCTCGTAGCTCCACGCCTCAATAATAATAATAATAATAATAATAATAATAATAATAATAATAATAATAATAATAATAATCTGACTAAAGCTGTTATTGGGGTTTGAATCTGTTCCGTGACCTATCGGATCACAAGCTGATCCTTGGATTTGAACCTGTGTTCTATCGGATAACAGACTGACCATTTAGCCGCGTGACTAATCGGGTTGATAGTGGGGTTTGAACTCGTGAACTATCAAATCATAAGCTGACCCTTGGCCTATCGAATCATAGGCTGACCCTTTGCCTATCAAATAACAGGCTGACCCTTCAGGCACATGACCTATCAGGTTGTTAGCGGGGTTTGAGCTCGTGATCTATTGGATCATAGGTTGGCCCTTGGGTTTGAACCTGTGACCTGTCGGATAACATGTTGACCCTTCTGCCATATCGGATCCACATGATCTATCGGGTTGTTAGCGGAGTTTGAACTCGTGACCTATCGGATCATAGACTGACTCGTGAGGTTGAACCTGTGACCTATTGGATAACACGTTGATCCTTCAGCCATATCAAATCATAAGTTGACCCTTGGCCTACCGAATCATAGGCTGACCCATTGCCTATCGGATAACAGTCGGATCATAAGCTGATCCTTTGCATATCGGATCATAGGCTGACCCTTCAGCCACGTGACCTATCGGATTGTTAGCAGGATTTGAAATCGTGACCTATCAGATCATAGGGTGACACTTGGGTTTGAACCCGTGACCTATCGGATAACATGTTGACCCTTCAACCATATCGGATCCACATAATCAATCGGGTTGTTAGCGGGGTTTGAACTCATAACCTATCGGATCATAGGCTGACCCTTGGGTTTGAACCCGTGACCTATCGGATAACATGTTGACCCTTCAGCCATATTGGATCATAAGCTGACCCTTGGCCTATGGATCATAAGTTTACCCTTTACCTATCGAATAACAAACTGACCAAAAGTATAAATTGTTGAAAATAAGGACCAAAAGTGTAAATTGTTGCAAATATTACACTACATAATATTAAATGAAGATGAATCTATTACACTAAATATGACCATGTACATTCTTATATTTTCTTAAATTAAATTCTAATAATAATCTTGACCAAAAATTGCACAACTAATGTCTTTCATAAATAAATATGCATATGCAGTGCATATAAGTTCCTAACATCATTCGACAACCAACACATACATACCAAAATAAAATTTCAAGAACCACAATTGCTCCACTGATACAGTACTTATCAAAATAACAATATGTTGTTTCAAATGGAGAGAAATTTTCTAAACAACAAAAGTCTGATAGAGACCTTAATTCTTTCCCTTTTCAACTTGCTTCAATTTGAACCTCTGTTGAAGTTCTCTCCTGACAAAAAATATAAAAGAAAACGCACACATTAGTCTTTTAATAAGAGTAAAGTATATGATGCATAAACAAATGTTCTAACATACCAAGCCATGTCAAATCTTCATAACTGCAAATATGTTTATATAGAGGAAAATGTCAAGAGCTTGTGGCTCCACTCCATCAAAGCTAAATTCCACCGACCTCATCTTTTTTGCTCAATCTTAGTCTCTGTTCCCTGACTACTCCAATTTACAAATCTGCTCGTAGAAGTTTTCTCCAATCTAGTAATGGGAATTTTATGAGATCGAATTCGACGATCGTCACGGTCGCGGTCGTAGGGAGAGTCTCGATAACAAAAGCAATGTTATCAGCGAAATTGATCACTCTCTTTGCTCTATATGTCATCGGCGGCAGTAGGGGAATCCTCCTATCAACGGATTCCGGTCCGCCTTGTACCGGAGGTGGGCGTCTAGCTCATAGTTATCCCTAATTCTTTCTATGTCATCGACTGTCAATCATTCGTATTTCGCCTAGTGTTTCTCCCACAAATTGATGATGTTATCCATCCCCTCAATTTTCCTCCTCCTATCCACCCCACGCTCGTCCACACAAAATAGATCGTCGATCATTAAGAATCTAGACCTATGCAGATAAATGTCACTCTCCCAATCCCACTCCCCCACTCCCAACTTACAGACCGGAGCCGACGAAGAAAGATTTATCATGAAAATCCAACCCAACTTGGTCTATATAGTAAACACATCTCCGTCTTCGACTAGACTAAAGTCTCTAATTTCAACATAAGACACGTTATGTACTGAAGTGTTATGTTTAGTTTTAATAACACTTTACAAAAAGCAATAAGAAAATACTATTACTAATGATATTTTAAACATTATTATTTTATTTGTTTACTAATTACTAATATTTAATTTTTAATGAAAATAAATTTCACCCCCAAATCCTCCAAATTCAGCAAGAACTCTCGCCCCACCTCTCTCCCTCTCCCGCGACGTCTCTCTCCCAGAAATCCTCAAAGGCATCTTTCACCGGAGACACGACCGATGACCGACGCGACAGGAAAAATACTCTCAGTTTACCTCTCCCTCTCCCACCCCACCGACTTTCTCCCATCTCTCTTCCTCTCCTGCCCCAACTGATCTCTCTATCTCACCGTAGGCTAATTCTCACTGAAACTCCACCGATTTTGCCTTAGCCCGCTTCCTTAGGTATGTATCATCTCACTTTTTCCTCTATTGAGACTGCACAACAAGAAATTCAATGAGTGGCTGAAAATCCCGTCACTAAAGTACAATATTCCGTCACTAATGGCAAATAGTGACGGAATGGTTACGGAATTAAACCGTCTTTAGAATGAGCGTAGCTAAACGCTTAGTGATGGAATTTATTTCATCACTAAAAAATAGTGACAGACTGTCTGTCATTATAAAAATAGTGACATTTTTGTCATCATTTCCTGTCATGACAGATTAGTGATAGAATTGTCTGTCGCTAATATTTAATGACGGATGCTTAGTGACGGAATAATCCATCACTATTATACTTTTTATTTTTGTATTATTTTTGTACCTATTTTCTAAACCTGTTGAGTACATAATTGAAACTCATCAAAAATAATGAAACATAAGCAATCTAATAATCCATAATACTAATGAAAACCAACATTCAATATTCATAATTAGGGCTGCAAACGAGCCGAACCTGATCGAGTATTGGTCTGCTCGGGTTCGGCTCGTTTAGTATTTGACAGGCTCGGGCTCGGGTTCGAGTTCGATTCGAGCTTTAAATCCGGGCTCGAGCTCGGCTCGGGTTAAAATTTTTGAGCTCGAATTCGGCTCGAGTTCGGCTCGTGCCCGGTTCGGATTTGAGCTCGAATTTGGCTCATGAAAAGCTCGAGTCCGAGCTCGTTTAAAAAACATGATATAAACATATTTAATTTTGTCTTTTAAAACTTCAAATGAACTTAAATTAAAATGAATTTCATCAAATAAAAATCCACCTAATGAAATTCATCCAAAACACAAAATATAATCCAAAACGAACAAAGCATATATACATATTTTTTTAATTTTAATTATGGTATAGTCATTAATTAGTTTTGGTTGTAATTTGAAATTAATTTTAACTCATTAACATTTGACAATAATTAAAATTCTCTTACCTACAATTTTTTACACATAAATGCTAAAGCTCGTTTACAGGCTCGATTAGAGGTTCGATTAAGAGTTCGCGAGCAGGCTCGCGAACATGTTCGATTAACATACGAGCCGAACATGTTCGCGAGCAAAACGAGCCGAACACCTTACTGCTCGGGTTCGGCTCGTTAAGTTAACCGAGCTCGAATTAGGGCTCGAAGCTCGGCTCGTTTGTTAACGAGTTCGAGCTCGAACGAGCTTTTACCGAATCGAGCACCGAATAAGTTCCGAGTAGCTCGGCTCGTTTGCAGCCCTATTCATAATACACCATTATCATTATCCTTACATGTTCAAGTATTCAAAATTATATCCAAAATAACGTAAAACAATGTGGTCAATGAAGAGGCGATGCATCTCCCAAAGTTTGAGATTACTGTGAGATCAAATGCTCGATTAGCTAGTGCTACACTTGTACTTGCTCGTGCAACTATTGTCGTTCCTCTCTCTTTTGCTGTAAGGATTTCTTGTTTTTTTGCTACAATAATGAATAAGAACGTAGAGCATACATCATATAATTAAATCAATCTTCCATTGGAAAAGAAATTTAACATACCAAACATAAATGTATCATACCTAGGTGGGGGTGATTCACACTTTTGAGAACTCACACGCTCTGCCAAAACAAAACAACGAATTTAGAATATTAAGGATTTAAGTCCAGTCAAGCAACCGAAGGATAAATACAATTAAATAAAATCACTCGTAAAGCAGGTAATAGATTCAGTAACATAAATGATGAATCAATTTTTAAAGTATTTAGAAGAAGTCTTGGAAAAGTTAAATCAACAGTGAAGTACATCAAAATTGGTGGCATCTTCCGAAGGATTGTCAACAAAACAGAGACCCTTGACAAGGTTAATTGACAGAAACAAAACACCATTTCTCCGCAAACTAGCTACAGCCATTAATCAACAAAAGAAGGCTATAGTCATTGCAATTGCAATTGCAATAGGGCAATAACATTAAAACAGGTCATTATGTGCATTGAGCTTTGTAAACATGATCACAAGAAACTATAAGAAGAAGCAAAACTGCTATTTTATTGCTTAAGTAGAACGAAAGATGCCCTCCAATGAGAACAAATATAATAGATGATAATAAGAATAGAATTTACCGGAGAGAGCGGCCAGGGGAATGCTGTTAGTATTTACCTGCAGCGGGTTCCGGCAAGAGAGGTGAGGATTAATTAATTTGAATTGTATGCGGAAGCTTCCGGTGAGGATTGAGGGAGATAAGGGACTTCAAACTTTTAGAACAACAATTGTGGTTGACGGCGGCGGAAGAGCAGCAAATCCGGCGGCGGGTGACGGCATCCTCTACACAACGAAATTTCCTTCAATCGCTGAGAGAGAGATCGAGAGAGAGAGACGAAGAATATTCAACATTGTATGCGTTGAGTTCAAGGAAAGAAGAAGAAGAAGAAAAAAAAAAAAACCTGAATCCTAGCACTGGAACAGTGGTGGCTGAATATGGCGGAGAAGGCAGTGGTACGACACGGCAGAAACGGTGGTGGCAGGATACGTACGGCGGAGACGACAGTGGTACAACACGGCGAAGACGGCGGTGGCACAACACGTCGGCAATTCGATTGAAGAGAAGCAGTGGCCGATTAGGGCTATTCGATTGAAGTGAAAGGGGGGAAACATTTTCATCCCTATTAAAAAAAAAAAATTTATTATTATTTTAATGACGGACTATTCCGTATTTAAACATACTTACGGAAAATCCGTAAATAAATCCATAACTAATATATAAATAAATATAAAAAAAAATTATTATTTTAATGACGGACTATTCCGTAATTAAAAAATAATTACGGAAAATCCGTAATTGATTTCATAACTAAATATGGCGCTAAATATTGGCGCCAAAGTCCGTGAGTAGCCCGTCACCAATTTCGTTACCAGCCCTTATAAGTATATTTCGTTAGCATTTCGTAATTAGATCCGTCACTAAATGGTGACGGATCATTGTCCGTAACAAAATCCGTCATTATTCTGCATGTTTTTTTTTTTTTTTTTTTTTTTTTTTTTTTGTAGTTTTGTATGTTTCAATTGTTGTGTATATCCTTTAGAGGACACTATAATTATCTTTTTTTTTGCTCTAGCTGTCGACACACAACGTCAAGCCCGTTTCAAGCAATTCTACTTTGGAGGCTTCTTTTAGTCCTGAAGGAACGTTCGTCATTTTAGGTTCAGGAATTTTACTTCTACATATTTCCGGTGCAATACATAGCCATATCTTGTGCTCTTTATTTTATATCCAACGTTATTCGCAATATGGAGGAAGCGACGAGATTGACTTTGGAAGAAATCACCAGAATCCAAATTCGATAGGGGTAGAAGTTGATAGAGGATAACTAATACTTGAAATTAATAATTATAAATTTTGTTATTCGAGTATAACATAACATAATAATTTTTGTAAGGTCCCTTGTGAGTCAATCTTAAATTCACGTGTAGTTCTTAGAGTTCCACGCCTCAATAAATCATTCAATATTTGTATTATAATAATAATAATAATAATAATAATAATAATAATAATAATAATAATAATAATAAATATGTAACTCAATGTTGTTATGGGGGTTTGAATCTATTAGGGGTTTGAACCCATGACTAATCGTATCACAGACTAATACTTGGGTTTGAACATGTGTTCGATTGGATAACAGACTGACCCTTCATCCACGTGACCTATCGGGTTGTTAGCGGGGCTTAAACTCGTGACCTATCGGATCATGAGCTGACCCTTGGCCTATCGGATCATAGGCTGGCCCTTTGCCTATCGGATAACAGGCTGACCCTTGAGCCACGTGACCTATCGGGTTGTTAGCGGAATTTGAACTCGTGACCTATCAGATCATAAGCTGGCCATTGGCCTATCGGATCATAGGTTGATCCTTTGGTTTGAACCCTTGACCTATTAGATAACATGTTGACCCTTCAGCCACATGACATATCGGGTTGTTAATGGGGTTTGAACCCTTGACCTAAAAACCAAAAGATAAAAAGCTAGAGCGTAACACAAAGGAACTTTCAGTTAATGGTTGTAGAGTCTTGGTACCGAAAGATTTCGTAGAGTATTTGAAGATACATGCTTTAATAATTCAATATATCATGGATATAGGGGAGAGAGAGAGAAAGTGAGAGAGAGTGTGTGTTCGGAACAGAATTTTAGAGATATGGGAGATATAACAAATAATAAATTATGAAGACATATATTCTATTATCACAATTAATATATTTTTCAATTATTATTATTATTATTATTATTATTATTATTATTATTATTATTATTATTATTATTATTATTATTATTATTATTATAAATAAAATGATTTTTTGATAAATAGGAACGGATAACATATGAAGTGACACGTAGACATGTAAATGAATCTGATGATCTAAATCTGCATTGCTATTATATATAGAGAATTGATGGAACTGAAAATGGATAAATTGGCACAAAATATAAAATTTATTCGAGCTTTAATTAATTGATTACTTGAAAATGGACACTTGAGATCTTGTGACACAACTTTCGTATTCCAACCATATCGAATAATTTATTTTCAAGGTTTCGCTCGTCCATTTAAAATTATATAATTATTTTTAGCATTATTTAATTTTTATTAAATAAAACAGGCCGAAATCCAAAATTACGTTGATAACTTTTATAAAAAAATCAATTATGATTTATAATATTTATAGTGTATTTTATTTTTGTAATAAATATTACAAAAATTATCACATAAAATTTAATATTTTATACACGATTGGAATATAAAAGCTGGGACAGAAATTACCATCAATATAGGAAAAGCAAAGAAAGAATTTATAATTAAATGTTGCCCTCACATTTGCCGCCACTATAAGGGACTCGAACTCGAGACCTAATCCGATATAGGAAAAGCGAAGAAAGAATTTATAATTAAATGTTGCCCTCACATTTGCCGCACTACAAGGGACTCGAACTCGAGACCTTTCAGGTCCGATACGTTAATTTTAACCCCCTACCGCTAGGCCGACTCACGCACACTCACATTGGATTTTCATTATACAGTCTATACAACTGCAGAATATTTTTCGAGTTTTTATTTCCGAGTCTATTTATCCAAAAAGCAATGGGGCAAAATTCAAATCAACATGAATGAGAGAGAGAGAGAGAGAGAGAGAGAGAGAGCAAAGAAGAAGAAGAAGAAGAAGAAGAAAGGGTCCATGAAATGCCCTGCTCCAAACAATAGCAATGGCATGTCTGTTTCCAGAAACCTAAGGAGATCTACAAGAATAAACTGAAGAAAAGAAAACCATCTATGCATATATGAAACAAAGTTTTACAATGAAAGATTTACAGAGCTAATGGCAAATTTGCCACCTCAAACAAGAAAAATGAAAACGTACCAAAATATTCCTACCCGATTTCGATGTCTTTTTCAGACGAATCCCGATTCCCGTGTGAAGATCCATTGTCGTTCGGTCTTCCCTTGAATGATTTCTGGCTAAAAATCTTCCCAAACATGCTTTTCGATTTTTGTAGAGGCGGAGGGCTTCGGCTGCCGGATTTCCCACTGCCTTCGCTCTTTCTAGCAAGCTCCTCTAGAATGCCCTTCATACTAGTATCAAAACGGCGTCTATATGTTGGATACCTCGATATAGATTTCGTGATTCCTCGGAGTCTTTGTTGAACAAAAGCAGCAGAATCAAAATCAGAACTAGCTAATAACAGATCAACAGAAACTAGCACGATCAAAAATAGTGGTTAGAGGGAAAAATTAGATAGCATCTTTACCTTCGAGCAAGAGCATCAAGTTCGGCTTGCCTAAGCTCGGATTGAGGAACCGGGCCTATATTTGTGTTCTTCATTCGTAAGGAATCTCCGCTTAATAATACCAACTTGCCGAGATATTGCTCCTCTTCCTCGGAAAGTTTGTCAGCTTTTATCTGATCTTTAATGATAATGAGTGGATTCAGAAACCAGTCGAAGAACGTGTCTGAAGGCCGATTTGATGAAGTTATTTCAGTAGTACCGTCACCTGCATTAGCAAGAATATCAAATACCATTGGTGTATTCTTAAATTTTTAACAAAAGAGGGAGGACGTTGTATAAGAATCGAAGATGGGTATAAGGAAAGATTCTCACTCACGTAGCAATATACCACTTGCATCTGCTTTAGCTGATCGAAGAAGCGACTGAAGAATGCAATAAGCTGGTAAGCCAACAGTTATCACTGCATTACCAGATTTATCATTCTTGGCATCTTCGATATCTTTTAGGGTTATTATCCCTTCGGAAACCATAGCTTCACCTTGGCGTCGACACTCCTCAAACAAGGCATCAGCTAACTGTATAAATTTTAAAACCGAGATCCGACATTATGATTATGATAAAGATAATGAAATTGTAAACTACAATAAATGTAATCCAATTAAAGTTGGTATTTTTAGATACTTATAGAACCCAGGATAATAATTAAAAAAAGTCGAAAAGTACACCTCGAAGGGCTTCAACTCGACCATAGGAGCCATTATGGAGCTAGTTCGTGAGGGCGCCTTTTTGAAAGATGTTGGCCTTGAAAAGGAGGTAGTTTGTGATGGAGGAGGCGTCGTTGGTTTGTTTCGATAATGTGGTCTGTAGGAAATACCACAAACAAGAAATGATCAGTTAGACATAAATAATTAAAATGACGTAAATTTTATTTTGGTATCAAGGAAGCATAGATGCAGAAGTCGAGACCTGGGAAAGCAGGACCCTTCAGGCATATCAAGGATATCATTGCTGTATTCATCGTAAATAGAGATCGAAGCAACTATATAACGCAAACCATACCAGAAAGAGCTTTCCTGCAATCAAAACCAAGTGATGCGATTTTGTTAGCTACTAAAGATAACAAATACTACTATACAATAAACCCGATTTCAACTGATCTCCTACTCCGAGGGAAGATCATATTTCACCTCGTTTCAGCCATATTTGGAAAATCTAACCTGATAGACAATGACAGCTGCGAAAGCACCCAAGAAAATGCCGGACACCATGGAACCCAAAACTGCCCCCACAACAGCCAAAGGCCACAGTAAAATGGCAAGACCAGCGAATGGAACGCATATAGTCTCCAAGAATGGTCCTTCGCGTCCGATGCAGTCATGAAACAAGCGCTGCCAGCCCTTGAAAAGCATGTAGGGGCTCTTACACATGGCTATAATGGAGATTATAGGAAAATCGACCATTGCACCGAGTACACCGGCTATAAGAGCTAGAGGAACATAGAGCAATCTGTGAAATAGAGCACATATTCATTACACTGAGTAAATGACTAACAAAAGTAATACCACCATTTTCAAATCTGGTAAGAGAAGGGAAGGGGACAAATTTTGTGGCAAGAAGGTAGATGTTCTTATTGTCTATCATGAGTGGTAGACTGGTAGTGCCAGTATACAGAATCTCAACTGGAGAAACTCGATTCGATATGTTAGAACCAACAAACAACATCAGGATATACAACTCATATAGTAAATGTATTTGCAGAACAAGCAGCAGCAGTATGAATATGGCAAGCAGAATATACTTTTATGAGAGTCGATCCAGCCTAATGATGAATAATAGCATTACAAAATACAAGGCATGAGCTGAAATGACCATTTATCACGAAAGAAACATACTTTTCTCTATTATTAACCAAGTCATTGAATTTGTCATTTGTCAACAGACCAGGAAAGATGAAGACACAATTATCATAGCAGGAAAAAAAGCAAACCTAATCTCGTAATATTTTCCCACTCCAGGCTTGTGATGTCGTAGCTCGTTCATAATTGAGAAATAAGAATAGAAACAAACATCCAAGAAGTCTCTGATGATAGTGAAGCTTCCTTTCATAGTGCTCCAAGTTCCATCCTGCGAGCATAGGGAAACATTGTCCATAATTCACACTCGCTAGAGAGAACTAAACAAGAACTATTTCGTCAACTTCAAGAGTTTCACTTACAACAAAACAGTGAGAGAATTTGTCAGTCTTCCCTTCCTCAATAGCCTGAAAGGTGGCAAACATTGGTGCAAGAAGGCCATAGGCTGCACCACCTACTACTGTACAGGCAATTCCGATAGGTGGCCATGCTATTACAAAGATAGGAATGCAAATGCAGAGTACGAGCTTCAAACCGGGACCAAATTGCTTCGTGCTGAAATACAGGAATTCGATCAGCTTCAATGATGATTGCTCAACGTATGCAAGAACTATGAAGTTCGTATACAAGTAGAAATTTGCAAGAAATATACCTCAAAACGCAGTAATACGTATAAAAACAGTGAATTGGCAAAAGACCAAGTATTATCACAGAGATCGCAACGGTGATGATCATAAATATCACCGGGAACATAACCATACCTGAAACAAACAGAAAGAGCTGATTAAAACCAAACTATAGCTCCATCCATTTCTTGAAACTATTAGGCCAAATCTAGTGAATTTCCAACGAATTCAAAATAAATTAACAAAAAATGCAAATTAAGTTGACCAAAATTTCCAAATATAGAATCTAAATTGCCTCACTGCAATGACACATTACACCCAATTTCAAATTTCTTGAACATTAAGCATTTCTGGAAAGAAATCTAATCCTAAAATAAACCCCCATTCTCAAACACATAACAACTGCAGAATCTCACAGAAATTATAAGGCATTCATAGATTGAATTCTTGAAACAGTGCAATAATCAAGAATGTATGTAATTGAAATGAAGTAGAGAAAAACACATGGTAAAAAAAGAAAAACTGGGCAAATTGTTAGCCAACATCTCAAAATATGGTAATAATAAAGGGAAACATAAGTGCCCAAATCCAGGAAAAAAATGAGAAACAAGTAAATACCATACCTTTAAGAATTCCCAGAATGAGAAGGCCGATGAAGAAAGGCAAGAAACGAATGAAATTCCATAAAGAATCCCACAAACCCCACGAGGGTTCCATTCTCTCTCTCTCTCTCTCTTCCCCCCTCTCTCTCTCAGATCTTCAACTCGAAATCAATCAACTTTGGGACTGCAACTGCTCCAGAAATATCATACTAATTTCTTTCGAAATGAAATGAAAAAAGATAACTTTGTTTTCCACTTGGCGTCCACTTCTAGCACCAGATGCGCACCCAAAAAAACAAAACAGAGACAGCGGTTTTTTCTTCTTTCTTCTTCCTTTTTCCTTTTCTTGTTTCCTAATAATGGATTCGAAAATGGGGAACTATTCGAGAGAAGAGATGGAATTGCGATTCATTGTTTGGAATTGTGGGATGATTATGAGTGCTGGAAAGCCCTCCAGATTTGCAGACAGAGCGGTTTCCTTCTGTTGTTTCGAAGCAAAGAATACAGTTGTTTCTTCAAAAAGCTTTCTCGTCTGTATTTTGAATTTCCTCATTTTAGTTTATTGTTATTCCTTTTTATTTAGACACTATGATTACTATTATTAGTATATTTATATTCTCAACGGTTAAACATTCGTATTCTCCTTTTGTCTCCCTGTATTATCGTGGAAGGAAAGTATTTTCTCTGTTCGATTTTATTTGGCCCGTTTGTATGGTTTAATATCAAACGAGCAAGTTATAATAATTTAAACTTTCAAATTTAACCAAACGAGCAAGTTATAATAATTTAAACTTTCAAATTTTAAATTATATTGAACTACGTGTTGAAAAATGAGTGGATTGGATTTAAGTATGGAATGTCAAGTGTAATAAGGGGTTTACTAATTGTACTAATTATACTCTAATTATTTTCAAAAAAGGAAATGAGTCAATAGGCGTGGGACGTCCCCAAAAGGAAAATGAGTCAATAGGTTGGAACCGGAGTGCTACTTATAAATAGTACAGTATAATACTACTTCATTCATCTCAATTTTAATTGATTTGTTTCATTTTGACACATAATTTTAGGCACATTGTTAAAAGTGAAAAGTAAGGATTATAATTGAAAAATACTACTACTAAAAGTTAATTCTTTCCATTTTAAGAAACAAGCCAACTCAAATTGAACGTCCCAATTAAGAAAAGAAGTCAAGTGAAATGAGACGGAAAAAATATACGAGCCAAGTCGACTGGGACGAAGGGAGTAGGTGATAGTTGAAAAAATAGAAGTAAATAATGTAAAATGTCAAGGGCATTTGAGGTAATTTTGCTTAAGATAATTTTTTTCATTTTAGTCTATCAAGATAATTTGGCAACTTTTCAAACCGAAAATATAACAGTAATCTAGGGGACGGAGGGAGCATGATCTTAAATATTTTTAATAACAAAATTTTTAAAGTTACGTTACGTTACGGAGGACTCGAAAGATGAAATGAAAATTCAATTCCCTATCACCTAGCTAGCACACACTCCATTTTGGATATTTGTACAAAAGTAAATGTACTGCTGCATATTTCAATCATAATTATTGTTTTTTTGTATTATTGTTCTTTTGTGCAGCTACATCACAATCAGGGCAATCAACTGATCAAGTGGGAGTCTAAAAACAAGTTGTGTGGATTGTGGCCCAAAACAACAAAGTAAGCATAGCCCTTGCTTAAATTATGAGGCCATATCTATATCTATATAAAAAGATTACAGAATTTGCGGTTAACAATTTGACATTGATTGCGGTGGCAATTTTGTGATTAAAACCAATCGCAGGGTTAATTCCGTAAATTCCAGTTAATGCCATAAATTTAAATCCACGTATTTATTGCTTATACAATCGGGTTTTACTTACAATTTAGTGGTCTAAAAGAAGAATGAATCGGCCCAATTTTGCTTGGGCCCGAATTTCAGCAAACTTAAAAAAAATTTTTGGGCCCAAAATTAAACATAATTCAAATTAATTAACCTAATGGCCCAAATACCCTAAATGTTGTACACTCGGATTTTTAAGAATTACATACCACATTCATCAGAAATAAATAACACAACTTTAAAAATATTACATGCCAGCAGAAGAAATAAAAATGATAAATACAGATTTATTTAATAAATAAATAATTGGGTAAATCTATCCACTAAGTCCACTAAGCCACAACATCCACTTCAAATGTGGCATCCATCCACAACTTAGGCAGTTCAAAGCCTGCAATAAATACATGGTTATCATCCACATTTCATCACCATCGATCACAGTACTCCAGAAAAAAGAAAAAAAAAAGTTTTAGCAGTAGAGTAAGCACTCCAGAAAAAACAAAATTTCAGTTTTAGCAGTAGAATATGGCACCTTTCTTTGGTCTGATCAAAGACCTGGAGCCCGGGAAATCCAAAGTTACTCTAACACTTAGAGTAATTCGGTCCTACAAAGTACCACAGATGCAGAATAAGAATGAAGATTACAGCAGAGAAGTTGTTATGCATGATTCTGAGGTAAATTGTACACTTAGCTATTTTAATATAGACATTTATTACAGAATTTTTCACTGATTACCTTTGTTCATTGTTGTGCAGGGGAATCGAATCCATGGCAGTATGCAGAGGCTCTCTATCCCATACTTCGAAGGACAACTGCAGGAAGGAAAGATATACAACATCATGAATTACATAGTTGCACGTAACAACAAGCGTGCAAAGACCACAACATGTGCTCATGTCATCATACTGTACAAGCATACAAGAGTTGCTGAGATTCGAGATGGGAGCTTTCCAAAATATGATCTGAATCTCAAAGGGTTTGATGAGATTGCTAAGATGGAAGATACTCCAGAAGATATCCTATTTGGTAAGACATTACTACTGAAAATATATGCAGATTATAGTTAAAATACAGTACTAATGTTCTGTTTATGTATTTATAGATGTGATGGGAGTTGTGATTGACAGTGTGAAGCCGTATGAGCTTACTACAAGCAGTGGGAAGACTGTTAAGTTGATGGAAATTGTCATTGAAGATCTAGAGTAATGCATTTAGTTTTCAAATTTCAGTTTCTGAGTATGTTCATGAATTTAACATGTGTGTGTTTGTTACATCAGGAAAAGGAAGCTGAAGTGTAAAATGTGGGAGGACTATGCAGAAGAGCTGGATTACTCTATCAATAGTGGTGCAGAAGAACCTGTTGCAGTTCTGCTCAAGTTCTGCCGCACCACTGTTTTCAGAGGTATGATTAAGTATAATAAAATTATGCATGCAGTTAGGATGAATAGTATGACACAGGATTTGTATGTAATTGATCGCACTATTTTCTACCACACAAAAATAGGTATAGTATAAGAAAGTACGAGTATCGTATCCACAGGGATTGATATATCGAAATCACACAAAGTACCTCTACTCTAGAATTAAACTGATGTTTAGGCAATTAAGAAAATAAGAATGTGGTATTATAATCCTAGGCCAATAAATAAAATAAATAAAAGAGAAACAAATAAGAAAACAAATAAATAAACAATTAAACAAATAAGGCAAATAAGCAAATAAGAAAATAAATAAATCAAATAAGGAAACAAGGTTGATTCTAGGGAAGCCTACCTAATCAAATCTATGCAAACAATTAATGAATACAATTAACCAATTTAATCCAATCTAAATGTGATACATGCAAAAATAACCTACACCCAAATTAAAGCAATGCAAGTTGTCACCTAACAAGATCCTAATATTCTTTCGAATTGTAAGAATCAAATCAAGTGCAAAATAGAACAAGTATCAATAATATAATCAACTAGGTTCAACTAAGATACCAAATCAATTATATATAAACATATAATAATTCAATTATCAATTAAGACAAATCAAATTATCATACCATGTATTCATGAGATCTATTATGCAATATCCTATCAAGGCATATAAACATAACTATGCATACATAATTAGTGATCAATTAATCATGCATGAGAATAAGCACCATGAAAACATGCATCTAGATTGAAAGGCTAATTGCAAACAAAAATACTCACATAAATTCAATTAGGCATTCAATCCCTAAAATCAACTAATAAAAATTAGCTAGACATAATTAAAAGAAAGGTAGAAGGAAGAATAAACATAATTAAAAGCATAAAATAAAAAGAAAGGGATAGAAAAACTCTTGAATCTTGATGAATCTTCAATCTTCAATTGTCTTCATACATAAAATAAATTTAAATCTAAAAGTATAGAAATATGGAGAAAAGAATAAAAACTAATCTAAAGAATGTAGGAGAGTGGAGGAACTTTGTTGTTGGCTTTACAATGATAGGTTTAGAGGTATTTATAGGGTAGAAGTTTACATCCAATACCTAATTGTACAAGGAAACCAAGAAAAAGTCAAAAATTGCCTTTTAAAAGAAATCCCGTCTGAAACGGAGCGAGCGCTCCAGAGGGTTGGAGCGAGCGCTCCAATGCTGGTTCGCTGGGACTGCGCGCGTCTTTCTTGTTTTGGCCGTAACTTCCTCGTCCGAACTCCAAATTGACCTCCGTTTTCGCCTACGTGCTCCTATCGAACTCCTCTTCAATACTATGCTTCCACTTTTCCAGAATAACAATTTTACAAAATCGTGAGAAGTCAGAACTTGGGATCAATACTTCATCTCTTCCTTGGTTTCATTGCCTCTTGTCTTATCTTGGGTTTTCTCGACTCAAAAGCCCTAAAAACACTCAAAACAACCCAAAAGCGTAATCTAGCTCGAAATAACATAAACAATATAAATCATGAGCTAAACTATCAAAATACGACAAGAAAACGATAATATAACACTTAGATGATATGGTAAAAATGCACCCTATCAAAATCCCCCAAACTTAAACATTGTTCGTCCCCGAACAATAACAAAAACGAAATATACAATAGACTCAAGCATTGTGAACTATGTAGGCCTCAAAACTTTTTTCAAAAACAAGCTCATGATCATGATCAAAACTATGCATACAACCTTAGCATCAATAACACAACCTATTCAATAAATCCAAATCATGCTATTCAATCAAAGAACACTCTCAAACATATGAAATTATACGTGTATAAGTGAACACTCAACTCTCTCAAAGAAAAGATGTATAAGATAATGCACATCATAAGGGTTCACTCAATATCAATGTAATGCAACATGTTTACCATAGGCTTGCCCCCTTTCTCAACATCTCCACCTAATGTAATACTCACAAACTAGGATCAAGAAGGACTTTATAAAAGCTTGTAATGTAGGGACATTGGTTAAGGTAGGGAATGTATAGGCTAAGTGACTCAAAATGCTCTAAATCATCAAACTCTTTTCAACTCCAACCAAAGTATGGTTTTTCAACTCCATCTTCTACCATCCAACACCAACTACAAAACATCAATATCATAGATGCACATAATACAATTCAAGTTAACTACCCCCTTATGCTTTTATTCTCATTCTCTTCTTTTTCTCTTTTTTTTTTTTTTTTTTAGAGCTCATCTAATGAATGTTCTTTCTAATGTTGAACAAAGGCTCTATTTTTTTTTTTTCTTTTCACAACTATTTTTCTAAGCTTATAGGGATAGCTAACTATACTTTAACAAGCATCTAGGTTTTCTTTTCTTTTTCTCCTTCTACACCACAACAAATATATTTTTTTTCAACTCCTTCCATACCACCAACCACAACAAAGGATACCCATAATCATCCAAACCTCCATCATCCGGTTTTACAAAGAACGGCTAATAAAGGCTCAAAAGGGGTAAACAAAGGATTATGAACAAGGTTAGTGTATGGGAATCATGTGGCTAAAGAAAAATGGCCTAAGATCATCTCCTAGTTCGTAAATATACTAAGGTCTTGATGGAGAAATAAGGCAAGTTCTAGAAACAATGAAGAATGCATGATCACTCAATCAAAGAATAGGCATAAATATGCACCAATATCTCAAATCTCACGGGTTCAAACTAACTAGTTCCCGACATCATAACACAATTCAAATTCACCAAATAAAATGCGTCGCTTCGCCAAGGTTCCATGCATAATAAAGATCATGAATTTTCTCCCAAAAATCAACAAAAATTTTCTATCATTGGCCAAATTCACAACACTATCATCACATGCTTATTCGACTCAACTAAAACCTAAGACTTGACAAAAATAATAACTACTAATAAAATATCCAAAAATTAAGCTACAATCCAAGAACCCATGTAAACGAGTTAACAAAGCCACACTTCCCCCTCCCCCAAACTTATTTCGAATCATGATGAAGGAATAAGTTTAAAAAGAAGGAGTGGTTAAGTTAACGAGCGTACCTTTCACCGAAGCTAGCTTACTATCGATCTTCTCCTCTTAGTCGAAACCTCGTCAAGAAAACCTACAACTCACAAGCTTCGAAAATTCTTGGATAACAGCTTAATAAAAGATAAAACTCAAAGAAAAACAAAAACAAACATAAATAAAACAAAAACTGGAAATTAAATATAGAGTTGGGTTACCTCCCAACAAGTGCTACGTTTTACGTCTTTAGCCCGACGTTACCTCTTTTCAAGGCGGATAAAAATGAAAGCTCTTTTCTCCCCCATCTTTGAGTTTTCTTCTTTTGGCTCCTAAGACCGAAATCTTTAGCTCTTCTTTGTGTACTCGAACTGGGAGATCACCACTTTCCATGTCGAAACAATCTCCACTCATTGCTAAGAACGAACATCCCAAAATCAGAGGTTGATTGACATCTTCCTTCATCTCCACGATCACGAAGTCGGCCGGAAAGTCGAACCCTCGAACTCGAACACGAACATCTCCAACTACTCCTTTAGTTTGTATGGACTCTTCATCGGGCGTGGGATCGAACAAATATTGAAGGGAAAAATCGTTGGAGAAGAAATCGCACGTTTCGATCGAAAGAGGGACCTCTCGACCCCCCTCTCGATCGATAGGGGTGTCGAGAGGAACATTCTGACTTTTCTGGGCAGCCTCTCGACCAGCCTCTCGATCGAGAGAGGTGTCGAGAGGGTCATCTTGAAGCTCCTCGTCGAATACCTCTCGATCCTCCTCTCGATCGAGAGAGGTGTCGAGAGGTGGATTCTGACCTCCAGTATGGACCTCTCGATCGACCTCTCGATCGAGAGAGGTGTCGAGAGGCCCTCGCCTCGGCTCTTGGATCCTTGTTTCCTCGAGCACCACATTCTTGAACTTCCCAACTCCTTCCTTCTCAGCTTCCAAGGATGGATTTGTGTACGTAGTACCGCTCCGAAGCTCGATAGCATGAACTTGATGGTCGGGCTTATGGACTCCTCCTTGAGCATTGGCTACTTCATCAACTCGAGCATCCAACATATTCATGTGCTTGGTCAAATTTGTGACTGCATTCTCGATATTAGAAACACTTGACTCCAAGGCTCCGATTTTATTTGTCGTCGTTGATATGAGATTCTTGATCAACTCCTCCAATGAAGGTTCCTTCTTCGGCTCTTGGACGACTTCATTCTCCACATGAAAGCCAGGGGATATGTTTGGATGGCGTCGATTGTTGGGATCATAAGTCTTCTTGAAAGCATCCAACTCCGTTGCCGTCTTGGTGTATTTCTCCATCAAATCATCATAAGCTTCGGATCCAATGGCGGCAACCTTCCTTCTCCCAACTCTTCTATCGGTAGCCTCCTCGTAACTTGCGTTGACGTTGAGCTCGATGATCTCCCAAGCTGTCTCTACATCGTTATTTAAGAATCCTCCTTTAGACGCATAATCGAGCTCCTTCTTGCATTGCTTGTTCAATCCTTGATGGAAGCGGAAAATTTGTTCCCCCTTGTCAAGACCATGATTGGGGCATACACGAAGCATCTTTCTGAATCTCCCCCATGCTTCGTAAAGGTACTCATCTTCAAATTGTTGGAATTTGTTGATCTCGTTTAGAAGCCTCTGAGCCCTTGAAGGTGGGAAGAACTTATTTAAGAATAGTTTGCACAGCTCGCTCCATGTCTTTATCTCGGCTCGATTCTCTATATCCTCAAGCCACTCTCTAGCATCATCCTTGAGAGACCACTCGAAGAGACTGAGCTTGATGTAGTCTGCAGGCACTCCATTTGCCTTGTATGTGGCACAGATATTGAGAAATTGCTTCAGGTGAGCATTAGGATCCTCCATCGGTGTGCCTCCATATTGATTTGCTTGCACCATGTTGATGAGGGAAGCCTTGATCTCGTAATCGGTAGCCTCAACAGTCCCCCATCCTCCATTCTGGAATCGATCAACAACCGGTTTGAACCGATCGTTGAGAGTCTTTTTCACTACTGATAACCACATATTTAGCATGCTTTAGAGTGCGTCTCGATGCGTGTTTTGGTTCAGATTTGTGCTTAAATGAATAGGAAATGATAGGTTTTTACAATTTATCCATTTTCTATATGCTTTGCATTTTCTCTCGGTTTCCGTGCTGATTTCAGGTGTTGCGGCAATTTTCTGGGCAAGTTTGACTTATCCTATGTCGAAGAGGATCGAAAGAGGAAGCCGTAGCACTTTGCGGATTAATTTTCCGATGCCGGACGAGAGAGAACGGGCCAAAACCGTGAGAGCGCGCAAACTGTGAAATGTGGGCGGAAAATGCACGGGTCAAACGAAAATGGACTAGTCAACCCTTCATTTAACTTTCCAGAAATTACAGTTTTTACCCCACCTTCTCAACTTAAGTTTCTAGTATTTGCAATTTAGCCCCATTGCTTGGGAAAACTATAAATAGCTAGTTATTTTCCTTATTTGTCATCTTTTATGACTTGTAATTCACTCTTGCACTTCTACTTTAGAACCCTAGCTATTTCCCTCTTTCCTCTTTAGTATTTTCAAATTATGTTGAAGATTATGCTTAGAGTTTGAAGAGATTGTTGAAGATTTCTTCTCTACTTTTCATTCCTTGTCATTTACATTATGTTTTTGCTTATTGTTCATGGTTTGATGCTTAGATCCATGCTAGGCTAGATCCATTTGGGTTTCAAATGATGGATGGTGTGAATTAGGCTACGATTTTATGGTTTTTGATGTGGATCTACCTTTCCTTTGAGTTGCCCTTGGATTTGATTGGATTTAATTGCATGAATGATTGACAACCATGAGTGCATACAAGGTGTTTGATGGAATGCCTAGGAAGCTTCCATTCATAGCACTTGGCATGAATCCTTGCTCATATTATCTAGTATTGATTTGCATTGCTCCTAGAAAGAATTATGTGAATTGATGTTAGATTAGTAGGCATTGTGCTTTTAGGAGTTGGTAATATGTTTAGAATGGTAAGCATGTTATTCAATCTACTAGTTATCAAGTCTTGGGAGGATGAGATAGCTTGCTTTATGTAATAATGCCACTCAAAGGAATTAAAATGGTTTGATACATCAAATGCCTAATCTTTAGCCTAATCACATCGGAAATCGTTTGAAACCTTATCTTCTTTACTTGTTCCTTTACTTGTTCTTTACATTCCTTGCCTTTATTTTTGCTTGTTATTTCATTTACTTAATGCATGCCTAGTTATAAAACACCAAACTCATGATCATGTGCTCAGATAGTATGATAGAGACTACGTGAACTACTTGATTGTCTATCGATACATTCACTCCTTGTGGTTCGACCCGGACTACTAGCTAGTTCGGTTATTGTATTATTGATAGGCTAGAAATAGCCGAGTCAATTTTTGGCGCCGTTGCCGAGGAGTGAATAGATTGATGATCAATAGATTGTTTAGTTTCTTGTTGCTAATTTGAGCTTGTTTTTTTTTTTATAGATAGGATGGTATTGTGCTTGTTGATTCAAGCATTTTATTGGACTATCTTTGATTTTTTTTATTGGTGTACTTGATAGGTACACACTTCATAGATCCAAGGTTAAACATGTGGAATCTTTCGTTTTGGATTATGAGAAGAGAGAAAGAACTTCCAAAGAGCAAGATGTTGAAATCAATCGAGAAGTGGAAGTTCTTAGGAAGCAATTGGAGGTTATGGAAGCAAGATTGGACGAGCAAAGGAGGAGAACTCAAGAGGTTCGATTACCTCCTATAATTGAGATATTCCAACCTCCAAAAGAAATTTATCAAGGAAGAGAATGGGGCACGATAGATGCACCTAACTTTGAGCTCAAGCCGGGTTTGATTCGTTTGGTTCAAGCAAATCAATTTGGAGGAGAAGTCACCGAGGACCCAAATGATCATCTATACTCATTCCTTGAAATTTGTGATACCCTCAAGCTCGAAGGAGTGCCAAATGACACAATCCGGATGAGACTCTTTGGATTCTCACTTCGTGATCGGGCTAGAGAGTGGTTCAAAGGTCTCAATGGAAAGTCAATCAAATCTTGGGAAGACCTATGCAAAGCCTTTCTCTCAAGGTACTTTCCACCTTCCAAGGTACAACGCCTAATCTCGGAGATTTATCAATTTGCCCAACATGAGGATGAGACGATATTCGATGCTTGGGAGAGATTCCGTGAGCTCTTGAGGAAATGCCCTCCACATGGCCTAGATGAGAGTCGACAAATCTTCTTCTTCTATGGTGGTTTGAGTTCACAAACAAGAACTATTGTAGATGCTACCTCTGGAGGTTGCTTGCTAAATCGTAATGTGAAAGAAGCTATGAGGATTCTTGAAGAGATGGTCTCTAACTCTTTTCAATGGCCTATGGAAAGGGTAAATTCAAAGAAAGCTATCTCCACGATGGATGATAAATATGAAGAGCTTGCTTCCCAAATTACCAACCTCAAGAAGGAGCATGAAAAGAATATAAATGCATTGATGGAAGCACGAGCTTTTAGAAAGATAAAGAATGGAGAGATTCATAGCCAAGAAGAGATGTTTCACATCAACCTACAACCTCTTTCGGGTTCTCAACAACTTGTGGACGAGAATCGACTCCAATCTTGGAATTATGAAGCTCCATCGATACTTCCATCTTCCATGCCTATTCATGAGCTTCAAGGGGAGTTAGACCCTATTTTGCCATACTCAATGGAGGATAAAGGTATCTCTCTTACTTTTCCTTCCCAAACTTCTATAGAGAATGGTGATTTGAGTGAGCGGAATGATGATATCATGGATAATACATCACTTCCTCTTGAGTTAAGATGTGAGGATCATGATGTGTTTGGGGGAGAGAAGAGAGATGATCTTGTAGAGAGTACCCCTCATGAGGAAGTTGTAGATAAAAGCATTGATAGGTTGGAAGTGTTGAAGAAGTTGGATATCAATGCTCATTTGGTTGGATTGTTGAGTAGTATGCCAAATCATGAGAAGTTCTTGGAGGATGTAGACAAGAGAAATGTTAAAATGGATGATGATATGACCATTGAGTTATCGGAGGGATGTAGTGCTAGACTACAAAGAAAATTCCCCAACAAGGAAAGCGATCTTGGAGATTTCACAATTCCTTGTGAAATTGGTGATCAAGTGCTAGAGAAGGTCTTGTGTGACATGGGTTCAAGAGTGAACGTCATGCCTCTTCCTATCTTTGAACGTTTGAAGATTGGAACCCTTATGCCCACCATGACTATACTTAGATTGGCGGATCGCTCTATCATAATTCCATGGGGAAAGATAGACAATGTGCTTATCAAGGTTGGAAAGTTCATCTTTCCGGTGGACTTCTTCGTTCTTGACGTTGAAGAGGAGCATAACATTCCTTTGATACTTGGTATGCCTTTCTTGTCCACAAGCCGAGCTTTGATGGATGTTTGTGATGGACGCCTCACTTTCCGAGTTGATGAAGAGGAAGTGACATTCTATAAGCCGAAACTTGAGAATGAATTGCCAACTCCAAGAGAAAAGGTTCTAGTTCCAAGTTCCAAGAGAGGTGGCATGATGATGAATGAAGTGAAGTTCCAACAAAAGAGTGTCGATCCTTTACATGTGAGGTTTACAAGTTTTGGAGGTCAAGAGAGGGCCTCGTTTGATGTCCCATGAGCTTTATTGAGGTATCGTCGAGCTAGCGACGTTAAACAAAGCGCTCGTTGGGAGGCACCCCAACACGTATCCTTTATTTTCTCGTTTTCTTTAAGTTTAGTAGTTTTAGTCGAATAAGAGTGAGAGTGGGTTTATTTGTTATGGAAATGAATTTCTAAGTGTTGGATGCTTTCTTATGCCTTAGAAAATTTTTAAGATTTTTCAAGTTGGCAATTTCATGCCTTAGAAAAATTTTGAGAATTTTCAAGTTTTGTATTCCAACACTTAGAAAAATTTTGAGGGTCTAAGTTCTACTTTTGCGCAGTCCGGCGGTAAAATCGAAAAAAAATAGCAAAACTTGTCGGAATTCGATTCCGTCGATTGCGTTGAGTTCCTAAGGCTCGGGAGTAGGGGGAGGACCAACTTTTGTCCCGGAACGGCCTGAAAACGTCCGGGCCGAATCCGGGGACAGAACGGACCACGACCGTTTTGGCGGCCGTCTGTTGGTCGCCAACGGGAATGGCGCCCTTTTGTTGGTCGCCAATGGCTAGCCCATTTTAGGTGACTCATTGGCGGTCAACCCTTTTCTCCCGGGTTTGACCGCCAAAGCTCCTCCTCCCCTATGCGCAATCCCGCCGTTTCGCCTCGTTCTCCCTCATACGAACTCCGAATTGCATTCCGTTTTTTGCTATGGATTCCTCTTTCAACCATCTAAAACATAGAATAGTTTTGAGTGATTTTGTTGTTTGTTTTTTGGGTGTAAATAAGTTGTCACATTAGGGCTGGAACATGAGGAGGAAGGCATCTCAAATCATCCCCTTACATGGGCTTATTGTTCACCCCTTGAGCTATGCTTTGATATGTGATTACTAATATGTGAATTGAGATTGAATGTTGCTAGGGGGTGACAAAGAGAAGCAATGCATAAAGAAAGGGAGGTCATTCAACTTAATCGTGCACGTACCGGAATGGGTAGCATTGAATGTGATATCCATACAAAGCTTGGACCTTTGTGAGTGTAGTTTAAATTCCTTATTATTCTTCCCTCCAAACTCATTTTAGATTTTGTTTCTAAAATAAGTTTGGGGGAGGGGGGTAAGATAAGGACTTTAAACTACGTTTCTTTCTTCGGTTTTTCATTAAGTAGTGTGCTTAGTGATTTATAAGCTTGTATTTGCTTGATAAAGTTGATTGTGCTTGATTTGGATGCTTGAAAGTGTTGAATGTGTTTGAGTGTGTTTGGTATGTGATGAGGGTGAATAAGTTGGAATGTGATTCAAGTGATTCATATGTGTGTAAATGTATGCTTACTTGCAAATTTTGCAAAATTTTTAAAAACTTCTTTCGAATGAATCACTTGAAGTCTTGGTTCTCATATTGTGGTTATCATTCCTTTGCTTTCAAGAGAGATGTCGATGATGATTTGAGCAGAAATTGCATCATATTTTTGGGATTTCTCATGTGTGTATTGAGCATGAAATGATTGCATAACATGATTAACTAGGAATGATTGATCTTAGGCACATGAACTCTAAACAAAAGCTTGTGAGATTTGAGCCAAAGCGTTGCATTAATAACGTTACTTTTTCTTTCTTGTGAGTTTGTCATGTATTGCATTGTTGTCTTCTAGAACTTGCCTTCAATCTCGATCGAGGTTGCTATATGTGCTACGAGAACTTAGAAATGATTTTAGGCCCTCACTTGTTAGCCTCATTATTCCCTAAACACTAACCAAATGAAATGTTAACTTCGTGGTCCCCCTTGAGCCTTTGAAGCCTTTGTTGCTAAACCGGATGAAAGGGGGTGAAGGTTGGTTAAGGGAATCCATTGAAAGGTTGTGAAGTAAGTGGGAAAACGAGGTTTGAGTGGTTTGATTGAAGAGGTCGTTATGAGATGAATATACTCCTATGAGCTCTTAAAAAAGAAAAAAAGAAAAAAAATGAAAGAGATGAGAATGGAATTCTCATAGAAAAAAAAGAAGTGAAAAAAAATGATGAGAAAAGAAAAAAAAAAAAAGTTTGAATAAAGTTAGTTGTGAATGAGAGCATAAGGGAGTTATTCATGAATATTTGAGAAGCTTCAATCAAGCTTGGGTATTAAAGTGTGTAAAGAGGAGAAATGGTGAAGGTAGAAGGTGGAGAAATTCACACTTAGAGTGGAAAAGGGAAGGTGGAAGTACTTAGGAGATTTCTTAGTCACTTAGCCTAAAAATCCCTACCTAAACCAATGTCCCCACATTATAAGCCTAAATAAAAGACCTAATTGATCTTAGTTCGAGTGCACAACCAAGCGATGGAGATCTTGAGATTTAGGGCAAGCTTATGGTAAGAGCAATGCATGCATGAGTTCGATGAGTGTAAATTTACTACCATACACTTGAGAGAAAGAGTGATACACTTACACTTTGGGAGGTTTGGAGTTTCATTGTGTTTGAGTGATTGATTTCTTGGTTGAGAGTGTTGTGTGGTTGTGGATTGTAGATGCACCTTGGGAGTTCCATGTTTGAAAATATTTTATTGAGTGAGCTTTGAGGCATCGATGATCTTGATTTGCATACCCATATGTGCTTATGTTCTTTGATTGTTCGTTCCATTGTCGGGACGAGCAATGGCTTAAGTTTGGGGGAGTTTGATAACCACATATTTAGCATGCTTTAGAGTGCGTCTCGATGCGTGTTTTGGTTCGGATTTGTGCTTAAATGAATAGGAAATGATAGGTTTTTACAATTTATCCATTTTCTATATGCTTTGCATTTTCTCTCGGTTTCCGTGCTGATTTCAGGTGTTGCGGCAATTTTCTGGGCAAGTTTGACTTATCCTATGTCGAAGAGGATCGAAAGAGGAAGCCGTAGCACTTTGCGGATTAATTTTCCGATGCCGGACGAGAGAGAACGAGCCAAAACCGTGAGAGCGCGCAAACTGTGAAATGTGGGCGGAAAATGCACGGGTCAAACGAAAATGGACTAGTCAACCCTTCATTTAACTTTCCAGAAATTACAGTTTTTACCCCACCTTCTCAACTTAAGTTTCTAGTATTTGCAATTTAGCCCCATTGCTTGGGAAAACTATAAATAGCTAGTTATTTTCCTTATTTGTCATCTTTTATGACTTGTAATTCACTCTTGCACTTCTACTTTAGAACCCTAGCTATTTCCCTCTTTCCTCTTTAGTATTTTCAAATTATGTTGAAGATTATGCTTAGAGTTTGAAGAGATTGTTGAAGATTTCTTCTCTACTTTTCATTCCTTGTCATTTACATTATGTTTTTGCTTATTGTTCATGGTTTGATGCTTAGATCCATGCTAGGCTAGATCCATTTGGGTTTCAAATGATGGATGGTGTGAATTAGGCTACGATTTTATGGTTTTTGATGTGGATCTACCTTTCCTTTGAGTTGCCCTTGGATTTGATTGGATTTAATTGCATGAATGATTGACAACCATGAGTGCATACAAGGTGTTTGATGGAATGCCTAGGAAGCTTCCATTCATAGCACTTGGCATGAATCCTTGCTCATATTATCTAGTATTGATTTGCATTGCTCCTAGAAAGAATTATGTGAATTGATGTTAGATTAGTAGGCATTGTGCTTTTAGGAGTTGGTAATATGTTTAGAATGGTAAGCATGTTATTCAATCTACTAGTTATCAAGTCTTGGGAGGATGAGATAGCTTGCTTTATGTAATAATGCCACTCAAAGGAATTAAAATGGTTTGATACATCAAATGCCTAATCTTTAGCCTAATCACATCGGAAATCGTTTGAAACCTTATCTTCTTTACTTGTTCCTTTACTTGTTCTTTACATTCCTTGCCTTTATTTTTGCTTGTTATTTCATTTACTTAATGCATGCCTAGTTATAAAACACCAAACTCATGATCATGTGCTCAGATAGTATGATAGAGACTACGTGAACTACTTGATTGTCTATCGATACATTCACTCCTTGTGGTTCGACCCGGACTACTAGCTAGTTCGGTTATTGTATTATTGATAGGCTAGAAATAGCTTCGGATCCAATGGCGGCAACCTTCCTTCTCCCAACTCTTCTATCGGTAGCCTCCTCGTAACTTGCGTTGACGTTGAGCTCGATGATCTCCCAAGCTGTCTCTACATCGTTATTTAAGAATCCTCCTTTAGACGCATAATCGAGCTCCTTCTTGCATTGCTTGTTCAATCCTTGATGGAAGCGGAAAATTTGTTCCCCCTTGTCAAGACCATGATTGGGGCATACACGAAGCATCTTTCTGAATCTCCCCCATGCTTCGTAAAGGTACTCATCTTCAAATTGTTGGAATTTGTTGATCTCGTTTAGAAGCCTCTGAGCCCTTGAAGGTGGGAAGAACTTATTTAAGAATAGTTTGCACAGCTCGCTCCATGTCTTTATCTCGGCTCGATTCTCTATATCCTCAAGCCACTCTCTAGCATCATCCTTGAGAGACCACTCGAAGAGACTGAGCTTGATGTAGTCTGCAGGCACTCCATTTGCCTTGTATGTGGCACAGATATTGAGAAATTGCTTCAGGTGAGCATTAGGATCCTCCATCGGTGTGCCTCCATATTGATTTGCTTGCACCATGTTGATGAGGGAAGCCTTGATCTCGTAATCGGTAGCCTCAACAGTCCCCCATCCTCCATTCTGGAATCGATCAACAACCGGTTTGAACCGATCGTTGAGAGTCTTTTTCACTACCGAATCCGCCATAAGAATATAGTCCTCGACAAAGAAAGGAAACGGTTAGTTTAATAAAAAAAAAAAACAGAAAAATAAACGCCTAAATCACCTATTAATCCTATTTCAAAATATCTATGTGAAATCTAAATCAATCCCCGGCTACGGCGCCAAAATTTGATCGCACTATTTTCTACCACACAAAAATAGGTATAGTATAAGAAAGTACGAGTATCGTATCCACAGTGATTGATATATCGAAATCACACAAAGTACCTCTACTCTAGAATTAAACTGATGTTTAGGCAATTAAGAAAATAAGAATGTGGTATTATAATCCTAGGCAAATAAATAAAATAAATAAAAGAGAACACAAATAAGAAAACAAATAAATAAACAATTAAACAAATAAGGCAAATAAGCAAATAAGAAAATAAATAAATCAAATAAGGAAACAAGGTTGATTCTAGGGAAGCCTACCTAATCAAATCTATGCAAACAATTAATGAATACAATTAACCAATTTAATCCAATCTAAATGTGATACATGCAAAAATAACCTACACCCAAATTAAAGCAATGCAAGTTGTCACCTAACAAGATCCTAATATTCTTTCGAATTGTAAGAATCAAATCAAGTGCAAAATAGAACAAGTATCAATAATATAATCAACTAGGTTCAACTAAGACACCAAATCAATTATATATAAACATATAATAATTCAATTATCAATTAAGACAAATCAAATTATCATATCATGTATTCATGAGATCTATTATGCAATATCCTATCAAGGCATATAAACATAACTATGCATACATAATTAGTGATCAATTAATCATGCATGAGAATAAGCACCATGAAAACATGCATCTAGATTGAAAGGCTAATTGCAAACAAAAATACTCACATAAATTCAATTAGGCATTCAATCCCTAAAATCAACTAATAAAAATTAGCTAGACATAATTAAAAGAAAGGTAGAAGGAAGAATAAACATAATTAAAAGCATAAAGTAAAAAGAAAGGGATAGAAAAACTCTTGAATCTTGATGAATCTTCAATCTTCAATTGTCTTCATACATAAAATAAATTTAAATCTAAAAGTATAGAAGTATGGAGAAAAGAATAAAAACTAATCTAAAGAATGTAGGAGAGTGGAGGAACTTTGTTGTTGGCTTTACAATGATAGGTTTAGAGGTATTTATAGGGTAGAAGTTTACATCCAATACCTAATTGTACAAGGAAACCAAGAAAAAGTCAAAAATTGCCTTTTAAAAGAAATCCCGTCTGAAACGGAGCGAGCGCTCCAGAGGGTTGGAGCGAGCGCTCCAATGCTGGTTCGCTGGGACTGCGCGCGTCTTTCTTGTTTTGGCCGTAACTTCCTCGTCCGAACTCCAAATTGACCTCCGTTTTCGCCTACGTGCTCCTATCGAACTCCTCTTCAATACTATGCTTCCACTTTTCCAGAATAACAATTTTACAAAATCGTGAGAAGTCAGAACTTGGGATCAATACTTCATCTCTTCCTTGGTTTCATCGCCTCTTGTCTTATCTTGGGTTTTCTCGACTCAAAAGCCCTAAAAACACTCAAAACAACCCAAAAGCGTAATCTAGCTCGAAATAACATAAACAATATAAATCATGAGCTAAACTATCAAAATACGACAAGAAAACGATAATATAACACTTAGATGATATGGTAAAAATGCACCCTATCAGTAATCAATTATTTCACTGTGCAGGTGAATTGACAGTGAACAGCTCATACCATGCCACTCAGATACTCTTAAAAAATGTTGCAGAATTGGAGACAATGCGTGAAGAGTAAGTTTTTTTCAGTGTAAATGCATGCAGTGTAAATTTTTCAGTGCAAATGAATGCAGTGTAATAATTCAACTTTTTTTGCAGGTTCTGGAAATTAAATAAAGACAGGAGCTCAGGTGGTATTAAGATGATTCATGTTCCAAGGCCAAGGAGTATGGAAGATGAGTTAAATGAAGGGGAAAGCATGCTGAAAACAATCAAAGACTTGGCTGGATATGAGGTAATAACAAAACTAAATGCATTACTACATTACTTCAGGTTTTAAACATTCAATTTTCTAATTTATTGTACATGTGCAGTTTGGAAAATTCTGGGTGTATGGAGATATCTACGAGGTGAAGACATTAGGTGGCTGGAACTATATGGCATGCAGATTGTGTCTCAAGAAGCTGAAGAAGAATGAAATTTCATTTTACTGTGAGGGATGCAACACATTTGATGTTGTTGGCAGAATGAGGTATTTAAATAAAAACAGAAGCATTCATGTCTATTTTTACAACAGTATGCATGCTAAATGTTTAAATCATGCACTGACATTACATTACATGTATAAACAGATACAGGCTCTATGTTGAGATTAGTGATGACACAGAAACTGCAACATTCATGCTGTGGGATAGAGAGTGTGCACAGTTGCTAGGCATGCAAGCTGGTGACATAAGTGTGGTATGCAGAATTTACAGAAACTTATTATGCATGTTTATATTCCTACCAAATAAATACTGAAGCAAATTTAAACTCTTACCAGGATGCAGCAGACCCAACATCAATGCCATACGTTTGAAGCATTGATTGGGAAATCAGCACTATTCAAGGTTAACTTAAAGTTGTATGAGAAAGAGGTTAACAAGGCATATACAATTGCCAAAGTTAATCTAGATCCGGAAATGATTGCCAAGTATGGCAACTGTCAAAGCAAGCATGGACAGGAAAAGGTAAAACACATAATACACATACACATAATCTGTTTTAGAATGATTTTCAAGGATATAACATGTTTTTTTCTTCAGAGTGAATGATCAGGTGTCAGAAATGCCTCTACAGCAAGTGCATGGGATAAAGAATTACAGAGAGAGGAGGAGAAGCAGGCTGAGGCTGATGAAGAACCAATTGTGTTCAAGAGGGTCAAGAAAGTACAAGCATCAAAGGACAAGTTTGAGCAGGGTGTGGAGTTGAAGGATGACTGATGCAGTAGAGTAGATTAGCTTAGAATAGTTGTTTTTCAATTACCTAAGTAGGCACTCTTTTTCCCACAGGGTTTTAATGAGGCTTACAAGTTTGTATTACAAAAATTCAGTACAAAGTTAATTATGTATTTTATAAAAGTTTCTTTCAATTATGTAAGCAAGTATGATTTCATTTAGCTCTATTAGTAAACACACACTGTTAAAAATAGTTGGGAAAATGAATTTCTGGAAAACAGAAGCAATCACATAGGTTTTTAGCTGGAAAATGAACAAAATAATACTAATTCCCAGATTTTTTTATAGACTGAGCTTTATAATAATGTAAATTCATCATTTTCAGAAACATTTATCAGGTAAATAATATTTTCTGTATAAGTAATTTTACTAAATTGATAAAAAACGTGTTTACCATATTATTTTAAATATTTTGACACTTTTCCACAGCTGTGCAAAATGAAAACGTGGTGGGAATTAAAATTTTTAAAAAAGCAGTTACCTTATTTGAAATTCAAATATGAATTGAAAATTTTGAATCATCCAACAAAATACACACTCAGAGCAAGAAAACACAGAGAACAGGAAGGAAGAAACCGGGATTTAGAGGAAGAATTGAACAGAGTAGGTTCAGAGAATGAGTAGTCATCAATTTCAGAAAAGGAAAAGAGGGAGAAGTGAACATGAGGATAGGGGTACGTACCTGGTTCTATCTGAAATATATTTTCAGTGAATTCATCTCTGCAAAATGAATTGTAATTTGTGATTAGTATGTATTCATACAAAAGGCTTAACAGATGTAAGGAGAGTTGAAGGAAAATTGATTAAACTTAGCTTTTGTTCGATTCTGTGGTTGAGGTTTGTTAGTCCAGTTGAATTGCTCGATACAGAGCTAATTGAATGTTAGATTCCACCTCTGTAAAGTGATTGAATCTGCGAATAAATAAGAAGTTAGATACTGTAGGAGAGAATGGTAGAGAATGTGGATCAGAGAGATAGATATACAAAGACTTCGAATAGGAAAACAATTACCAGTCATGTGCGTTGATTGCTGTAGGTGAATGTAGTATCTGTTCATCCAATTCATTTGTGTATTTCCACAGTTCTTTGTGTCTGCAATCCTGTGTGCAGAAAACGAAATTTCAGAGACAGATAGAGGGAGAGAGGATAGACAGAGAGATAGAGAGAGAGAGAAATTGAGTCAGAGTCTTACCATTTTTGATGTTCTTGCTCGCCCAATGCAGTAAGCCTTGGATTCAATGTTTCTGTGTGAGTATAGAACAAGTAAGATTAGAAATAAATAAATAGCAAGATAGATTGATATATGCAGGATTATTGAGTAATTTAAGTGTTATCAGTTTACCATCATTGTCCACAATGAAGTGCTTTTCAATTATGTGGAATTCAGTCCATAAATCTTCATTTATCTGTCACAATGAGAATTGAGTTAGATAGATTTCGAGAGTAATAGAGTTAGAAAGATATAACAGAACGAAGTGTGATGATGCAGAGGCTTACCAGATGCCATTCACTTCATGTATGGACCTTTTGCTGGATGATGTATGCCGCATGTATTGTTTTGACCATAGATCTGTAGAGAGGAATCGATTAGAACATAACATATGTTGTGAAAATACAGAGAGAGAGAAAGAAAGAAAGGGGCAGATTTCAACCTTCACTCGCACCAGCTCATATCAGCTCGATGAACTTCTGGATCCATGGTTTTCACCATGGATCTGTAGAGATCTGTCAAAAAAAATGAAAGGTCAGTAGGAAGAAATAGAGAGAGAGAGAGAGAGATATTATAGAAAACGAACTAATCTTTACCCATTTCTTCTGGATTCACCGTTTTCCCCATAGATTTGTACAGATCTGCCGAAAAAAATAGAAAAAGTTAGTAGAAAAACTAGAGAGAGAGAGAGAGAGAGAGATGGATGCAGTAAGAAGGTCAGACCTTCACTCGAACCAGCTCATTTCAGCTCACAAAAGTTCTGGATCCATGGTTTTCACCATGGATCTGTAGAGATCTGCGCAAAAAATAGAAAGGTCAGTAGGAAAAACTAGAGAGAGAGAGAGAGATTATAGAAAACGAACTAATCTTTACCCATTTCTTCTGGATTCACCCTTTTCCCCTTAGATCTGTACAGATCTGCCCAAAAAAATAGAAACGTTAGTAGAAAAACTAGAGAGAGAGAGAGAGAGATGGATGCAGTAAGAAGTTCAGACCTCATTTTACGGCAAAGTGAACGGATCTTCGCCATTTTTCTAGAAATCAGCTGGTAAGGATAAGATATAGTGTGCTACGGTGTGGATTTGAACGGAAAATGAAAGAAAACTGGTGAAAACTGGTGAAGAAATTAGGGTTTGCAGAGAGAGAGAGAGGCGGAGAGTGAGAGAGGAGGAGGGTGAGTTCGGGCAGGAGTCGTAAAAGTCGGGCGAATGAGCTGAGGAGTCGTATTTATATGGAGTGTTTAGGGTTTGACAATCAAAACAACGTCGTTTATTTCATCCCGAACGACGTCGTTTTGATTGTTATCCGATTTAATTAGTTGGGCTTGAATTTAACGATTGGGCTGGGCTTTAAATTTGTGCCGGGCCGGCCCAGTCGATTTGGCCATTAATTTTTTTCTGGCCCAGCCCACTCGAATGTGCAATAATACTACATAGTTTTTAATAAATAAAATATTTAAATTATCTTTTTAAATCAAAATATTTTTTTATATATATATTTTTTTACTCTATTTCTTATAATTAAATTTATGGAATTTCTTTTTTAGATTTTTAGAATATCCTCGACAAATTTTTAAATTTACGAAAATCATTTATACACTATTTATAAAATATTATTTGCAAGGTGTATTATTTTTTAATCTATTTAACAATTTAATATATTTATTAATGGATTATTTTTCTTATTCAATAAATTAACTTATAAATTTAAAAAACTTTTTTATTTTCAATTATTAATAATATGGCAATTTATATAATCATTTCATACAAATTATCATTTAACATAAATGTTGATTTTCGTTTTGCAGCTGATGAATCGATGGTGGACAATGATTTAATTGACATCACAATTGAAGAATCACATAATATAGGTAACAAATTTTTTATTTTTCTCTTATCAAGTGTAACGATAGTATATTGTATGTATATATATATTTTTTTAATGTTCATATTTTGCATTTTATTTGGGTTCGAATTATAGCCATTGGGATGGGCTTTAAATTTGTGCTGGGCCGGCCCGGACGATTTGGTCTTTAAATTTCTCCTGGCCCGGCCCAATCGAATAAGCAAAAATAATAGTACATAATTTTTAATAAATAAAATATTTAAATTATCTTTTTAAATCGAAATGTTTTTTTATAATTTTTTTTTTACCTTTATTTCTGATAATTTAATTTATGGAATTTCTTTTTTACTTTTTTAGAATATGCTCGACAAATTTTTAGATTTACGAAAATCATTTATACACTATTTATAAAATATTATTTGCAAGGTGTATAATTTTTTAATCTATTTAAAATTTTAATGTATTTACTAAGGAATTATTTTTCTTATTCGATAAATTAACTTATATTTCTTATTCAATAAATTAACTTATAAATTTTATAAACTTTCTTATTTTAAATTGTTAATTTTAGGGCAATTTATATGGGTCGTTTTATTCTATTTATATTTTGAAATAAATTTTGATTTTCGTTTTGCAGCTGATGAATCGATGGTGGACAATGATTTAATTGACATCACAATTGAAGAATCACATAATATAGGTAACAAATTATTTATTTTTCTTTTATCAAGTGTAATGATAGTACGTTGTATGTATATATATATATATATATATATATTTTTTAATGTTAATATTTTGCATTTTGTTTGGGTGACGTTCCTATTGATGAGTATATGAAAGATGTTGAACTGATTTAAATCACTGTTGAAGATATTGAAATTGTATTTAATATTTTGTAATATCAAAATTTGTTTTCTTTTATATGATTGTTTATATATTTACCACTCATTCAAAGTATATTTTATCTGACTATTATGAAATTGTTCGTTATAATTAGACAATTCAGGGATTCGTGGAAACTCAGCGGAATGTGGAGCTATTCGTATAAATGTTGAACCGATTTCTGAAATTGGTATTTACAAATTTTTAATTTTTCTAATTAAATTCTTTGCTTTATATTTTATTTTATTTATTTTTGCTAACAGTCAAAATATGTTTATTAGATTCTTATGAGTTCGAAGCAATGATAACAAGGGATAAACGAAGTGGCAGACAGCGTTCATCGATTTTGTTGAACAACGAGATCGGTAAGTTTATTTATGGGATTTTTATTTTACAGTATTGTTGTATAATATTTAATATATACTTTTTGTTATTATGACATTGTAACATTAAATATATTTTTATAATTCCCATAACTAATTTTATTTTTTTTTTTTCATATAAATCGCGCAGATTATGATGATCTTGGTGATCCAGTCTATCAGTGTCAGTTCTGTAAAGCTTATTTTTGGCAAGATGAAAGACGGCACGGCAGCACTATTCTAAGTCCGAAGTATTCATTGTGTTGCCAAAATGGTAAAGTACGGCTCCCTAGATTGGAAAGACCGCCGACGTTGTTAGGTGATTTGCTTTGGGGGAATGATGCGAAGAGCAAACATTTTCAGCAGAATATTCGGTCGTACAATAGCATGTTTGCTTTCACATCGATGGGTGGAACCATTGATTTCGCTGTGAACAATGGTGGTGGTCCTCCAACATTTCGATTGAGTGGCCAAAATTACCATTTGATAGGGAGTTTAATGCCCCTTGAAGGTAAACCACCGCTATTCGGCCAGATGTACATATACGATACGGAAAATGAAATTGCAAATCGCATGCAGTCCGTTAGGTAAGTAATTGTTACTATTCAAATACAAACTTTTTATCCTCTTTAATTGAAAATTTATATTATATACCATGTTATTTATAACACTGTGTATATTTATTTATTTAGGAAAAACAACAGCACGAACAATTTGCATGCAGAGATTGTTTCACATTTGAAGGGAATGCTAGATGAGAATAATGTCTTTGTGAAGACATTTAGAATGGCAAGAGAGAAAATTGTCGATGCTGGACAGTCTGATGTAAAGATAAAACTTATTGGTAGAAGAGGTCGCGATGCTCGAACGTACAATTTGCCAACAGTGTCTGAAGTAGCAGCCTTGATTGTAGGTGATTTTGATGAATCGTTGGGAGATAGAGATTTGATCGTTGAAACGCGATCTGGTGTATTAAAGCGCATCAATGAGCTGAATGCGTCTTATCTTGGGTTGCAGTATCCGTTGTTGTTCCCATATGGTGAGGATGGCTATCGCGAAGATATTCCTCTTTGTAATGTTCGTAGTGGCACCACTTCCAATGTTCGAAAGTATGTGAGTATGAGACAATTCTTCGCTTTCCGATTGCATGAAAGGGAGTTAGAAGCTAAAACCATCCTTGCTTCTAGACGTCTACACCAGCAGTTCATTGTTGACGCGTACACCATGATTGAATCGTCCAGATTAAAGTACGTACGTTTGAATCAGAAGAATTTGAGATGCGATTTGTATAAGGGCTTAGAAGATGCTCTTACGAAAGGGGAGACAAATGCAGCAACTCAAGGCAAGAGAATCATATTGCCTTCTACTTTCACTGGAGGAGCTAGATTCATGATTCAAAGTTATCAGGATGCAATGGCAATTTGCAAATGGGCTGGATATCCGAACTTATTCATCACATTTACATGCAATCCTAAATGGCCAGAGATATCACGGTACGTGCAAAGTCAAGGGTTGAAACCGGAAGATTGTCCACTTACAGTTTGTCGTGTTTTCAAGATGAAGCTGGATAAGTTAATCAAAGATCTCCGTACGAAGAAACCTTTTGGAAGCGTTAGATCGGGTACTCCATTCTTATTGTATCGCAATGCTACATTATTTTCTATATTACATGCATAAATTAATAGTTTTTAATATTTTTGTTTCAGTTGTATACACGATTGAATTTCAAAAACGTGGCCTTCCCCATGCACACATATTGCTTTTCCTTTCAAACTTTGACAAGGATTCTCCTCCGGAGAAGATAGACGAAATCATTTCAGCTGAAATACCGGATAAAGATACGGATCCAAAGTATTATGAGGCGGTAAAGGATAGCATGATTCGGCCCATGTGGATCCGCCAACATCAGTGCACCATGCATGGATCCTGATACGCGTCGTTGTACCAAATATTTTCCGAAGAAATATGTTGACGAAACGACCATGGATAAGGATGGATATCCGGTATACAGGCGTAGGAATAATGGACGATCAGTTATGAGGAATGGTGTGACGTTGGATAATAGGTATGTTGTTCCGCACAATCGTTATCTTCTGATGAAGTATGGAGCACACATAAATGTGGAGTGGTGCAATCAGTCTCGATCCATAAAATATTTGTTCAAGTATATCAACAAGGGACGCGATGGTGTCACGGCGGCTTTTTATAAGACTCCAGACGATGAAGGGGAGGCGAAACCAGTTGATGAGGTGCAAATGTATTATAAATGTAGATAGATATCACCGTGTGAGGCTGCTTGGCGAATTGTGGGCTATGAGATTCAATACAAATCCCCTTCAGTTGAAAGGTTGAGTTTTCACCTTCCTGGCCAACAGAGCGTAGTGTTTCCTGATTATGTTCCAATTGATCGTGTCATGGAGCAATCTAGAGTTGGAGAAAGCATGTTTTTGGCGTGGTTTGAGGCAAATAAGAAATTTCCGGAAGCAAGAGAACTCACATACGATGAATTTCCAACTAAGTTTGTTTGGAAGAGTGATACAAGAACGTGGGAGCAAAGAAAAGGGGGTTTCGCGGTTGGTAGAATATTTTATGTGCCTCCTGGAAGTGGTGAGATGTATTATTTGAGATGCTTGCTCTCCATAGTACGTGGACCTACATGTTTCGAAGACATCAGAACAGTTAATGGAGTTGTATACGACACGTTCAAGGATGCTTGCCAAGCCTATGGATTGTTGAGTGATGACAAAGAATACATCCATGCTATTACTGAAGCAAGTTTTTGGGCGTCGGCCGTGTCTTTGAGGTATCTTTTCGTCACTCTGCTCTCGACTGATTCCTTGGGACGTCCTGAACATGTCTGGAATGCTTGCTGGGAATATCTATCAGATGAAATTTTATACAAACAAAGGACTTTGTTTCGTCACCCAGGTAATGTATTTGCTGTATTAAATGTTTTGTTTTTTTGTCAATATGATTTCTTTATTGTATAATTAAATTGATCGATCTTTATATATATTTGTTCATATATTTAAAACGCAGGGCTTCAATTGAGCGAAGATCAGATTAAGGGTTATGCTCTTGCTGAAATTGAGAAACTGTTGAAAAGCCTTGGTAGGAGTCTACAGGATTTTCACGGCATGCCCTATCCGAGTGATGATTTCTTACATTTCCATGGAAATAGATTGATCCATGACGAAATGTCATATGATCGCGAAGCTTTATCTAAAGAGCTCAAGGATTTGCTTGCCAAGCTTACTGATGAGCAGCGTCATGTTTATGATACTATCATAAATGCAACGAGCTCGAGTTCGGGTGGGATGTTCTTTGTATATGGATATGGAGGCACAGGCAAAACATTCATATGGAAAACGCTATCTGCAAGCCTTAGATCCAAGGGAGAAATAGTTTTGAATGTAGCTTCGAGTGGTATTGCTGCTCTACTATTGCCTGGAGGGAGGACAGCTCATTCGAGATTCAAGATTCCTCTACATCCTAATGAGGACAGCACGTGTAACATTAGCCAAGGTAGTCCACTGGCTCAGCTTATTGTTAGGTGCAAGCTTATTATTTGGGATGAGGCTCCGATGGTGTGTAAGCATTGCTTTGAAGCTTTGGACAAGACTCTACGGGATTTAATGCGTTTTCAGAACCCGTTAAGTTCGTCATTGCCTTTTGGTGGCAAGGCTGTTGTCTTTGGAGGAGATTTCAGACAGATTTTGCCCGTTATCCAAAAAGGAACCAGACAGGATACTGTTTTCGCAACCATAAATTCTTCATATCTTTGGAAAGATTGTAAGGTGTTACGGTTGACAAAGAATATGCGTCTTGAAAATGCAAGCTCCCCTGATGAGGCTAGAGAATTGGAGGAATTCTCTAAATGGATTGCTGATATAGGTGATGGAAACCTTGGAGGTCCGAATGATGGTCATGCTGACATCGAAATTCCTGATGATATATTGATGAAATGGTCAGGCAATCCAATTGAATGCATAGTCAACAGTACGTATCCAACATATTCTGCCGATGTTGAAGACGCGTCGTATCTACAGGATAGAGCAATTCTTGCACCTACTCTTCATGCAGTTGAATCTGTGAATGAGTACATGAGTTCGTTGAACAAGAGTGACGGCGTTTTATATAGAAGTTCGGATTCGATGAGCAGGTCTGATTCGGGTAGTGAGATGTTTCAGCAAGTGCATACTCCCGATTTCTTGAATACTATCAAGTGCTCTGGTGTGCCGAATCATGAATTGTGTTTGAAGGTTGGAACTCCGGTTATGCTGTTGAGGAATATTGATCATGCGAATGGCTTGTGCAACGGTACGAGATTGATGATTACCAAGTTGGGCAAGTATGTTTTGGAAGCTAAAATCCTTACAGGCCACAATGCAAATCAAAACGTATTGATTCCGAGGTTGTCTTTGACTCCGGCTGATATGACTTTGCCGTTCAAGTTTGAGCGAAGGCAGTTTCCTTTGATAGTATCTTATGCAATGACGATCAACAAGAGTCAGGGACAATCGCTTTCTCATGTTGGGTTATTCTTGCCAAAACCCGTGTTTACACATGGTCAATTATACGTTGCTGTGTCGAGAGTACGGAGTCGTCGTGGATTGAAGATTTTGATATCTGAAGAAGATAGAAATGATAGTACTACCACGAAAAATGTTGTATATAAGGAAGTTTTCCGAAATGTATAACATATTGTCGTTTAGTGCTCTAACATTGTATCCGTTTGCTCTAACATTGTATACGTTTGCTTTGTACTTTTGTTGTGTTTTAGTTGTCTACTGTTGTATGCGTTCGTTCGTTTTATTTGTATGTTTACGTTACGGCTTACTGTTCGAAAAAAAATTTCGTAACTTAAAGGGCTGCGCATCGCGCGCGGGCGAGTACTAGTTTAATTATAAAAAATTATTATCGGGAAAAAGTAGCAAATAAATCGTAAATTTGAGAGATGTCTTTCAACATATCTCACCTCCATTTTACGTGATGGGCATATTTCACCTTAATGTACCGCAAGTTGGATATTTAAAACTCTCATTTATCACCTCAATTTGATATTGTCTGTATTTTTTTTTATTTTTTATTTTTAATGAGATTTTGATTTCTAAACAACCTAATAGGTTGGGAATTTTGATGTCTGATTTTGAAATTCTAGGAAAACGCATAGAAGAAAACTAATACATGTAGCGCAAATTTAAAACTCACAATCTCTTTTCATATTTGAAAGATTTATGGCCTTGCATATGAGATTAGTTTATTGGGCCTAAAATTGTTGAGCTCATAGTGTTAGCCCAAGCCAAGGCCCAAGTCCATTCAACTAGGTTGAGATGGTGCACACACATATACATATATGAGTGTATGGGACGGCAAAGGTGAGAGATCACATTCACAATACTACCGCCGCACTTGAGCTTCTCTTGCAAGGTTTCCTAGCGATCGAGAAGAGAGGCTTTCACCCGGGATTGTCCCAAGTTCGGTTAGACGTAGCACGTGGACACCATAGTGGGGATTCAAGCTCTTGACGATCCTTGTCACGTGGAGAAACAAGTAACTTTCTCTCCCGTTTCGTGACGAATCGTAAAGTCTCTTAACACGTAAGTTAGAACATAAATCTAAATCGTAGTTTGGGATTCGAAGTTGTATCTTCCGCTGCGTTTTAATGAGCACGTAACCCAACAAATCTTCCCTGGATATTATTAAGCCGGCACTTAAGGCTCGTCAAATCAATGCCAAAGAATTTGGAGAGATGAAAAGTAGCAAATTTGAATGTCATTTCCTTATCAAAAGAAGATAAGTCGTCTTTGTGGTAGAAGCACATCATGCATCTACCCAACTCCATATATACTTACCTCGTCATATAAATTGTCAAGGTCTTAAAGTAGTAAATCAATTACTTGTATAAATACATCAATTAAAAAATCATGAAAAAATATGTTAATTGCTAACAAAACATCATTATCCTTGCAAAACAAAGTGATCATATGCAAGTGATTCTCACATTCAACCTCTCTCTATTCTTGCAATACATCCTTAATTAAATTGACATTTATAGCACAATTCAATATCTTAAAAAAAAAAAAAAACTTTGCAAAGCAAGATACAATTCATTAGTGTATCTAATTATAATACACATTAATTAGGTATGACAAAATAAAATCGGGAGAAGGGTCAAATACACACCTAATGCTTGCTTCAAGAGTCAACTAAGCCCCTTAAGTATTTAGAGGTACAAATAAGCCCTTAAAATTTTTAATTTTTAACATTTATGTCCCTTTATATTATTTCTATTCAAATAATTATGTTTATGCTGCATTTTATTTCATTTATTCTTATGTTTCTTCATTTATAACCATGCGAATTTTATAGTAATTCTTTAGATTGATTAACATTAATATTATCTAATAAAATATTCAAGAAAATATCATAGTAACCGATCGACTCGATTTGTTACAATCAATGCGCAGATAAAAGAAACATAAGAGGTTGAGCACACAGACATAGAAGAGTTTACATGGTTCAATCTGCCGTAACATAAAAAGGGGTTGTACACAGAAGATAGTGAACAAGAACGGTCAAGTTAATTGGGGGCTATCACTTGTAAGCAATGTTCTAAAATATGCTAGACGCTAGGCGGGCTGCCGACTAGCGTCTAGGCGTCTAGGCGGATTCTAGGCAGGCTAGGCGGATAAGAGCTATTTTATGTATTTATATTATTATTTTCACACAATACCCTATAATAAAAGTATATATCATTTACTAATATACTTTCATCAACTAATTTATGATATAAGAACAAGGTTCAAATATATAAATTATATAACAATATAATATGTTAACTAATAGTTCAAATTCTACAAATTTAATTTTTTTTTTACATAAATAATAAAATTAAAGTCAACAAAAATATTAATAATTTTAAAGAAATCCATAAGTCGGAATATATTATCCATGACAACTATAAAATTTAAAAATTCAATTTAAGTTATTTAACCCTAAATCCTAATTACTCCGCTCAACTCCGCCTAAAGCCGCTTAGGCGGCCCCTTTTAGGCAGTGGTGACCTAGGCGGCCGCCTAGCATAAAATCTAGGTGGCCGAGCACCGGCTAGCGTCTAGGCGGCCGCCTAGGCCGATTTTAGAACACTGCTTGTAAGTGTATTATTGTATTCCCTCCGTCCTCCATTTAGTGACATTATTACTATATTGGGACGTCCTCCATTTACTGACATATTCCGTTTTAGGACGTAGACCCCACAATCACTTTAACACTTTATACATCTATTTTTTATTATTTTAACATTTTAATACTATTAAAAAATTCAAATGGACCCACAATTATTCCACTTTAACACTTTAACACATTAATTTATTATTATACCATAAAAATGCAAAAAAAATTTGCCCAGAAAACAATTTCACTAAATGGAGGACGGAGGAAGTATTAAAATAATAGGGGGCTGTGGAGAGTAAAATGGTAGCTGTGTATAGAATTACCCTTTATTATTCTTCAAAAAACATAATAAGAGCATCTCCAACCCACACTTCATTTTGAAGTATTACGGAGGTCATTCCAACCGTACTCTATTTTACAGTTAGAGTATGAAGTATTGAACAGTAAAACTCTATATATGAAGTTTTACTGTTCAATACTTCATACTCTATTTTCACTATTCAAAAAAAATTAATTGTAGATATTGAATTATTTAATTATGCTTTTCATTATAAATAATTATACTAATTCGTATATCATATTATTATTTTATTTCATTTACTCCTATTTATAAAAATCAAATATAAAGTATTTCTAGAAAAAATTAACATTACATAAATTGCACTAGCCATATAATGTATGTTATGATGATTAATATAATTTATATTTTGCTTAAAAAGGATGAATTTACAATTTAATAGTTCAAGAAGCCATAATTTTTTTTATTTAGTTATTATTTAATTTTCAATACTACTATATGTTAATAAATCAAAGTATTATTCATTTAATTTTTGTCAATATTGTTAAGTTATTAAAATTAAATATAAAAGAATAATAAATTAAATATATAGAGTACGTGGTTGAAATAGATTTTTAAAATAGAGTACGAGATACTTCATTTTGAAGTATAGCATACTGTAAAATAGAGTACTGGGTTGGAGATGGTCTAATGGGCCCAAAATTATAGAGTCCATGGCACATGCCTTTTATTCGACAAGCCCAATTCTGCTCAAATGAGGATTTCCTTAATTTCAAAATCTGAACATCACAGTATTATTTGCTCTTATAAACCTATTTTTATTATCACAATTAACTGGCGACTTGAAATAATGATACGGCAAGATGAAATAAATATAACTATTTGAGACCCCTCTTTGACATTTTTTTTTATTAAAATAAACAACGAGCGACTTCCCTTATTTTAATATTTATTTATGTGTCTTCGACATTATTCTTTTATTAGAATAAATAATGGGCGACTTGAATTATTTTAATATTTTCTCTTATTTTTGCTTTAAAATAACACTAAACAATTAATTATTCATGTCGAATTTTAACGGGATACACTATACCTATTACCGAAATATTACTCTTATAAACCTACTTTTGTTATCACAATTAACTGGCGGTTTGAAATAACGACACAACAAGATGAGATAAATATAATTATTTGAGACCCCTCTTTGACATTTTCTTTTAGTGGAATATTTTTGCTTACCACTATTAAAACCCCCCATTCACAAAATACCCCTCCCCTAAAAATCATACACAAACTACCCCAATTCCCATTTTACAATTTTCTTTATTTTATAAATCCATTTTTCCTTTAATTTTAATACAACAAGTCTAATCAACATTGATTAGACTTGACATGTTGTTGTCATCTTCTTCTTTTTTCACATACGGCAAATGCAAATGGGTACACTGTATTGATGCATTATTACTGAAGCTGCATTCATTTTTGTTCAGTGATAAACAGTAAAAGAAGGTTTCCTATGTGAAATATTCAATATATAGTTGTACATTGAAGCTCAAATGACATTCGTAAAAAATATCTTCAATTCGATTCCTCCCAAAAAAAAAAATTGGAACAGTTCGTGAAGGAGAAAATACAAGCGAAAGGCGAAGAACATCCAATTCTCAAAGGTTTGTAACTGATAATTCGATCGAATATTTTATTACAAGTATTCCGGCCTTTTTCACGCCGGAAAATGTTGGCCGGAACGTATATCACGCCAGATACATGTCACGCCGGCGTGATATATATTCCGGTCAACATTATCCGGCGTGAAAAGCACCATTTATTTTTATTTTTTATTTATGTTTCATGTATGATACTAAATGATTTCATTTCATGAAGTATTTGAGATCTGTGAATGAATTATACATTTTTGATATGTATATTAAGAGTTAAATTTATAATTTTTGCAATGTATGTGTGCAAATAAAACGAGACTATAGCATAATTTGAATGAAAATTTTAAAATGTGAGTACTGACATTTTTCACGCCGGAGGTATGTGGCCGGAAAGAATATCACGCCGGTGTAAATCACGCCGGCGTGATATTCCTTACGGCCACATACCTCCGGCGTGAAAAATGGATAATGAATGGAAAAAAAGTTTTGTTTCATATTTTGTAGTAAAACCTTTCATTTAATGAGTTATTTGAGACATACGAATTAATTGTAGAGAATTAATGATTATTTTATGTGCATTAGAAGTTCGTTTAAATATTTTTACTTTGTATGTGAGTACATTAAGCCATACTATAGCATAATATGAAGGAAAAAAATAAAACAAGAAAAATTTTTCTTTACACGCCGGAGATATGTTGCCGGAAAGTATATCACGCCGGCGTAAATCATGCCGGCGTGATATGCTTTCCGGCTACATCTCTCCGGCGTGAAAAATGGAAAATTAGTATGAAAAAAAGTTTGTCTCATATTTTATAGTAAAACCTTTCATTTAATGAGTTATTTGAGACATACGAATTAAGTTGAGTTCATTTTATATTGTAGATGGATTCCGTCGACGTAAAAGCTTATTACGGAGGTCAATGGAATAGAAGAAGGTACGAGGGTGGCAACGAGGTCGTATTCAAGTGCAGTGATTTCACATATTACGGGCTGAGATATATGGTAGCTTCCTGTTGCAACATGCTCGGTAGTGATTTCGATATGTTCTATTTCTCGCTATCCGAGAGCACTGGACGTACAAGGAAATCGAAGTTGCAGTCGGACCAGCAAGTGTTGAGCTATGCACTAAGTACATTAGCCAGAATTGTACGTGATTCTAAACAATGGAGGCTCGTCTTCACATGTTGGGGCTTCGTCTTCACATGTCGGTACATCTTCTTCGTATATCCCTCGATTCGACCCGTCGTACCAGGAACCGTCTTCGTTCCAATTTGGCAACACGTATGGCAACACGGAGGACTTGCGTTCGACGCTTGATGATATCGTAGAGAACATCAATTCCACCCGTTGGGATGAACAGGTGTATCAAGTCCACAACCTCGGAGGCAGTTCATCTCATCGTGCCGAAGATGCTCGTGACGATCAAATACCCGACCTGAATCATACATCAGGAAGGGATGAGCAGGAGGATCCGAACGAAGATGATGTCTTGCGCGACGACGATGACGACGAGGATGAATATGAGCCGTCGAGGGACGTCTCCACCGAGGACAGCGACCAGTCGAACGTGTTGAGAGAAGGAAGGCAAATTCCTAGGGCCCTAATGGCCGAGTGGACCGCCTGGATAGCTGAAGAAGGCGGGTTCAACCGACTGTTGGCTATGATGTTTCCGGACCTGCACGGTAGGAGCCAACCACCTCTGGATACTGATACGGAGCACATGAGGAACTGGTTAGTGCCGGTGGTCCCACTCCAGGCTACAGAATCTGCAGTGTTCAACGAGGAAGACGCAAGTATCCTCGATTTGCGTTATGGTTCATATTTCAAAAGCAAGGATGATATGTATATTGCCGTTGGTTTGTGGCAGATGGAGAGTCGAAAAAATTTCTACCCCAGGTGGTCGGATACGACGAGGCTGGTCTTTAGATGCACGTCGGACAAAAAATGCCGCTTCAACATTCGTGTTGTAAGCGAGGGCGAGAATTGGGTCATTTCAGTGTTTGAACCCGAGCACACATGCGGGCCCAACACTGGGACAGTCGAAGAAAGAAGGTCAGATCTAAAGTTATTGCGGCGTACTTTGCGAAGAGGATCCTGCGCAACTCCGTGATTATGAAGCCTAGGATCATTGAGAACGAGCTGCTCACGTCGTTCGGCATTAAGGCGAGCTACAACGTCTGCTTGAGGGCGAGGAATCAGGCCATGGAGATTCTCTACGGGAAACACAAGGAGTCGTTCCAAGATCTGCCCGCCTACCTCCATGCTCTCGAGACTTCAAACGCCGGCACAGTCACCGATCTCGACATAGATGACGAGTGCAAATTTCGACAGGTGTTCGTTGCCCTAGCTGCCTCTATTGCGGCGTACAAATACGGGCATATCAGGCCGGTGATATCCGTCGATGGCACTCACCTGAAGGGCAAGAACTCCGGCGTCATGTTCGTAGCTGTAGCGAAGGATGCGAACGAGCAGCTATTTCCCTTGGCATACGGCGTAGGGCGTAAGGAGAGTCACTATTCATGGACCTCGTTCATGAGGGGTCTGAGGAGGGCTTACGGGAACTTGACTGACGTGCTGATTGTTTCTGACCAGCACGTTTCGATTGAGTATGCCGTAGCTCAAGTGTTTCCGGAGGCGCACCATGGGTTGTGTTACTACCACTTGAGTCAGCACATGACATACGGCATGGTTATCGGTGCCATGTTCCAGAGAGCTGCGTACACGTACGATCAGAGAGAATTCCAGCATCATGGCATCGATGCTCAACACCAACCCCGAGGCGTACCAGAAGGCTATGGGCAACGGACCCGCTAGGTGGGCTCGGAGCATGTGCCCCGTTCGCCGGTTCAGTACCATGACATCGAACGCCGCAGAGTCTTTCAACAATTCCCTCCTCTGGGCACGTCGACTGTCTATAGTTGCTTGCCTCGATGTTGCGAAGCTCGTTATCGAGAAGTGGTTCGATGAGAGAAGACTCAAGGGTCGAAACGACACCCACCCCATATGTGAAGAGGCGCGGCGAAAAATCGGAGTCCAGTTGGAAATGTCGCATAGGTACAAGGTCACACGGATCAGCCTCGTGCAGACACTATGTTGGTCCCGAGAAAGAGTAATTGGTGTATGGGGGGGGGGGGGGGGGGAATACACCAATAACCAACCGTTTTTGACTTTTTAAAATTCAGGTCGATCTGCAGGTCGATTGTCAAGGTCGACCTTATCAGAGGCAGTTTGATCTATCAAGCTCGTATGGTATCAAGCTTGATTTATCAAACTGTTGTTAATGCGGAAGTTGGTGGAGGTTGATTACTCTTTGAAAAATCTTAAGGCTGAATATGGATAGCAGGTTGATTCGTGTAATGCAGGATGATGCTCGTCAGTTAGATAATAAAATGTAAGTGCAATAAATAAAGAGAGAGAGAAACACCGCGATGTAGCGTGGTTCGGAGAAATCCTCCTACGTCCACGTCAGGTCGACTCGACCTGAGAATCCCTTTTCTTTTGGATCCACCTCTCTCTTATTTATACTGACTGAGTATCAGTTCTAGATACAATCTAACTTGAGAGTAACTAGACACGAGTTTTGGGTCGTGACCCACCCTTACAACCTTCGTACTGAAACGTACAAACAACCTTACGCTTTTACAGAGCTTGACTAACTCTATAATGGCGAAAATAAAAACAAGCTTTCTAACTTCGAACAAGTCGGAGAAGAAGTTGTTTGAACAATCGACAAGCAGCAGTGAACGCTTCGTCGTTGTGGAGTTTATCGGAATCGGAAACCTCTCTTCGTCAAGTGTTTGGGAAACAAATCGGATTTCGAACACTTGAAAGGATATGAGCTTTGAGAGAGATTTGGGCAGAGTTATGGCGTTGATAGCTTGTGTTTCCCGTACTTGAATCCGAAAATGGCTGAAGTATTTATAGGCAGTTTTGAAAAACTAGCCGTTGGAGTCGGGCTGACGTGGCACTAGCCGTTGGATGCTGACTCACTTCTAGCCGTTGGGAATATTCGTCCTTGCTGGCACTCGACGTGGCAAGGATCAGGTCGTGACGCTCCATGAAGGCGGAGCATCGACCTTGATTGATAATCCAGCTCTTGAAATCTTCTAAGGCAATGCCAGCTGGAAGCTTGATAGGGGAGGTCGATAGACAGGCTGATGATCCAGCTCGATCCAATTGAGGCAGGTCGATACATCGACCTTTCTCTTACAGGGTGGATCGAACTTGATACTAAACGTTAAAGGGCATCGACCTGCACTAACAGGTAGCAGGTCGATCTATCGGCCTTGACCTAAACAAAGTAAAATATGCCTAAGTGTGGTTTCGATAAACATCATCAAAATCAAACTGCAAGGGGTTCCCAACAATTTCCCCCTTTTTGATGATGTCGAAACCAAACACTTTACAAATAATTCCTAAGATAAAACACTGAAAGATGGTATCAGAGCTTAAACATTTTTCAATCATGAAGATTGATAAGGAATTAAATGAAAGGCAAATAAGAACATAATTAAAATAAAGCAGTAAAGGCAGATGCCTGGACAAAGAGATATTGTCGTCAGGACGAAGGATGATTTTGTTTCATTAAGCTCGTTAGCAGAATACATGGAGAATTTACAACCAGCTGAGAGCATAAATGAAAAAAAGATTACAAAATCATCTATCTACATAGCCTGGATCTTGGCACGGGCTGCAAGGCGCTCTTCCTGGACCTGCTCCCTTGACTTCGTCTGCATGCTTGCGTAGATTCCATCTCTGATACGACGATAGTCGGGATCGGAATTCGACACATTGACGCCTAGGCCGATGGCAGTTTGAGCGATGTACTGGTCGATTCGAGAGTAATCCAAATACTCCGAAGCACCAAGACGCAAGGGCGCAAAATATTGTAGAGCTGGGGCCCTTATCGTCACACCGGCCTCTGCAGCCTTTTTCCTAAGATCACCAATGAATTTTTGGTACGGAAACTTGAGCATATAGGCTGCATAAGCTTCGTCGGCATCGGCAGGAAGGGAGGGGTCTTTGATAAAGTAGTGCAGCAGGATGAAGCAAGAATTGAGCTCCCGCAGCAGGTTGTTTTGAGATTCATCAAGCCAATCAACGACCTGCTGCAATCCTCCTGCATTCAAAACAAGAGCGGACTGGCTGATCCAGTCCAACTCTCTTTTCCTCCTAGCTTCAGCAGCTCGGCGCTCGGCCTTGAAACGCTGCTGCTCTTCTAGATTTGCGGCCTGCTCCGGCGTAGCACCAGCCAGTACCATGGCAGAAATAAGATCGGCCTCGGCAGCCAATCGAGCTTTGGCGGCAGCAGCCTGCTCCGCACCAAGCTGTGAGATGGGATCAGCATGAGCAGCAACGGCCTTGGGTGCAACGGCCTGGGATGGCTTCTTTTGAGAAGGAGGAGGGGCCACAGAAGTTGAAGGGGTTTTGGATTTTGGGGCCTTCTTCTTCTTCGCGGCGGCGGCTCTTTCTTCTTCCCCCTTTTCGACATCATCCGTCAGGGCTTTGATAAGGGAAAGAAGAGTCGCATCCTCTTGCTACAGCTTGATCACAGCATCCTTCAACTCCATTTGCCCACTGAGAAGGGAGGAGATGGTGCCGTGGATGGCGTTGATCTGCTCATTGGAGGTCGATGCCGAGTTTGAGATAGAGGAATTCAGGTTTTCTACTCGCTCATCGACCATGGCCAAGTCCTCCAATACTTCCGCGATCTGGTCACGGGACGCCATGTTGAGCTCATCAAGCTGGCCCGGCAGGAGCTTGTCGGTATATTCTTTCAAAAGCTTCACGGCAAAGTCCGTGACGCGCTCCCTGGCAGCTTCATCGGCCTGGGCTTTGGCATCTTTCACTATATCAGCCCGGGCCTCTGCTACGGCCTGCTTGATTTGCTCTGGGAGGCTGGTGATGATGGACTCGAGCTTGGCAGAAATTTCATCCAACACAGCCTCCACATCAACTTTTGGAGACGGAGCAGCAGCAACAAGAGGCTGATCATCACCCTCAATCCTGGGTGATGATTGCTCCGGAGTTTGAATCCTATCAAACTCGTCTCCGGCTTCTGCGGCGGAGTTATACAGAGCGCGAGAGTGCGCATAGAGGGGGCGAAGGTCGATGCCCAAAATTTTGGCTTCGACGTTCATGCGGCGAAGCACAAGCTGACGGAAATTGGAGGCCGCATCCCCCACGGTGTAGAAACCGAACTCCGCTTCAAGAGCCAGCTCCTCGACCTTCAGGTCGTCGAGAGTGACGACCTGCAGCAACGCCTCAAAGACGTAATAGTAACTCGACTTACAATCCAGGTAGAACTGGAGACGAGTGGCGAGGTCGAGAGACTTGGGGAGTTGAGCTATCCCCGGCATCAGGTCGATGACCTTCAGCCTGGCCTCCGCCTTTAATGCAGCGACCTGGGAGTGAGCAGCAGACATTGGCTGCTCAACGAACGGCTGGACCTCCAGCACGACGTCCTCCTCTACGGGCGCGTCCCGAACTGGGGAAGGCAGAGATTCTTCCGCAGTGAGATCCGTGATCTCAACGGATCCAGCGCGTTGGACTGAGGGAGGCCTCTGTGGAGAGGGGGCAACGACCTGCTGAGAGAATGCAGGGCGTTGCTGCGAGGCGGACTGCTCGGCGGCGGAACGGACTGGAGATGGAGTCCGTTCGGCTGATGAGGAGGGCGATGAGGCGGGCGAAGACTCCCTGGGAGGTGCAGAAACCTCGAAATCCAGAGGGAGGATTTTATGAAACGGCCTGGGAGGCTCACCGGAGGCCGACTGCGTCTTGCGAGGGGGAGTCCTCTTCACGGGCTGAGCCTTCTTGACAGGGCGTGAGGGAACCAGATCGACATCGGCCTTCCTCTTCTTTTGAGCAGGTCGATCCGGAATCCTCCAGCCAACTTTGGAATGGCCGGTCTTGGCGAGGTGCGCCCTGACATCGTCGGAGGAGTTGTAATAAATCTGCCCCGACACCCCAATCGCCATTTCCAGCTGGTGGAGATCCTTTGGAATAAACAGAGGGGGAAAGGCTGGATCTTTGGCCCATGTCCTCTGCTTGAAGTGGGAGATGATGATGGAGGTTACCTTCGTCCCAAGGCGAAGCGGTTTGTTGTTGTGAAGGGACACTTTCACAACGACCTCTCCCTCTGTCTCGGTGATGATCAGCCTGGCTTCATCCCAGAGCAGCGAGACCATCAGTTTGGCCCAACAGATGGGCAGGTCGAGAATTACGGCCGTCATGATTTGGAATTTGAACGGGGTGACCTGGTCGTAATTCCCTATGTGCCCTAGAAAGCACTTCTGCACGAAGTCCATCAAGAGGCGGTATTTGGGCCGGAGATCGCTCCTCTTGAAGGCAACGGGCACGTACTGCCTTTGCTCGATTAGGACACGGTCTGCAACCTGCTGCAGTTGGTCCCTAGAAATCTCCGAGAGCTGCATTGAACCTTCCTCTTCAATGCCGAAGGCCGCCTTCACGGCATCGAGAACGTTGATGGTGACCAGAGATTTCGTGGTGCCAAGGGAGACCGTGTGGGAGGATACAGAATCACCTTCATTCCAATTATAGAAGAAGGCACACACGAGTCTGGGAAGGCTTTTCGCAGGCCTGGTGGTGATAATCTGATGGAAGGAAGAACACTTTTCCACCAGGGCGAACATGGAGTCGAGATCGCGAAAACCGAAGTTATTGCGCTCCATGTAGGGCTCGAATTTGAGATGAGCCGTTAAGATCTCCTCGATTTCAGACCATGGCATCTCCTTTCGACCGGAAGTAGAAACCCTTTCTGCCATTGATTTTTCTGCAAGTTTTTCGAGAAAGATTAGAAAATAAATACAGTAAAGAACTTGACAGAAGTGTAAAAATATAATCGGTGAAAAGAGTACAAACCACGCGAGTGATTTGATGCAGATAGTGAGAATGCAGAAAAGTGAAGAACACGACAGCGGCAGTTTTAGTATTTGCAGAGATAAATTAGGTTTTTCGAAGAAGATGAAGAAGGCAAGTAAGAATGAGAGAAAACTGCATGCCATATTTATAGAATTTTCGAACGGTTGAAATCGTTCAAATTTGAAAAGGTGAAAATATCTCTTTAATTCTCATCCACACGATGAGTGCGCGTGAAATGTGAAACATTACACATTCGCGCGTGAGTTATTGAGAACGTGCGATAACTTGCACTTTTGCAGAGAGAGACGGCAGGGAATTAAATGCGGCCTCGGTCAATGTGTCAAGGTTTGACACTTGACTGGATGTTTTACAAAAATGGTAATCATTACTCCCTTTTTCCTCATTTTCTACAAGTTATCAGAACCTTAAATAATGAAACACATTGAGAAATAAATAACATTTATAAATGAAGAAATCAATGCGTATTAAAGAAGTTATAAGACAAAAGGGTGATACTGCCCTTTTGATTCTTCCTTCATAAATGCAGTTGCATTCAGGTTGATATCGGTCTGATGATATCGGCCTGGTGACGGAGAACGGCCTGATGATATCGGCCTGTATTTGTGATATCGGCCTGGACATATGACATCGGCCTGGCGAGGTGGAACTGCCTGGACTTAAGATGTCGGCCTGGCGAAATAAACGCCCTGGAAACAGACATTGACCATTGTTCCCCCTCAAATGATGGATTACTTTGGCCAAGTGTTCCCCCTCAATTGAGGAACACAGGTCGATCTGTTGAATGGTCGACGGCCTGATGATGAACACGGCCTGTTGACAGACACGGCCTGTAGATATGCACGACCTGTTGACAGACACGGCCTGTTCAAATAGTAACTCCCTGTTCAAATGGTAACGGCCTGTTGAGAGTTGACGGCCTGTTCCCCCTTGATATCTGCCTGCTTGTAAAGAGACGGCCTGCTTGTTGGTCCCGATGGTCCCACACAAGCTTTTGAAAGATTTGGCAGGTCGATGAGGAGATAACGGCCTGTAGGCTTACGATCGGCCTGATGACTCAACATTTAATAACCCTAGCTTTCCACATAGCATTTTGAATCTTTCTTCAGCTAGGGGTTTGGTTAGAATATCAGCTCGTTGAATGTCAGTGTGTATCTTCTCAATAACCACGTTCTTCTTTTCAACGTGATCACGAATAAAGTGATGTCGAATATCCACGTGTTTGCATCTTGAATGAAGAACTGGATTCTGGGTAATGGCGATGGCACTCGAGCTATCACAGAATATTGGCACTTCACTGACTTCAACTTCATAATCCTTAAGTTGTTGTTTGATCCACAAGATTTGTGCACAACAACTTCCTGCGGCCATGTACTCGGCCTCTGTAGTGGAGGTGGCTACTGAAGTTTGCTTCTTTGAAAACCAAGAAATCAGCTTGTTTCCGAGAAAATGGCAAGTACCCGAGGTAGATTTCCTATCGAGCTTGCACCCTGCATGATCAGAATCTGAATAACCTGTAAGCTGCAAATTATCATCACAAGGATACCAAAGACCTAGATTTGTGGTTCCTTTGATATATCGAAGAATTTTCTTTGCTGCTTCCAAGTGAGATTCCTTCGGATTAGCTTGAAATCGAGCACACACTCCAACTGCAAAAGTGATGTCAGGTCGACTAGCAGTTAGATAAAGTAATGAACCAATTATACCCCTGTACTGTGTTATGTTGGCAGGTTTTCCTTGGGGATCCGGGTCGATCTTCCCACCAGAGAGCATCGGTATTTTGACATGCTTGCTGTCTTTGACACCAAACTTGTCGACCAGCTCGTGTGCGTACTTTGTTTGGCTAATGAAGATTCCTTCATCGGACTGCTTTACCTGCAACCCTAGAAAGAAATTCATTTCCCCCATCATAGACATTTTATATTTTTCGGTCATGAGGTTACCAAAATTTTCACACAAAATGGGAGATTTAGATCCAAAAATGATATCATCAACATAAATTTGTACTAAAAGGATATGTTCATTCACTTTGATAGTGAATAGCGTCTTGTCGACTGAACCACGCTTGAATCCTGATTCGATGAGGAAGGATGACAGTGTCTCATACCAAGCTCGAGGAGCTTGCTTAAGTCCGTAGACGGCCTTGTGCAGTTTGTAGACTTTGCTTGAATCACCCTCTTCGAATCCAGGAGGTTGTTCCACATAGACTTCCTCTTCAAGAACGCCATTGAGGAACGCACTCTTTACATCCATCTGGTAGACTTTGAATCGTTGATGAGCGACATAAGCTAGAAACAGTCTTATAGCTTCTAATCTTGCAACGGGGGCAAACGTCTCATCATAGTCGATTCCTTCTTGTTGACAGTAACCCTTTGCAACCAATCGGGCTTTATTTCTGACAACTTCTCCAGATTCATCTCTCTTGTTCTTGTAAACCCATTTGACTCCAATGACGCCCTGATGATAAGGACGATCAACTAGAGACCATACTTCATTTCTTTTGAATTCATTGAGTTCTTCTTGCATGGCTTCAATCCAATCAGCATCTTGAAGAGCTTCAATGGCATCTTTGGGTTCTATGCGAGAGAGATAGCAACTTAATAGCGCACTTTCACCAATCGTCCTTCTTGTTCGCACTCCTTGGTTTGGGTTCCCAACAATGAGCTCTTTCGGATGATTATCGATCCATCGTCTGCGTCGTGATCTTTCTTCATTTGAAATGATTGGCTCGGGCTCATTAATGGGTTCGTCAAACTCCGGGTGAGTTGAAGGTTGATCAGTGGGCACATGCTGTTGCTCGGGCTGTTGATCAGACTGCTGTTCGGCCTGAATGTTGAGCCGCTCCATTGTGTTATCGAGCTGCTCGATTTGTGATGTAAGGTCGTGAACAGCATCAGTCTTGGGGACTGAGGGAGGGGGATCAGCTTGGTTAAGTCCGGCTGATGTATTACAGCTCGTATTATCATTTGCATCACTTCCCCCTTGCTGTGTGACCTTAGGATCAGATTGATCCTCTTCCTCCAAATCATTTGGAGTCCATACTAGCAGGTCGTCAATGGGGGAGTTAGACGGTCTGTTAGCAGCGGGCTGTTCTATACCTGTACTTGATTCTCTGTACAGACAAGTAGATTCATCAAACACAACATGAGGTGTTACCTCCACAACTAGGGTTTTCTTATTAAAGACTCTATAAGCTTTGCTAACCTCTGAGTATCCTAAAAATACTCCTGGATCGGCCTTGCTATCAAAAGTCTTCAATTGAGATTTCCCATTGTTATGAATGTAACACAAACACCCAAAAGCTTTAAAATACTTTAACCTGGGAAGCTTGTTGTTCCACAGCTCGTATGGAGTCTTTCCATGTCGGGTCGTGATGATCGACCTGTTTTGGGTGTAGCAGGCTGTGTTGACGGCCTCTGCCCAAAACTTCTTTGGAAGATTGGTTTCATCCAACATGGTACGAGCTGCTTCCTTCAGCGATCTGTTACGACGTTCCACCACGCCGTTTTGTTGAGGTGTGCGTGCAGCTGAAGTTTGATGATGAATCCCACTCTTTGTGCAATATTCTTCGATCATTGCATTGATAAATTCAGTGCCTCGATCTGATCGAATGGAGATGATGGATTTCTCCTTTTGATTGCACAGCTTGCTCAGCAACGCAGGTAGCTTCTCCAATGTCTCCTTCTTTTTGTACATGAAAATAACCCACGTAAATCTAGAATAATCATCTATAATAACGAGAGCATATTTTCTACCGTTTATACTCAAGGGAGTGACTGGACCGAAGAGGTCGAGATGGAGAACCTCAAGAATTCGATTTGATGATTGTGCCGTCACGCTTGGAAAGGATGATCTTGTTTGCTTTCCGGCTTGACAGGCTCTGCAGATGTGATCACGATCGAAGACTTGGTCTGGCAGGTCGTTCACCAGCTTGTTGCGTGCGAGCTTGTTGATGGCCTTGAAGTTTAAGTGACTCAACCTCTTGTGCCATAGCCAACTTGTCTCGGAATCAGCCTTTGTGACCAAGCAGGTTTCTATCCAATCTGTCCATTGAACAATATAGAGTCTATCCTGCAAAATTCCGGTAAGAAGAATTTCTCCTTCCTCATTTTTCACGAGACATTTGTTAGCGGTGAATTCTACTCGTTTACCACTCGAGCAGAATTGCGACACAGAGAATAGATTATGATTAAGACCTTCAACATATGAGACGTTAGAAATAGTTGTTTTACCAACTTTTAGATCGCCCTGGCCTCTCGTAAATCCCTTAGAATTTCCTCCAAAGGTTACAAGTGGCCCGTCTCGTTCTTGGTAATTTGAAAGTGGCGTTTTGTCACACGTCATGTGCTTTGAGCATCCACTATCAATGATCCATACAGCTCCATGAGCTGCTTGGCTCCTTCTTTGAGCCTTCCCAACCTGCAGTTAATTAAACTTAGCAACCCATTTGAGATTGGGTGCTACATCGGTTGCGGGAACGGCCTTTGGAACCCATATTTGCTTCACCGGTCTGCTTCTATCCGAGGCTGAGGACGAGGCAGTAGCGGTCTTGGGCTTGGGAGCCTTGGTTTTCTTCGAGCGAGGGCGACGAGGCTGATAATTGTGTTCCTCATAATACCCAGGTTGATACTGCCAGTTTTGAAAATTTGACTGTTGAGAATAGTGGCAGTAGCACCCTTGATAATCCGGGTGGAAAAACTCAGGATGATACGGCCTTTGATAGTGCTGGCCTTGGTATCTCCCTTGATGAACAGCCTGATTTTGATGATAGGGGGCAGGTCGACATTGCTGGACAGGTCGACTCTCTTCCTTTTGAGAAACAGGTTGTTCCTTCTTTTGTTGCTTTATGAGGATGGCCTGGGGCTGTCGAGCTGGATTCTTCAGCTTGACCATCTTATCAGGGAGAGCTTGATTGGCTTTCCGAACACTCTTTGATTTTGACTGTGCTTTAACGAACTTGACCTCACAGTCTTTATCCTTGCTTTTCTTGGATTCTCCGTTGAACCCAATCCCAGAGTGATCGCGCGGATTGCGTTGCATGGATTGCACTTCTTCCAACTTCTTTCCGCTTTTCTTCAACTGACTTAAAGTGAGTTGAAGTTTTTCTTCCTTTTTCACGAGGAGTTCGTGTCGGATTACCAAGTCAGCCAGCTTTTAGGTAAGGCTGTGTATTTCGGCATCTTTGGTCTTGAGGGACTCGTTCTTCTCGAGCTCTCTGGTATCGAACTCCTTGACCCGTAAAGTCAATTCGTCAACCTTTGACTTTAGGGCTTCGATCTCCCTTTCCTTTTCTTCATCGTAGGGAGAGAATCTTTCTTCTAATGCTAGCTTGTATTTTTCATTTTTATCCAATAGCTCAGCATTGTCTTCAACGACTTCTTTGAGTGTATCCACGAGATCGGCATAGTCGTCGAGCTGTTTCTTGATTTCTTCCCAAGACACAGCCTCGGATAGGTCTTCATCACCTTCTTCTGCACAATCATCGTCAGAAAAAAAAAGTGAAATGGGTTGAAGATCTACCTTTGAAGATCCCTCGTTTTGTTGATGCTCTCCAACGAAGCATTCTTCATCATCACTTTCATCGAAAGCGATGTATCCTTCGTCATCACTTGACGAGCTATCCGAGAGGTGAGCTTCCTTTGTTTCTTCGGCAATCATTGCAGCTCGTTGATCTTTGAGCTTCTTATCGCGCTTTGCACGGAGCTCGTCTCTCTCGGCCTTGGTAAGATCCGGGCAGTCGGTCTTGTAGTGACCTGGCCTGCCACAGTTGAAACAACCACCCTCGGGTGTGTTAGAAGAATTGAAGGTTGAGGGTTTACCTTCTCCCTTTTTGTCAGGGCGGTCGTGGTTGCGGTTTGAGAAGTTTCGTTTGTTGTCACGGTAGAATTTCTTATATTTGACAACCTTCCCTAGGAGCTTCTCATTTCTCCTAGCGGCTAGAGCATAGTCGAGAGTCATCTTCTCGAACTTCTTGACGATGGATTCGTCAATCGGACTTGGGGTAGCAGCTGAGGCTGAGTCGGCCTTGAAGGCTACCTCCTTGTTCTTTTCCTCAGCCTTCTTGCTGGTGGAAGGCTGGGTTGATCCATGGATGCGGATCATCTCATACTCATTTCCGACAAGAATGTCGAAAAGATCTTCAGTGGTGAGGGAGTTGAAATCCGATCGGGCTGGATGCATGGCGGCGTATACGTGCCAATTTGCAGGGAGGGCACGTATCACTTTGAGATTCTTCTCGCGCTGCGTATACTTGTATGGGTTGATGGCAGCCACTTCAAGAACAATCTCGGTGAAGCGAATTTTCATCGCTTCAATGGTTTCTCCCGAAACCATCTTGAAGTCATCGAACTTGCTGCACGCCATGGACAGCTTGTTCTCCTTCATTTCCTCTGAGCCAAGGCTGATGGACCGGAGGGTGTCCCACATTTCTTTGGCCGTTTCAAGATTTCTGATCTTAGCCAGATAGACGCCCTTCACGGTGCTGGAGATGAGTCCCTTTGCGTAATCATCGAGACCGGCCTCCTTCCTTTCCTCGGTTGTGTAATCGCGAGGATTCTTAAGGACTTTCTCGTATGTAGCCTCCCCGGGGGCTGTTCCATCCACGATAATCTTCGCAGCATAAATGGGGGAGGGTCCGTTCTCGATGATGTCCCACATAAGGACGTGATGTGCCTTGAGACACATCTTGATTCGAAAGCTCCAATCTTCATAGCCTTGAACGGAGAAGTCTTCACATACCCTGAGAAGAGAAGCCTCCATAGCAAAATAATATGATATGAATGAATGAAAAAGATTTTTCTAAGGATCGGTTCAAAATGACCAAAAGTTTGATAAAGAACTTTTAGTATGCAAAGCAGCGGTCAAAAGAACCACTGCTCTGATACCACTTGTTGGTCCCGAGAAAGAGTAATTGGTGTATGGGGTGGGGGGGGGGGGGGAATACACCAATAACCAACCGTTTTTGACTTTTTAAAATTCAGGTCGATCTGCAGGTCGATTGTCAAGGTCGACCTTATCAGAGGCAGTTTGATCTATCAAGCTCGTATGGTATCAAGCTTGATTTATCAAACTGTTGTTAATGCGGAAGTTGGTGGAGGTTGATTACTCTTTGAAAAATCTTAAGGCTGAATATGGATAGCAGGTTGATTCGTGTAATGCAGGATGATGCTCGTCAGTTAGATAATAAAATGTAAGTGCAATAAATAAAGAGAGAGAGAAACACCGCGATGTAGCGTGGTTCGGAGAAATCCTCCTACGTCCACGTCAGGTCGACTCGACCTGAGAATCCCTTTTCTTTTGGATCCACCTCTCTCTTATTTATACTGACTGAGTATCAGTTCTAGATACAATCTAACTTGAGAGTAACTAGACACGAGTTTTGGGTCGTGACCCACCCTTACAACCTTCGTACTGAAACGTACAAACAACCTTACGCTTTTACAGAGCTTGACTAACTCTATAATGGCGAAAATAAAAACAAGCTTTCTAACTTCGAACAAGTCGGAGAAGAAGTTGTTTGAACAATCGACAAGCAGCAGTGAACGCTTCGTCGTTGTGGAGTTTATCGGAATCGGAAACCTCTCTTCGTCAAGTGTTTGGGAAACAAATCGGATTTCGAACACTTGAAAGGATATGAGCTTTGAGAGAGATTTGGGCAGAGTTATGGCGTTGATAGCTTGTGTTTCCCGTACTTGAATCCGAAAATGGCTGAAGTATTTATAGGCAGTTTTGAAAAACTAGCCGTTGGAGTCGGGCTGACGTGGCACTAGCCGTTGGATGCTGACTCACTTCTAGCCGTTGGGAATATTCGTCCTTGCTGGCACTCGACGTGGCAAGGATCAGGTCGTGACGCTCCATGAAGGCGGAGCATCGACCTTGATTGATAATCCAGCTCTTGAAATCTTCTAAGGCAATGCCAGCTGGAAGCTTGATAGGGGAGGTCGATAGACAGGCTGATGATCCAGCTCGATCCAATTGAGGCAGGTCGATACATCGACCTTTCTCTTACAGGGTGGATCGAACTTGATACTAAACGTTAAAGGGCATCGACCTGCACTAACAGGTAGCAGGTCGATCTATCGGCCTTGACCCTAAACAAAGTAAAATATGCCTAAGTGTGGTTTCGATAAACATCATCAAAATCAAACTGCAAGGGGTTCCCAACACACTAGATAACGTATACCACGTGGACTTGAAGAACATGTTGTGTGACTGCCATAGATGGCAATTCGATTGCATACCGTGTGCACACTCGATCGCAGCAATGATGTAAGTAATATTTTTTCAATCAACTATTTAATATTTTGTGTACGGAATGACATTTATTTATTTCAACAGGGAAAATGGCCAGGCGGTAGATCAGTACATTGCCCACTACTACAGGAGGGATACCTATTGCAAGATTTACAACCGTCGAATATTTCCAGTTCCTAAAAAAGAAGAGTGGGCAGTGCCGAGTGCCTACCTCGGTGTACAAATTCTACCCAATCCGTACGAACGTCAACCGGGGAGACCACCGGAACGTAGACGGAGGGGGGCACGAGAAAGGACAATCAGGCGTGCCCCTCGGAGATGTCGACAATGCGGCGAACAACACGGTGCAAGGCAACCTTGTGCAAACCAATACGATTGAGTAGCACCTATTAGTGGAATGTTTATTCTAAAACTCGTTGTTTCAATGTTTAGACAATGTTTTTGTGTGTCGTTTTAATATTTAAGTGATATTAACATCATTATTTAACATAATTATGAATAAAAAATTAATATTATATTCAAACCCTAAAACACGCCGGACAAATCACGCCGGAAAGCATAACACGCCGGCGTGATGTTATCCCGGCGTGATATTATTTCCAGGGGCTTTTGTCCGGCGTGATTTTTTTCATTGCCATGTAAATATCCGAAACTGACCTGGAGCGAGCGCTCCAGTTGCAGGAGGCGGGCGCTCCACTTGCTCCACGTAAATCATCCAGTTTTTCACTCTTGTTGTGCCCTTTTCTCGTATTCTTGTAATATAATTATAATTATAATGTAAATGAGTTACACGATTATTCATTTCAGTTCTAACGTTTTACGAAGATATAATTCAACTCGAAACGTACAATCGAATTCTAAAAATTTGCAAAGAAGTCAAATCCACGTCGTTTTAAACAGTAGAATATCCAAAAATTCTACAAGCATACAAATTCCTATAGCTGCAACAATGGTTCGTTGCGGCCTCTACGGCTGGACTCCCGCTAAATACATGCTCGATGTTCAAGCACGTAACCACGGCACTGCATTTGGGATGCTCACTCCCAATTAGCAGATTTCTCTTCCTAAACAAAATCGTAAATCTCGCCTCGTCAGGTGTTGGAGCCTTAAGATTGTAGACGTTATTTTCGTAATAACCGCCTACAATGAACCAATACGGTAGGAGTACCATCAATGGACCTAGATCCTTTATCACTTGTGTCTTCCCGGCACGGTCCAAGCTCGCGTACAACGGATCCAGCACAGAAATCTGCTTGTGTGGTATGTTAATAAGAACCCCAACATAACGACTTTGAACCACCCAAGGCAAAAGAACCTAAACAATATAGAACGAGACATTAATGATTATACGAACAACACTTATGAAAATTAGAGCACTAATAACTATTGTTTCGTTCATACCACTTGTGTCTGCCACCAGTTAGTTGTTTCGTATGTCGGTGCCCGGTTATGCATCAAATTGGATAGGTACACCGTCGGTCTCCAATTTTGCAATATCCAATGGAACCTCACCGCATTATCATCACCAAGTCTCTGGAATTCGACCTCTTTCGTAAGGCGTTCATAGCCCGCCTTCAGATCCACCTTAAATACCATTTAAATACACAATTAAATCATGCCAATAATAATTTAAACGTAAAATAGGGCTACGGTTCAAAATCACGCCGGACAAACACGCACAAGAAGTACATCACGCCGGGACTCATTCACGCCGGTGTGATTTCACTCCGAATTAGATTCTCCGGCGTGATTTTAATCCCCGGGTGTATTATCCGACGTTTAATTCATATTTATAAATTCCATAACAAATTCAATTCCAAATTAGGGTAAAGATGAACAACGTACCATAACTTGCGTATTGCATATCATAACTACACCACCCGTGTATGGAGGGAGAACTCGAACACCTTCTTGAAGTTGTTTCCGTAGAGTCATGAGAGCCATATCAAGCACCTGTAACAACATAAAAAATTTCAGAGCGTATATTAAGTATAAAACCATGGCTCGACAAGATTATATTAAAAACAACGTACCAGTGGGTTCCACTCTAACTCGGAACGTATCATCGCCTTTAGTTCTCCGGCTTTCACCGGGGCGATTTGATCAGGGACATGCCGCAACTCATAGGAGTAATGACACGTGGAGATCCAAATTTTGAAGTCTTCTTGGACTCTTGAGGAAGGCCATGCTGGTTCGTACGTCGGTGTGTATACACCCACCGCTTTTAAGGAGACTTCCGATGAACCTGATGACTAGTTCAAATAAATGTATTAACCTGCTCGATACAAACCAATAAAACCACGGCTAATTTCGGAAGAATACCTGACCCCGCTCGACTTGCGAAGTCGATGAACGAGCTCGAGCACGGATGGTAACGTTAGGCGCTGTCGCAGTAGAATAATCAGCGCTAGAAATGTTCTCCGGAAGTGAAAATCGGCCCGGCTGATAATCTTGGTACGTGACGGCTGATAATCTTGGTATGTGGCCGGAGGCGTGTACTGCGCCGAGAACGGAGGGATGTACGTCGACGTCTACAAAATTGTATGTCAAATTCGTAATCTTAAACACACGTTTTCTTCAACATTACGCATGATAACATCAAATTATAATTAATAGATTATATAATAAGGTTTAACACATAAAAATAGACATTACAGAGAATTTCACGCCGGAGAAAAGTCGTCGCCGACAAAATCACGCCGGCGTGAAACCCTACCGGCGTGATATCGTCTCCGATGACATGTCTCCGGCGTGAAAAACATCTTAACCTTCCAAATTATTTTTTCAGTCTATTCTGGTACAGAAATGATAACAAAATAAATATTATCTATCACGAATTCGGAAGTGAAAATTATTCCCGAACAGATTATACCTGTCCCGTAAATGCAGTCCATGCATCAGAGTATGAAGCATCCTGGTACATCCCGAGCGTAGTCGAGGGCTCAGAGGGCCCACTGTCGGTGTACAACGGGAGGGTCGTGTCCCGACGGTCCCCCACTTCGGCCGTCACGTGTTGTATCCCGGAGCTTCTAGAACCTCCTGCTCCGGTAGTCGCAGCACCCGAAGGGCGTGCTGAAGAAGCCCGCCCCGAAGTGACAATAGGAGGCCGCCCACCACGACCGCCACGACCGCGCTGAGGCTGTGAGACCGACCGTGGAATACTTGAAGACTTGCAACTGAACAAGGCCTTCACCTCCTCGAACATTGATTTCACCTTGTCCATGAAGCCTTCAAGCTTCCTGTCGATCTCTGCATTCTGCTCTGCTATTTCCTCTTTCATGATCCTCCTAACGTCCTCGGGCGTCGCGTAGCTGGGGATATCGTGTCCCCTGCTGCCGCTAGAAGTGTCCTCCCTCGGCCTCTTCCCGGGATCGCGTCTGCTCCTGGATCCCCGGGCGGAAGTCTGCTCCTCCTCACCCATGTATCTTCGGCTCTGGGTGCTCCTCCTCGTACGTCCTCCGGTACCGTCGAGTATGTCGTCCTGGTCGTGCATCGGTCGACGTGTACGCGCCTCTGGCGGAAACTGAGAAGGCTCGCCGGTCACGGCTACCGGCACGTAGAAGAATACGTCAAATGGGTTCGGGACCAAGGACGATAGGAAATACTCGAGGCCGGCCTCCCACTGGTCCGGTGCGATATTACACATCAAATACTGAGGATCGTCGACTCTCTGGAAGAACTTTTCCACAGTCGTCCCCTCCCGCAGGCTCTTCTTGAACTTCCATCTCAAACACCTCGGGTATGCGTGCTCGTTTTCAAGTACTCCAGCGACTGCACTAATACCTCCGATCACCTCATATCCCCAGACTAACAAGGCCCAGGCCGGCCCGTAAAAGTGGTAGACATCGGAGTCTAGGGCGTGCTCGACGTAATACCGAAGGGTGAGGAAACTGTATGCACCCCAAGGAAACCGGTTGAACTCCTCCGGATCATCGGCAAGCCGCCACAACCAGGCAAAAGGGGCGTTCTTGATATCGTGCCCGATAATGAAAGTATTGGCAATCAGCAGATTCACCAGTGATAGTAGGGTATCCTGATCGTTTTTAAAGCATTTGGCATCCGTGTTGATAAGACCCAACAATTCCCTCCCCAATTTCAAATCCTTGCGACACAACCTCTTGTGGAGTCGAGACTGATTCGCATTCAAATGCTTGTTGGGATCCCACGAGCTCTCGCCAAACTTCAATCCGGTCACCAAGGCAAATTCCGGAGCAGTGAATTCAATGCGTTCTCCTTTTACATAGAAGAACATGCCTCCGTTCTCACTAATAGCTCGACAGAGGATACTGTGCAGTACTTGGGCATTCGACTGCCCCGGGCGCCACCCCACAAAATGCCCAAAAGGCCCATCCCTGAATCGATCGAGCAGTGGATCTCCCCCTGCCTCCGTTAAAGCTTTCTCGACATCCTTCAGTATTTGAGTTCTATGGTAGAGGTTCAACGTCCAAACTTTTTGGTTGAAATAGTTCCGGCGACGTAGCGGAACGACGTTCGCGCTCAATTCCTAAAAAAAAAAAAACATAAACCATTTATAAGAATAAATCACAAAACCACATACATACGAATATAAATTAAAATCAAACGAAAACAGATTATAATTAAAAAGTAAATAAAGGAAATGGTGAAAAAAACCATATTATAAAACCGGACAAATTTCACGCTGGAGATGACCTAACGGATCACAAAACACGCTGGCGGTAAATAACGCCGGCGTGATATTTGTCCGAGTTATCCGGCGTGATTTTCCAAAAAATACTAATCTAATTTTTTTAAAATTAAAAAATATTATTTACATGTATTTTACACTAAATTTCACAATTTTCCTATCAAACATTGTTAATAAAATATATACATTACAATCCTAATAAACGCATGCTATATAGAACCAGTTTTTGCTAGCTTAATAGTATAATTAAAAAAATAAAATTTTTAGCTGCTCAAAAATGTATTTCACGCCGGAAAAGGGACGCCGGAGTACAAATAACGCCGGACAAATTCACGACCGGCGTGATTTGTGTCACGTCATCGATTTTCCGGCGTGATTTATACCAAAAAAATGGAATTATTTTTTCTCAAACAATGGTATATAAACATATATTTATAAACTGTAATTGAATATTTTTAATAAATAATTATTAAAACAATATATAATACAATTTAATAAATACACAAATTTAATAAAAAGGACATACAAAACAACAAAAAAAATACTTATGAACGTGTATACACAAATCACGCCCGAAAATTGTTGCCGGAAAATTAATCACGCCGGCGTGATATTTATCCGGCGTGTTTAATTTTCCGGCAACAACCTTCCGGCGTGAATTTTAAATTCCTGTTAGTAGAATGAAAACATACCATTTTTTGTAGTCAATTGAGTTGTTTTACTCTCCGACTTCGACTCCGGTGTGAAAATAAAATTTTCCGGCCACGTTCCCACCCTAAACAATTCCAAAAAAATTGAACGGCGAAATTAGCCCTCAAATATAAATCATATTTTAAAACAAATTAATTAGCACTCAAATCTCTTAATTCTAAAGTTCGAATTTAAATTTCAAATCACAAATCTTTTTAAATCTCATAAATTAATATCAAATACTTGAATCTAACATACACTACATAACTTATAAATGTAAACTACATATACGTAAAAATTTTAAAAACAATTTGGGATTTTCTGGCCGATTTCACGCCGGAGTTAGTTTGCCGGAACACATATCACGCCGGCATGTTGCCGGCGTGATATGTGTTCCGGCAAACGAACTCCGGCGTGAAATCGGCCAGAAAATCCCAAATTGTTTTTAATTTCAATTATTGTACTCATATAATATTACCTTTTTTTTTTTACTGTCGACGGGATCCGAGTATTCTCCGGTGACGGGGAGGCTTGCCGGCGCGGTGGTTGCTTGCCGGAGAGAGAGAGACAGATGGGAGAGACTAGAGTTGCTGGAGTAGCAATTCACTTCCGATGGGGAGAGAGAGAGAGAGCTGCCGGAAAAGGGAGAGAGATAGAGAGAGCTTCGGGAGAGAGAGAGCTGCGAGAGGGAGATGGTGCAAGACCAAAGGGGGGGCAGCGTGATTAATAGGTGGGGGAGGGTTGGGGGGAATCAATTTTTTTTGTCTTCTAGTTGTTTATTTCTCTCCCAATTTGGCATCAAAATCGGGAGTCAAAAACAAAACCCAAAATCCCATAATAAATACTACAATTTTGATTTAAAAGAATTACAAAAAGTGGGACCCACCCTATTAAAATATACAAAGGAGTATTTTGTGTATGCTTTTTCAATAAGGAGTATTTTGTGAATGAATGTTTTCAAAAGGGGTAGTGGAATTTCTCTCCCTTTCTTTTAATTAAAATAAAAAAACGGGCGACTTCCCTTATTTTAATATTTATTTATGTGTCTTCGACATTATTCTTTTATTAGAATAAATAACGGGTGGCTTGAATTATTTTAATATTTTCCTCTTATGTTTGCTTAAAAATAACTCTATACAATTAATTATTCATGTCGATTTTTTAACGGGATAGAGTATACCTATTACCGACATATTACTCTTATAAACCTACTTTTTATTATCACAATTAGTTGGCGGCTTGAAATAATGATACCTTATTTTAATATTATTTCTATATCTATTCGACATTAATCTTTTATTAGAATATACAACGGGCTACTTGAATTATTTTAATATTTTTATCTTATGTTTGCTTTAAAATAACACTAAACAATTAATTTTTCATGTCCAATTTTGACGGGATACACTATACTTATTATCAAAATATTACTCTAATAAACCTACTTTTAATATCACAATTAACTGGCGGTTTGAAATAACGACACGACGAGATGAAATCAATATAGTAATTATTTAAATAACGGACGACTTGACTTATTTTAATATTTTCTTTTATATTTGATTACAATAAATAACAGGCCACTTGACATTTTAATAATTTTCATATATATATTTTACATTAAAATAACGTTATAAAGTGATTCGTATCGAACTCTGACATAATACAAGTATGTGTTATGTGTTATTCTACTATATTTTTATTAAAATTTCACTAGGAAAAAAAAGGGGCAAAAAATATTGTGTCTTATTAGGATAGTGAATACTAAAATTTGGCCAAATTATAAGAAAGTGTAAAATTTGGCCAAATTTGGGATATTCTCCCTAATTTACCCCCCACTCTCCCACTCTCCCACTCACTCTCGCCCACTCTCACTCCCTCACTCGCCCACACCCAACCACCACCCACCCACTCGCCCACTGCAAATTCCCACTCGCCCACTCTCCCACTCTCACTCCCTCACTCGCCCACTAACCTTCCCCCACTCTCCGATTCCCACTCTCTCTCCCTCACTCGCCCACACCCACCCACCACCCACTCACCCCACCCCACCTACCCCCAAACTTTTTGACTTTTTAAACTTTTTTTTTCCCATACTCTCGATTGGAGGATTTTTTTTTTTTTACACCATACTAAAAATATCATAGTTAGAAATTGTGAATTATTAATTTTCTTACTAAACGAATTCGCATGTTTGGTTAGATATTAACTAATCCTAACCTAAATGGTATACATTCTAACCGATTGGTTAGAATGAGATAATTTATAACCAAAACTTTGAATTTATTTAGTAAGATAATCAATAATTCTACCAAAGTTGATTGAATCGAGTGTATTATTACGTATCGTATGAATTTATTTCGTAAAGAATAAAATAATTCAAACTAGTTGATTTAACCGGTTAGAATGTATGCGATTAGTTAGAATTAATGAATTTATAACCAAACATGTTAATTATTTAGTTAGAAAATGAATAATTCTAACAGGTTGATTGAACCAATTAAAATGCATGCCACGGGACGGGTTAGAATGCCAAGGGATAGGTAAGAATATACTAAATTCTAACTGGTCATTTTGCGATTGTAACGTTAGAAAGTTGGTATTTCTAACGGGTGGACTGAACTTGTTGGAATACCACGGAACAGGTTAGAATATACAAAATTATAACCGGTCATATGCGATTATAACGTAAGAAAGTGATTATTTCTAACGGGTGGACTGAACCTGTTGGAATGGCCACGGAACAGGTTAGAATATACAAAAATCTAACTCGTGATATGCGATTTTAACGTAAGAAAGTGGGTATTTCTAACGGGTGGACTGAACCTGTTGGAATGCCACGGAACAGGTTAGAATATACAAAATTCTAACTCGTGATATGCGATTACACGTAAGAAAGTGGGTATTTCTGACGGGTGGACTTAACCTGTTACCATGCCACGGGACGGGTTGGAATATACTAAATTTTAACCGGTCATATGCCATTGTAACGTAAGAAAGTAGGTATTTCAAAACTGGTGGACATAACCAGATAGAATGCCACATGTTTGGTTAGAATCTTAAATATATTCTTACTTATTACAGCGGAAGGATGTTTAAAATTTATTAAATTCGTATGCATTGCATTTCTTCATTTTGCTCTTTAAATGAAACAAGCATCGATTATTTCGAATCAAAAAACAATTATTCTGAAAATTATAGATCTATTACACTACGAAATTATAAAAAATCAAGAGTGCAAGAAACAATACAACTAGTTAGAATTATTAAAATAACAAATAATGTGTATTCAATTTCATATAAGGAAAGGACATATTCAATTTCATTACACATCCAAAAACAAACTCAGTCTTTCATGGCTGAATTCACACCACCAGTCAAAACACTAACACAAAAATATATTATTAAATACATTATTGAGTAAGAAATTACGATACGTATACCATTTCTCACCCCCCTGTTACATTTGAAAAAAAAAAAAACAAAATTGTTTTTGATGCAGGACCTTCTTCCTCCTACCTTCTTCCTCCTGCACTTCTTCCACCTTTGATCAATGGATCATGGAGGTGATCAATGAGAGACCCTTTTGGAATAAACTCATAAACCAAGTAGAGGTGGTCTTCACCACAGGCATAACCCAACAACTCCACCTAAAACATAATAATCAATAAAAGAATCCATTTTCTTAATAAATTTCAAAAGATTGAAATTCTCACTTACCACATTAATGTGGTGTATCTTGCATAAAGTGGTTAGAATATACTAGATTCTAACCCGGCCACATGCGATGATAACGTAATAAAGTTGGTATTTGTAACTGGTGGACAGAACCTGTTAGAATGCCACAGAATTGGTTAGAATGTACAAAATTCTAACCGGTAACATTCGATATTTACACTACGAAATTCTAATCGGTAAATTCGTATGCATCGTATTTCTTCATTTTGCTCTTTAAATGAAACAAGTATCGATTATTACGAATCAAACAACAATTATTCTGAAGCACGGCCACGGCTGATAGTATCCCAAGGAGCAGCAGCCATTTGTGCACCTTTCTTGTCCCTTCAACACAAGATAAAGAATGAAAACAACACAATTCATTATTAAGTAAGAAATTACGATACATATACAATTACTCACTCCTGTTACATTTGAAAAAAATAAAAAAATTAAGTAAGAAATTACGATACTTATACAAATTCTCACCCCTGTTACATTTGAAAAAAATCTTTTTTTTTTTTTTTTTTTTTTTTTTTTTTTTTTAATGCAGGACCTTCTTCCTCCTGCACTTCTTCCAACTTTCAAAAGTAAATTTTAAATTGAAAATAAATTTAAAAATGTAGACAAAGAAAATTAAAAATTAGAAATTTAAAAATGTAGAAAAGGAAAATTTAAAAAAATTCAAATGAAAAGAGAGGGAAAAAAAAAAAAGGAAAATAACCAACTAAATACAGCCTTCTTCCTCCTTCCTCAGCGCCGGCGGCGCCGCCTTCCTCGCGTCGGCCTTCCTTCCATCTCCGACGGTTGGATTTGAGGGTGGGAAGGAGGAAGATGTTCAGCTGCAACTTCTGCCACCTCGTCTTCCACACCTCACAAGCATTGGGCTGCCTTCCTTCCATCTCCGCCGCCTTCACCGCCTTCTCCATCTCCGCTACCAGCGTCGCCTTCCACCGCCGCTGCTCATCTGCCGTCGCCGTCCGCCGCGCCGCCGTCATCATCACTTGGAGAGAGAGAGGTCGCCGCCGCTCACGTCCTCTCGTCCATGCCGGAACTCGTCCATGCCGGAGAACCTCTCGTTTGAGAGAGAAATAGAGAGATGAGAGAGAAAGAAGAGGGGAAGAAGAAAGAGAGGAAGAAAGATATGAGAGGGAAAGTAGGAAATAAATTCAAAATTGAATTCAAAAAGTGGAATATTAATAGGGGTAATTTTGTCTCTTTACACCTAAATTGGCCATATTTTGATGTTTCTTAAAATTTGGACAAATTTTAGTAAAACCTATAGTGTTTAGACAAAGGAGTGCATTTCCTCGAAAAAAAATGCTGGTAAGAAGTTTCCAATTGCAAGAATGACGATAACTACATTAGATCAAATTAAGTTACTGGTTAGATTGTAAAAGAGGCAGACGATTAATGTAAACTATTCTCAACGGGTAGTAAACTATTAAGTATTTTTTGTATTGCTTTAATTTTTAAATTTTTTTGTATTTCACGAGAAACTTGGTTTTGTGTATTTCGGCACCAATTTCATTTATAAGTCTTTAAACGTCGAAGATTTAAATGTAATATAAATCGGCGTTAGATTGAGTTTTCACAATTATTATCCTTAAATTCCTCTTATTGTTCGTAAGTATATAAAAATCGAGAACTAGATTCTAAAATATTTTTAACTGAATTTCATTGATAAAATATCTAAACGTTAAAAATAATTGACGCCCGTCGATTTTCAACTGTTTGTAAACTAGTTTTACATATATCAATGGGACAAAGTAAGTACTCTATTTTATTCGTCTTTTGAATTGTACCACTTGGTAGTATTAAAATTTTCTAAAATCGAATTTTATAAATGTAATAAAGAATTTTAAAAAATTAAATGTTTCTAAAATTGAATTCCACAATTTCATACATTTGTTTCCGGAAAAAAACAAAATAATATAGGCTATCAATTTTCAGAAAATTAAAATTTGGTGCTAAAATACAAAAGGTTGAGCCCATGGCCATGGGGCAGCATATACCCCATTAATCTCGGACTCGAAGATTACTGAGTAGTAGAATAATAAACCGATGAACAGTTCTCCGTCACTCTCCGCCACGGCGGCGGCGGCGGCGGCAGTGGTTCTCCTCTCCCTTGGTTCATCCATATTCCACCCTAACTTCTTATACCGTAAGTGCAACCATTCTCATTTTTCTCAAGCATCGCCCTTGGTACAAAAGCGGAATGATTGTCTACTTACATTAGTAGCCACAAAATTAGTACAAATTTTGCTGAAAGAACTCGTTTTCTGTCATTTTTTTACGGTTACGATGAATGTGTATGCGCGGCTTTTCAATGGCAGAGCCATGGCTGCACGGGGAAGCGGCTGATTTGATTGTGACTAATGGGACTATATACACCAGCGACGTTGCTTTACCATTCGCTGATTCAATGGCCATCCGCCGGGGGCGGATTCTACGAGTTGGCGACTATTCCTCCGTTCAGGTCCATAACTAATCGACCATCGCATCCCCAATTTATCTTGCCCTTCGTAATTATTTTTTGTTTGTCGAGGATCATACCCTAGATTATTTTCAGTTTTGATTGTAGTACTGAATAATTATGTAGGATGATTGTAACACATTATGAAGGAATATCATAGCAATCAATTTGTTGATGGAGTAGTTTTAGAATAATTATTGTTGGGTTTACTTTCTTCTTTAGTCCCATCAGGAAGAGAGAGTTTCTCCCCCATTATCCCTGCCCCCAAATGAATCATTAGATTGCTGATGCATTTCTTTTGTCGGATCAAATTTGAAATAATATTATTCGTTTAAGCTTCAATTAGGATCTCTGCAGTTGTGGCGGGAACATTGTATGATAAGTTTGTTACCTTGTTTTCTATTGTCTGTTGGGAGTGAGTTTGTTATATTCAGGTCTACATGCACTAGAGCAATAAATTGTTTGTAAATGATCTTGTAAATTTATTATGTATTTTATGTGACATGGAAGGTTGCAGAATTTGGTTGGGTTCAAGACTAGAGTGGAGAATTTACATAGGAAAGTGGTTGTTCCTGGATTCATCGACTCACATGTGCACCTCATTTTTGGAGGATTACAGGTTCTACTCATTAGATATTATCATTCCTTACCTTCAATTTGAGCAAAAATTACGCATGATTTATAAGCTTTTGTAAAAAACCATTTTTTTCATAATCTCTTTAAATTTTATCCTTTTAGAGTAGAAGTAACCACTTTTTTTGTGTTTCTGTTGCTTAGTCATTATTTCATTCTTCATATATTACCTTTCTTCAATAAATTGTAAAAAACCATATTTACGTATATTTAGGTAACATATATTACCTTTCTTCAGCATATCTTTGGCTTTTATAGTTCCAGAAGTGGTTCAATAAATATACGTAAATATGTGAATCTTTGTATATTATTAGACAAGGAATATACCCGCGTTGTTGGCATCTAAGTGATTGACCTGGTATATGGAAATCTTCAATGGGTATAGTATAGAAATTTAGAGTAGGAAAAACAAATGTAAAGGCTGTATTCATCAATCTTTGCTTAAAATTGAAGTAATCAGTCTCTATCCTCACAGCTAAGATTAATTTATAGGCAACAACTGTTACCTCACTGCAAAGGATTTACTGCATATTGGTATTTCAGTAGTCTAAAAGTTCATTTAGTCAAACTAGTCATCTACACTTTTGACACTTGTATCAGCGATCTGCTGCTGAACTCATAAGAGAGACTCGGATAGAATCCTTCTGTCTTCACTTCCTGCACAGGCCCATGATGATCGAACTGACCGAAATTGGAGTTAAAATTGTAACTGCAAACTAGGAAGGGACTTTGTAAACCATATTAGCATGCTGTAAGCCTGTAATGTAGTGGAAGAATGGGTAGGATCAAGAACTGTCGCAAGATATCCTTATGAATTAGATGACAACCCATATAAAGATGTTTCGTTTTCTCACAAAAGACATGGTTCGTAGTCGTGTGTAATGTAACAAGATATCATGCTGTAGAAGAAGAATAAAGGCGACTAAAAGAAATGTGAAATCTTCTTCTTACTCCTCCAACAATCTTTGTTACAATTTGTTCAAATTCCCAACGAGTGTTTTGAAAAACAACCTCATTCCGCCATTTCCAAATTACCCATAATCCTCCAAGCTTCTTAGGTACTTTTTTTTTCTGATGCTTAAATTTGAGAAGTGCCAAACAGCCGAATCGTAGTCGCTGCTGTCCAAACGACCCACACCTTTTGCGCGATTGCACTCCACACTTTGATAATCAGGTCGCATCCCACAAAGAGGTGGTCTGCTAACACACCACAGAAATGTGAAAGTTTCAACGGAGATTAGATGACTAAAGCATTTCTCTAACCGCGGAACTTAGAGCTAGTTGCTCTTCCTCAGCTGAAGAGACTGAAATCAGGGAAACTTTTGTTGCAATGCCCTAAAATAAGAGCTCCACCCAAGAAGATACATAAACCTGCTAATGAGCTACAAGAAGAAGTGCAGGGCCCCTAATCTGCCTTGCTATAAGCTTTTAAGTTCACACTTACAAGACGCGGGATGACATAGACCAAGGGATGAAGATCCTTTTAAGTACTTCAACACGTAAATTCGGGACCATTACTGCATCTAAATTGTTGATTGAATGCATCCAAAAGCTTTTCTTTTGGTATTATCAATATGAACAAAAGCATTTACCATCTCTTTCGAAACTAGGTTGATTTTATCCAACTAGAAACCAGTATTACACCTTATGAGGTTTTTGGCTGAGCTTATCTAAAAGAGATTATAAATCGAGCATATTAGCTCTAGGAGCTTGTAAGATGTTCCAAGATTTTATAAGAATGGTTGTGAGAGCTTATAAGTTATCAAAGTGTGGATAATATAGCTTTTTTTTCCCTCTCCTTTTAATGTGGATAATATAGCTTATAAGCTCACAAAAGATTAAAAAAATTATATCCTGAAAATTGAAAAACAAATGGAAATCTATAATGTTATAAAAATCAAACGGAAGTTTATATGCTAGAAATATGAACAGAATAGGGTTATATGGTGAAAAAGTGAAAAAAATAAATAGGTTGGGATGAATAAGCTTATTTTTTGGAGATCTTTTGAGCTTCTCCACGGGACTAAAACACGCATAGTCAAACTACTCATCTACACCATTGATACTATGCTAGATCAAGGTCAGAATCTGAACACATTATAGAGACTCAGAATCAAATCCTCCTATCTTTAAATTGACCTACAATGTTATCTGGACATAGAGGAAATGCGTTTTCGAAAACTCTACTCACGCAACTGAGATTGGCAACAGACCTTTCTGGAGTTCATCCATTAGTAGGTGTGTAGATGCATGGATGAATATTGAATTAAATCAGGTTGTGTTTGATGACTTGAACGATATGAGACTTGAGCTGTTTCGTGAATATCTTTTGTGCATGAATCTCACCAAAATGGTGCATCACCTTCAATATTGGTTAAATATGTGATGATATTTATATTTAGTTATTTATGCTCTGATCTGTTGGAAGGTGGACAGGTTGTATGAGTGCATGCCTGAAACATTAAACCTTAAAAAGTTGTTGCAAATAATAATAGTATCTGCCCGTGATATGATATCTTAATGGTTCTTCGGATTATGGATTTGAGTTAGTCATTTAAACAGATGGGCCAAGTTCAGCTTCATGGTGTCAGCCAAAAAGACCACTTTGTGAGAAAGGTCAAAGAGGCACTATCAAGTAAGTCCAATTTTTATCATGCATATATGGAACATTCTCCCTTAATTTGGTGAAAGCTCTCATTCTTGAGTGCTACATACACACTTATTATCCTAGATTAATGACATATCACCTTGGAATTTATTTAGTTATTATTCAAATGATTGTCCTTTGTTGCCTTTATTTGGTACAAGATGCACATATCCTTCTCCTGACTAATTTAAGAGGGAAACTAGTGCGAAAGTTTCTTTTGATTTTCCCTTCCTCCCTTTTGATATGTTTTACACTACCTTTATATATTAAAGTGGGAGTATTTTTCCTATGTTTGGTCCATATTCCTAGATAGGCAACCTGGAACTTGGTTGCTGGGTGGTGGTTGGAACAATGACTTGTGGGGAGGAGAGCTGCCAATAGCATCATGGATTGATGATATTACTCCCCAGAACCCTGTAAGTGTTTTTAACATTCTTAATGTACTGTGGGATTTGAATTAAATAACATGTTACTAAATAGAAGCAACTTAATATATAGGTCTGGCTGTCAAGAATGGATGGACACATGGGATTGGCTAACTCTCTGGCGTTAAAACTCGCGGGAATATCTAATTACACAATGGATCCAGATGGTGGAGTGGTCATGAGAAACACTTTAGGAGGTATTTTTTTGGCGTATCTATTTCTCTAATTAATTGCTGTACATACAATGGATTAAACTATTCTTGTTTTAGATGGCAATACTTCAGTGATGCACAATAGTTACAGATTTAATATATATCTAAATATATCTATCTATATATATATAAAATATTTATTTATTGAATATTGAATGACTAGGTTTCCTTCTGGCTTTGTCATTGGCAGAACCTACTGGTCTGTTGATTGATTCTGCCATGAAGCTCGTGTTTTCCTGTATACCAGAGATCTTAGTTGATGAGAGGAGGGAAGCTCTTTTAAGAGCTAGTGATCATGCCTTAAGCAGAGGTGTCACAACAGTTGTTGATATGGGGCGATATTTTCCTGGTGCATCGCCGGAGCTCTCGTGGGAAGATTTTTCAGGTTCCACATAGAATTATTGAAGGATCTTGGTCTTATAGTTTTTTGCCTTTTTGATAGAACCAGCACTTGTGTTGGACTACCACAACACTAGCCATAAATGATGCTAGTAGTGTTAAGGTTAATTCTCGTTATGTTTTTAAACAAAATCTAACAGTAAACTTATAATGTAGAGTTGCAGACAGTGTTGTGATAATTCAAGTATATTAATTCATGCTAACAATATTTGGATGCATAATGCCTTCTTATTTAGATTCTGTTCTCCGGTACTTGCAGATGTCTATAGATGGGCTGATTTATCAGGAAAGATGAAGATTAGGGTTTGCTTATTCTTTCCAATTGAAACATGGGAGCGATTACATGTAATTAATCTTCATGTATACTTTTTCGTTTGTAGCAAGGAAAATATATGGTGTGATAGATTTAAAATGCGGTTTTATTAGACGTCTGCTGTGTGCTTGGTTATTCAGATTGATTTGAAACATTAGAATTGTGATCAAAGAGACATAGGATTTTTTTCGAGTTCTTAATAATGCTTTCTTAGCGTCAGGTTAACTAAATTGAGCTTGCAATTGGAATTGTCTTGTTATTTACCATAACAAATATTCAGACTTTCATAAGTGCAGTAATTTTATGTAACTAGAATTGATATCATTTTGTTCATCTTTGATTAGAATTTGGAACACTAACATTTTAGTAATTGTAGTTTCATTTGCTCTTTTTTCCATGTACAGGAACTTATACATCAAGCAGGTCGTAAATTGGGTGAATGGCTTTACTTGGGTGGTGTGAAATCTTTTGCAGATGGATCATTGGGTTCTAATAGTGCACTATTCTATGAAGTGAGAACAGATCTTTGTTTTTCTTGTTTTCAGAAACCATATTGCAAGAAACTCTCCTCTTTTATATGAGGACTCTAACTATTTAAGTCTCCCTTCAGCTGCTTCTTATGATTTATCTGACAATGTGTATCCAATTATAGCATTCCAAATCTGGAACCTTGTTCTTCCTCTGTCCTGACGAAGTTGTTACGTTTCATTATGTTATACCTCACATATATTTAAGAAATGTAACAACTTCGTCGGGGCGGAGGGAGAATTAGTCCATAATTATGATTGAAACTATTATCTGTGTTTATGTAGCCTTATGCCACTGAATCACTCAATCATGGCCTGCAAGTGGCAGATATAGACGAGCTTTACAATTTAACTATCTCTTCCGATAAGGCTGGTCTTCAGGTGCTTCTGAATTTTCTACACAAGTGTTCCTGACTCTTACTTTACCCTCAAGATTCAAGATATCCATGCATATAATGCAGCATTTTTATTTTGTTTCAGGTTGCTGTTCATGCCATAGGTGACAGATCCAATGACATGATCCTGGACTTGTACAAATCAGTGGCTACTAAGAATGGAATTAGAGATCGAAGATTCAGGGTGAGTTCTACTGTTTCTGTTAAGGTTTTTCATTAGTTACGTTAGTCATCACCTTCTTTCTATCTGTTGCTTCGGAGTTGCTAGTATTTCCATGTGCCACTTACAACTTTTGCTGCAATAAATTGCAGATTGAGCATGCTCAGCATTTGGCTCCTGGAACAGCAGTCAGATTCGGTGCAGAAGAAGTTCTTGCTTCAGTTCAGGTTATTTTTTATTGTTTTAAATCATCTTGTAATATGTACATCAAATGTTGAGAATTGGAAATCAATATGCTTTCTTTTTCGAGTTTTTTTTTTTTTTTTAAAATACTAGTAATATTATCTGACAGACGGGGTGGGATTATTTTATCAAATATACAATTTAATAGGATGGTACATGCTTAGATGTGCATGGTTCAGGTAGTTCAAATGCTGGAATAAAGGATTTAGTCACACTTGCCATTGTAATTCCCAACTCTTTGTTTGGACTAGAACCTTAATGCTCTAGTTTCTACCAGATCCCAGGCATATTTTTGTGTGAAGGGCAACAAATGTTTAATGTATGCTAATTGATGGTGTGTCTATTTAAACGTATTAACAGTCGCGAGGAAAAACTATGGACCGGAATATATCTGGTAAAAAAGGAAACGAACATGTGTGGTATGTAATTATTGAAATGTTCGTCTTGTTAAAGACTGATATGGGCTCCATTTAAGGAAAATAGATGGAGGTGAGAAACATTGATCAACATCAGCTGCATGGATTTTGAAACCAGAAGTAGCTAGTGATGTATTTTCTACACAAAAACATATCTTTGATGCTAAACTGCCTAGTGTCCTTTAAACAGTTGCAGCTCTGCATAACATGCTTTTAATGCATTTGCAGTGCATCTTTTCGTGAGTAAGGTAGCCACTTCAATGTCAGTGCTAACCTAAGAGCCTTATATTCCCCGGTATATTTTTGCTTAACTACGTATAATTCTTCGAAAACTTACTTTGTAATTCCGGTTCATGACAGCCTGATCACTTAGTTGATGATGCTGATACTGCCATAAAAAAACTTGGGGCTGAAAGAGCAAATGGAGGTTCCTATCTTTTTAAATCACTTCTTGCTGGGAATGCGCAGTTGGCTCTCGGCTCTGACTGGCCAGTAAGAGCATTCTTTTTAGTGATCTCTAGAATTTCAAATTTCATGCTATTTGTTTTAATCATCTCATTCCAGGTGGCAGATATCAATCCTCTGAGAAGCATGAATTCATCGATCAGAAGAGTTCCTCGTGGTTGGGAAAATGCTTGGATTTCCTCTGAATGCATTAATCTACATGATGCATTAAATGGGTAAGCACATCTACTTATATGCCCATGGATAGTTCCGCCTGTATTTTTTTAAAAGTGTTAGTAGTGTTAGTATTTATAATTAGAATCTGGTAGGTATACGATTTCTGCTGCTAGAGCGTGTTTCATGGAAGAGCATATCGGGTCTCTGTCTCCTGGTAAAATGGCCGACTTTGTGATTCTTTCTGCGGATTCTTGGGATGAGTTTGCTGCTCAAGTATCTGCTTCGGTTGAGGCAACATATGTAGGTGGAGTAAAGGCATATGCCAAAGAAGATTCATACTAGGGGATTTGGCTGCTACACAGTGTATATACCTGTCAATTACACACTGACATGTACTCTTATCTAGCTAACAACTGTGTTTCCTCACTCTTTTAGGCCCCGTTTGGTAGCCAAGTCATGTTATTGGCCCGATTAAAGAAACCAAGTTAATTGTTTGAAACTTTGAGTTTAGCTTTAGGTTGCATTCTCTTTGATGCGAAAGAAAATGAGAGAAAAGAGAAAATTACACTATAAATTCCACCTCTTTTCTCCCCTTTTCTCCCCTTTTATTAATGAAGGGGGATTTTACTCCTTAAATTAGAGAAAATATTTACAACACCAAATTGGAGAGATAATATTTCTCTCCCTTGTAGTACAAATGAAGGGGAAAAAATAGATAATGTGAGAAAATGTGAGAAAAAAGGTGAAATTTATAGTGTAATTTTTTCTTTTCTCTCATTTTCTTTCGCATCAAAGAGAACGCAACTTTGCTATTTGCTAGTTGTTTGGTAGCAGCGAGTTTTTTCTGACCTCTTTTAAGTTTTGTGTTTGGTATCCAAGAGTATGCATCTATGTTTTCGGTGAAATGACGAAAAGGTCCTCATCTACTAAGTACTTTACTTCAGAAAACAAAAGCCTAGTTTCTAGAATTAGCCTTAGCTGCTCGGTGAAGATGTTCGTCGCACCAAAAACTCAGCAAACTGCAAAGAAATTTTCAGACGAGCAAGGCAGCCATAATTTTCAGGCGATCAACGCAATGGCCCATAATTTTCAGGCGAGCAAGACAATGGCTGCTGCCATAAAATTCAATCTAAAATTTGCCCCAATTGTAGTAAGCTATCTTCGGCCAAGAGACCAATCGGAAAACAACCGCCGTCAACACCACATATCTATAATCACATAGACGAGATTTACATGACGCTACAAATGAGAATTTCGATCCGACAAGAACCCAAAAGTTTGGTAAACAATCGACGTTTTCGACACGGACAATACACAAAAATTCCTTCAGCAATGAAATCCCTAACGATGAAGATTGGCACAATACCTTCGTGGAAGCCCTGGGCAAGGATATATGAACACCAGAGCACCCTTGAACAGCCTTGAAAGAGATGGTGAGCAGATGAAAAATGATGAAACCCATCAAAAAAGATACTACCTCCATCTCACAAAAGTAGTCTCACTTTCCTTTTTGGTCTATCTCATATATTAGTCCACTTTCTATAAATGGTAAATAACACTTGGCTACAATTAACTCTCTCTCCTTAAAATTAACTACAACCACACATTCTACTTTTTCTTAAATCTTGTGCCATTTAGAAGTGAGACTAGTTTTGTGAGATGAAGGTAGTATTTAAATTGGAGTACACACTTGAGGGCATTTGCGGCTTTTCCCACTGAAATCGGGAGTTACTGTTCAAACCCGGATATGAAACGCGGCCTACCCCACTGAACGTGAACAGTATTTACTCGTGGGCCCAAAAAATAAACACGGGCCTCACGATTACATCTCTTGGATACCAAACGATTGGCGTGGCCTGAATAAGGAATGAAACATGGGCTAATCGTGTGTACCAAACGGGACCTTATAGATCACTATCCACCTAACCAATGGTCCGCTCATACACGTAGGTTATTTTAGCTGTTGATTTTTCCTTTTTTCCTTGATACAATGAGAAGACGAGCGTCTGCGGACTACGGTTGCCCCTCATCAATTTCGGTTTTTTTCCTATTTTTAAAGTTGGATATGACGTGGAAATTTAGTTTTAAAAGAAACGATGACATGGAATTGAGCTAACTAGAAAACTTAACTAATATTTCAGAACAGTTAAATAAGGATTCGATAAATTCTAAAAATGAAGTATAAGGACTTATTAAAAAAAAATTGTAGAAGGACTCAATGAAATAAAAAATTGTAGAGGGACTCGATGAAAGAAAAAAAAAAAAAAAAAGCAATTACAAGTAACTAAACAACTAACTAAACGGTGAATTCTTAAACCAAAAATTCTCAAAATTCTATATATATTTACAAATACAATGAATCATTAATGGAAAGGTGTTAATCGTCAAGTTCCAAAAGCTTAAAATATTTGCCATCAATGAGATAAGTACCGATACTAAGTCGTACTGCCCAAACATCCATAGGCTTCCTCGACACAATCCTGCATAGGGGTGGGTTGGGATATCGTTACGCCAAAATACCGAACATACCGCGCCGAAAAATAAAATCAAAATACCGAAAGAGACGATATACCGATTAATTTTTCGGTACGTTATCATACCGTACCGATAAGTTTCGGTACGACAAAACGGTATCCAAAATTACAATACCGCGGTATACCGATAAATACCGTACCGCGGTATATACCGAATAAGCGGTATGTATGGTATATACCGTAGTTACCGAATATATACCGAAATTTATTATACAATTAAAGAGTTTTACATGACTATATTCTATATTCTTGATATTTTAGTACCTACAAAAATTAAATTATACAATTGATTTATATGCATACTAGTTTAACGTATTACTACTACAAGTTTGCAATATAAAAGATAAAACGTACTCCTAACATATGTTACTAGTTTAACTAAGTTAACATAGTAGCTATAAATAAAAATATTAAGGAAATAACTTATAAGTTATATAAGTTATATTATCTAAGTAAAATACTACAAATAGTAATCATTCAATATTAGTTTGATTTAGATTTAAGGCACACTAGCATAATTTCTGAATCTTTTAGTTTTTAAAGTAAATATATCGAAAAATATTAGTGAAATGTATAAATGTTGATTAAGAAAGTATGTATGTATGTCTTTTCAATTCACTACATAATTGTATGTTTTTGGTATACGGTATACCGTACCGTACCGAAGTAGGGTACGGTATACCGAAACAACGGTATGATAACGGCATGGATTTTTTTCATACCGAACATTGGTATGCCGAAAGGTACTGTACGACAACGGTATGAAATATATATTGTAAGAATAAATATATATTGATTTAACCATGAATTTTAATAGCTTTAAGCATCTTTCGCATATTAGCACGCCATGATTTATTTGCATACCAACCATTCCCTATATATATATATATACTTTATGGCCTCAAATTTTGACTTGGTTTTTACTTTGAGGTTTGAACTTCTAATAACAGCTGAACTTTGACACATGGTGATTAGGTGATCCAAAATTTTAAAATTTACAAATTTAACCTGGACTTTGAACTTGTAGCGATAATATCTAACAATAAAAACATGCATTGATTGTCAGAAACCGTTCTGATATCCAAGTGGAGGAAAAAATTATTTCATCACCCATCGCGCAAGACCACATATTCAGATATTCTGTCTCAACTAAGGAGAAGATGCAACCACATACACCCGCATTCCCATTATCAGCCTTCTACATGTTATGTCAAAAGTAATCATTTGAAGACATACACTTTCTCCTTAGATATGTGACTATGAAATCAAAATATAAGTCACACGGATTTAGTGTTTAACCACTGCCGCCGCGGAAGAATGTTGTTTTTTTACTAGAATTGTCGACATAATAATTATTTACTGTTGTTTTAAACAAATTGTCTAACACGTAGCTTACATAAATTTAGCAGTCAAATTTACTATGAGATCATAGATAAATCAATGTTGTCAATTTTAAAAGTTTGAGTGAGAAATTAATTTTATAAGATTCAAAATTCAAACTGAATTGTAATTTTTAAAATCATTCTAAGATCTAAACACTTCAAAGAGATTCCTAACTTGTAACCTAACACTCCTAATTCAAAGCATATGTCATTTCAACCCCTTATTTATATAAAAATTTTCGATGTTTAACATCTTTTTCTTCTACCATTGACATTATATTCACTCCGTTTCATTTATAAAAGTAATTGTTCCTCTTTAGTAGGTCTCCTTCATATACGGGTCTTTTCGAAAAATAGTAGATTTTAACACAGAAAATATTATACGCATCGCTTTAACCCACTATACATTAGTTTAACACACTACTATAACTATCTCTCGTCTAAATTGTCGTATTTCATTATTGCCCTATTTTAACCCTCCCCTAAACTCACATTATTGGCGGGTGAATTAGGCAATTGGAAATCCTTTTATCTATGAATATTAAAGATTAATCATGATTCATGAAGCCATCTAGATTGTAGAACAAATTGAGGAAATATATCATAAAGTATAAAGAGCAAAACGACTTCGTACCTTCCGACGTCGCCGGGCTTAACCAAACCGCCATTGGCGCGCAAACAAGGCATAGAAGCAGCAGTTTTGAGCAGCTTTGGAGCCTCAATCACAATTATGGGAGACCCAATCTCAAGCTTCTTCTCACTCGATTTTCTTTCATTTAATTCACTCTTGATTGCATAAACATGGCTTCTGTTGGTGGAGGATTGAAGCAATGAAGCTGGAGCTCCGAACGTTGGGATGAAAGATGCCATGGGAAATAATTACAAGATTATGTGTTTGTGGTTCTCACTTCTTTGTTTGTGTTCTTGGATAAAGTTGAATTTAGTATGAAGCCTTTATTAGAAAATTTTATCTGGATAACAATATGATAAGTAATTTAAATCTTTTTTTATTAGATACTTCTATATTTTGTCACTGAGTTGACAAGCTATACTGCTCTCTATATCCCGTCAAAAGAGAGGCGATTCTGAAATATATGTAAGATATAAAATAAAGAAATATCTTTATTTCGATGAGACAGTGTATTAGGTTGAGTTTGTCACGATAAGAGAAGTGTGATTATGATTTTGATTAATGGGTCTTTATCCACCGTGAGCACACAATAATAATGGGTCTCAATGCAATAAAACCCTTCTAACAAAATTCAAGAATTGGAAGTTCATATGCAAATCAAATAAGTTTAATCACGTAAAAATACACAAACTTTGACAAGAATTCCGCCTTTTCCATGAACTTAAATTGTCCATCAAAATACATGAATTTTGGACATTGTCCAAAATTTCTACAAAAATGAATTCCGGCTAAAATCAAAATGATCTAGATCTTATGTGTAATATGGTTTAAAACATGTCTGATGAGTTGTCCAATACGACGTTGTTTCACTGGTAACAACGTCGGTTTACTTCTTAATTTGCTTTAATGCATTAGAATCTATACACTAATTTGGCTTAGTATATTCACCTTGAGATAGATTTAACTCGAACTGTAAATGTGCAAAAATTTTAGCCTTACAAAATCAAATTTCCGACAATTTTAGCTATTCAATGAATTTTCGACGCCGAAAAATCAAGTCAGTACTCGCCATATTATTTTAAAACTTAAAAAAAAAAAAAATTTGCATATTTTTTTACACAAGACAATTTTGATAGATCGAATGAAGTTGATATAGATTAGAGTTCAGTTCAACCAAAATGTTGAAGCAACAGGCTCAGTTCCTCGACCGATGTATGTAAACTATGAAGAGCTGCCTCTCTCGCTTCCCTTATCACCTCCTCTTCCACCATTTTGATCTCTTCATCTTTCAACCCTGCTTCAAACAGCCTCTGATGGTACTCAAGAAGCATGTTATCGAATTCATGCTTACCATTCTCCTTAACTTCCTGGAGCATTTCTTTCTCCTGAAGCGAATGTTCAGCCTTGGCGTGCATCTCCTCAACAGCACGCGTCTCTTTCTCTACCTCTGCTTCAAGCATTGGTATTTCGCTTACCAGCTTGGCTAACTTCTTATTGATGGCCTCACTTTGCTTCCTCACGTCACCAAGCTTTTCTATGTTGAGTTTTATTTGATTTTGTAGCTTCGTCTTCTCTTCCTCAGATTTCAGCAAAGCAGTGGCTTTGCCTGTCACTTGCCAACTCTTATTACAGTGATCAGCAAAGAGTACTCTATCACTGTCCAGTTTCTGATTTTCCTCCTCCAGTTTCATTCTCAGGTTTTCTACGGCGCTTCTCAATTCATTCCCAGTGTGTTTCATCTTTGAAAGCGAAAGCACTAGTTCCTGCCTGGATGACTGAAGGCTGATTAACTCCTCTTTCTTTCGTTCCAGATGTTGGGAAGAATCATCGAGTCGTGATCGTGCTACAGCCTCACGCTGTTCAAAGTAACTCAACGAAGAAGAAAAATTTATCAAAGAATGCTTCAGTGCCGACAGTTTGTTGTTAGCCAGTTCCTTCCTCTCATGCAGTTCCGAAGAGAGTACTTGTAGGTGCTGACACTCTTGTTTCCTTGCCTCTTTACTGCATTCGAGTTTGCCAATCTTTTCTGAAAGGGCATCAACTTCAACTATTGCTCTCTCTCAGCAGAGTCCGCAAGCTTATTTTGAGCTTCTGCAAGCTTCATTCTTATTGATTTCAGATCTTCACACACATGCATAGGGATTGTAGCACAACTTTCATCTACTTCTTCAGATTTTATTGGCTCGTCTATTTCCATGGCATTCTGCTCAATTTGTTCAGCCACGTCAGTCTTTCCAACTTCTGCCAATGACTCCAAATTTGCTTCATTTGCGTCAGAATAGTTGTGCATCGGTGAATCCATTGAACATAAGTTGCAATCGTCCTCCACCTGCACTTCATACAAGCATGACTGCACATCAACGTCTGTATTGCCATCATCGACATTAGAACCTACTGGAACTCATTTCCTCCGCCTCATGTTCATTCTCAAAGCAATCAAAAGCTTCACCAAAACTAAGACATTGACCTTCGTCAATCTCAACAAACTTTTCTGGACATCCATCATTTCCCTTGTTATCTGCACTCTTGTTCTGACCAGAAGCAATTACCTTTTTTAACTCATCTCTTTCTAGCATTGCTTTCTCATATAGACTCAGAAGCTTGTCATTTTCTTCATGCATTTCTGTGAGTTGACAATTTAGCTTTTCAAATTCTTTCTCAATCTCCACTCTCTTTGCGCCGTCTGCTTTAGCAATGTCATCACCGTGATCTTCTAGACAAGGTATTTCAGAACTATCTGAGCTCTTATTACGGCTTTCTGCAACTGCCCTTTCATACAGATCAATTAGCTTATTGTTATCCTCAATCAAGACTTTTGAGCTTTGTCTTCAATTCATCATTTTCTTTGGACAACAAAATTGCCACTTCATGAGCCTCTGCCTCTCTTTCACTGGCTGCTCCAATGGCCTCAACCATAGTTTTTAGTTCGGTCTGATCACTTACACCAGTGTTCACGACAGAAGAAATTTTAGTTTCTTGCTTCTGTGCCTCATTTGCTATGATGGCTTCTTTCGACAGTCGCTCAGCCTCAAGCTCTTTTAACAAGTCATTGATATGCCTGCAAAATTTTCCCATTAGTAAGAAAATGACACATCCAAACATTAAAAAAGTTGTACAGTGATGATGAAAGTTGTTCATTACAGCTCTAGTTTTTCTTTCTGATCAACGAGGAAGTCAATTTTCCGATGAAGTCCATCAATCTCTGATTGATTTTGAATGGCCTGAGGAATATAAAAGTGAGTTTTCACATGTTTTATCTTATCATATTATAGAAGGGAAAGGGTCAGGGAAGTAGAAGATATAGGAAACTCATTTTCTTCACTCATTGATGTGCATTCCTGCAAAAGAAAACTAACATCTGTAACAAAAATCTCCTGACTACCTTTATTTTCAATGTCATTCAGAAAACGATTTGTTCTATATCCTAACTCTCGCACAATTCACATCAACACGAAACTCATTACCAACACTCCAACAGTCCGCAGATAGAGAATTAATACATGACATAGAAACATTCTTATATGTACCAGATTCGAAGTCAGAAAATTACTGTCAGTTGGAGTGCCCACTACCAAATCCCTGCTTTCCTTCTGTACCAACAATAAGAGCCATTGTTCAGCTTCAAAAGTAGCATCTTTAGAATTATACTCAAGTAACTAGTGGAAAAGAAGATAAGCACCTGAGTAATGGCGCAATCTGACTCATGCACGAGTTTCCAATCTAGAGCTTCTCGCAGCTACAAAATACAAACAAGTATTCATAATATGAAATTATAAAGTGCATTGATAACAATTAACAAAGATGATGTGTGTGTTATCTTCAGATGGTCAGTTTTAAGCAGGAGTAAAAATTAAACAGCTGCAAAATAGTACCTCCTTCTCTAGTATCGATATCTGTTCAGATTGATTAGCTAAATGACTTTCGTCTGAACATACAAAACATGATACCAGATTGATTAGCTAAAAACATATAAATTAAGTAGTACAAGGTCGCATTAAAATAGAGTGAGAGGGCACAAAAATGATGCTGCTACAAGAACTGAAGTTAAAAATATGTCAACAATATCCCTATCAAACATACACAAATGATCAACTTAAAATGATTATTCATCTATTAAACATTAGGCTTAAAAGTAGTATTTTAAGCCACTAATCAGATCAATCACATAGCAGTTTCCTCAACCTGATATCAGAGTTTCAGAGGGATAACTATGTTGCATATTCTCAGGAAACGCAGTGGAGTGGATGCGACAACATATTTTCCCATAAAATAAATGAAACTTTATAAGTGAAGGTTCCATTTTCATCCTTAATCGTTAACAACATGCAGTTTAAAGGGCTTCAAAACTACAAAAAGTTATCGCACCCCATCTTTGGTGTCCTTTCAACTGTCCTATACACATAGAGTACAAGTTATTTACTCTAAATATTAAAAAACCCATATAAACATTCAGTCACTCTGCTCCTCAATGATATGCTTATAATAATTAAATACGACATTTGTCATGTTGATTCTATCAGCACATGAGATTTACTTTCCCTCTCACACAATGTTTCAGAAATACAACAGACAGTCACATTTAAATTGGTCATTATGCATATTTTCCCATACATTTGGTTTAAATTCTTCCTCTTTTGCAAGAGCTCAGTGACTCAGTCTACTCATTCATGTCAATTTTAAATATATAAAATATAAAACTGAATGCCCCAAATGGCAATTACCAGTCTCAAGGCTGCTTGATTTTCTGCTGCTAAAGCCTGCAGCGCAGTGTCTTTATCGTTTTCCCTCTGAAGAGCTCCGACAAGGGCAACTTCGTACTCCTTTTTCTGAAGCATAAAAGAGGAAATTAAATTAGAACAAACGATCACGCAAAATAAGCATTCTCATGGTGGAGACTGGAGACATGTCAAACCTACATGCGACATCTTTTTATGTGATACAATAGGGCTCGAAAATCCTTGCTGGCCATCCCATTTAAAGGTTCCTGGAGATCCTGGAAAGGTTATTGATAGATTGTCTCCTCCAATTTCAGCTCCACCGTGTACTAGGCTCCTCAAAGGAGATACTTCATTCTAGACACGGCATACACCATTGTTACTTGTTAACACTTGACATGAAGTGCAAAATAACAGGGTAGTAAGATTATGCATTAACTTTGATGCCACACAGTTATCTATATCTATATCTATACCTACCGATGATTGAGCAAGCAAATTATGAGCTCTTTAGTTACACTGCCTTTAATGTAGAAACGACTTAAACACCCATGAAATTTTACCTGTTACCTTAAGGTTTTGGTTCTCAAGCCTCAAAGCCAGCACATCTTCAGAAGCATCTTCATTAACAATGGCCTAGTGGAGTAAAGAAAGAAAATGGATTATGAGCAAATTACAGAAATAGACTCACGTAACATGAACAGAAAGCGACTTACGTGTTTTTTTTTTTATAAATTTTGCACGTTGGGCAAACTTCAATGTGCAAAGTCTCTAGCGAGCAGCTGCAATGGCACAATTTTACGTATATGTAAACAATAACTTAAGAAACTAGGAACTGCTGGAAGCATGAAAATCATGACTTTCAGGTTTCATTTAGCAAACAATATCTTACATGAAAGATTTTCAAACACAAGTTGAAAACATGCACTCAGTAGATCAGATCAGGAAGCACTGCCTACTAGATGGACTAATGTTTGCTATGATAATTGTTTTTGCATTTCCACCCAATGAATCCTGCAAAACATTTGTAGGAAAGAGCGATAAGGGCACAAGTTGAATCCTGCAAAACATTTGTTATTGGTATGTCCCGTTTATTAATCTCATTACCTAAAAGGGAAAAAAAAATCAACACACCATGATGCATTGATTATTGGCACATGCCTGGCTTATTGGCTACTATGTCATTTCCTTCTGGGACTAATAAAGGGGGACAAAGGGAGCATCGACGTTGGATAAATACTGCCGACGTTGGATAATACGAGATTTATATACCCAATTCAACTTTCGACTACGTCTGGGGCGATGCCAAGCCAGGAGTATTTATTAAGAAATTTAGGGAGAGTGCATGAATGAGAAGAATAAAATGAGATACATTTACATTTGCAGAACACTGCTAGGGGCGGATGGCCAAGTTCTCACCACACCGCTTGCCTTCCCAACTTCTCACCTCTTGGCTATTTGGCCTCCACGTTTCCACCACCAAGATCTTACAAGATCTCACCAAGATCTCACCTCTCACCACTCACCACTCACCACTTAGCCATTTGGCCACTTGGCCTTCCACCGCCAAGTCACCAACTCACCAACGCTTGTCTCCATTCTCGACAGTACCGTTCAGTCAAACACACAAATAAGCTAAGTAACCATCTCTTTTTTTTTTTCATTGAACATGTTCTCCTTCCTCCTTGTCGTTTCAGTCAAACTAGTGTTGTTTTTGTAATGAAGTTGAAGATTTTGCACAATAAAACAGTTTTTGCTCAAAACAAACATTAGTGGCCTTTCTATTTCCACATTAAAATTGTACAATCATTTCTATTTCCAAATCCAAACACAACTTCGAACCGAAAACGAAAGTCCAAAATACACAAAAACAAATACACAAACAAACAAATCAACTTTAAAAAAAGTATCGAAGAAACGAAGTGAAATCGAAAAAATCAAAGAGAATTTTCCACAATAAATTTCTTTATAAGCAGCATGAGTTGTTGGGATGGGTCTGAGTCGGGATTGATGGTGAAAAATCCATGTTGTTGCCCTTCAAACTCCACATATTCAATACTCTTTCCCCATTCCTTGAGCTTATTTGCATAGTCCAGTGCTCTGTCCCGCAGCAGATCGCAGCTCCCAACAATTACTAAAATTGGGCTGAGCTTCAATTTTTCAAGATTTGGGCTGTTGGGCCCAAATGGGTTCACTAGTGGATGGTCCGTTGTTTCTCCCTCGGGTATAGATAACCTCCAAAACCTATAAAATTCGAGACAAGATAGTGGGACGGATGAAGAATTATCGACGAAACGGAGAGACACACCTTCCCCATATGGGTTAGGGACCAACGCTTTTCCTTGTTTTGTGTTAGAATATTCCATTATATATAAGATTTTTCCGTTGTATTTTTCCCTAGATATAATTATAAAACGAAGTTCTATCAAGTTAAGACACATAGAATAGATTGCATATCACAGTTCGAGACCCGAATAACCATGGGGTTTTCGTTTTCTTACTTGATGCGGATGTCATTAATGTGACTATAACTGATATAACAAACTCTAGATCATCTAAATCACCTATCACTCTCATCAATGTTTAACCATATCAACTGTATCTACGTTAGACAGGGAAACATTCTATAGATCTAAGACCATATGTAGTTGGATTCTTATTGTTTTATAAAGTTATATTTATTCATAAAATGGTGGTTTTTTTCAATTAATGGTTCATACTTTTTAGCAGGGATGTCAAACGGGCCAATCCATTGGATTTCGACTAGCCCTATTGGGTTGTGGGCTATTCGGTCTAGGTTAATCGGATTTTTTTTTTTTCCTTTCGAGCTAATATTTTTTGGCTCTAACCCTAACCCTCTCGGTTTCGGCCTAGCGCACCAGACAATTAAGTTTATAAAAAATAAAATTGATATCATATAAATATTAAAATAATTATTGTTTCAACATATATTTGTATAAACAAAATAAATAATTTATTAAATATTGTGAACTTAGCAAACATATTTTTAAAATATTAATATTTATTTTAATTTTCACCAAGTGTTAAACAAAAGTGTATATAATTTAAACTAATGGTTACATATTCGTTAAAAGAAATTCAAAAATAGTCAATAATAATTAAAAACACGACATAATTATCGAGTTTATAAGTAGAGTACTAAAATATCATATGAATTCATGAATGATGTTACACCCACCGGGCTTCCGGGCCAACCCTATCAGGCTCGGGCTTTTTATGGGTTCGGTCCTATCAGACAATTTTACTTTCGGGCTATCATTTTTTTACCCTAACCCACTATTTTTTTCGGACTATTCGGATCGACCCGTCGGATTCGGGCTTTTTCGACATCCCACTTTTAGCCCTAAAGGCTAAACCTATAGATAACCTATATTTCACATTATAAAACAATAAAAGAATTAATGAGAAAATTATATGAATAAACAGACCTGTCGATGAGCTCATAATTAAGGAATGCTTCCTTTGGGCCATTAGCCTCAAACTCAGTCTTGACGGTCCCACCAAAAAACGGAGCCAAATACACATACCCTCTCACCCGAACCGGAGCCAGCCCGTCCGACCCTGCTCCGAGCTGAACCGCTAAGTGATGCGCCACGTTCCCGCCAGCCGAGTCGCCAGAGATGAACACGCGGCTGAAGTCGGCCACGTCCGTGAGCCATGCATCCGGCTCCACGGTCGTGGCTTGGCCTCTGAGCCACTCCACTGAGGCGTAGCCGTCCTCGATGGCTGCAGGGAGCCGGTTCTCGGGGGCCAGCCGATAGTCGGGCGCGACGACAACGGCTTGGAGCTGAGATGCTAGCTTGAAACAGTAGTTCTGGCAGTTGGGCCACGTGCGGGAGCCGATGCAGAAGCCGCCGCCGTGGATGTAGTAGAAGACCGGCAGCTTGGAGGCGGACGGCTTAGCCGGCTTGTAGAGCCGGAGCTGAAGCCCGTGCTCGTGATCGAAGACCGCGTCCTTCCACAGCACCGAGCCGTCGTCTTCCACCGCCACGTGGAAGCTTGGCTTCTCGGAGCGCCATATCGAGCCGTCGCTGTACACTCGAAGAACACCGCGGCACTCGTCCACTTCGAACGGTGCCGCGGCGGCGGAGGCGGCTGTTTTCTCGCTCATTTCTGCAGCTATATTCCTCTCTCTCTCTCGTCACTAATTAATAGGCAAAAGTAACACAAAATGACGAAGGAAAAAATGGGATAGTGTTTAGCCTTTCTAGAGAGACGGCTAGTTTTGTACCTACCATTATTTGTTCATCTTTTTTTCTTTTAATTTAGGCTTTGATTATAATATAATTAAAATAAAGAGAAAGACAATCAATATATTATGTGTGACAAAGTCTTTCAAGCAACTATGATTATGAAAAGTTTGTGTTTTGGCACACATGATTGAACGATTCTCCTAGATTTATTGGGTTAGGTATGGATACTCAACTCTTTACTCCAAAATTTGGCATGCCATGCATCAATCTGAAATTTGCTATGTACTACTCACTCCGTCCCGAATCTCTCTACACATATTTTCTTTTCGGTAAGTTCCGAAAAAATCTGCATTTCCATATTTTAAACACTACATCCCACTAAAAGTTTATGGTCTTTACTTATTTAATTACTATAATATCTCACCATCTAATATTTAATTAAAACTTGTGCTACTCAAAATTGTGCAAAATGATGAGAGACAGAGTAGTATTTATATTTGTGATCTCATGCCAAAAAAACAACATATATATACCCTCCCGAACCCTTCCCACCCCGATAAAAATTGGTGGATCGACGGAAAATTCAAGGGATAGCCTCCATACTATGGAGACCAATATAGATGCCAGTCTAGTCAAAGTTAGTGGCGGACCCAGAACTAAATTATGAACTATGTATTATTTCAAGCTAAAAGTTATGTAGTACGAAGATGGAATTCCGGCTAAATCAATACCTCTACCTAGAGGCCCCGGCCAACCACAGATAAGGGCTTCAACCTACATCGCCCCCATATAGGTTCGCCGCGGGTTGAAGCCACACCAGCATTAATTATTTCATGTATGGTTTCTTCTTATAATAAGGGCCCTATCCATGTACTAGCAAAGAGAAATAGACATTGCCTAAAATGAATTGTGCTATAAAATTGCAATTGCCAAAGATTACAGTAAAGCATCATCATTGCTTAAAGCAAGCCTAGTTGGAGTGAACAGAGACTCAGAAAATCAAAATAAGAGCATCGAGAAATTTCGAATAACTATATGCGCGTAAACGGAAACCATAACTCCAAACGAAATGAATTAGGAATGGTGAAATCGCCTTACAGTTTAAGATTAACATAGGAAACAGAGTAGTCCGAAACTCTTAACTACGTGTTATAGGCGTTTTGAGTATCCCGAGCCTCCACACTTCTTGCAGAGTACCAATCCTATTATAAGATTTCAGAAAGAAGAAAAGGGGAAAGGAAATCAGAAATAGAAGTACTGTTCCTCTTTGCATAGGCAAAATCAAGCTAAAACGACGAATCAACAATTAGTAGCACGTCGAAGTAAACGCTATACCTGCACCCCTGCACACTTTGCAATCTACAAGGCCTGTTTCTACCTTCATCTTACCATCACTGCAGAAAACACATTTCGTCCCACCTGCTCATCGATTTAATAACATAGTTACCATATTAAGGAAATTTTCGATATCACAAACAAGATAAAACTACATAAGATTCTACCAACAGGCCTCAAAATGGTCATGTCTTGACATTAATCTCAACAAGTGAAGAAAATCACAGCTTTGAACTTGATATAAAGCATTACCGTCAAATACAAAAGCATCCGAATGAAGAAAAAGATAGGCTAACGTTCGATACTTCATACAAAAACCGTTTCTTGAGTCTCGGAATTTTTTATGCTTAGTTTACTTCAGTTGTTTTGCATTGATTATTTAAGAACTGAAAAGATAAAATACCATTTCCAGCACATCTTTCGCAGGGTACAGGATCTCCCTGCATAAAAAATCAAAAAAATTATCAAATGCCTACAAACAAAATCATCAAATACTACATTCTGGTTTTCTTTCTGCTTTTTTTTAGCCTTTAAAATTCTAAAACAAATTTCTTCCATTACTCGAAGATAAAAATAGTACTCTTGATTGCAAGGCCCAACCTCAAAAATCATTTGCATATATTCAGAATATTTTGTGGGGGAGTACACTTAATAAATACAGAACATAGGCATTAGACTTTACTATTATTCACATAAACTCAACAGCACAAATAATCTGCCCATTCAGATGACAGTGCCAAATGACATTCAAGATCATAGGTTATCTATTTTTATGCTCTCACCGTCTCATTCATCTAGGGATAAATTATATTTTCGTTCGACCCGGTGATGATATAGAGATATTACCTTAAATGATAAAATTTCAATCCACTAAAGTTACTATACACACTACTTTATCTACCACTATCTTTCTCGTCTTAATTTACGCGTCGTGAAAAAGTTATCCCCATGTGAATGAGACGGAGGAAGTATTTTTAATGTAGTTACATACTTGCTTTATCTGTTTATGTTTTATGCTCATATACTCAAGAGACGTGTCTTTTTAAACGGTATTCGATAAATGTATCAATTTATCATCTTAGACGAAACGATGAGGGTAGCAATTTAATTGTTAGTATGTTAATTTATTTTGGTCTTCACTGGAATCTTTATGTAAAGTCCAGGAACATGCAGTATCAAAATTGCTAATCATAAGCATTAAACATGATATATTTTCAATTTCATTAACGAAAAAAAAAAGTGAAGAACAAAAAATTTGATAAAATTACCTTGAGACCAAGAAAGAGAGAGAGAGAGAAATGGCGACCAAAACACTAACAGTAACCAAGAAAGTCTGAGTGTCAAGTGTAGGTGAGTCATCCCCTTGAAGTGCAAAATGGGGTAGTGATGGAATTGGGTTAATTCTTGAACTGGACAAAAATGGGAAGAGAATTTAGAGAGAGAGAGGATGGGGAGGACAGGACTGGGATTTCAAAGTTGGAGGGAGAGAAGAGGGAGGAAGGAATGTGAAGAGAGGGAGAGGGCGATGAGAGAGAAAATTGCGGTGGTGGAGGTGGTGCTGCAGCCATGAAGGGCTGTAGTCTGTGGATGGAGATTGTAACATGTGGAGCTCACCAATATGCAAGGAAGTGATAGTGACTAATATTACTAGGTTCTTCTAATATATCTAATCGAACGAACTTTGAGTTGGTTTTCTAAGACTACTAAATGCAAGTAAACAAAACATGTAAAATTAAAACGTGTGAGAAATCGATGAAGAGAAGCTATTCTAAGGATCGAGAATCAATGACAAGCAACGGACATTACCTAAATCTAATCAACACATGAATTGGTTATCATTACCTAGCTAGGGCGATCTCTTATTCGTAATTGCCTTATCTCGGACAACAAGCACCGTTTACAAGCTATGATCGCAGTCTCCTACCATACCAATCTCTAGCCTATAACTCCTAAAAGTCAAAGGATTAAATGCCCTAACAACAACTCTCACCCTCTCGCTTTATTGAGTAATTATGCCTTGTGATCGTTTTCCATTATCGAAATTCATCTCTTGATTTTCAATTCAATATCTAAAGGATGCATCAATGGTGATGGAAACACTAAAGCATCCATACAAATTGAGATCACAAGGAGATAAATCAAATCAATCATGCATTAATAGAAAATATGATCAATCCATTACAAAAATCATATATCATTCTCCTTAGAATAAAGGGATTTAGCCAATTAAGTACACGATGGACATAAATATCAAATCCAAGATGAAAATGAGTGAAGGACTAGAATATGAGATTTAAAGACAAATCCAAAGTTTTTGATCTTCTACTCTTGCTCTCTAGACTCTTCCTTCTTCAAGAATTCTTCAAATCCAAGAATTTCCCCAAGGTGGATGATGATGGTGATGAAAAATGGGTGCAGATAATAGTGTGTGAAAAAGTGTGAAGTGTGTAAAATATGAGGAAGGCTAACCTAGATTAATCTAGTGAAGAAATGGATATTTATTTGTTTTGAAAAGGAAGAACTAGAGTGCAAATAAATTTGGGAGGAAAATAATAGAAAATGAGGTCAAAAATGAATTTCGGGGTGAAAAACGAGAACCAAAAAATTTGGCGAGGCGGAGTGGGCTTGCGGCCAGCCTGCGCGGCACAAGCCAAATGTTAAAATATTTAAAATATAATTAAGTAGACGTATCTTTGACGAATTACACCGTATAAATTTGAAAAATAACGAATCTCCGTATCCGTATCGTATTGTCTCAGCCCCCTTGCAATGTAGTCAGTGATATACACGGTTAGTCCAACTCTATCAACGTTAACTCTAATACTCCCTCCGTCCCACTGGGATAGGGATCTTTTTTCTTGGCACGGGAATTCAGACGAGAGTGATGATAGTGTATTAATTAAAGTGAAAGGTAGTGGGTTAAAGTGATGTGTTTGAATGTTATCAGGTTAGAATTTTCTATTTTGGGAAATGTCCCTATATCAGTGGGACGTTCCGAAAAGGAAAATATCCCTTTATTAGTGTGGAAAAGGGAGTAAATGAAAATTGCCTTTGTGTTATTTTGAAAAACATCGTCAAAAATAGCTACAACGGGTTCCTAACAGTTTTAGATCCCATACCAATTCGTCCATTCAAATATTGTAACAAAAACAGATTTTAAATACTTTCGAATGAACTAATCACCGTCTCTCATTATCATATTCACTATCATAAATACTTATAACGTCATTTACATAATCAATATATTACATATGTGTAACGACCCGCATTTTCATGACTCTACATTAGTAGTTAAATTCGTAAATTAGATAAATAGTTTAAACCTTAATGGCTTAGAAAATTCTATTCTCGACGAAGGTAGAATTTTCGTAAGAAAGACTTGTTATATTAGTCGTTTTTAATTAGAAGGATGACCCCTATAGTTGGTTGATTAAAGAATATGATCACTTTAAGTGATAAATACATTGAGTAGTAATCTCAATTAGAAATCAAATAGTAATATGATTAATCATTTCTATATTATTAATTATATTGTTAGAATTACAATAATGTCGACTTTACATTTCATAATTGATTTGTACGATTAGATATCAATCAAGAACATAAGTTGTGATCCGAACTAATTAATTTATAATATGGGCCAAGCCCATCGGTTCTCGATCGAACCGTTCGATCACAATCTTAAATATGGGCCAAGTCCATCGGTTCAAAATCGAACCGTTAGATAATAATCGAATCAAACATTCGATTAAGACTTTTAGTAAATCAAAAACAATAATTAATAATAATAATAATAATAAAAGACATAAATATTAAGTGATAATAATAATACACTTACACGTCAATAATGATAAAATTGTTAATAATTGAATAAATAATTATACAAAGAATAAAGAAAACAAAATAAAATAAAATACTTAAAGGACAAGAAAAAGAGAGGGGGCAGCGGCAGTTCATATCTGCTCAAATAAAATCTAGAAAGTGGGATTTTACTACCTCAACCAAATCTTAATCCCTACCAAGCCTAAACCTGACAAAGGAAAAGTTAGGAGAAGGAAGAGAGAGTTTTCTGCCCAAATCAGATGTCATTCCAACACTTACCATCACTAGGTTTGGCTCTAGTACACACCAATTCATATTCATAACCAGAGAAGAGGTATGAGGGAGAAAGATAAGAAAAAGAAACGGAAAGACAGCAGCAGGCCTCCTGCTCCCCCTTGCAGAAAATCTGGAAAGGAAAATATAGTAGCCTAGATATAGGAGCATGGCTCCCAACACCCTTCTTGAGCAGCTCAACTCCTATCACCACAAAACCTGCAAAAGAGAGGTAAATAGGTGTAAGAAATCTGAACAAAATCACAGAACTCTCAACCCTTACCATCACCATGATAAATCACAACCATCATCAACTCATAGCTATAAAGACCTCCACTCCCACAACTCATACAGTTTTCACTCCCATATCTAACCAAACCGTAATGAAGAAAGGGAGGGAGCAGTTGAGGAGCTAGGGAAAGAGTGGAGAGGAGAAGGCAGAGCTAGCCATTCATCCATTGTCTTCCCAAACCATTCAAAGATTCGGTGAGTATTTCTCTCAATATTTTCAGCAAGTGAAACTACTAGAGAGGATACTAGAAATCTGAAAATTTGAACCCAAAAGCATGTTTAACTCTCACAATGGCATGAATGCAATGGGAAGAAAGAACTAGTAACTCATACTTACTCCTTAAAACCATAACAAAGAACTAAAAGCAAGATTATACATATATGCTCATAATTGGGGGTTATGCATACTTAATAGTCACTAATATGAATATCAAAATGACTAAAGTTATAATGGAAAGCTTTATAAATCTGAAAATTTCAAACAAGGGACCACAACTTCATAAATCCCCAGTCCAGATTTTACACTGTCTTAAGCATGCTCTTTTTAACACCTTCATACACCCCTATAATAAGAATACGATCACTACTCCTCTTAATTAGTTTAAGTACCAAAGCTAGGGCCAATGTATGCTTACTACTGTCCATGGAATCTAAGAACACACCTTAGCTCTAATGAAATCATGCTTCATTATACAAACGTGAAGAAATAACTGTAAAATCCCAGAATATTTGTGTATGGAAATTTAGATTTCAGAGGAAAATAGTAGTTGTATTCAAAATCCTCAAAACAAACTGTTACATTCACACACTATTTATATCTACTCTATGAAGAAGATGCTTGAACAGTAAGCAATTAACGAAGATTAAATCTACGCCGTACACGTCAGCGGAATCGGACGGTTGTGACTTAAACTTGCTAACTAAAGAAACAACAAATAGAAACTAAACACGTGGATAAGTATATCTCCACATCAGATCCTCCAACTCACTGAACAGCAGCTAAGCTCCACCATCTTCATTTCTCTGCTCTTCTACTGCTCCATCTCCATTGCTCTGTACCTCGCATTCACTCCGTTTACACCCCCCCGCAAGAGGAGAGTGGTGGATATCCGCCACACTCATCTTGGACAAAAGCAGACGAAAACGAGCGAGTGGCAAGGACTTAGTAAACAAGTCAGCCAATTGCTTGGAGGTGGAAAGATGATGAGGCAGAATAAACCCAGCTAAGAACTCATCTCGAACCACATGACAATCAATCTCTAAATGTTTAGTCCTCTCATGAAATACTGGGTTCTTAGTGATGTGAAGAGCAGCCTTATTATCACAGTAAAAAGCAATAGGAGTAGGGACTGGCACCTGAAAATCATGCAGCAAGTATGAGATGTATTTCAATTCACGAACAGTGAAGCCCATAGCACGGTACTCCGCTTCTGCTGTGGAGGTAGCAACTGTAGTTTGTTTCTTGCAACGCCAGGATATCAAGGAATTTCCCAAGAAAATGCAATACCCAGTAAGGGAACGCCTTGAATCTGGGCAAGAACCATAATCAGCATCACAATATGCTTGCAAACGTGGCGATCCAAGAGCAGGATAGAAAATTCCCAACGATGGACAGCCTTTGAGATATTTAACCACATGAAGAGCAGCATCCATGTGTGCTTTAGCTGGCTTAGACACATACTGGCTAAGCTGTTGAACTGCATATGAAATGTCTGGTCGAGTAAGGTTTAAGTAGAGGAGGCGACCCACAAGCTTTCTGTAAGATTCTGGGTTTGGAAGCAAAATATCTGTAGCCTGTCGAAGATGAATACCAGGTGGGAAAGGTGTAGACACAGAACTACAACCTGATAAACCAACTGAAGAAATCAGATCCAAGATATATTTCCGTTGATTAAGAGCAATCCCTGCAGAACCACGAGCAATCTCCATGCCCAGAAAATAGTGTGCATCTCCCAAGTCCTTGATAGTAAATGCTTGATGCAGAACAGATTTGATGTCCTGTATTTGATCAACACTTTTGCTGCAGATAAGTACATCATCAACATATACCAACAAACAAACATACTCATCTCCAGCACCCTTTGTGAATAAACAATGGGCATGAGCCGATTGAATAAAACCTTGAGCAAATAATGTTTTGCAAAACTCATGATTCCATTCCCTCGAAGCTTGCTTTAGCCCATAAAGGCTTTTGACAAGTTTACAAACCTCTCCTGGTTGGGCATCTGTGAATCCTTTGGGAGGCTCCATGTAGATATCTTCATGGAGAAAACCATGCAAGAATGCGTTATTCACATCAATCTGCTGTATATGCCAGTTAAACAGGGTTGCCACAGCAAATAAAAGCCTTACAGTTACCAGCTTTGCAACAGGGGAAAACACTTCCTCATAATCAATACCATACTCTTGATCATATCCTTTTGCAACCAGCCGTGCCTTATACCTTTCTACCTCTCCATTAGGCCTCAACTTCAATTTATACACCCACTTGCTACCAATAGTTTTCTTTCCTGGTGGTAGAGTAACCAATTCCCACGTTTTGTTTTCCTTTAATGCCTCTAGTTCTGACTGCATGACCTGTACCCATTGTGGAACTTTGCTTGCTTCTTTGTAAGATGCAGGTTCTGGAGTTGTGGTCACATTAAACAAAAACCCCAGGTATGGTTCACTGATGGAGGAAGATATAACAAAAGGAAAAGTGGGAGGTGAGGAAAGACCTGCTGGAAATGGTGGGAGAATATCAGTGTTGACATTTCCCACATAATCTTGCATCCAAGTGGGATCTTTCCTCTCTCTAGTGCTTCTCCTAAGAGAAGCATTGTCCTGCACCTGTGGAGGTTGTGAAACTGGAAGGGAAGTCCCACCAGAACCTTCATCAGGAACAGGTGTAACCAAAGTATTTTCCTCCATTTGCTCATCCACTGTCTCTCCTGGTTCACACCCCTCTTGAACCATTGGCAACTCATTATAATCTGCAGTATTAGCTTGGGGATTAGCAAATGGAAACACATCATCTATAAATCTCACATCCCTTGATGTGAATAATTTCTGTGTAGAGATTTCATACAGCAAGTAACCCTTATGAGAAGCATCAAAACCAAGGAAAATGCACCTATTACTTCTCCTATCAAACTTACTTTTATGTGGTGCCAAATTCACTGCAAAGGCTAAACATCCAAAGGGCTTTAGGATAGAAAGATCAGCCTGCATCCCAAACAGTAGCTCATATGGTGTTTTCCAGTCAAGTACTTGGCTAGGCACCCTATTAATTAGCCAAGTAGCTGTAAGAATGGAGTATGGCCAAAATTTCAGAGGAAGGGTACTTTGAAACATCAAAGCCCTTGCTGAATTCAACAACATTCTATGTCTTCTCTCCACAATACCATTCTGCTGTGGAGAGTAAGGACAAGATCTTTGATGTAAAATCCCTAATTCATCAAGCAACTCTCTCATTTGCTTGTTCACAAATTCTGTACCATTATCTGTCCTCAACACCTTAATGTCCTTTCCAAATTGTGTTTGAACCATTCTGAAAAACTTCTTCACAATGTAATAAACTTGTTCCTTAGACCTCATCAAATAGGTCCAAATAGCTCTACTGTGGTCTTCTACCACAGTCAAGACATACCTTGCATTATCAACATTTTCCTCACCATAGGGCCCCCACACATCAGCATGTATCATCTCAAATGTTGTATCTGTTCTCTGATTCAAGACAGGAAACTCATTCCTACTCTGCTTAGCTAACATGCACACCTCACAATTCTCAATACTTGCCACTGCCTCTGCTGTAAACAAGCCTGTGAATTCCTTCATATGTTTCATAGCTGTCAGAGAAGCATGCCCCAAGAAGACATGCCACTTCTGAAGTGTCATATTCCTTGGATTAAACAAGTGACAGAAATGGTTTTCAATTGTAGTCTCAATGATGTAGAGATTATTGACCATTTTTCCTATTCCAATCACCTCATCAGTCCCTTGTCTCTGTATAAGACATCTATTCGGCATAAAAACACACTTAGCATTAGAATCCCTTACTAATTGTGCAACAGAAAGTAGATTGTGTGTGAAGTCAGGCACAAACATTACATCTGTCAGGTAGATATCTTTGTTCACTCTCACACATCCACCACAATACACCTTTTTAGGTGTACCATCTGGTAGTTTAACCACTAAAGGTGTCTCATACTTAAATGTAGAAACCATTAAATCTATATCACAACATACATGGGAGCTTGCTCCAGAGTCCAATAACCACACATTCCTTTCCATGCTTGCAAGCACATTAAAAGCATAATGCATATCAAAAGGTGTATGGTTTACCTCAGACTGATGTACCATATTTACATCAGCAGGTGCTTGAAAGCCTTGTCCCTTCTGTGTGAGCTGTGCAATGCATTTTGCCACCTCATTCTGTATCAATTTCCCAATGTCTGCACCTTCATGCTGCATTGGTCTCCCACTGTCTGACCTTGATCTAGTGTCCTCCTCATCCTCTACATAATTCACTCTTGCTGTTCTATTCTCCTTCAATTTCTTATACCAATCAGGATAGCCATGAAGCTTGAAGCATTCACTAGCTTCATGTCCACTTGCCTGGCAATGTGTACACTTCAACTTAGCTCTATCTTCCTTGCTTCTCCTCTGTGATGAAGTATAGCCTCTGTTTCCATTACCATTTCCTTGATACTGTGATTGCCTTCCCACATTCATCACAACTCTGTGTTCAGTTCCTCCAGTTTCCTCCAACAATTCCATCTGGTCCTCAACCTGCACAACTATGCCATATGCCTGCTCAACTGAAGGTAATGGCTCCATCATCATAATCTGTCTTCGTGTTTGCTCAAACACCTCATTCAAACCTACTAGGAATTGAACTAGCTTCTGATGTTCTTCACGAATTATGTAATCACTCTCTGCATCACAGCTACAAACAATCGGAGGCAACAACAGATCCAACTCATTCCACAGATTAGTTAAGTTGCTGAAATAAGCAAATACACTCTAATTTCCCTGCTTATATTGCATGATCTCTCTCTGCAACCTATAGGTTTTAGGACCATTACTTCGTCCAAAACGATGAATCAATGCACTCCACAGTTTTTCACTCGTTTCATAATGAGAAAATGCATTAACAATCTCCTTAGAAATCGAGTTAATTATCCATTGAGCAATCATATAATCTGTTTTGATCCAATCATTGTAATACTCCTTATCCTCATCAGGTTCAGGAAAAGTGCCATCAATAAACACAAGCTTACTGCGTGCTCCTAAGCCACGCCTAATCGACCTCGACCATTGCAAGTAATTCGTACCTGTCAACGGAGCTGCAACCAGCTGCATACCAGGATGATCGGACGGCTGGAGCTTCAAATACTCATCAATCTTCTTCTGCGGTAACACCGGAGGCTCCGGATCTGCATTTCCATCCGAATTCTCCGAATTCTCCGGCTCCTTTCCATTACGCCGTCCAGCTGCAGACTGCTGTTGAACAGTCGAGCTGGAAGCGTCTCCAAAAACAACTTGATTGTAACTCTTTCGTCTACCTCTCGCCATAGGAATCGAAACCTAGGCTCTAGATACCATGTAAAATCCCAGAATATTTGTGTATGGAAATTTAGATTTCAGAGGAAAATAGTAGTTGTATTCAAAATCCTCAAAACAAACTGTTACATTCACACACTATTTATATCTACTCTATGAAGAAGATGCTTGAACAGTAAGCAATTAACGAAGATTAAATCTACGCCGTACACGTCAGCGGAATCGGACGGTTGTGACTTAAACTTGCTAACTAAAGAAACAACAAATAGAAACTAAACACGTGGATAAGTATATCTCCACATCAGATCCTCCAACTCACTGAACAGCAGCTAAGCTCCACCATCTTCATTTCTCTGCTCTTCTACTGCTCCATCTCCATTGCTCTGTACCTCGCATTCACTCCGTTTACAATAACTACGAATCTAGAATCACATTCAAAGTCTAGAATAAAAGCGAAAGCGACGCTCAATTCGGAATCTAGGACAGAAATTAGGATTAAGAACCTGCTCCGTAACTCCGACGCCGGAGACGCCAGTCCTCCAACCGCGACGAGCCTGCCGGAGAGGGAACTCGCGGCCGCGCCATCAACGAGTTTCGGCAACGGATACCTCCAGTCGTGGCGGCGTGGGCGACGGTTTTGAGCTCTAGGTGACCGACCGAGATCGAAAAGAGCGACGGAGAACCGGTGGCATCATCCACCGGTGAAGAGAGGGGCAACGGCCCTGAGTCGCGGTAATGGTGACAAATAGGATTGGAATTGAGAGGAGATCGGGGGAGAGGCTAGAGTTCTGCCAATTTGTGCATTCAGAGAAGAGAGAGAGGGATGGGAGGACGGCGGCCTGCCGACGGCGAAGGCGGTGCCGATCATCGGATCAGAGAGAAGACGTAGTAGAGAGAGAAGGGGGTTAGGGTTTTCTGTGATTGAGAAATGAGAGAAGAGAGAGATCTGAGAATTGGTTTGTGTAGGGGAAACGAGTCGGGTTCGTGCTAGTTTCCGGGTCGTAGTATATATCCGTGGGCCTTAAGTATTGGGCCTTAGCTATTGGGCCTAAAAAGAATTTGGCATAAGTGATGGACCGATTAAATTAGCGGAATTCATCTAGATCAATTACGGCTAGAAATTTAATTTATTTCTAATGATTAATTAAACGAGACTAAATTATCAAGTACTTTAAACAAAATTAAGATTATTCAAGTTATATATTTAATTAATTAAGATTAATTAAGTATTAAGCTATGCTTAGCTTTAAAATATGTCCTGAAGATTTGCTTAATTTTCGGGAATTAATTCGACAAATAAATGGTCTCGAATCATGGAAGAAACGATTCTGAATAATAAAAGATTATTCTATTATAAAAAGATTTAAAGGATTCAAATCAATCTGTTAACCCTAAAAGATTTATAAGATATGAAAATATACTAGACGATTATTTTTCCATAGGAAGTTTTATTATAAGAATGTAGATTCTTATTATACATTTATGAATAGGCGTGACTCGACAAGGTTTTGACGTTGTTCGCCTATCAAGACCGGCATATTCTACGCTTCAAGAGGTGGGCTTTCTATCCAAATAAAATATGATACTTATGAAAATATATGTTAGTTATTTTGAAATATTGTCATGCCATAAATGTTTTGATTTTTGTATGATACCTATCTGTGCAATTACATAATCGAATTCGGGTCCTAGTAAGATAGCTATCTTACTTCGACTAGTGTACACAATGTGACTGTGTGTCATCTTCGGGTTGGCCGGTCAAGGTATCATGAGAGTGGCCACTCTCTCGATACCATAGGAACAAATATGGTGGAATACTAAAGAACTTAGTCTGCGCAGACACTTTTAGATCACAAGAACTATTTTAGTAAACATAGGCTCTTTTCAATAAAACTCCTATGTCTTACTGTTGAATGGCTTGACAATTATATATGTATGTTTTCGGCAATGTGCCCACTGAGTACCTCTGTACTCAGCCCTGCATATATTTCTAAATGTGCAGGTTGAACAAGATGGAATGGAGAGTCGACCCAAGCTTTTGTCATCATGAATCTTATTAGTTCTTAGATTAAGGCTCTCGGTAATGTGTGTCTTCATACATGCATTCTGTAAGACTTCCGCTGTAAAGTGTCGATAAATTCATGTTGATTATTCGAGTCGTGTAATCGTTTCGAACACATGTATATCTTTCCCTTAAAGGGACGCCAATTAATATAATAATTACCTCCTACGCTTGTTTGAGTGGTTTCTAGCTTTATAATTACATCCCCCTTTCTATTCCCGCTTCTTTAACCCCATCCCTAGTGACGGGTCCCCGGCTTCACTATCCTTAGTAAAGTCCGGTCGTTACAATATGACAAAACAAGATCAATATTGTTTCTTAACAAATAGCAAGGGTAGAAAATGAAAGAAAATTTATACTCCGAGTTAACATCACCATTCATGATGGGTTGATAGTGATAGCGGTAATCTATTATTCCCAAAAACACAAAGTAATCTAAACTACTTTAGTAGAAAAACCAAACAAATAGTAAATAATTAAACTTGATAAATGCTTTTAATTGGGTTCTCTACCATCTACATTTTATATGAACTCCTAATCAAATACATATGCTATTTGTTTTAGGAAAATAGTCTCGGTTTTTTATGGGCGTTTTATATTCTTATTTTAACATTTTAAGTATGTAGTTTGGTACAAAAAATATAAATAATCATATTTAACTCATATTCATGTTTTTGTGATCAACTAAAAATAACTATACTTTGTCCACGATTTCTTTTTCATACACCTAATTTAAAATAAAAATATTTTTTATATACTCACTCTTATTTTCTTTCTTTATTATAAAATACTTCATTCTTTAATATTCTATTATTCTTGAAACTTTTAGCCTCAGGTGTTAACCTTAATATTTTTAGTCAACGATCAACTCATGTTGTTAAGATGTCACATTTAAACTGCAAAAACTTGTGGAAACCGGTTAGAATTGAGCGGTTCATACACCCAATTGAACCAAAATCACCTCGAATAACCAATTGAACTAATTGATAGCCCCTTACAAATTGATACCATTGAACATACTAGTTCGACCCGACTGACTCAAATTTAATCTTTGAACGGTCAAACTGCATTTGGACCACAAGAACTTGTAGAAACCGGTTAGAATTGGAGGTTCATATACCTAATTGAACCAAAATCACCATGAATCAACATGTTAAACCAATGATTGAAAGTTTCACCAGTATGATCTCTAGGCCGATTTTAATTTCATTTTCAATCTACTAATTAATTATATAAGAAATCTTCTAATTTGATCCGCAAAATAGAGGCTTCTTCTAACAAATGAGAATAATTGAACTAGATCTTTTGAGTTACCGACGTTGACCGGTAAATGATCTCTACCTCATATTCACATAGAAGGAGGAAAGGTACCGAGGCTGAGTTTCCTTAGTACAGGAATTAAGGTGACAGGTACCTAACTAAGTCAAGTTTCTGCTTTCAATTTCAATGACTATTACTTCTTCTTCTTTTTTTTTCGTTTATGTTCCAAGCCATATTACTTAACTCAATGAATCAGAACAATGACTCAATGAATCAGAACAAGTTCATGAAGCCACTAAGTAGAATGACTCAACGAAGCTCAGACTTACCTCAGACTTTTGAAACTCAAGACTTATTCCACCAACTCCTCCCTCTTTGCATTTCTACTGTCTTTTCCTTTTTTCTTGCACTTTAGCCTTATTGATAAAGAAAAATATTAGCAATCATGCCTCTTACACATCAATAAGTACATGTATATTAATCTTACAGGTTCATATTATGCACATGAATGAGGTTGCAAGCTCCTTTACAAGGAGGGAAAGCTCGACAGGCACCATCTTTGAAATTCATCATTGAGGTGAGCATCATTCTTAGTTGAATCTCGGAAGTTCCTCCCAAAGCAATAGTTCTACTGTTTAGGAATTCTATTGACCGCGTAGCATCACGTGCATCTCGAACAGAATGTAGATATTTCCGTGCTGAAACGAAATTCAGTAGTTTATTACAATGGAACAGTTTATTTATATATTAATAATAATGTAAGCAAAATAAAATCACAGACCAGATGGGAGCATGTGTTTAGTGCCGCAACGATTTCATATAAAAAAAAAAAAAAAAAAAAAAAAAAAAAAAAAAAAAAAAAAGACGGTAAAGATTCAAGAGCACTCCGATCACACTACAAAGGCACTATAAGGGAGTCTTGGCCAGCTATATTTTTTTTTATCAAGGAACAACCACATCCAACATTTGTATCAAGGAACAACCACATCCAACAAAGTTAACTAATGAAAATTTAGGAAACAAGCTTGGGTGACAAGTTTCCAAGAATTGGTCATGTGTCTAACAATAACATGAATTAAAGGGCCAACAATGGCACTGCAATCCAGACTGCATGAATGAGTAAACCCAGAGTGACTTTCCTTTCATCTTAACCTTTCCATTTCTTTAGCTGATCCTTTCTCTTCACCTTTGGCCCTCCTTTTACCTCTAGCCCTCTTTTTTTTTTCCTTAGCCTTTTCTTTCTTCTCTTGATTTCTAGCACTGAGGTCGACGATCTCGAATCCCGTCGGGAAAACAAATTAAAAACAAGCCGAACTTGCTATCTTTACAAATCCTTCGAACCCGTACCCTTCTCTGTACGAATTCTTTGCCAAATAGTATTCGCACCCACTATCGTCAACACCATACCCGACGAGTAGCATTGCATGCTTTGTAAAGGTAGGTTCCCCCGTTTTGCTCTTTCTTCGTCCAATAAAGATCCATTTTCTCCTTAGTTACGCCTTTATAGACCCCATCTGTATGTTTCCAAGAACTGAGTGCACGTGATGGTGCACCGTATACAGCAGCTGCGATGGGCTGCTCATGAAGTCTGGCGTATACAGCTGCGTGTTTGCCATCCGGTATGGTATCGTATCCGGTAACATATATGCGCCTCCCCGACTGTTGAATTATTTCCAACTATTTTTTTTCTTCATAGCTCGACGAAACTACTCCTTTGAATGGCCAATCCACTTCTAACGCAAATCCATATAGAATACCAAAATTGTATACATTATCCATTGAATTTCCCAGTCCCTTGCTTTCCACTTTGATACTCCCATCATCCTGAATCGCATACCCGGGCGGAATATCCACATGCAATGTATCCATGAGCTCTTGCACGGAAATTCTTTCAGCATGACCGGCTCGGAGATACTGCAAGGAATAAAGTGCACCCAGGCAACAAATCCATAAACAATATGTTTTTTTTTTCTGGTCTAACATATCACGAATGCAATTTGCTCGAACTTCGGTCAGAGGAAGATTAACTCCCTTATAGAAGTCACGGTTTAATTCTGGAGGCATTTGGAAACCTGATCACCGAAAATAACTTGCAAATAGAAGAAATATTATGCTTCGCTTGTAAGGATAAAAACGAAATTAGAACCCAATTCATCTGGTATTTAATTTTAGAGGAAATGCCCCTTTCGACTCCTTACACATTATGAAATCAAATGTATTTTTGAAAGACAAATCACACAAAAACCATTCATCTTTTGGTATTGTGGACAATTATATCCTTACTTCTCAACTTTGGAAACTCTCTCAATTAATTTACATTTGTTTTTTCTCTCTCTCATTCACCTTTCTCCCCTACAAATCATCGTCTTCACTCTCATCGCCGGCTAATTGTCTCAAGAAAAACTGCGTGTAGTGACAACAACATGAGCGACGATCATATTTTTGTCACTACAAACACACATTTAGTGACAATATTTTTTTCTTGCCACGAAAAATATTAATAGTCGCAAAGTTTAATGTTGTCAATGACTATTGTCACTATATGTCAGTGACAATCATATTTCTGTCACAACAAACGTATATACATCGATGACATCTTTTCTTGTCACAATAAATACAATAGCCACAAATTTTCTTGTTGTCAGTGATTATCGTCACTATATGTTGGTGACGATTGTATTATGGTCGCTAAAAATGTACATACACTGTCAATACTTTTGTTTGTCACAAAAGAATACAATAGCCGTAAATTTTATTGTTGTCGGTAATTACCGTCACTAAATATATTAGTGACAATCATATCTTTGTCAGTATAGACACACATACATTGACATTGTTTTTTCCATCACTAAAAATTAGAGGAGTTACACTTTTTTTCATCACTATTTATGGTCACTATATGTCCAAAATTTATAAAGTTTAAATTGAGATTTTTTTTTTTAAGTTTTTTTTTAAGTTTTTTTTTTTTTTTTTTTTTTTTTTTTTTTGCTGAAGTGTGGATCAAATTTTTAGAACTTAATAATTCTCTATTAGTGATAGTTCATGTATACCATGCCTCAACATGTATACATGGGTATATACATATATATTTATTAATGTATTGGATTTAAAATGAAGTAATTATTTACAATTCATAATCATTTAAATACAATAGGGTATACATGAAAGTGCCATGTACTTTCTTTTCTTTTTTGTTTGTACAAGAATCTAATGTTTATATATATATATATATATATATATATATATATATATATATATATATATATATAGCGGAGAGATCACATACAAAAGACAAGTTCGGTAAGAAATGAGAAATGATCTGGACCATTGATCTGTGTGATCTACGGTGTAGATTAACTGGTGCATTATGATTTTATTAAAATGCATTATGATTGTATAGATAATGCATTATAATGCATTGTGCATTATAATTATGTGCATCGTGCATTATAATTATATACATAAAATGCATCATTTTTTATTTTTTACGATAATCATATTTTGTACAGGATCTCACCCATATATATATATATATATATATATATATATATATATATATATATATAGAGAGAGAGAGAGAGAGAGAGAGAGAGAGGATGGATCATATAGAAATAAGTCCTGGTGTGAGAAATAGGAATAGATCTGGACCATTGATCTTAGTTTGATTTGTGGCTGTAATTGATTTAAACATGATTATAAGGGGAGCAAAAATCTTTCTACCTATTATGCTTAAGAGAAAGACTAATATATACCCTCATATAAGAAAAACACCAATATACCCACTTTTTCAACTTTCTTCCCAATTTACCCATACTTTTCCCACTCTCCTTCCTTTTCTCTTTCCTACACATGCACATGTCAACATCAACTTTTACTTTTTCCTTTTTCTTTTGTTTTTTTAATTTCCATCAAGAACCATATTTTTTATTTATTTTTTTATCTAATTTTTTATTTCAATTTTCGTGTTCAGTTTTTTTTTTTTTTTTTTTTTTTTTTTTTTTTTTTTTTAACAAGTGTTCCTTGATAAGAAAATGAAATAATTTAGTAAGAATCTGTCAATTTCTTTTACAATCTTACTATCTTATAATGGTAGGAAATCGTGTACATATAATATGTAAGAAACGT